>WSQC01000044.1:0-600000 GCA_013248845.1 Passalora sequoiae | reverse complement strand
GCAAGATCTAGAGTAGCAGGTGGGGCATACTAGATGTTCTTCAATTCCATACGCGATCTGTCGAGCCTTCTCCAACAAAGCAATGGACCATTGACATCATAAGGCGCGGACGCAGATCCAAGTCGACATGCGAGATATGGTTCAGAAGCCATCACAATGTCTTGCTGCCGGGTTACCTTTCTCTGTAGATCTCGCGGGCATCCCTTTTCGACATGACAGTGCTCTGATCTCGATGCACGAACAGCTCAAGACATGATTGCGCGAGCAATGAGTCATCAGTATTGGTAGAGAACACCTCTGGGGTCTATGAACAGTTCTGCTGGAGCTTCGCTCTTCAGGTCTTTGAGGTCCAATGACTTGATCCAGTCGCCTGACTCTGGCCACCCGACGTTGGCGCCGACGTTTGTAGAGCGCAGATAGTGATCGTACTATGCTTCAGACTTCGGCCCGAGACTTCTGGCTTCGTCGGTGCTGCTGTGGGAGATTTTGCCATTGAGGTTGATGAACTTATTCACGCCCTCTGAAACCGAGAAGTCTGTACAACGGAGCAGCCTCGAGAGCTCGAAAGGCTTCTGATGTGCGAGAGATTACAGCATGTTGACGTTGTATGTACAGGCACGTCACGTGTGCCACCCTCACTGGACCATCTTTCAACCTTGGAAGTCTCTTGGACCACGAAGCTTGCCATTAACGCCATGCGGTCTAGTGTACTTACGATAATGAGTTTCGGCGAAGCGCGGACAATAATAAGCATACCAGCCTCTACGACAACGTTACTGAGCTGTGAAGGAACCAGGATCCCGCGGCGCGAGCATGATCCGCACACTCGGAAAGGGCCGTGCCGAGTCCCTGAACTCGTGGGGCACCAGAACTACTTCCACAGTTCACCTGCAGGATACATGTAGGAACATCATGTACAGGCACCGGACGTAGGAGAGCACGCTATTCACTCAGATCACACAGTCGATCCCGTCCTCTTAGACCAACGCTTCTCCATCCACGCCGTGTATTTGCAAACATGGCGCCCGCATCATCCTTGGTCAATAAGATCAAAGTGCAGCTCAAGCTTAGCATATCGCGGCTACGCATGGTGCAACAAAAAGACACAGCACTAGCAAAGCAATCACGACGAGAAATGGCACAGCTTCTTGAACAGGGCAAAATCGAAAGTGCACGCATCCGAGTCGAGAACATCATCCGAACAGACATGAATACAGAACTGCTTGAGATCATTGAGCTATATTGTGAGCTCCTGTCTGCACGAGCAGGTCTCTTGGAAGCGAAGGAATGCGACGAAGGGCTGGAAGAAGCGATAAAGAGCATTATGTATTCTGCACCCAAGATCGAGGGTATCAAAGAGTTGAGCATGGTCCGACAGCTGTTTGCGGAGAAGTATGGCAAGGAGTTCACATTACAGGCCGTAGAGAACAGTGACGGAAAGGTACCCGAGAGGATCACGAGTAGACTAGCGGTGAAGCCTCCAAAGAAGGAACTGGTTGAGGCATATCTTGAGACGATCGCTGATGCGTATGGGGTCGACTATCCTCCGGGCACGAGAGCGAGGAGGGCAGCAGAAGCTGCAGCTGCTGAGGAGGAAAATGATGAAGATAAAGATGACAACTCACCAGGAGGGCAGAAAGTGAAGGCCCTTGAGGCACCACTGGAGGCAGATGAATTGAGCAAGGCAACACCTCCAAGAGATATGGGACCTAAGAGCCCTGTGTCGGTAGTGCCGCCGTCGCCCAGGACTGACAATGTGCGGCCGAAGGTCAATTTACCAGGAACACCTAATGCTACGCCTTCTAAGAAGACTGCTGCGGCGAAGTCTAAGGATGTCAATGGTGCTAATAAGGCAGATAGCGGCCCCGGAGGCAAGATACCTGATGTGGACGAGCTGCAGAAGCGTTTTGCTCAGCTGAAACGGTGATGACGATACACGATAATGAAACCATGAGATGACCTGCCCCACGATTCAAAGTTATTGAAGAAGACTGTACTGAGCCAAGTGAAGGTCGACCAAGCAGCAAATGGCAAGGGGAGTGTAGCATGACTCTCACCTCGACGGCGCTTTGGCAGACTTGTAGAAGGTCTTGATGTACAGCTGGGAAGCGCTAAGGGCGCTGAGGAATATGACGCGGCTGAACCTCCCGCACGATGGTCAGCTCGCAGTCTTTTCCTGCACTTGGTATTATATTACAAGCAGACTGCATGGCAGCCTGAAGAGAAATGGTTCAGTGGGTACACGGAGCGTGCTTCACATGCACAGCGAGCGATACATGCAGCTCGCTAGCGTAACGGTCTTGCGTGATCTCATTGGAGTTGCCATTGCGCTAGTAAGGATCGCGCGGATGCTGGAAGACTCTTGTCTAAGAAGCAATCACTTCATCGCGCGAACACTTACCTTTGCACACTGCCTTGCTACAAAACGTGTATGCCGTCTTGCTATGTGCGTGCTTCCCTGACCACATAATACAATGGCTGACATGACCGGCAGAGCACTCTACGCGAACCTCATAATCGGTGACAGCACGCTCTTTTTGTCGTGGGAGTAGGTGGTGCGCTCGAGGGCAACCCATTTCCATATGACTGACGACTTACAGCCGTCACTACCAGCCACCAGGGCCACAACCAATGGCCGCATCGCCAATGTTCGCGGACCAACTTCTCTACCATACCATTCAACTCAGCAATGTGGTCTACACTGGCTTAAGCACCTTCATCTCGCTGGACGCATTATGCCGCGACATGATGGATTCTGGGCTGCCATGCAATCACTACATCGCAGAGCACAGCCGCACTGCGCACATGCTGTACGCTTTCGTCTGCACCTTGAGCAATGCTCGCTATGAGCTGCATAAGAAACCAGACCACATGGCCTACCAGCAGCACAACTACTACCTCGATCTCATGCGAGGGATCGACAAGATGACTCAGACGGTTGCCAGAATCCCACCCGACACTATGGCGACTGAGGGACTGATTGAAGACATTCGCCACAATGACTGGCCAGTGATTGAGAGGCTGCGCAATGGGGATCGCGATCAGGGTACTAACGGCTGGGGAGAATGCTGGCGCCAGATCACGCACAGCAGCGGTACTAACAACAGCTAAGGTATGTTCGAGTTGAGTACATGCGATCAGGGGCTGTCGAAAGGGCCACTGAAGCACACAGCGGAGCATGAGGACGTGAAGACCATGGCTAACGCGATTGTACTATTTTCAGTGACCGACAAGCTCGTGAAAATTCAGTCGAAGCAAAAGACAAGCTGGACAGAGGGGCACAACCTTGGATGACTGAACAGCGTAAAAGACGCCGATAGACCATACATCGCTCTCTGTAATACATCAGTCAACCATAGCAGAATCATGCTTGATTGTAGAGAGCTTCTCATACCTCTCAGCCGTCATTCTCCTTATACCATTATTAGCCCATTGCACACTCCTGCAAACTGTGTAACAGTAAGCCTCAGCACACTCAAAAAGTCTTCTTAGCAAAACCGATCCCCTAGTCACCATAACTGTGGCGATCGCGTGACTATCCGGCCACTCCCATGCTCGGAACAAATATGCGAGATCGAAATCGCACCCAGAGCCTGAAGGGCGCTACAATAAGGCGTAGCAGGCTGAACGAGCTCTTGTCGGTCATCGAACACGGTCAAATTTGGGTACTGGAAAAGCACGAGGACCGATTGAATCTAACTCGATATCCCAATTGAAACGACAGTGCTACAATGCAGACTCTGTTAACAACAAGCAGGAGCCGTGATTAGAGGGAAGGAACATTCAGCTTCATCATCGATGGGTAGTCTGAGATGGAGAGGAAAGAAAGCATTAGGGAGCGTGACCGTCGCAACTCACATTACACACGAAGGCATATCAAGGTATATCCTTACGAGAGACACCCAAAAGTAATTGAAATCTGCTTCAAGACTCACCATATCCTTACAACTCACTCTATTAGCATATCTTCCATTTCTACGAATCGAAAGCGAAAGGCTGCAAATCTCATCGATCGCAGATCTGATATGACAAGCTCTCCAAATACCACAAGCCCCCACCCCTCAAAAAGCAAGAAGCAAAAAACAAAAAGAGAAGGTCTGAAGACTTTGATATAGGAATAGCCGAAGGTGGGGCTCGAACCCACGACCTTGAGGTGATCTTGTATGCCAATTGATGTACAATTAAGAGCCACACGCTCTACCGATTGAGCTACCCCTATGGGAACCAGTCAGTACAATGTCATACAGGCCATGAGGGACTAGGACATACCGGCAAGAGGGTGGATTGATGGGTAAGCAATTCTTCCCAAGGAATATACAGGTGTGCAATGCTGGGAAAAGGTCGGTGTTGAGAGCGGCGTGTTGGGATTGCAAATTTTGCTGGGCTGGAGTGGAGAGCTTCCAGGTTGAAGCTCTTTGCTAGATCTACGAGCTGCCGAGGTAGAGCCGGTGTCCAGTAGTGTCTCGAGGTCTTGTCGACAGTGATATATCATCGTTTTGCTTGTGTGTGGTGAGAAGAGGTAGAACCAGATAACCTTGGCAGAAAGTATTCTCCATCCAACCAAAACCCAAAGCTTTTGAGCATCAGACCCATCAACCAAGACGCCAAACTTTCATACATACATTAAGTCATACTCCATGTCCTTCATCACTTATATACATTCCATGAGCGCTCAACAATCCATTTCCATCACGCAGTCGGGTAAGCGCATTGCGTGCCATTTTGTGTGCAAAAGGGCATTTGAATAGGTCCAGCATTTACACCCATAGCAACCAGACGCTCACGCATTTCCGCCAGTCTTGGCGAAGCTTCAATCTGCGAACGATTATGTCCTTGGGCATCTTTCGCGCCGCTCCATAGCACTTCGGCAGCGGCGCAGGAGCGTGGCCAGACCTGTTAGTGCGTTAGCGGCTGTTTGTGTTCGTGACCCGCGATCTCGGCGGACGACTTACCCTGTCGTCGAGATTGATCTCATCAGTCTGCTCAGACCATATGTGCACTTCACCACCAATCACCAGATGCGTTGCGTTCTCGGGCACACCGGTCAGCGGGTCGTAGCTGTACATCAAACGCCAGTTGTGCAAGGGAGCGCAGTAGTCGTTGAATGGCCAGAAGCCAGCGGCATTTACTGGTGAGAAGTCGAGCCATTGTCCATGTCCGCAATCGAGGTACCAGTAGTTATAGTTTCCGGCCAGTGCTTGGTAGCCTTTGGCTGTTGTCTTCGCTACTGCTTCGTCGCTTTGCCATGTTTGGACGATGGTGTCTTGGGGCAGCGTCAAGTTCCACTCGAGCAACATTTCTTCCCACACGAGTGGCGTCAAGCCGTACGACTTGATCTGATTCATGTTGCGGTCCATGAATCTCTGCATGAGTGGCTGCAGCACTGCAGAGTCGTTACTTTGAACAGTTTCGTCCAAGAGGTATGCATTCCGGTTGACCTCATCGCCACCGAGGTGGAAGTATGAAGTCCGAGGTTTGATGCGTGGCAGGACATCGTCGAAAAGCCCCTGCAAGAAATCGTAGACCTGTGGTGAGTTCAGCTTCAAGGAACCACAAGGTGGCTCGGCGCAGTAAGTCGTCCAGTCAGGCTGCGTGTTGAAAGCAGTGATTAGATCTGGACGACTGAACCAAATCGATGATGTATGACCTGGCATGTCAATCTCCATGTCAACCTCGATACCGCGGTAAGCACCATACTCGTACACTGCTTGCACATCATCCGGAGTGTAACGCTGGAAGTTAACATATACACCCTTGTTGGCCAAGTCCGGCATCGAAGGAACCTCGAGAGGCCAGGACTGCGCATCGGTGATGTGCCAATGCAGACGATTCATCTTGTTGTACGCAAGAGCATCGATCGTGCGGAAGATGTCGGCCAAGGGCTTGAAAGTTCGAGAAGTGTCGAGGTTCAGTCCTCGCCACTTGAATTTGGGCGCGTCTGTGACTGATACTGGCGCTTTGTCAGTATAGACGCCACCTTTGGAATGCTTGTAAAATAGCTGTGTGAAAGTTGTTAGGCCGTACAAGAGACCGACGGACGACTGCGCCTTGACAGTCACGTCGCCGGACTCGGTGACTTCCAGGCTGTACGATTCATCGATGTCAGTTGCATTGCTTGCGTCGTTACCACTTTGTTCCAGATTGATCGTTCGGATTCTCCCACCACTACCAACGGCTGGCTCGTACTTCGATAGTCGCGGTCGCAGTTTCCATGGTACGAAGTTCGCCTCGAAGATGGTACCATAAGTCCTATCAATTGCCTTGCTGATGACATCCGGCATAGAGGATCCATGGCCTTTTCGCTTGAACTTTGGACTCGACTGTTCGTCGAACGTCAATACCTCCTCTGCGTGCAACAGTGAAAAAATGCTCACAGATCCAGGTCCTTTGTAGTTCACACGGACCTTTCCTCTCTCGATGAACAGAACACCATTTCCTTCTGAGTACTTCGATGGCAGTGGCCAGACTGCATACGCTGTTGCGGCCAGGAAAGATGTGATGGCTAAATTAGCCTTCATGATATGGTTTGAGAAGCGCAACGGCAAGCAGTCAGCAAGAAGCAACGCGCAAAAGGTGCGAAGATGTTTCGTACAAGTAAGTGAATTCGAGTGTTTTATGGATGAACCAAGATGTCCGACAGTGTACAGGATGTGCGGTAAGAAGGTGTGGTTCCCTATATGAAGTCTCTGTTACATCGAGTACACTGGCGGGGGTCGCCCTTGATGGCAGCAACGGTGAAGCTCGCTCGTAGCAACCGTTCAGCGCACGCCAGAACAGGTTAGTCGCTGAAACTGATGCTGCTGCTGATTAGCCACTCTTGTTATTATTAGCGCTACGCAAAGCCAACTGCGCCTTGCCCCCAAACGTCAATTATTGCGGACGATTGCTCTCAGGACCGCGTCGCGACAGAACGATTGCTGCTCTGGACGATGCCGTCCGCGGAACGACATGATATGCACCGCGTTGCACACATGCAATCACTGTGAATCTCAATGCAAGACGGGTGGAATGTGGGCTGAAGATTGTGAGATCCTTTCGTGAATCGTGGATGCAGGGTTTCTGCGCCACTTGGCACACGGTCGTATCGCATGAATCGCTCCCGTTGCTATGGCGGATGACCGACGGTCTCAGAGGAACAATGCATTGTTATACGGCTTTCTCCGGAATCCCCTTCGCCGAACATGCCCACGATGGCAGCCTTCAGGATGCGGGCGCATGTGAGCAGGTCAATAATACACGATGCGGCACGACGAAAGACTCCCGTACTTGACATCGGTTACCCACGACCTGCGGATCGGGTAGTCGGGAGCGTACAGCGCCTGCAGGTTTCACAAATCACAGCAGATAGAGCAGGAGTGAAGAGCGGATCCAACTAGAGGAGTTCGCAGCCGCTTGATGTCGTACGGGGATGTGCCGAAGCAAGAAAACTCCTTTTTGTGGTAGTTCTGCGCCGAGCACAAAAACCTCACGTCACCATGTAGTTACTATTGTACGTGAACCTTTCACCGAGCAACCATAACACTATCGGGCGCCCTCGTCATAGGCAACATGGATCGTAAACACGCATGACGCGGACGGAGTTCGTGTTGCAAGTACATGCCTGTGCTGCACCCTGTCAGGCAGCTTCACGAGCCGACGTCCCGAACCTTTAGGATGTTTGGACGGCAAGCAGCAAACACTGTCTCTCGGCCAACGGATAGTTACTTCAAACCATTCCCGTCAGTCGCAGTGTGTCGACCTTCATGCTTAAATTCTGACCACTTGGCGCCTGATAAGGCCCATATCCAGGCCTGGGGAAGTTTGGCGTGCCGTCGTCGTTCCAGGTGAACTTATCGACGTTAGTCACTAGCTCCAGCAGTTCATGAAGAGATCAGACTCACCTTTTGCGTTCGGATGTTCCGCGCGGTCCAACCATTGTATGGATCTTGCATGCCATGATACACAATCCAATCTTCAGTGCCGTCCGGACTCGTCGTAAAGGACGCGTGGCCAACCCCATAAGCTTGTTCTAGTGCGTTCTGATAAAAGACACAGCCCTCATTGTTCTTCCTCCAGTCCTCGACATTCATTGGATCGTTCCCCACCAGCTCCAATTGCCCCAGGCAATAGTTTCGGTTATCACTGCGTGCGGCACTGTAAATGATGAACTGCTGGCCAGTTTCGCGGTTCGTAAGCTGCTGTGGTCCCTCATTACTAGCCATCCTAATGTTCTCTGTCCGGCCAAAGGGTGTATTCTCCCATGGATTTGTAGGTACTGACAAGATCTGACGTTCGGTAACGTTGGATTGAACAGTCCAAGGGTTGCTCATCTTCGTGATGCAAAGATTGGCCGGCCACGAGACATACGCTGAGTACCAGCAAGAATAGACATGATATAGACCAGTTGAGTGCGTGAAGTATGTTCCGTCGATGGCAAACTGGTCGTAGGTGTTCAGCTGGCTCTTTAAAGTGTATGTCGATGTCCACGGGTCGTTAGTTGAACCTTCGAGGACGTACATCCGGTGATACACAGCTGGGCAGTCGAAAGTGCACAGCATATCGATCTCCTTAGGTGGCTTGTCTTTGTTTGGATCTGCTGTGAAGATAATATACCATTTGTCATCGAACTTGTGAAGCTCAGGTGCCCACAAGTGTGTAGAATAATCTTCGCCTGCCTGTTTGCCATTAGTATACGCTACATACCATCAGAGGATTGCCTTACTGGTGGCAAGAAAGCCGCTTTGGACTCAGCATTGGTCCAATCCGTAAGAACTTCGCTCCGCCACAGTGTAATATTGTCGGTCGTGGTATAGATCATGTAATACCAGCCATCGCAACGAATCACCCAAGGGTCTGCTCCTGTTGGCACAATTGGATTCGTGTAGGTATTTGTTCCGTTCCACAGCGCGGTCGCTCGACTGGCCAGGAGGCTCATACCCAGCGCTAGCACGCCAGTGAACCGCATTGTATCCCGCACGCTCGCGTCTTGCTGGTGTCTCGGCCGACAAGAAAGGAAGAAATACTGCGAATGTGAAGCAGAGGTGGACAATGCACTTACAGGCTATTTCCCTACATTTTCAAGGTTACACGCAGAGACTTGATGATCTCCTTCGAAGGATGCAGGATGATGCCGTACAATGGCAAAGTGCGGAGAGATAGATGCTTCATTGCAGCGAATTGAGCGGAAAGTGGAGGCGCATTACTGTGCCGTTTACCAAGTCCTTCATAGCATGAAAACACGCAAGCCTTCCCCGTTCTCTTCCTGTCCACTGTCTCCCCGATGAGGACGCGCTTCTGTCGTCGCTCGCGTCGCGAAGACAGAAGAGGTTGTAGCCGAGATTTGTCGAGTTTCAGGTGCAAATTACCTTTGTACCAGACGAACCGGCTCTGTGTACAGGGTCAGTCATCGACGACAAACATGTACGGATGCCGTCCATGGGGACTCTCGTGCGTGAAGCATGACTAGATGTCGCGGCGCGTGCTGTGAATCGGTCATGTCCAAGTCAATGTCGGGTGCTTGGGTATCATGTAATGAATCAGTCATGTTCGGTAACAATAACTCCACCCCGAAAGAACGCGCCAAGAAAAATCTTAGCTTGAAGCCAATCACCACGCCGTGGTTATCGATAGCGAGTTTTGCGAGTTTCGTAAAACTTCAAAGTATACCAAAAGAGCGCTCAGCTCAACACATCTCTACGCGCCCATACGTCCGCGCCCAATGCCGAAGACACCTCGCTCTCCCGCACACGGCGGTATCACGAAGTCCGATCCCTACGCGAAGAAGAACAAAGCGGCAGCTGCGAAGAATGCCATCTTCAAGTTCAATACCGACATCGGTCAGCATATCCTGAAGAATCCTGGTGTGGCTCAAGCCATCGTGGACAAGGCCGATGTCAAGCAGTCGGACATCGTACTGGAGGTCGGTCCTGGTACTGGTAATTTGACGACGCGAATTCTTGAGAAAGCGAAACGAGTAATCGCAGTCGAGCAAGATCCTCGCATGGCATCAGAAGTGACAAAACGATTTCAGGGCACACCAGCAGGCAAGAGATTGGAGCTGATTGTGGGAGATGTGATCAAGCTGGAGAAGCTGCCATATTTCGATGTCTGCATCTCAAATACGCCATACCAGATTTCATCACCACTCACATTCAAGCTGTTGGCAACAAGTCCGGCGCCGAGGAGCTGCGTGCTCATGTTTCAGAGAGAATTTGCCATGAGGTTGTTCGCGAAGCCAGGCGAGAAGCTATACTCCAGACTAAGTGTAAATTGTCAGATGTGGGCAAAGGTGGATCATGTTATGAAGGTGGGCAGAAACAACTTCAATCCTCCACCACAAGTGGAGAGCAACGTGGTGAGGATAACACCAAAGAATCCCAGGCCGCAGATTTCGTATGACGAATGGGATGGGCTGCTACGGATTTGCTTTGTGAGGAAGAACAGAGTGCTCAGTAGTGGCTTCATTGGTACAAATAGTGTCATGGCTATGCTGGAGAAAAATTATAGGACATTTTGCGCACAAAACGACATTCCAATCGAAGATGGACCCGCAGATGGGGATGATGTTGAAATGGATGATGGAGCTGAGGAGGAACCGTGGGATGGTATCATGGACATTGACGACGAGGATGATGTGCCGGACTTCTTCAAAGAGGAGGCGGACAAAAAAGCGCTGAAGATGACGGACAACCCGAATCGAAAGAGGAAAGGCAAGGTGGCAGAATTGGTCAGGAGCAAGGTTAAGAAGGTGCTGGAAGTGGATACAGACCTCGCCAGAAAGCGGGCGAGATTGTGCGACGAAGGTGACTTTCTCAAGCTGCTGTATGCTTTCAATCAGGAAGGCATCCACTTTGCATGATTGTCCAGTACGGAAGAGATGGAATTTTGGACTTCTATTGTAGCGTTCAGGCAGATCCGTGGCGCGAGATACCCAATGGCAGCGCATTTTGCCCTCGCATACCAAATCCAAGATGTTGGCATATCCTGGCGAGACGTCTCCAGCAACAATGCTCCTTTTTGTCGAGCAAAGAGATTGGCGTGATTGTCTCTGCTTCTTTGTCTTCTCGACCCGATGATAAAATGTATCATCCCGGACCACAGACGATCTGTCCGTTTTTCCACGGAAAGACAAAACCGGGAACCCCATCAGCAGAAGCCTAATCATGTCGACGACCTTTTTGCAGTCCCAAGAACACTCGCACACTCACAACGGCAAGCAGGTCACTATCATCATGCACCTTTTCGTTACACCAAATAAGAAGCGGACATGCTGCTCTGGTTTCGTAGCACGTTTGACAATCCGCGAACCAGAGAAGACCCCATCCCAACGCCTTGGTGAGCTTCACTCCTGCACGATCACAAAGAGCTCCAAAACTGACGACTGGAAGCAGCAAATGCTCGCTATCCCAGCC
Organism: Passalora sequoiae; assembly: GCA_013248845.1. NCBI lineage: Eukaryota > Fungi > Ascomycota > Dothideomycetes > Mycosphaerellales > Mycosphaerellaceae > Passalora > Passalora sequoiae. The sequence continues at coordinate 588,610 of WSQC01000044.1, read as the reverse complement.
AACTACGGCGGAGACATTCGGGCCCATGCTAGTGAGATTGACTCTATCCAAGATCGTGAGAAAGTCATGCTGCTGCTCTATGACGAAAGCGGACTCCCAAAGTCCAGCTTCACCGCAGAGCAGCAGGACTATCTGAAAGCCGACAAACTCCACTTCATCGATAAGTTCTGGCTCGAAAAGCAGTACATCGGTACCGGACTTGGTAGACTTGTTCTGCAATCTTACCTCGATGGTCTCACTCAGCTGGAGAAAGGACATGCATTCATAGGTCCGGTGGTATTGAGTCCTGCGCCGATGGAGGTTACAGATGGGCAGTATGATGAGGGTATGAAGAAGCTGATCAATGCGTACGGAAAGAGTGGGTTTGAGGTCTGGCTCGAACCGGACTTTACGCTCCGTGGACCGATTGCGATTATGGGCAGGTGGAATGGCTAGTTGGAATCGATGGAGGCAGCATGCCCATACACGGGTGCAGGTCGAACGGCGTCATCCGCATCATATTCACTGCGCGCACAGAGTCTTCATCGCGGCTATGTAGTTTCCGCCAAAAAGCTCAGCTACGTAATAACCGCTTCACTCGTCTCCAGGACAATCCTTCCGGGATCAGTTTTATCTCACCAAGCTACAGCGTATCGGATGTGGCCACCCGCTGTGGTCAGAAATTGGTCATCTTCTCTTCCTCACTTTGCCGTGGTCTGTAAGCAGAGTTCGAGAGACCATGAGAGCGTCCTTTATCTTCAACATATCTCGCTCAAGTACGAAGATGTTCCGCAGGAGTTTTTATCGTGGTCTCTGCTCCACCTCGTGGCGGTAGCAGTCAATCAGTGACCATTGCATTCAGCACGTACCAGCAATGGATCTTCACACCCTGGCCAGGTAGCCGGCGTAGAGCTGTAAGCGATCCATTGAGCCTGACACGACTCGAATTTGCAAACCGCCAAAAAAGCGAGCGACAATGTACGGCAGCTTCACACTCCTGACTTTGACGCTTGCAGATGAGCTCATTATCACTGTCCCTCGATGCGCTGTACCGCAAGCAATCAGGGCCTCGTCACAGCGTACCCGCAGTCTGTTCAGCAAGATTCGGACCTGGCTGATCACGACCGGTTCACTACTTGGCGAATGACCGTGAAGCGGTACGGTCTCTCCGTTGGAGTGATGTGTCAGGGGAAGAGCTGGCGCTGTTGACTCGATTCTGTATCCGCGCATATGCTTAGGTGAAGGGCATATGCTTAGGTGAATGGCGTATCAGGAATGCGATGAACCTGTTCGTCATGGTCAAGAAACGAGACAGGCTCCTCGCTGTCTCGTGATCTGTCATCACCATGGTCAGGAAGGAGCGCCGGTCTTCCAGAGTCTGATCGTAGCGAGCGCGGCATCGGGAATGCTCTCTGACGCACGCGCTGCCGATGTCTGTTGGCGCAATTGGAATTCGGCAAGCAAGAAACAGTGTATAACATGCTTCAATATGTATAAAGCACACCAGCAAGGAAAAACACTGAGAAGTCGCAGTTCATCGACACGGCCAGCTAAAAGCGGCTGAGATGTGATTCACAGTGCCTACATCACGCCAATGCATGCCGATGGAGGTTCGCTCCGTCTCGCTGCTCCGCCTCGCTTGAGAGTGCGATCAGATACCCTATCCGATTTTGGTCCACAGCTTGAGCATGGTATAGACCACAAGAAGGCAACGGACATACCACAGGACACGGAATGTTCAGAAGGTCTTCGGGCTTGAATGTGCCCATGAGGGCAGTCCTATGTCCGGGAGACTGACGACGATTCAGACACTGGATGCCTGTAAGCTGCCATGATGCTACTACCATCCTCGTTGTAAGGCCAACCAGTGGTCGTGGTTGCACTCTGTCCAACGTCAATTTGCTGTGTTCGTCGTCGAGAAAAAGAGAACGATCGTGTTCCGGGCTCCACGTTGGCTGCAGCGCGGGAAGCGACTTACCGCTCGAAGCTCCTCTTCTTCTTCCTCCTACACAACATGCAGTGGATCGCAGTAACATGCATTGACAGATTGATTTGAGCGCATCAAGCAGTCTCAACATATCAGATTGGAATTGCAGAAATCCGGAGAGCCATGGACCTCGCGGACATGACGGAACTTACTTGGCACAGCTCGTCCCACGCGGATGGTGCAAGCGTTACACAACAAGGCCAAGAAAAGCTCCACCTCTTATCTTCTCACAAATGATATGTAGTATTCTGACTTGAACAAGCTGGCGACAATGGCAGCAACAAGAGTCCTCAACATCGTCGAGCTCCTGGAACGCATCCTGCTACACCTGGACCCTCTCCAGATCCTCACCATCCAGCGCGTAAACAAAACCTTCCACGATGTCATTTGCGACTCCATGGCGCTCCAACGCCGAATCTGCCAGGCAGGGAAGCCAGAACGTGAGGATATACTAATCGTCCTTGATCGATTACTACGCAAGATCGACACAGCTCCCTTTAGTGTCAAGGCATTCTCTCACGCACTGAGGAACGACGATGTTCAGCCAGGAGTCCTGTTTACATTCAAGCTTGATTGCGCCTTACTGAAACGACACAAGCCAGAAGATGCCCACGACCCTCGGGAGATATTCGACCTGCTGCATTCCACCGAGCAAAAGATCCAGTGGAGAAATGTGGAGGTCGCTGCAGCGCAGTGTGTGTTGAGAGCGAGCTTGTGGTGCACGTCCGTAGAGCATTCCAGAGTCCAGTCAGCCCTCAGAGACCTAGATCTGGGAGACGTGTTTGATATTATGGAAGATGCGTGTTTAGATAATCGACATCATCACGAGTGACATTGCGACCGTGCGCGTTCGTGAAATTGAGCCGGTGAAGCATATGTGCAACATATTCTGCTCTGATTCTGGACATGTATCACTGGATCTTCACTTTCAGCTTTGGCTTCGAGGCTCGTGCGTGGTAAAAAAGTACAGCAGAACGACCTCGCGCGTGGAGAAGACGTTTTACTGCCTGTGGTAATCGACATCCGACCAATCTTGCCACCAGATCGAACGCAGCTCTACACCACATAACTCGACTATCGGGTAACGCGGAATCTCCAGATTCTACCCAAGAGCTGTTAGCTGTGAGAGACATCAAGAAAGATCCGAAGACTATGATTCGAACGAGACAGTCCTTCGCATGCCACCGAAGGTCGATTCGCCACGGAGTCACGCTATGGCGCAGCCACTCTGTAGACCCACGACGCAAATGATACCAGTTTTCCACAGTTCCCGCAACTATTCATTCTGTACTACAACTAGCTTCAACATATTCCACGCCCTCATCACCCACGCTTGTCGACCACCCGCCTTTACACTCAAGATTTCCGACAATTTTCGAAACCGCACCAACATTCGCCTCCCGATACGCCTTGTAGATCTGCTTCTTCTCCAAGCCCACAAACAAGATCGCAATTCCTCTACTTGGCAGTGGTTTCGTGGCGAATTCAAAGTACCAGGTTATGGTATCGCAAGTGTAGGACAGGAAGAGATCTTTAATCTCACCGACTGGTGGTAATTTAGATTCTTGTTCAAGGAGTTAGGAGCGAGATCTTGTCATTGTGGTGTTTAGCTTGTAGCAGTCAGTGAGTGTGACGTTGGAGACCGACCAAGTCGGTCACTAACTGGCAATTGATCGACGAAACTTAAGCTATCAGAAACGCTTGTGAAATTTTCTGCCACGACTCTAGCAGCGGCATCCTGATAGCCTGGAGATTTTCCAACAACGATCTTGAAGTCTTTCATTATGTTGTTGACACCGCCGTCGGTCAGGCATTGTGCCTTGCATGGTGCATAGCCTTTGCCGCTAGCCGAGCTAGCCGCTATAGGCAAGAGCGCTGAGATGAGGGGCGGCAGAAAAATCATGGCAACGATGTCTCTCTATGAGACGATAGTCGAGCGGAGTAGAGATGCATAAAGGTCAAAGTCATGGGCTGGTGGGACGGAACTCCAGCGGAAAGTCCGTGGCATGAGATGTTGACTCAGCGACAGAGAGTTCCATGCTGCATGGCTTTTGAACTTGCGCGATTCGTGCTGTCGTATTGCACCGCGGAGGCTGGCCGCCGCACGATATTGCAAATGCTTGCCAAGCAGCAGCAGGGACGGCTCCCAAGGCGTTTGGTCGTGCTGCGGCTGATGTGCATATGCATTTCACAGCAGTTCCACCATGCACTCCACAGTCTTGTTTCACCACATGCGTATGGCGTCGCTACAGTGGGCGCGTGTGTCGTGTCTCTTGGCCGAGTGTCACATCCTGGAGACGCCGGTCGGTCAAACGTGCCGCGGATGATGCGCCCACAATTGCGATTCGACAGCAGGTACGGGACGCGAGATTCGCCTTCGACGTAGTGGACATCAGGTCACATTGTCGCAGCACATGTCGTGCGCGCTGACCGCATGACCCAATGCCAGCCCCAGATACTGTTGTTGCTCTCATGGATGTTCGAGGTGACAAGCCTGCAGCGCCAAAGACGACCTCACGGGCGTTGTCCAGGAGCTCAAACACTAACATGAACGATTCAAAGCAGAAGTGGATAAGAAAGTTTTAACAAGAGATATGCTGTGCCACCGTCAGGCCTGTGATTACTGCTTCTTCTGCAATCGGAGATTAGGATCTTTCAGAATGGCTCCTGGTTCAGCAGGCATCAAGGCTCCCGAGGGCGCTGAGGACTTCGACTTGAAGTCGTCGCAAATCTGCTCCATGGTTACCCACTCAACACCTTCATACTTGTTGATTTTCTCGATTATTCTTCGTGTAGGTCAGTCGCACATCTTCGAAACTGAATTGCATCAAAAGCTTACCTCTCTAGCATTAGCAAACCATGTGGATGTCCACAAACATCTGGGTGTACTGTCACTGGATACACGAACTCGTCATACTCACGATAGAAGTACTCGAATTGATCCATCCACAGGTCTTCGACATCGCGAGGATTAACCCACCCGTGGCTGTTTGGGGCCTTCTTGATGAACATCATTGGCGGTAGATCGTCAAGATACCACGAGGCAGGTATCTAGAAAGGACAGATTAGCAGCCAGATTCACATTTATGAAAAATCAAGCGTAGCTCAGCTGTACCTCGACCAGGCCAGTATAAGGACCTGCTGTCAAAGGCTTCATCCAGTGGCCCGGTTGCTTTTCGTAGTCGATCGGTACCCAGCTGTCTCCAGTTCGAAGCCAATAACACTGACAATCGTGGTGGGAGAACGAGTGGTCATACTCCAGACCATACTTGAGCATTAGCTCAGCACCTTCCTGACTTGACTCCCACCAAGGCGCCACAATACCGCGTGGTGGCTTACCACCTTGAAAGTCCTGGATCAGACGATAGCATTTATCCATGATCGCAGTTTGTTGCTCCAGAGTCATGGCTCGCGGATTTTCGTGACTATATCCATGAAGACCAATCTCGTGACCATCTTCTGCGACCATCCTACATTGCTCCGGAAACGTCTCCAGCGAATGCCCTGGAATGAAAAAGGTCGTCTTGATTTGGTACTTTTTGAGCATCTTCAGCAGCCTTTCCACGCCGATTGTGCCGGCGAATATGCCACGGCTGATGTCGCTTGTGCTGTCTTCGCCGCCGTACGATCCAAGCCAGCCGGCGACAGCGTCAATATCGACACTGATGCATGCTTGTACCCCTATACTAGATCAGTGACGTTTCATCGAGCTAGGACGTGTTCAGTCATACTTTTCTTGCCCATTGTGATAGTCGTGAATGTGACTTCTGGTTGGTTGACTGTTGGGCAATCAAACCACTTCTTGATGCCTTTCAGTAGTCCTGTTAGCTATTCCTTGGGCTCACTTCTCCGATGCGTATCAATACATTATGTAGGGGCTACTCTCTTCATACTTAACCTTCACCATGGGGTGGGGTAGACGCGACGTTATTGCCCAGCTACAGTTGCTCACGGGCAGAGCTCTCCTCATGACGTAGGTCCTGCCCCGTACATGTATCGTTCTTCTTATCCATACTGGCTTGATGCGGCAGTTGACACGATCCTGTAACCTGATATCTTCGATCTCCTGATATTTGTGCTCGTGAAGCTGCAGGACTTGGCAAAAGAACATGAGGGAGGCTACATTACTACTCGCACTCGGAACGAGCCGGCATTTGGTCAACGCGAAAGATATTGCGACGCGTCAAACATTTCTCTCCTACAACTTGTATAACATTGCACAATAATTTGAACCGAGCATCATCGCTTCCTCGCATGCCTCGATCACAGCACTACGAGTATTGAATTCTCAAACACATGAAAAATAGCGTGAAAGGCGGTTCTCTGCCCTTTCACTGATGCCGCGATTTTTCGGGCACGACAAGGCCATCCCAGAGCGCAGGATGGGTTGACAGTCTTGTTTGGTAATACGAACGAAACAGCACAGGATACGTTAAGGATGTCCAGAACCATCGGTTCGTTATGCACGTACTTTATGACAGATGAACTTGTCCTTGCTGGTAGGGCGACCGTTTTGGTCACTCGCGTCTGCGAAATAGAGCGGTACCAACTTCTGCAGCGCGAAATCACACGTTTCTCGTCCTCTCCAGCAATTTCGGGACGCGGTCATCGGGACAAAGAGGCCTCCCAAGTCGAACCCAAGTGCTCTCGCCTGGCATCGGATGAAGCGAGCACCGACGAGCTCCTCGAGGTGTAAGCATCTCACACGCAAGCAGCAAATCTGCTACACGGTACGCGTCTTTGTTCCTGCATGAACGCGACATGCTGCAGGTGATGTCGCCACTGAGCCACGTTGAGCACGCGTCCACCTGTGGTTCGGTGGACGGCCCAAGGAGAACAAAAGCAATATTGGCTACGTCGACGACGAAGTCATGCTATCACGCGACTTTACTATGGGATTGCTTTGCAAGATATCGCCTGCCCGGGTGAGTCCTTCGCATCAGGCCAAGCTTCTCGTGCTCGACTCCGCTCTGGGCCTCAGGCACTCGGAGCTAGACATGCAGCATTCAATGTTGAAAAGCATCACATGACGTAGCTGCCCTACGGCAACAATAGGCGTGGCCGCAGCCACTCTATCGCCATACTGGTTGAAATGGACATCAGTTTAGCCACATAACATCGATGGTAGCTTCTCATTGACCATTCGTGCGCCATTGCAATGATGTCAAGCCGTGCAGAGCGGTACCTTGCTGTGATCGAGCACAGCTCGCAGCTTTGTTCTGCTGGCTTCGGCGCCTCGGCGCGTCCTTTCGAGCCACTATTCCAACGCACTAACACATTGAGGGCGACGTCAGAATACGCCGAACCACGCAGCATGTAGACAGTGTTTTCCAAACTCAGTCATCAGATCATCTGGGCATGACAACTTATAACAGGACATCGCCAAGATACGCGCGCGGCCTATACGTTCGCGCGAAATCCACATGAACACACATCGCGGGAAGCCGCCGCGATGCTTGAAGGGCCGCGTACATTTAAGCGCCACTCTGAAGATGTTTGAGACATGCATGGTGCGGAGTCGCTGAACAACCTCGCTGCTCGGAAGCGTGTTGCTAGCAGCGTCGTGGTTGTCATACACCGTGGGCTCTCGACTTGGTGACCATTGAGCGTCACAGCAGTCGTGACATGGCGACGTTTGTCGGTCAGAAACCACGCTTAGAGGAGGCACACGCAACGCCTCCCTGCCACTGCGCAACAGAAGTCGGTGTCTAGGCGTTCAAAGCGCCGTTCACACGTGGCAGCAGAGTTTCAAATGAGGCAGTGCAGCCACCAGAGAGGTCGGCAACGACTCAGAAAGCTCGAATACTGAACTCTATATGTCGGAGAACACGACATGAGCTCCGACTTTCGTGCACCATGGCACGACTTTCCCTGTGAGCCCAGATCGTCAACTGGCATAGAGTGATCTACCGCTACCGTTCAGCGTCTGCGGGGACAAGGAAGCAACAGTCTCACAACGGTCGTTTCAAAGGTGAGCTCCTCCAAGGCTCGGTGCCGACAAGTCGGCCGGTCAGAATTGGCTGTCGACTTCCTCCCTTGGCCTCGGAGGAGTCGCAAGATTGAGCAACCCCGAGGGCACAGCATACAACGAGCAAATGACGGAGATAAGAGTGCTAATAAGTGTAGGATACCAATCCCAGATCATGCATTGAGGTGTCAGATGTTGTGGCGTGTGTAGTCATGGTCGGCTGCCAAGCACCGAATGGACGCGTAGTGTAGCCCACTTGGCTGACGAGCCTGACGATCAGGACTGTTGTCCCTGTCTCAGCCATCAGCCACGAGGGCGTTCCGCGTTCTCCGGCCGCGTCAAAGCTTAATCGACGCGGAGGGGCCCCTGCTCCTGAATCTGGCCTTTCACAGACACAAAAGAGAGCCCAGGACCCTCGAAGGTATTGACGGACTGAATCATCACGCAGCTTAACACTACCGAACCTTGTGCAAAGGTCAGCTGGACTGCTTTGCTCTGAACCAGGAAGCAACTCAAATATCACCATATATTCCTGATCCTGCAGCTCGACAGACTTTTCGGGAGAACCACTTACTCCAACCATACCTCACAATGGAAACGATCACGATATTACCTTCAATGCAGGTCAAGACTTCTACCAGGAAACAACACATCAACCGACTACTATCACACCAAATACCGGCATGCACATCGTCGGAGTACAGACACGAATACTACAAAATACTGTGGATGCTACGACAGCTCATGGACATCCATTCTAAAGATGCTCGAGCCATCTGGATTACAAACCTCCTCGGCGAAGCATTGGTACGTCGATATCCCACACTCTCTGCACAATTTTGGAGCTACAGCTAACGGTCTTTACAGGAACGTCTTCAAGAGATCGAAGACCCAACCTCGTCACCCACAGACTCGTATCGCAAAGACAACGGTCGTTGGACAGAGGTGCTTGTGCGAAGAATCATAGCCGAGACATTGTGGGACGACGGCGGCACCGTTGAGTCTCGTGACATCTTCGAAGCTCTCAAGGAGGGTCGAAGCAAAGCTGCTGCCGTACGACTACACGAACAAGTCCGATTGTCCTGGGAGTCGATTACTGGCGCAGACCTTACAACGGAGTTCACTCTGCATGTCTGAAAGTCCAGGTTCTCGCGATGGTGAATTGGACCCTCGATGTTGCAATACATCATAGCATGACAGGGTTCTCATGCTACGAGAGGAGACCTGCATGTTTCGTCTTACTTTGACATTGATTATGACGCTCACGTTTGCGCTGGCGCTGGAGGGATGACTGATGAAATGCACTTGACTGTGCTTGGGAAAAGGCAAAGGCGATAGTGAAAGCGAGAGCACAACGCTGGCATGTTTAGATGTGACGAGAAATGATACCCACTCCACGAACGTTCATCAATCACAAGCACCTCTGCTTATTCTCAGAGCTTGTTACCAACCCTCTCACATGACGGTAAGTTCGCACAGTCATGACCACATGGCAACAAAAAATCCCGAGCGATGACCACCATATGGCACCCGAAACACAATGCTGCGACTATCGCCGGCGATATCCATCATCGACGAGGGAATCCCTACATCAACACCTGCTTATAAGTGCAACACATGATCGACCACGGTCATAAAATCGCTCCATCGAGCAGGTCACATACGGCGATACGAACGCCATCTCGCCACGATACCACATCTACCGGTCGTACCATTCATCTTGCACGACGCAGACCTGAGTCTCTCATGATAAGTCATAATACCTGTGAACCTTGTCGCGGAGATAAACCACAGAGTTATAGGACGGCGGCCGATGACTCCGTCTCTATACCGACGCTTTGGCCAGGTAGGTGTTACCTAGGACACACCCGCGTTGTGCGCTCATTACACAGTCGTTGGTGATGTGAAACGTAGTGCAACGCACTGTACTATCTGCCGTCTTTCGTGTGTTTGACGGCGAGGTGGCATGGCTGTCGTTGAAGATAAGTTCATGTTACATTGAGCCGCGGTTTTGGCGACCCCACGGGCGACTGCATTGCTTGTCGGTATATCCCTGCAGAGCAAGGTATGGCACGGCGAGAATATGCCGACTTCAAGAAAGCGAGAGTGTGGCGGTGCAGAGCTCACCAAATTCGGAATATGCGAGGCGCGTTACAGGTTCGAGCCTGGTAGACATGCTCTTTGACATACAATATTGTCTATACTTGTCACGCTGTGTCGTGCACATGCATGCTTCTTCGTCTCGGTCATCGCTGTCTATTTTATCGAATTGCTATCCCTGTTTGTCGCTCACTGATAGGTTGCCAAGACTGACGTCTTGTGCATCCGGTCCTGTTACGGATCCATCTGGCTTCGTCTCTACTTTCGCATCGCCGCCCTTGGCACCCGGGAAGCGTGAGCCTAGATTCTTGACTTTCTTCTCTTTCTTTGGTGGTGCCGGAGGTGGAGGGTACGCGAGTTTCTCGACGTCTCGCCATTCTTGACTAGCTTCGAAAGCGTCCTGGATGGGCTTGAGGATCTCTAAGAGTGCATCTGTTACTGCTGGCTTGAGTGATTGGGGTTGAAGTACATCTGCGACGTAGTCTTCTCGCATCTTCTCGATGGTGGAGTACTCTAAGGGCTCTGCATCACGGCGTTGCACCACGAACTTGGCAGTTCCGTTGTTCTTCAGTGCCGAAGCAGGTAAGAGCACGTACTCGACGAAGCTGAGCACGCCATTACCCTCGACAGTTTTTGGTGGACAGTAGGCCTTCTTGAGTTTCTTCTTGACCACCTCTGGTGCGTCGATGAAGTCGATCTTTGAGTCTGGGTCTGAACTGCTCATCTTGCCACCTTCCTGCAGGCCAGGGATGAGTGGGTTCATGAGATGTGCTCGCTTGGCAAAACCTACTCGCGGTAATGCCTCGACCGCTAGTGTGAATATCTTTCTCTGATCGACTCCGCCGAACTGTGCATCCACATCAAGGTACTGCTCGTCGAGTGCTTGCATGAGAGGGTAGATCTGCGATGAAAGTGGTGGCGCTTCGACCTGCTTGACAACTTCTGAGCCAGCTTTCGAGGCATCATGACCAGAGACGGAGCAGCTCAGTCGTAATAAGTCCATGAAGTATCTAGCGCCACTGTCACCAGTGGTCTGGTAGGATGAGCCAAGAACGAACTCCAGTCTCGAAACGTCAACGCCGACTGCCTTCAATGCGGTGGTGATTGTGTGCTTGTAGTATTCGGCTCGCACTTTGACGAGCTCGATTGGTGCCTTGAGATTGTCGAGGAAGCCGTGTACGTCGGCGAGCAGCACCTTCACATTGCATCCAGCGGCCAAGAATTCGGCGATCTTGAGCATAGGCACAAAGTAACCACAATGCGGCTTTCCCGTCGTCGCCGTTCCCCAGTAGATCCTAAGCGGTCGCTCGTTCTTGCTGAGGACGTCTTTGATGATTTCTGGGTTCAGCACTTCTTGCAAGTTTTTCGCGATCAACTCATATTTCTGTTCGGCACTGAGGCCTGCTCCTGGCGCGCCTTTGGCTTCGGCCATGTCGAGTTGTTCGCCCAGATCAAAGTCGGAAAATGATAAGCTACGTAGTCGAGGCGGTGCTCGGTGGTTCAGCGTCTTTGAGCGTGATCTTGAGCGATGCAGTCGTTGTCGTATAATTTGATTGATCTGATTGATGAGTCGTTTAAAGGACGAGCTAATGAGTTTTCGGAAGGAATTCCAGCAGTCCCGGTGGCTGAGGTGCGAACAAGGATTCTTCCGCTTCGTTCCCGGCACGGCGGTAGCACGCGTGTTCTTGCGATTCACACTTTTCGCAGTGAGCAGTGCCACTGGTTGTACGTATCAATACCATGCCGTCGCCTGCTATACAATGATCACCGTACTCACCATTCGCGACCATGGATGACATGAAAGCAGATCCCGCAGACGCCGGTGACAAGGCTCCCGTTGCTGTTTCCGATGACTCCCCGATCGACGAGCCGTCGTCTGTGAAGAACGAGAAGGCCGAATTGACCACATCTGCTCGCACGTCTAACACTACTTCCGGCGCATCCGCACTGCAGCGATTCACCGATACCGCCTTAGAGTTCCTGTCCAACGCGAGCAACGAGACTCTTGGTGCCTGTCTCGTGGGACTTGGTGTTTCGACATATGCCGTGTTAGGTCGAGTTGGGATATTCATCATCGGAGGGGTCGCAGGAGCTGTATTGTCTCTGTCCTGGCAAGATATACGGCATGATAATCGAGATCAAGCAGTGAAAGATGCAGAGCAGGCAAGACGGCGGGAGACTGGTCTGGAAGTGGCTAGGAGAGTGCTGGACTGGAGGCGAAATGCCCAGGACAACGACCACAAAGCAGAGAATGTAAGAGTGTATGCGAGCCAGACGCTAGATTACTCTACTTTCGAGCCGGAAACGCAGGCTGCTCTCAACACTTTCACCGATGCCGTCATCAAAGATTATGTTCATTACTGGTATGACCCTACATTGCCTGGCGAGCAGAGCTTCCCGGATACATGTAGGCAGACCTTTACAGCCTTCATGCTGTCCTTGTCTGGCCACTTATCACGAAAGCGACCCGCGGATGTCTTCCTCGACTTCGTGACCAACGCCAGTTCCATCATGATCGTTTTCCTACAGGAGCTCTCACTCGCACTGAATGCTTCCCCGAACACTGCACCGCGGGAAGCGATTAGAGCATATGTGAAGATGAAACCGGATTGCAGCTTATCGTACATGCTGGACCAGGAGTCGCAAGAGCTGAAGTTGGCTGATGCTTCGGAGGATATCCTACAAGCGTATCTCGATCCAAAGTCCTACAACTGCCCTCCCGTGCACGTCTTCCTAAAGCAGGTACTTGCGCGATTAGTCCTTGGATATACTGTGGAGATGTGTTCGAAGCCAGATTGGATCAACGACTGGATCGTATATGGTCTAGAAGAGTCGGAAACGACGAAAGAAGTTATGGAGATAGTCGACGCTGGCGTCGAAGGAGGAGCACAATCTAGAACGACAAGCGTAGCCGATCAAGGCCAGAAGCAAGCGCCCGATACAAATCGTCGCACAGAAGCTACCATAGTAGCCAATACAGACGGCGCGCTGGCGAAAGCACATAGGCGGAAAATTAGCAAAGCCGAAGAAGCCATGGATGATGCGATGCAAGAAGCACGCCGTTTGACAGAACTGATGATAGCAGAAGATAGACGCAAGGCCGAAGAGGAGGAGAGGCATCGCTCGACGCCTATAAATGCAGATGATAGCTCGGAAGGAACCACGCAAGGCGCTCCGACACCATCGTCTAGCCAAAGTGGGCAGGAAAGACAGGATCAGGAATCAATAGCTTCTGCTGGAAGTCGAGCACCAAGCGAGGAGAAGCCGAGAACGCCAGAGACACAATTCACAAATTTTGATATGCTAGTACCACAGTCGCAGCCTACAGCGCTAGCAGCGGGCAGCCCAACGAAGACCCCTTCGCGACCGCAGCCTGCAGTACTAACGCTGCACAACGCCAATATCAACATTTTCGACGATGGCGACCCCGGAAAGAACTCAATCAAGTCGCGTCCAGACTGGGATTACATGATACAAATAGAGCCAGCCTCATCAGCATTTCCGGGATGGATGATCATGCGCAAGTACCAGGATTTCGAAATGCTTCATGAGGTATTGCGCAGAATCTCGGTCATCACAGGTGTCCCTTTTAGCTGGGCAGAGCTACCGAAGTGGAAGGTGCATACCAAGGCAACGCTAAGAAGGGAGCTTGAGCGTTACATTAGCGATGCCGTCAGATTCCAGCCTCTTGCAGAATGCGAAGGTATGAAGCGTTTTCTTGAGAAAGACCGGGGACTTAGCAAGTCTCCCGGAGGCTCAAAGGGCTTCGGCTGGCCAACGCCAGATGCATTCGGCAAGCTTGGTGGTGACATGATGAATGTGCTCACCAAGGCACCGAAGCAAGTCGCAGGTGGCGGCAAGACTGTTTTCAGTGGTGTTGCTGGTGGTGGCAAAGCAGTCTTTGGAGGCGTTGCTGGTCTTGTAGGAGGCAAGAAAGGGAACTTATCACAGACAAATCTCGCTAGGTCTGCCACGAATAGCAGTATCCCAGGCATGCCAGATGAAGGTCACAAATCTCGTCCAAGCATGAGCAATGTTCAGCCGTTTGGTTCCGACAGCTACATGGGAGGCATGGACGGTGCCAGACAAAGCCAAGACTCTTTGCGCATCAGCTCTCAGGGACAGCGGCGAGGCAGTGCCGCGACAACAGCCAGCGTCGAATCCAAGCCAAGACCTAGCATGACGCTCAGCAGGGCAGAAAGTGTTATCGGTCATCCCGAACTTGGTCTGACCGCCGAGGCGTACTCGCCAGCCGAATCTGCAGAACAGCTACCAGCGAAATTTGAGCCGCTCGAGGAGAGCATAAATCTGCCACCACCGCCATCTGAAATGCCAGCTGACTACGATGCCCCGTCGTCACCGAGCAGGAGGAGCATGGACACTTTCCGCTCGCAGCGTTCTGCAAACCTTGATCAGCGCCTGGCGCAGCCCATTATTGCTGATGAAGTAGCGCCTACGATGCCTCCACGACCGGTGAAGCAAGAAACAAAGAAGAAGTCACCACTCAGCGAGCGCGAAACATCAGTCGCTGTTGAGCTCATGTTCGCAGTCATCACCGAGCTCTACCAGCTTTCTGGCGCTTGGCAGATTCGTCGCACTCTGCTGACAGCTGCGAAGACCTTCTTGCTACGACCTGGGAACCCGCAACTCGGCTCGATTCGTGATCTTTTGCAGACGTCTTTACTAGACAACAACTTGAACGATGCGGGACTTGCCTTTCAGATCTATAAGCTGCGCGAGAATACTCTGCCGACCGCTGAAGAAATGGAGGCATGGAAGCGAGACTACCCCGAAAGAACGGAAGAGCAAAAGGAGGAGTTGCGCGTCAAAGCCAGAAAATTACTCGTCACGAAAGGTATGCCACAGGCTTTGACGAGTGTAATGGGTACTGCGGCCAGTGGTGAAGCTCTGGGCAAGGTCTTTGACTGTCTGCAAGTGCCTGAAGTGAGCCGCGGACTCATCTTCGGCCTCATGCTACAGGCTCTTAGAATCGTGACGCATTGAAATGATTTCCTCTTTGTTCTCAGATCATAAAGGAACTCTGCAGACTCATTTCGTCCTCGGCAAGTGGCCACTATCACGATGGCGACGTTTGCGAAGCGTAGATCACGAACATAACTGTCGATCACCTCATCCTCTTCGCGGAACGTTGCGCTGCAAATTCGTCGTAGCCAGCTGAAGCTATTCCGTTGGACTACTGGCGCAATAGCTGCACTGTACACGTCTGTCGCTTGCTCCAATCTCCATGGTCTAGACATGATGTACACATTTCAGATGAGAGGGCAAATCTTAACATACAAAGACTGGCGCACGGATGTTGCTGACTAGACCAAATGTCGACAAAGACTGAAGTGTCTCACACAAAGGACATAATCTGTGTTCTCGCTTGCACAGCCAGCCACGTCTTTGTCAAAGCTCTAGTAAATCATAATTGCTCCAGCAGATGGTGAGTATCTCTTGGCTTCCACGTTGCACTGTCGTGTGTTCTATGATCTTTCAATACGTTCCTTGCACAGCACTGGCGGACTGCGTCCTTCATCGCGATCTTCACTGTACTTTGAGCAGCACAGGAAGCAGTATCTATCACACGAAGCCGGCCTTCGTCGTCACAGCATCACAGGCACGAAAGACTGGATACACAGCAGAACTGTTGCCACAATGCCTCGCCAGCTCACCATTACGCCTGCACCGTTCAAGTCATCGTATCTGGCCATACCTCCCACACCATTCTCACCTCGCTTACCAATCTCGCCACCAGCACAGGTACCAAAGCAATACAGGACCATTGACGACCCAAAGCTGAAAGCATCAGCACAACTCCAACCACCGCCTCCGGAACCCCTGCACTGGCTATGGCAGTGTCATCGTTGCAATCGCGTCTACCATCTCGGCGTCACCAGACGCTGTCTCGATGACGGCCACTTCTTCTGCGCTGGCACTACTGTAGTGAAGCGCAGTAAGAAGAACGGCTACAAAAAGACCTTGCGCCACCAAGCTTGTGCCAGTGAGTTCGACTACCAAGGTTGGAAATCCTGGGGAAACTGGCGCCGAGGTCTCTCGGAGCAACTAGAAGCAGCAGACGCTCTACATAAAATGGAGATGGCGCTAGATGCTCCTTCTGTTCCTGGTGAAGGGAAATGGTTCGCGGGTGTTTGGTCAAGACAGCCGACCAGAGCAGAAGAAGTAACGAAGAAGTCTCGCGAGAAGGACTGTTGGGCAACGTGCGATTATCCGAGTGAGTGCAGGTGGGGAAAGCAGTATGGGATCGTTAGTGCGTCGCAACAGACGCCTAAGGCAACAGTGACGATTCCGAGTATGAAAGTCCTGGAGGAAGAGCCTGAGCCAGCAACCGAACAAAAAGATAAGAACGAGAATTGGCCGGAACCGCAAGCCAAGACTAGCTTTGAGGACATTCTTTTCGACCTCGATGTCACCGATCCGGAAAGCTCGAACTACCTCGAACCACTTGTATCGCAAAAGTCGCAGGACTTGACGCCGACTGAAAAGCAAACGCATCAAGCTTCCATGTCTGATCTTTTGGACTCTTCGCAGCGTCGCAAACGGAAGTCCATGTCTGGCATACCTCTCATCCCTTCGCCGTTGGGAGCTAATCCGCCTAGTCCTACGCTGGAGAAGCCGACGCTTTCGAAGAGCTATTCTGCGGAAGTTGTGGAGACGCTGGAGGTTCCTGCGACATCATCATCTTCGTCTTCGACGTCGAAGCTGCAAAAGAGCGCCAGCTCGAGTGCGTTGCAGAGAGCGTTCGATGATTTGGAAAGAGGTTTGGGATTGAAGATGGAGGGGTGGATCGAGAAGAAGGATGATTTTGTGGAGAGTCTCAAAGGTTTGCGAAGGTGAAATCTCAAAGTGGAAGTCTTTAGTAGGTGTGGTTGAAATGTACAGTTGATTTTATTCCATTTGTTCTCTATCGCAGTGGTCCCGATTCTCCCCAGGTCCGTGCCAGCGTTCTTGGTTTCCCATCCGCCGTCAATGGCCTGAAATTCTTCGGCATGAAAGCGCACAGGTCCACAGCCGCTTCTCAACATGCGGTATCACTAACTCCCGTCCACTTCAGTATTTTCGGAGAGATACCTTTGGTGGACAATTTCCTCGCTCCACCACTCGCTGCAAAAGTCCGTGCCACTTGGACTGGTTTTAGGCATATGCAACGCAACTCGGCACGAAGCACTCCTTGAACAGCACGCGCACCGCTTCGGCAAACAGATATGGTCATCACATTCTGCGCTTCTGGGAATCACGAATCTCAAGGTACTTACAAACACTACACTCACAATTCTAAATTCAGGTTGATGTTTCTATCGCCAGTGATATGGATAATGGATCTCTTGACCCGGTGAATTCGCCTGTGCCACGTGTAGTCAGAAACTACCAGGTTCAGCTCGTAGACGACCAGTCCATGTTGGCGGAAGGGTTTCTCCATATAGAACATTTGAGAATCCTTGTATTATAGCTCTCGGCGTAATTTTTTTTGAAGCGATGCAAGTTGCATTGGGAACGTCCAGCCGTATTTTGCCGCCCCTTGACAATCCTACCTGAGGCTGGCGATTGGCTTCTGCTCTGCGGCTTTGCTTACTTGGGCACATGGCAGGCATCGTTTGTGTATATCTGAATGAGGACTGCATGCCGGCCTGTCCGCAAGGGACCTTCGATCGACGCTGGGAAATGCGCGATGCACGATGACGGACTGAGAAATGCACCCGCCTTAGCTTGAGAGCGTGGCGAAATCGTTATAAAGCCCAGGATATGTGCTGTACGACAGGCGGTAGAGCGTTATGCAGCAGGAACGTACACTGATATCATATTGACACAAATGCATAATTGCTGTCAAAATCACTGGCAAAGAGAGAAGACAGGATAAGACGAAGATCCAAGATCAGACCCCTGATAGTCGGGCCGGGTATACCATTGTAATAGCCGAGCGTAGGGGTGCTCGACAATTTATTAATCTGCCTTGGAAATCTCCCGCATGTTCTGGAATTGCGATAACGATCCAACGATCGCTGATGGTCGTCGTAAGCAAGTGACTTCGTGCAGACAGAGGATGCCGGAGAGTAGGTTGCAAAGAACTCTACATCCAGACTTGCCGACTTGTTACTTGTGACCCCCAAATTGTACAAGGACCTCTCAGCTTATTATTACCCTGGCGAGGCGGAATAGCTGCGTGAACCTTAACCACGACTGCCAACACCCTTGCACGCGATCATGACAGCTTCCGCATGGCACCATGCGAACATCTCTTGGAGGCAGATGCGACCGTGGGGCCACTGATGATAGTGACATCTCTTGCTTATGAACAACGACAGGTCCTGCACCAGCTTTCGTGAAGGGTCTCCCATTACCATACGGCTACAATGGAGGACCACAAGATAGGCGCCAAGGCGACTGAGCTCCCTTCGCCACCCCGGAAGTCGAGTATTGCCAGCGCAAAGCACATCGAAGCTGCACGGCACGGCGACAAAGCTCTGGCCCTCATTGGCGATGCTAGAGTGACTGTGACCGAGGAGGATAACAGACGCATCCGTCGAAAGACTGACAAGGCCATTCTGGTTATCCTCGTCTGGGTCTACTTCCTGCAAATTCTCGACAAATCCGTGCTGGGCTATGGAGCGACTTTTGGGCTCAAAGAGTCAACGCACTTGAAAGGCAATCAGTACTCAGTGGTCGGCAGCATCGCACCCATCGCGCAATTAGGATGGCAGCCTTTCTCCTCATTCTTGATCGTCAAAGTGCCCCACAAGATCCTGATGCCCGCCTTGTGCTTGGGATGGGGAATAGCGCAGACTTGCATGGCAGCGTGTCACAGCTTTGGTGGACTAATGGCAGCACGCTTCTTCCTAGGTCTGTTCGAAGCTGGATGTCTGCCGTTATTCAGTATCATTACTTCGCAGTGGTTTCGAAGGGCTGAGCAACCTATGCGTGTTGCTGCTTGGTACAGCACTAACGGCTTGGCGACCATAGCAGCAAGCGCGCTGTCATATGGCCTCGGACATATTAAGTCTTCGGTGCTCGAGTCATGGCAAATGTGAGTAAGTCGGCTACCACAATCGACTGAGGCTGATCTATGGCAGCATCTTCCTCTTCGTAGGACTTGTCACCATACTATCCGCGCCAGTCGTATACTGGCAACTCGATAACGACATTCCGTCAGCACGTTTTCTGACTGAAGAAGAAAAACCGAAGGCTGTTGAGCGCTTGCGCGCAAACCAGACCGGTACTGGCAGTAGCGAGTTCAAATGGTCACACATCCTGGAGCTTGCTTTAGAGCCAAAAACATATCTCTGGATCGGATTATCGTTACTGCTAAATGCCGGAGCATCCGTCACCAATACTTTCGGGCCCCTCATCCTCAAGGGTTTTGGTTACGACAAGTACATCACGTCCCTACTCAACATGCCTTTCGGTGCGATGCAATTCCTGGTGATCGTCTTCGCCTCCTGGGCAGCTCAGCGATACCGCATCAAGTCTGCGATTCTGTTTTCCCTGGTTCTGCCCGTCATCGCGGGACTTGCCATGATGTATACGATTAGCCATACGAAGTCTCATCAAGGCGCGCTTCTTGGCGGATATTATCTACTGGCATTCTTGTTCGGTGGGGTCCCTCTTATTGTGGCGTGGATTGTGGGTAACACAGCGGGCACTACGAAGAAAAGCGCAGTCATGTCTGTCTACAACGCGGCAGCATCAGCGGGCAACATTATCGGTCCACTTCTGTTTAACTCAAACGACGCTCCGCGATATCTGCCGGGCGTCAGGGCTGTTCTGGGCATGTTCGTTGCCCTTGCGGCTTGTGTCATCTTACAGGTAGCGAATCTCTTGATGCTCAACAAGCTACAAGAGCGCAAGCGGGTAAAACATGGCAAGCCAGCGAAGATTAAGGACTACAGCATGCAGGCCGCATATCATGATGCTGACGAACTATTTGACGAAACCGCTGGCATCGCTGAGGGACTTTCGGCGGTGGATGCTCATCGTGCGAGGATCGGTGATCAAGCTTTCCTCGACCTGACTGACAGAAAGAATGACGAATTTGTGTACATTCTCTGAGGTCGTCGGTGGAGTTGGAGCACTTGCTGGTGTCTATTGACCTGTAGAATCTTTGCAAAATAGCGCACTATTCATTAAAGCCAGTCCCGCCTGACTTTCCGCGTCCCGATTCATCAATGTGGTAACGATACAGACCTGGAAAGACAATTCGACGTCTATGCACTGATTCAAGCAGATGAAGGAACACGAAGAGTCGCCAACAGCGAGACGGAATGTCCACCTCCATCGACAGATCCACACATCCCGATTGTGGCTAGCGCGTTGTCGATGGAGAACCTCGGCAACACGACATCAATCTGACCTCTATCAGCGTTTCGTATTGCACTCGACAGCATGTTAACCACCAACGGCATATGCCTTTTGGCAGATCCTGAGAAGTATACCGCACATTATGGCAGAAGACGAAGAGCCGAAAGCCGAAGGCCAAATGGTGCCGAACAACAACGCCGCAGCACGAGTCGACCAAGTCTCTCAACATCTCAATAGCAATAACCCAAAATCCAACACAGGACGAAGACGTCGCAAAGACAAGCAGGACGAACTCCCAGCAGACTACTCCGACATCCTCAACCACATCCAAAAACTCAAACAAATCGCCAACACGCCCGACCACAACCGCCGCGGCTACGTCCGCCAAAAACAAGACGGCAAACTCTGGGTCCGTGAGCGTCTCACCAAGCTCCTCGACCCAGGCTCCCTCAAAGAAGTCGGCTCAATCACCGGCCACGTCAAATGGAAGCACCTAGGCGGCTCGCGCGAAGAGCCCGAGGAGTTCCTTCCCCACAACAACGTCCAAGCATTCGGTAAAGTCAATGGACGACAGGTTCTACTCACCGCCGATGACTTCACCATTAGAGCCGGACATCAAGCGGGGCATTTGATGGCCAAGACGTTATGGACGGAGAAGATGTCGATTCAGATGAAGTTGCCGATGATTAAGTTGACGGATGGGAGCTCTGGTGGTGGGTCCGTGGAAACGATGCTTACGACTGGATTCTCCTATGTGCCTCCCATGCAAGGTTTCGATGTAGTATGTAAGCAGCTGAATATGGGGATTCCGAATCTTGGCGCGGTGCTGGGACCGGCGATTGGGTTGGGAGCGGCTAGAGTTGTGAGTTGTCATTTTAGTGTTATGGCTGCAAATGTTGGGTCTTTGTTCAATGCGGGGCCGAATGTAGTCAAGAACGCGACGTTTGAAGAAGGGTTGAGTTTTACTGATTTGGGAGGGCCAGGGATGCATTGTACTAATGGGACGATCGACAATATGGCGAGTAGTGAAGAAGAGTGTTTTGAGCAGATTCGGACGGTGCTCGGATACCTGCCCAACTGCGGGACACAAGTACCTCCAACAGTAGATTGTTCGGATCCAACAGATCGCGAAGATGTGGAATTACGAACCATCATCCCACGTAAACGAGAACGAATGTACAGCCCCCGAAAAGTCATCACCGGCGTCGTCGACAAAGATTCTTGGTTCGAGATCGGTGCACTATGGGGAAGAACAGCAATCATCGGTCTAGCACGTCTAGGCGGACGTCCAGTCGGAATCCTATCCAACAACCCCGAAGTCCTCGCCGGCGCCATCGATGCTGCGGGCAGCCAAAAGCTCACAAGACACCTCAAATTCTGCGACGTCTTCAACCTCCCCATCCTCCAATTCATTGATGCTCCAGGCTACGCCGTCGGCACCGTGGCAGAACGCAGCGCAACAATGCGCTGGGGCGTCGAGCTGACAAAAGCATATTACACCACCACAGTTCCGATCTTCTCCGTCATAATCCGGAAATGCTACGGTGTCGCCGGAGGCGTCATGGTCGATGCCCGAGATCCACATATGCGCGTGGCATGGCCTAGTGGAGAGTGGGGTAGTCTCCCGCTGGATGGGGGAATCGAGGTCGGGCATAGTCATGAGTTGCGGCAGATTGAGAAAGAGAAAGGTGCTGAGGCGAGGAAGGAGAGGTATAAGGAGTTGGAGATGCAGTATCGACGGTTGATTAACCCTGTGAGGACGGCAAATCATTTCAGCATTGAGGAGATTATTGATCCTGTGCACACGAGGCGGTTAGTGGCGGAGTGGTCGAGGATGACGTATGAGTCGGATTTGCCGGAGAGGGTGGTGCAGAGAATGAGTGGAAAATTACAGCCGTTGTATGCATGATTGTTGATATGACATGAGGAGCTATGTGGCTGCTGTCGTCTTTCGCTCTTGTCTGACTTGCTGCTATGTGGTTTCGTGCATGTGTGAAAGCATGCTGGTAGAGCTGCTTCTCAGGCGCGACTTGCTCCGTCCTATGCTCTCGAGGCCCTTCATTGTAACTCACGCATACCGGCCTTGTTTGTAGCTGTTCATCTTCCGAATGGTAACCGAACCATCACACAGCCCATCCGAGACGCCACTATCTTGTCAACATGAAAGTTGGAGTACGGTGCGATAGAATGAGTCTCTGCCGGCGGATTCGTAGCATACATACCACGCCACGAAGCAGTACGGCGGTCGTGCTTGCCGTGTAGCAAATGAGGCTCCTCCCTGAAGACAGGCAGATGAACATAGTAGCGATTTGCGATATCGGGATTCATGCTTGTTGCGTCAGAGTATTGGAAATCGTGCTCCGCACGCTCCAAGCAGTCAACGCCGGTCGTCAGTAAACGTCGGCCGCCTCTGAGAAGAAGCTTGATAAAGCCAAAGGGAAGTGGATACGGGCGGAGAATTTTCTTGAGCCGTGGATTCGGCTTTGGTGGTTCTTTGGTTCCGTCCTTTGCTGCACCATCGGCTTCGTAGAACAGAGCGCGCTGCAGACGCATTGAACCTTTGATCGTGTTTTGGAAGGAAGGGCTGACGCGCTGCGCCAGCAGGATATCGAGCATCGGTAACTCGAGGAGAATGCCTTCGAGTGGTTCTGCTATGCCAAAGACTTTGGCTGCCGGCGTCGGTCGCTGGCTGGCAGACGGCGATTGCGATACCATCATGGACAGAACTTGTGATTCTTTCTGTGCGGCCGTCATTGATAGAAGAAAATGAACAAAGGATGGCGGGTGGTCATGGTGGCGGCAGACCTGCATGGAGGAATCACCCGATGCCTCCTTCACGAATGCTTCCAGTGCTGATTTACTCGAGTTGTGCATCAAAGAGCTAACCACACCCACAGTCCCCTTTCCCATGATGCTTATATTCGTGCACAACTCTCCCTATCACATCATCCAACCTCTCCTCTTCCAGCCGCAGAACCACCCTCCCATCCCCTTCCACAAACGGCCTCACTGCACCAACACCCTCATCAAACAGCACACTCCTCTCCATCAAGAACATCCCAGCATCCGGGAACCCTCGCTCAAACCTCCTCTCGGCCTCATGAACAATATCCTCCACATCCACACTTCCACTCTCCCACTTCTTTCCCATCTTCCGCTGCAGCAACTCCACAATCTCATTCCCAGAAGTAATCATACCCGAAGCATATAAATACCGATTCCTGACCTCGACCCAGTGCGCAAGCACAGCTCCCGCAATCTTCCCACTCCAAGCCGTAGAACTAGCAGCAAAGCGCTCATTTCCAGAACCATGAATCGTCGCGCTCTGCCATTCCAGATCCAAACCAATATTGCCGCTCGTGATGGCATGTTCCAGCGAGCAGCCCGTCGCAATGCCAACCCACTCGATCTTAGCAGCCGCAGCCTGCTCTCGCAGATAGTCTATGACCCTAGCTCTTTCCTTGACGGGCGGCAGACGTTCTTGGATCTTGCCATTGAGGGCATCCTGACCCCACTCCGCAGGCACAAAACGACGCACATTCGCCGCGATTGCAGCGTCAATAATCGCTTTCTGGTGTTCGTAGGAACCTGCTGCTTGTGTACTGAATACGATATCTGGCTTCACTTCCAGAAAAAGTGATTCGAGCGCGGGTTGGGAGAAATTGCTTCTATGGACGGTGACGTTGTCTAGGCTCTGAGTCGAAGACTGTGAGTGGGGTACGTGATGGATCTCGAAGCCTTCATGAGTTAGACCGTTGATTATGCTTTCCGATAGTCTGTTGTCCTGGGCAGCTTAGTGTCAGCTGCTAGCGCGAATTCAGCCCATGGAGGAAACTTACGCCAACTACCATTACCCTGCGTATACTGCCTCTTGGGCCACGCTCTATGCTGCCCATTCTGCCGTTCATAACTTGTGGATCTTGCATCGATTGGAGCAGCGCCATTTATATCATCTTCGGTCGAGCGGATGCATCATCTCTCCGCATTCATCAGCGTTCCAGATCTAGTTATTGATGCTCGTCTCCGAACCCCAAATCTTCTTGACTTTCAGTGCTGCAAGTATCATAATCATCTGGGGCTTCCTCAAGGTCGCCTCAAACTATTCTCCTCGTCGAACCATCATTTCCTTACAGTCATGCGGCCGCCCAGCTTGCATCCTAAGAACTTGGCGTTGTGCCAGTCGTTGAGACCACAGCACCCTGTCTGAAATGAGCTTGATCGAAAATAAAGCATGTGCGAGTGATACCACTGCTCTTGATTCTTTTGACTCCACAAGCTCGCCGAAAAGCTTCGACAGTCGCGAAGGCATGGCCACGAGACAGCGGCATGTATTAATGACTGGCTCACTTTTATTTGCGATCATTCTGTAAACGTACGCGATACGAGGTGGGATGCTGTCTGGGCTCAGATGTGCTGCCAAACAAACCTCTAGTCTATTAGTACAATTTTGGTGCTGCGTGTCAACGTTATACAATGGCTACGCCCTGGGAACAAGCAGTTCCAATGTTCCAACCGTATCCAACGCCACGCTTGATACATGAAAAGCTCATTCAACCACGACTTGATGCTTGAACGTCCGATAACTCCTGTCGAACACGGTTGCTGGCACACTAGACCTGCAGACCGGTTCTCATATTCTCCACCGTTTTCACCCCAACGCCCTTCAATCTACCAAGTTGTCCAAGTGTCGTCACAACACCATCATCGAGATCGCAAAGACAATTGACTATCGCCTCTGCTTTCTTAGCACCAACACCTTTCAGAAGCTTGATCTGACCGATGTCCCTGGTGTTGATGATCTCCAATAGTTGTTTGGTGCGCGGCGTTTGTGCTGTTAATGCAGCTGTGAGCTCATCCTCTGAGTCGTCCTCTGGCGGTGGCGTTTGCTTTGCCGACAGCTGCGGCTCAGCCTGTGGAAGTTGCGCACGACGAAGTGCCTGCAGGACCGGTCGTCGTATCTTGGTCCGAGGTCGGTAAACGAAGCTGTCCTCCTGCTCTTCGTCTGCTGCTTCTTCCTGTGCTTCGTGGTAACTGCCATCGTCATCAGCTTGCTGCCTTCGACGCGGCGCAGGCGCTTCCACCGGCTCAGGCTGGTCATCAGAGGACGGGGCAGAGGCGTGTTTCTGTGCCTTTTGTGCAGCAATCTTGTCTTGTAGTGCAGACATCTTGCGCACAAGCTTCTCGTTGCCAGGGAAGTGTGGAAGGGCAAGCTGATACATCTTTAGGGCACTGCCGTCTTCTCCTCTCACTTGGTGCTGTTTAGCCATAAGCAGATACTGTAGCCCTTCTGCTCTTTCTGTCTCTTGTCCTTCAACACGCTTCTCTAAAGCATCCAACCGTTTCTGTACCTCATCTGAGATTGGCTCGGCCGAGACCGCCGTCTGGTCGACTTTCCCAGCAAGAGCTTCTGTGACTTTTCGCTCTATCAAGGCCTCGATAGCATCCTGTGACATGCCTGCTGAGGCTCCATTCGACTTCGAGGCCTTCGCAGGTCTGCCAAACGCTTCTCTACTGGCTGTCCTCTTAGGAGACTTGATAGACGGTATTGCAGCGCTTGACTGCCTTGCTTGTGCGGTATTGGCGAGTGGAGGTGGTCGTGCGACGGCTGCAGGCTTATCTGAGAACACAGCAAAGGTCTTGGCTGGTTTCGGGACATTGGTTACTTCTTGAAGCTTGCTGCTATGCGATAAGACCTTCGGTCGTAGCGGTTGGCGGATCAGCGAGGGAGCGGGCGCACTGTATGTGTCCTTTGCTGCGTCCAATTTGTTCTTTTCATTATCACGGAAGAATGGCTGGTTTTCTATTTCGTTGACTTCTATCTTCTTCGTTCGGTTTGCGAAGTTCAGGCTGCTTAGTGTATCCAGTTGGTAGCTTCGTAGAGGCGCGAGGTTCAATATCATGACCGTCAAGCCATTGTTCTGTCCCAGGGCGAGTATTCGCGTCATCTTCGACTCTCTGTATGGAACCCGCGTTTGCTTCTTTGAGATGGCCTCAACGCAGCTCGCCAAGACGAAAAGAGACTTGTTGATCGCAGAGCTCTCGACAAGGCGTTCCTTGTTATTATCCGTCCTTCGATTGTCCTCCGAGCCAGCCAGATCAATGGCCGAAGCAGTGCTCACCCGTACCTCTTCGCCTGCCGTCTGCGTGACTTTGACGCATAGGATAGCGTGTGATCGTGAAGAGTGGGCATTCAGCTTCGTGGCTGATGTCGAGCGGTTCATATTGGCCTGGTCGTAAAGCTGCTCGAACTCTTTCAGGGACGTGCAAGGCCGCTCGGTCAAGCCCACGACGACTGCCTTGCCATTCTGGTTGTCTCTGATCGGAAGGCCGGCTACTGTTCGCTTTTCGGGCGGCTCGAATAGGTCGAAGACTCGGTCGTTGTAGATCTCGTAGTAGCTCATTGCGACATCAACCTGACTAGCTCCTGCCGTGTCCTTTTCGACTTTTCGTGCTCGCCGGTATATGCTCGATAAAAGACGTGGAATAACGCCTCGATCTGCGAGAGCCTTGCCGCCACGCATCGTGTGCGTCTTGCCCGTTCCCGTCACGCCATAGGCAAACAGCGTGACATCAAAGCCCTTGAACAAGTGCTTAACGGTCGGCGAGACCTCATTCTCGAAGATCTCGGCTTGTGTCGCGGCGTGATCGTACACACTGCTGAACTGAAAGCTGTATAGTTCCGACTCTTTCTTGGGGTTAGGTATTGAGACTATGCTCTTGCTGTCCGCTGTGTCGGATGGCGCTCGAGACGCGGTGACGATGACATCCTTGCCATTCTCGTTCTTCAGCAACGGGCGTATGCGAGCAACGACTCGCACGCTCATCGTCACCTAGAGTATGCGGAGAAGAAGATGGCCGGTATGCCGTTGTGTGAACATGCATCAAGCGAGGGAGGTGGTTGGCGTTCACGCGAGTAATGTCAATGCTGGCGCTAGCAGCTTCAATGGTCCTTGCCAATGTCACGGTGCCAATGGGCACGCTCGAGCCGAGAATATCTCGCTTAGCGGTACATGTGTGCAAGGGGGTTTTCCCCCTCGTGACTTTCACAATAATAACATCGAGGTCATGCGAGTCCAATAACACAACTGCAGACCACACAGCTACTCTCCACGGCTGCGAATGCATGAGAAAATATGGCCATCAAGCACAGGATGAGATGTGCATGGTCGGAACATGCATCGATCGATCGTGAAACATGCCGCCCGAGCCCTTTCAGTCATCGAAGCTGTTGCGACCAATCAGCCAGCCATCCAGCTTGAGACTATCCATTTCTGAGATGGAAGCGCCTACTTCACTTCTTGAAGCACGAAGAGGACACCCTACCGACGCGCTGCATATGTATAGACCTCGCACAGGGCAAGCAGCGCACCAAGACGACCACGAAATGCCTCCGAACACGATCCAGCGCGAGCCTGATCCCCACGCCATCAAAGTAGTAGCCCGTCATGTCTTGGTCTCGCGAAGACACAGAAGTCTTTCCGTATACTCATCCTTTCCGATCGCTCTCGAGGATCAACATATCCTTTCTCCTTGTGTCACTCTTTCGGTGCTTTCTTCGCGTCTCTGTTGCCGCTGAAGCTGGTCTTCAGGTATAGTCACTAATATCTTTCACCTCATTCGTCTCGATACAAGATCTGCTTATCATGCTCTGGGCACGCGACATCCTGCTTTTGATTCTTTGCACAAGCTTGTCGGACGCATCACCTCTGGCACAGAGATACGGCAACGCCACTTTCAGCTTGACGGCATCGTCATCGACGACGATCGATCATGCATCAGCTTATATGCCAGCTGCAGCTGAGTCGACATCTGTGTCAAGCTCAAGCACGGGGAAAGATTCTTTGACTTCGATTCCCGGAGCAGGAGAGACACCACCATCGTATGGTCTAGGGATTCTGACCTCTCCTGCTGCAACAACGCCCCCCGCTACGGCCAGTCTACACTTTACATTCGTGGGACGGAAAACAACGAGTCAATCTGCTCCTCGGTATACGCCCGCCTCGTTGTTGTCAAGCAGCATCGAAGTTGCATCTGCGAGCACATATCGAACTGTGTTCTACAGCAATTCGTCGACTGTCAGCAGATCCATGAGCACGACAATGGTCACGATATACACGACGGTCATGCCGAACGGATATACATCGAGTAGTCACCGAAGCGCAACTACTGTAACATCTTTCACCACGATCTACCCGTCCCATGCAATGACCGAGACTTTAACACAGTCCCCTAAAAGCACAGACTCTAGCATCTCAGCTCCGTACTACAGCCCTCCTTCAATGAGTTCTTCGACTTCTACCGGGAGGGCCTCGAGCTCAATCGCCACAAACGACTCTCCACACCACACGACCGGCACCAGCACTGCGTCACAAAGCAAAATCAGCAAAAACAGTACAACCACTTTCCAGGAAACTAGTTCAGTGCACGCCCAAAGCACGGCAGGAATTAGGACAACGGAGGCCAAGCCCTCTTCAGTCGCGTCAGAGACTTCGCTGTCAGCCTTTGCCTACCCTCTACCAAATTCACTCTCTAGCACGGAAGCCACAGCGACAGCGACAGTCGGTCCGTTCGAAACGACCGCTCCCGCATATGTCCCAGCATTTTCAAGTGCCGAGAGTTCATCGAGCTCAATGCCGCAGCAAACAAGTCTTCCGAAGATCGTCACTCAATACACGTTCTCGCCGAGCACATCAGACAGTGCTTTCTCATCTTCGACGTCGAGCATACTAGGAGGAATCACGATTGTACCAGTCGATCCATACTCTAACGCGATCACTGTTACTGTTACTGTGACGGATGCTGGGAAGGTCACGACGGCGACTGTGGCCAAGGAGACAGTAACAGTGACAATTTCCACATAACATTACTTGAGCGTGTGTAGGGATGTATCAGGCGTCTCTGTATAATGTGCATAGCTGTACTTAATCAAATTGAATATATTCGAACTGCAACCTTGCCACGAACAGCTCTCACAATTTCGCCTTATCAGTCGTCAACTCCGGATCCAGCTCAGTCGTGCACAAAATGCACGTATCCCTCAACGCCGGCAACCTCGACTCATGATTGACCTTCTGATAATCCTCGCTCGCAAGCATATCGACAAAATGTTTAATACTCGGATAATGCGCGAGCGCAACTTCATCCCACCCATACCTGTCCTCGTTGGCCGTGCCCTGATCGGGGACAACCTAAAAAACGACATCAATCAGCACCACAAACCACGCAGAGACGAGAATCAAGAACCCCGCCTACCTTCCCCACGACCTTCGCGAACCCACCCCTCCGCTTCCCAATACTCTCGCCAAAAGCCTTTCCATACCTCAAATAACTCGCACGCGCCTCCTCACCAGGCCTAAAAGCGAGCAAATTAAGCATACTAACAGCCCCCCTCTGTCCCAACTCAAACCCCCCACTCCACTCCAAAAGCTCCTCACTCAACTCCAACCCCTGCGCCGAACGCGCCTTCCTCGGCCCCGACGCCAAACTCCCCGTAAGATCCGGCACATCCCCATCCCTCGGGTTCAAAAGCCGATGATTCCGGTCGTGGAAATTTTCGAGGACGGACGAAGGCACGCCAGCGGTGATGGACCAGTGTCTTTGCAGCCAGTCGGCGGAAGAGTACGTTTCCGGTAGAGCGGTGCTCGCCGGGAGAATGATGAGGAGATGCCAGGGGGTGTTGGTGAGGTGGGTGGAGAGTTTTTCGGGAGTGATGATCCAGCGGACGACTTTGGAGGCCACGAGGGGTTTTATGGAGAGGGAGGAGAGGGCGCGGAGGTATTGGGTTATTGAGCGTCCCGGGGAGAGTTGGATGAGGTGGACGGTGCAGAGAGGCATTTTGATATATATATATATTTTTTGGAGAGATTGATGTGGTATTGGCAACTTGGGAATGGGATATCTGACTTACGAGTTGGATGCGTGACCTTCTACGTATATACAAGTATCGATGATGAGAGGTCAATGATGTGAGAAGCGGCACGCTGTTTGCCGTTCATCCAAAGGCCTCGGCCCGATGAGCTTGGACCGTGTCACCACTGTTTTGTTGTTTCCTTCTTTTGCGACGCGCTGGTTTCGTGTCGACAAAATATTCTACATACGTTCCATCGACCACGATCAAGACCTCATCTGATACAGGTCAAGCAACATCGACGTTAGACGAGTAACTCGCCTGCTGGGCGAGAAATATCCAGACAGGACTATATATGTCCTCCTCGAGGTGTGCAGCACATCAAGCACTACTCCGACGATACGACTCATCTACGAAATCACGAACAAAATCGGCTCTATGTGTACCCGCAACGGTACTCTTTGGTTCCATCTTCTGCTGTGCCGCTAGCCACGTTGCACCGCCATCATTCCACACGCGGATCGGAGACTCTGAGCCCTGCCTGGGAAAATTTCCATCCACGTCAAAGGCTGGAAGCTCGTAACACGATCCTGAGGCCGGCAGCTCGGCGATACTCGACAATTGCAGGATCCGCTCGCGACTTAATGCTGCCCGTGCAGCAGCAGCTGTACTCATCGAGCCTGGCGGAGCAGAACGTCGTGCCAGGACATGAGGCAACTTGGGCACAGGTGGTGCTTTATCGGCTATGAGATGGTCAGCAGCTGTTGCGCCATATTCATTCCTCGTCCTACCTGGCTTCTGAGTCTTTTGAAGTCGAGCACGACTATCTCTTCGGCTTCGACTGTCCCTCCGTCTTCGGCCACTTGCTGCTTGGGCTGATAGATCCTCAACGGACTGTCTGACGCTTTGCGGCTGCTGCATAAGCATTATCAGACTGTCTAGGCTCCTTCGTTTCGTGCGAGTCGACCGTGAGGCACTTTCGAGATTGAAAAGCCTTGATGCTCGCTTCTTAAAAGCACCAAGAACGCTCTTTCTTCTCTTCTTCGAGGGCGTCTCCGGCACAACTTCGAGCGCTAGCTCCTTCGGCTTCGGCGGCCAATATTGGCGCTGCTTCTTGGCGTAGTCCTCGAGCTCACGTCTACCACGATCAACCAATGCTTGGTATTCTTCTGGAGTTGGTACCTTCGGTCTTCGAATGTACACCCTCGAATTGGACTCGATGCGGATCATGCGGAGGTCTCTTGAGTCTCGATCCTCCGAGTTGGGTTGAGCTGGAACCACCAACTGCTTGTCGGAATCCTCGCAAGAAGACACCTTGGGCACCTCCTCTTTCGATGTTACAACGTCTGGAGATTCGGGCAACGGGCCATCCGCACCTCTCGTTGGACATCGGGACGTTTCCACTTTTCCGACTTGCAGAGGCAGTGGCGGCAACTCGCCATTCCGAAGTTTCGAGGACAGGTCTTTGACGTCTGCTTCGATCTCTTCAGTATGTAATGCATGCTGTTGGTTGTCCCCAGCCGCATTGGAAGCCGGAGAACAACAGCATTCGGCATCGCTGTCCGAGTCAAGCTGCTCAAGTATGGCGTCCCATGATCGCGGCGAGCTCTCTATCATGCTGTCCGAATCATCTTCGCGGCTGCTCTCCCGATTGTTGGTCGTCACTGTCAGCTTTGGCGGGTTATAGTGCGGTGTGTATATCTCGATTGATCT
The DNA here is from genome assembly GCA_013248845.1 of Passalora sequoiae. Lineage (NCBI taxonomy): Eukaryota > Fungi > Ascomycota > Dothideomycetes > Mycosphaerellales > Mycosphaerellaceae > Passalora > Passalora sequoiae. Next base: position 556,702 of record WSQC01000044.1, on the reverse strand, counting down.
CCTCCCAGAGTCTGATAGGGATGCTGGAGACATGACGCTATCTTCTCTCTCATCCTTCACAGCATTGTCGTCTGTCGCCAGCTGGGACGCTATGTGGGTGGACGGCGGACTGAGTCGACGTTTACTGGATTTCTTCGGAATCGGCACAGCTTTCGATGTCTCCTTGGCTGCCAGTTGTGCTTGCTGTGCCCTGGCAGCTGCCAATTTGGATCTCATTTGGTCCGTTGGCGCGAACGAGGCCGGTCGAGATGGATGTGGTGCGGGGCGCTTGAATGAGGTCCTCTTGTGCTTGCCGCTTCCAAGACTTGGCACGTACGCGACCACCGATGTTGTCGTCGGATGTCTCGAAGAATCTCGCGGAGACACTGCTGGCTTCCTCGGGGGAGCATGGTTCGAGACTGGATCCATGATAGTGGCTCTGGAGGGTGGAACGCGTCTCGCGGACGGCGGTACCTCACTATACTTCGTGTTCATCGGTGGTGCCTCCACGGACACATTGCTACCCATTGTTGCTATTGACAGTGGACGATGTGACACAAGAGCGGCACGCAATTGCTCCAGTCTTTCATCAACCAAATTCGTTCGAGGTCGAGAGGATGAGCGACCACGCGGCTGCGCATATACTTGTCCGGGCCTTGGAGGAGAGACCGAAGAGTGTTCTGCAGCAAAGCCTGGCCTTGCGACTCTCGCATATGCATATGCATCCAGAGGCGTCGTCGTCGTCGGCGCCAACATTGGCATTGGTTCCGTGAGGTATGCACCTGCTCGACGTTACACACTCTAGACAAGCTTTCGGGATTTGCAAGGGTCCGCTGTCGGCACTGCCTCCGAGTGCTGCACCTTCCGCCTTTGACTTTGACTTTGAGGCTCCCCTCGTGCCCGTACCTACTAACACTAAGGTAACGGGTACTTGACCGCACCCGCACCGAACAAACAAAAGATGCTTTACACTCGGTCGTCGTCGTGTCATGTGCTGACGACTGCATGTGTCCTTTTCTGTTGCTCGACAAAGCGGTAATCCGCGGATGAGTCGCCCGTGGCCTTGCATTTGACGTGAGACGTCGACATCGGCCGCATAAAGCCTGGAAGACTCCCTGCACTTGGCATTGCGGCCTGCTTTCGAACTCCGACCTGCCTTCCGCTGAATTGCACCTAAGCACATGGACGCTTGCTCGATGCTGACGTGACCATCTTTGGGTTCACTGTGAACAATGCTTGCACTTCGGATATGCTGAGCTAAATCGTCCTGCTCTGCTGAGCAATCTGCCTGCTGTGCCCACGCTTTGCCCGTGCACATACTGCCGATGGCGTCTTGACGTTGTCAATACGGCCGGCCGGAAAACGCGGATCATTCGCCTTGCCATGCAAATACGCAACCTTGCTGGCTACGTCCGGCTCTCCCATATCTTGCCGTTTCGTCTTGTCCCGCTCTGCATCGTCCGATCTCTGTTCCTCAGCAATAGCAATACGCGTATCGTCGATATCGTTCGACGCACCGGCGATACGCGTGTTGTCGATAACGTCCGATGCAGCCGGACCATTGTCTGTGAGAACGTTAACGCTACCTGCCGACGACCTCCTGCTGCGACGACTTCGCCGAATGCTCGCTGCTACTACTTCTACTTCTATGCCATCTTCGCTGTCTCGACTTACGGTCTGCAACATAACCCGTTGCGCAAGGTGCCATAACGAGCTGAGTCGCTCGGAGACCTTCTGCCTGTCGTAGACCCTAGCTGATCGCGTGAGTCCACTGTTTTCCATATATTGCAGCCGTATTTGTTTCTTCGTCGCCAGGTTGTCTTCGCAATCCCTTGACATCGACTGCGGTGGACCCGGTGACGCATCCCGCCTTCTCCTGCGCATGATCTCGCGCTCTTCTCGCGCCAGGCTTATGCTGCTCCATTGTCCGCCAAGCTAGTCAAGGGGTCCATTGCTCATATATGGCATTGATGGTGGTAGCGCGCAGCTCAGGTCGGCCAGCTGTGTCGTCGCAGCAGCATTGCTGTGGAGCAATTAATCGACGATCTGAAGAGGTCTGCAAGCATGTGATAATTTATCATCCCCCGAACCGTCCATAGCTGACACTATCAGGTCGTCACAACCGGAATGCTCAGCATATTACCGGATGTCCACAACAAGACCAACGTCCTCGGGCACCGCAAAAGAGGCAGCGGAAGCGGACAGGCGCCACGGCATTGGCCTTTCCGACTACGACCTCCATTGTGATCAACTGTCGCTGTGGGAACGAACGCGCTGCTGCTCAAGAGGGGTCGCTGAATGAGATCTTGGTGTGAAAGACCCTCGTGGTGCCGGGTCGCGCTTTCGGCAACCCGGTAACCATTTTCTATTTTCAGCAGCCGATCCCAGCGGCTCTGTAGCAGCTACTGCTCATGCCCAGCCAATAGTAAACTCCAATGGTCAGCTTTCACTTTCCAATCCACATGTCTTGTTGATGCAGGCATTACACAGAAACATACATCACAGCTTGGCATGAATCATGGATCTTATTTATATCTAAAGACCCTCTCACTTCAACGCAGCCTCAAACACAAGATCTGTTGCCTATTGAGCCCAGATCTTCCTCTGTCGATACGACTCAGTATTTCATACATCCCTCATCAGGAATTGGGTACTGAAATCTGCGCCTAGAGAAGGATCGTGGTTTGGTCTGCTCTGCTATGCTCTGCTATGCTATGCTATCCTAAGCCGTGATCGTCACAGCTTATTTCAAGTTTCCTCGAGACCCTCTCTTTCTCTCGCAAATGACACGCAGGACCACTGACTCCACCACGCCCAAAATCGCATAGCTCCAATCTTCCCGATATCTCTCTAACCTCGATCCGACAACGGAGCAGCCACGAAAGATGGATTTCCGTACCAACTTTACCGTACAGCCTGACTCACGACAATGGCTCAGTTGCGCTCTCTATGCTCCTGCTACACACAGCGCGCAGATACGAAGACCCTTTCAAAGTTTGTTCTTTTTTTTAGAGAAAGAAATCTGAAAATGTTGGCCTAGCCTAGCCTAGCCTACCTACCCTCCCACCTACCCTACCTCCCTCCCGAGGTCTCCGTACCCATCATACAAACCTCTCAGAGCCCCCGTATCCTTTATAAAATCCTATATTAGACTTATATTCATAGAGAAATATAAAAATATATAAATATACATAAATACATATATACACATCTAATGAACGGAACGGAACGGAACGGAATGGAACAGAGCGGAACCAGCAGCCAAGGCGCCTTCAAACAGTAAGAGGCTCCAGCTCCACGACTCCTCTTATTGCCATAGCGATCCAAAGAATCAGACGAGAGTGAAGAGGTACGTACATGTACTTCATGATAGAAGAGACGTATTTTTGTCGCCAGCGCGTGACCTAGAAACACAAACACGAGAACATTTCCTCGGTACGCTAGAGCGTGTTTGGGGCAAAGCGGTGTTATAATAGTTATAATAAACACGTGTCCAAATGCTGCATACGGATGAGGAGTGACTTCTAGCCGTTGTTTCGACATGAAGATCCGGCTGGAATTGACAAAACAGATCAGCAAAGGAGCATGTAAACTTGAGCGTTTGCTGCGACTCGTAATTCTTGAAGTATGACCAGGAGAATCGGACTGCCATCTGCACTCTCAACAGACGCAGGGCGAGGAAGCAGCTCTTCGATCAAAAAACATTTCATTCCATATTGTCGACTGATCCGGGCAGACTCTAAACTACAATTTTCCACATACTACCATAGAAAAGACCACGGCAGCCTCGAAATATCGGGCACTCTACCTGCTCCTCTGCCTAATCAGTCCCGCCTCGCATGATGTGTTCGACCAGCTCATCGCCATGTTATCGATGAAGAACATGCGCGGCTTGTTATCCGCCACAGCACGGAACTGTATGCCGCTGAGCGCCTTGAAGCTGGACGAGAAGAACACTCGCTCCAACGTACAATTCTTGAAGCCAGCGCAAGGCGACAAGGTGTACTTCTCAGCCTTTCCAGCGACCTCATCCTTGATGTCTCTGTCGTATTTGTACGGTGTTGCTTCGATGGTACAGTCATCTGGTCCTGCGTTAGAGCATCCGAGATATGCCGACATGATATCGAAGTAGAATGCGGAGTTATCTTCATCGTCAGTACCAATCTCGCCGGGTTCGACAGGACTGCTACCGGGTGACGGTCTACCAGCCCTCATTGGGTCGACAAAGGCGGCTACGTTCGGTGGCGATATTGGTGAGAAAGGCTCGGCTGTTTTTGGTGCGTAGACGTAACCTTCACTGAAGAACATGTGATGGTATGGTCTCAGATCGAGTGGCGGGTACTGCGTGATGTCGGTGCCATTCGTCTGATTGACGATCTGACGCTTCGATGGGTGGAAGCTTGGCAAATCGTCAAAGGTCATGGTGAAGGTACCTTGCTCGCCACAGCCACGGCCTGGTCTAATCGTAGCCAAAGACGCTGAAACCGGGTTGCTGAATGTTCGAGTCGCTGGTCGAGGGCTGTTACGAGAAGACATTGAAGAGTTTGAGCTCTGCGGACGTACAGAGGTACGAAGTGTACTCACGGTAGTCGACACCGGCGAGCGAAAGCGGGTGCTCTCTCTGCTTGCGCGTCTCGAAAACGTGGTCACAGCCGTCGTCCCGTTGGCCGTAATCGTGCTTGTAACATCTTCAAAGGACACTGAGGCTATGCCAAATCCTCCAGTTAGGCCGACAGAAGTGGCGTTTGGACGGATGGCGGTTGACAGCGGGATCATTTCAGTAGACCCTGATGTCAGCCGCATGGACGTAACTCGGGCGACTGAAGGAGAAGCTCGGGTAATGCTACGAGTCCCAGCGCTGCCCTGTATGGTCACCGCACTCGACATCCTGGTTACAGCCGTTGTATCGGACGCAGTAATCGTGGATGTCAACTCTTCAAACGAGACGGAGGCTATGCCAAAGTCGCCATTAGGCACTGTTGAAGTCTGAGCCTGAAAGCTAGTCGAGACCACGGTTACGATTATTGTGCCAGAGGTGGTGATCGTGGATGTGAACTCCTTGAATGAAGCAGATGCTATGCCGAAGCTTCCACTATATTCCTTCGAACTAGTAATGGCTGGGAGAGCAACGGACATCGTTGTCACTACTGTGGTCCCAGAGGTGGAGATTGTGGTCGTAAGTTCTTCATATGACGCAGAAGCTATATCGAAGCTGCCGCTATATTGCTTTGAAGTAGTGACGGCTGGGAGGGCAGCCGACATCGTCGTCACTATTGTCGTTCCAGAAGTGGAGATCGTGGACGTGAGTTCTTCGTATGAGGCAGACGCTATGTCGAAGCTGGCTCCGTACGAGTTCGAAGTGGTACCGGGTAACAGACTGGCCGATATCGTCGTCGCCATCGTGGTTCCAGATGCTGAGATTGTCGATATGAGTTCTTCGTATGAGGCAGAAGCTATGTCGAAGCTGGCACCATACGAGTTTGGAGTAGCCTTAGGCGATAGAGCAGTCGTGCCGGTGGTTACTAGTGTCGTTCCAGAGGTGGACAGCGTAGTTATGAATTCTTCATATGACACCGAGGCTATGCCGACACCGCCTTCTCCTGCTGGGGACATAATTTCGGCGGGTATCTTGCTTGAGACGGTGATGACCGCTGTTGATCCAGACTCAATCAGGGTCGACGCAACCTCTTCGTATGATGCCGAAGCTATGCCAACGCCACCTTCAACTGCTGATAATGTAGTTCCCACGGGTAGCGGGTTGGGAAAGGTGATGGTTGCTGTTGATCCAGACTCGGCCACGGTCGACACGACCTCCTCGTACGATGCTGAAGCTATGCCAAGGCCGCCGTTGACGGGTGTAGATGAGCCACCAGCTGGTACAATTGTAGAGTAAGTAATGAGTGCCGTTGATCCAGACTCCGTAACAGTCGATGCAATCTCCTCGTACGAGACTGAAGCTATACCAAGGCTGCCACCGAGAGGTGTGGGAGTGTTTCCAGCTGGTATAGCTGTGGAGTAGGTAGTAACTGCCATTGACCCCGATTCCGTAACGGTTGACGCGATCTCCTCATACGATACTGAAGCTATGCTAAGCCGCCCGCCGAGAGGTGTGGGAGTGTTTCCAGCTGGTATAGCTGTGGAGTAGGTAGTAACTGCCATTGACCCCGATTCCGTAACGGTTGACGCGGTCTCCTCATACGATATTGAAGCTATGCTAAGCCGCTCGCCGAGAGGTGCGGAAGTCGCACCAGCTGCCAGTGTTGTCGAGTACGTGATTATGGCTGTGGGTCCAGACTTAACCATTGTAGATGTGATCTCGGCAAACGATGCTGAAGCTATTCCATGACCACCATTGAGAGGCGTCGGAGTGGTGCCAACTGGTAACGTCGTAGAGTATGTGGTCACCGAGGTTGAACCACCTTCAATCACTGTAGATGTGACCTCGGAGAATGATACTGAGGCTATACCTACACCGCCATTGAGAAGCATGGATGAGGCGCCCACGGGCAGCGTTGTTGAGTAGATAATGACTGATGGTGATCCGCCCTGAATCATGGTAGATGTGATCTCGGCAAATGATACCGAAGCTATGCCCATAGTTGCACCATTCGAAAAGACAGACTCGGCCGAGGCGCCGGAGAGGCTAACTTTAGAAGCCGAATGTCCAGAATATCCAGTTCTCTGGCCTTGACCTGATGCCGACGCGCCTGTGTTCGGAATACCAGCAGTGCTGTTAGCAGGCACTGGCGACATTGGTATCGTTGCAGCTGCTGTGCTTTCTACTGTAAAGGTCGTTCCATGGCCATCAACGAAGCTCGTTATGGTGATTGAGCCAGTGTAAGAGCTGGAGACTGGCACGGCTGAGGCTTCTACAGGATTCGGCAGGCCGTAGATGCCAAGACTGCCACTAGCAGTACCTGAGCCGCTAGCCAGTGGCAAGCTGCTTGTCAGGCCTGACCCATTTGGCACGGTATATGTGATCGTGGTTAGAGAGGGGAGAATAGTTGTAAGTGATCCGCCAATCTCAGTCGTGTAAGGTGGCTGCTCTGCGACTCGTGTCAATCGAGCGCCGATGGTCGTCGTGATCTGAATGGTCGTAGTGGAAGTTGTCGAGTTGTCGTTGCCATGGTATACCAATTCAGTCAAGGTCGTTGTCATCGCTGGTGGAGGCGTCTGTGGAAGCACCTGTGTGCTCGAGGCGTTCCAGCCTGATGTGTTGATGCCAGTGAACGCTGACCGGGAGGAGACCCGAGACAATGATATCGTCACATATCGGGTGCTGCTCACGGTCGAGGTAATATCAGGTGTCATCAGGCTGTATGTGGTTGATGTAAAATCTGGTGCTGTCACAGTAGGCGTAAGAGGCAAGGTAGTCGGCGTCTGAATGGCTGTCCTGGTCTGTAAGGCAGTTGTGCTTCTCGTATCCAGCTCTGCTGTGGACGGCATTGGCACAACAGTCTGCGTGGCGACTCCAGCGACAAAAAAGCTGCCTGTGGGACTCTTGTTGTCGATCCATGAGGTTGAGCTGCCGACCATTGCAAAGCTGAATGATGGCGTTCTTGAAGGTGCTGAAGCGGTAACAGTGATCGTGTTGGTGGATTTCAGAGTGAACGTGGCAATCGTCGTGAGGAGGCTGGTTGTTGGAGCTGCGCTGCTGCTCGTCGGCAACGCAGCTGCGGTCACAGTGGTGGTGACAGGGACGAAGACTGTCGTTGCTGCAGTCGGTATGCAAATAGATTGGGCGCTAGCCTTCGAGTTAGCGATTGCCCACTCCCCTAGAGAGTATAGCGCTCCAAAGACAAGGACGAGCAAAATTAAGACGACCAATTTGCTCGGTATATCGGTCAAAAGCCATCGAGCCAGATGCCAGGCTGTACACGCGGCCCATGCGAACAGTCCACGTGGCTGTACAGCCTTGGGCGGCTTTTCGAAGATCTCGGACGCGATCTTCATGCCGGTATCGGACAGGACAGAGTCCTTTCGACCATCACGCTCGGCTTTCGACACGACTCGGCCAGGTTCTACGCCGGCAGGGGTTCTCGCTATTGGGCCGCTGCCTTGTCGCATCTGTCTTTGTCGTTCGGAAGCTCTCCTTCCCTTGGCTTTCGATTTGGCCATGCTGTATGTGTATGCTGTTGAATGAAGCGTTCCTGTGTGCTACAGGGGAGTGCTGCTCGAAGCTGTGGAAGCTGTTGTATATAGGCGAAGCAGACCAAGGCGCCGTCGGGAGATGCAGACATATCAGGGGTAAATAGAAAGTACTCACCCAGTGCCAGATGCGACAGGCACAGCTGTGCCATTCCAGTAGTTGCCATTGGCACCGACTGCAGCGGTGATGGCCACGAGAGCAGCTGGTCCCTTCGAAAACATCATCTCGACTTGGTGGGGAGTGGTAATGAACGACTGAGGTGAGATGCGAAGAAGGATGGACTGAAGTTGAAGAGTGGTAGGCAGGCGGGCAGAAACGAAGGGAAGGTGGCGGTGGTGGAGTCGAGGAAGTCGAAGACGACAGAACAACGAGACTTTCTGTGTTGTCGTGAAGCAGTTGCACCAAACGCGCTAGTCCTAGTCGCCGTTTTCGACTCACTGCAGCTACATGTATGAGCGATGGCAGGAGACAGATGAATCTCTCCATCGCTGTTCTGGTGACGAGATGCATGATATGGTATGTTGAAGGCTCCCGTCGTCTCCATCACCTTCCAGATCGACATGTCCACTACTCCAAATCAGCCAGTCCAAGACCACCGCGACCCTCTACACCGTCCTCGCGCAAACGAGCTCTACGGGAACAACACCGTACCTTGACACGCGCATCACAAAGCCATCCATCCGCTGGCAAGCATGACCGTCGTACTTCACGCAGTTCGCTGCTTCTCCGAGAGCGTGCCTCATAGGCCTCATCCTGTTCGGGGACATAAGAGAAGGATTTACGTACCTGCTTTGTGGTCTGACAACGTCGTGCGAGGTGTCCGCAGTATCACACTATGTCCATGGTTTGCATTGCGTACAGGGTTGGTCGCATTTGAGTGGACTTCAAATGCAAACAGGACATCAAACCAGCAAGATGTGCAATCTCTCATCACTATAGCGCGGCTACCTGCACCGCTTCATCTCCTCAAATTTCGCAAAGATCCAAATGTCGGGCGTCTTTTGCAACAGACCCGATGCTGCCGTCGGTGGTATCGAAACGTTTCGACTGCCAGCAAAAGCAGCGACATATCATACAGAGCTGGAGGAGCTACGGTCATGAAAACCCGACCTGGGCTCTCTTCCTCACATACAGCTTCGCCGGTGATAGTCCTACGAGTCTGATCGCCCTTCGATTGTCGTGCAGTGGAACATGCGCGGGCCGTTGCTGCAGTGATACACAATCTCGTTGGCTCGCGCGAGACGTCTCGTGTCGGCCTCAACTTCTTAGAATATCTTGCGCAGATAGATGCCGTCGATTGGGGCTACTCTTTCATGCTGCGAACATGGTCCAGGCGGTGCTGATTCCAGGCTGGACGATTTGTATCGCCATCGTACATCGCACCCACTTTTCACATGCACCTATCCGTACGGCTCATCATCATCTCTGTCCATCTTCAGCATCACGTGCTCTTGTACTGTATTCCTGCCCCATGTTCCACTTCGTCTCCATATCATCCCACGTGCGGCCCTCCTGTGGGCGAGATCGGGCGAGCGTGTGCCTGAGACAGTTCGGTCGATGAGCCTCAAGTCATGCGTCAATGACAGCTATGCAGCTCACCGCCCATGAACGTGACCAGCAGCTTGATGCCTCCCATTATCCTTATCAACCTTCTCGCCGCTCCACTGTCATTTCCTGCGTCAAGTTCGGCTCTTCTCAGTGAAGCCAGAACCCTGAATAATCTCGGCGGTCGCAAACGACCCTGTAAAGCTCTATCGCAAGGTTGAGCCGCAATCACGACACTCGGAGGACACTTTAGCACCTCCTCGTCTGTTGCAGGACATCTCGCTATCACTCACACTGCCTCAGCTCTCGGATAGATTTTCCGACTCGCAGTTCCAACTATCTCTACGCCTTCGTACCACCAGTCGCTATCAGACAAGTAGGAAGAGGACCTTGCGGTCGGTGCCACAGACCTCGACACCAGCCACCAGCCACACTGGCAATCTCGAGAACCCCGCAGCATGTGAATCTGTGATAAGAAGTGCTCACACGACTTGACCATTTCGAGATGAACCAACACCACGACCACACTCATTTCTCGCCTGTCAACGGCACCTTTCGTCCTCCGCCTCCGTCATCTCGCCGCTCCGCCTCGATAGACACGATTGCGAACACCGCGCGAGGAGCGAGAATGCAGCAGGAGCGGCAGAATGGCGCATTGCCAATGCCTGTCGGAAACCAGCGATTCTCCTTGATGGAGGGCATGCCACAGCGAATGGCAGTCAGCCCGCCCAAGAACAAGAGTATGTATCATGGCCGTTGCGCTTCGACCCAGTGGCCGTGTCTAACATGCTCCGATAGATACACAGCACGTTCCTTGCAAGTTCTTCCTCCAAGGACAATGTCAGGCCGGACAGATGTGCCCATTCTCGCACGATATCGAATCGACGACGCGACCAGCACCATGCAAATACTTTGCGAAAGGCGGCTGCAAATTTGGCAGAAAATGTGCGCTACTACACATCACTCAAGACGGACACATCGTCAACCCACGTATGCTACCCTACCCATCACAGCAATATCTCGCAGGTCCTCTACAACCTCCACCTCAAGGCTTTGGTGGTCCGCCTCCAGGATTGTTATCGATGCAAGCGCAGGGGCTCGAGCAGAGAGCCAATGGAGAGATGACACCACAAGACTTCGATCATTATCAGTATCCGCCACGAAATGGGTACGATACACCGCAAATCGACATGACCTATACTTCGGCATCTCCCAAATTTGGCTCACCTCCTCAGCACGATCGGATACCAACATCTCCAACCCAAAAAGGTCTATCAGTCCTAGATGCGCCTCTACCGAACTCGTTCGACAGCAATGGCATTTCTTTTGCAGCCAGGAATGGAGCGCATCCTGCTTCTGTCCCTTCGAAATGGAACCTCGACTCCCCGCCTTCGTCGCTCCCTCGACAATCCAAGCTCGGCAATACTGCCCTACGAGACCTGCATAGCTCAGCGTTCGGCGATCGAGGCATGGACAACCTGCTCGCAAGCATGGGCTCGTCTCCGCCAAGCGGAACTGATGAGCCAATCTCCTTTGAGAAGAGGCCGTTACATTCGGATCGGCTTCGCGCCTCGCGAAATTTCATGTCTGCTAGCCTCGGAACACGGCCTCACTTGATGCATACTTTGGAATCTTCGGACGACGACGATGAAGGCGATTCTGATCGGGAGGAAGATCTGTTGCCATCGAGTCTACATGATTTGATCCCAGACACGAAGCTGCGCAAGGAGTCAAGGTCGAGAAATGCCGAAGATGGCAGCCCGGCTTCGTTCCTGGCAGCGCAGCGGCGCACGATCTCGAACCACGGCACACCTCATTCCTCAAGTCCATCTCGATACTCTGGCATGTTTGCTCAGAGTCAGATGCGTGAAGGGCTCGGCCATGTCGGCTCTCCCCTGCGCGATTCTACATTCCCGACATCATATCATGCCGGCTTCTCCACGAATGGCGAACTGAGCCCAAGCGTCAGTAGCCCACCACGTCAAGCGAGCATGAGCATGCTTACCCAAGGACTGCAGCGTACGAAGCTCGATCAAGCACGTTCAGCATCAGGAAGCCAAGCACCCATACCTACACGCACACTTTCGAACGGCTCCACAGGAAGATCGAGCATGGACCGAGCGCTCAGCAACAATAGCGTGAGTCAGAGGATAGAGGAGGAGCAGGAGCTCTTCGATATGGACTTCAACGAGGGACCGAGAACGGCGGGCAGTAACTTCGGCGCGATTGGTGGCGGAAGAATAGCGAAGTGATCCTCCATGCTTGCATCGCACTCTTCACCACCGCGCATAACGTTCTATATAAAGGTAAAGCGGCATTATGGAATTTGGCTCCCACTACGGACAGATGATGAGCACGAACTCTATGGGTACAAAATATACTTCATCGAGCGGGACTAGCGAAGGCGCAGGCGGGCATCATTGGGAAGCATGGCCCGGCACTGGCCTACCAGAGTTATGCACTGGCTGAAAATTTTTCTGGTGAAACTTGAGGGTTGAATCTTCGGTGTTGTGCTTGATCTGGTTTAGCGATGGATGTTGAGTAGATGGGACGGTGCATTTGATAAATTCGGGATCTCTAGCATTTTGCGTCGAATGGCGCTTATTGCGACCTGCACTCGAAGATATTGCTTTCATATGGCCTTTGTGGTGATGGCCAAATGTTGTTGAGAATAGCAAAAGCACTATCGACGCTGTCGCAGCGAAGCGTCCATATTACCAGTGTGTGGTGATTTTGCTGACTTGGAAAGACTTCTGGCAACAGGAGCTGTGCTATCAAAGAGCTTGCAATCATTTCAACAACGACTTGAGGAATGGGATTTTGGCGTAGGTGAATACATCACTCTATTACAAAGACCTTGCTCGCCTGCTTCAGCGCTGTCGCGAAACTGACGCGTGACGTAACACGTGCAGGTTCATGTTCATGTTCATATCGTTGAGCTTCATTCGTGATTAGATATAGTTTCTCCCTCTGCCAAGCGCCTTTCAGTATCACAAACAACTTCCAGTGGGAGAGTCCGTAGCACACGATGCGTTGTGGAAAGCTTGACTTGTCGTAGAGGGCCCGATCCACAGTGGTACACTATGTTCGTTAGAGATCAACATACACCATTAGACTCTGCCAACTATACTTCGATCCGTTAGGCTCGATACTGCTACTCAAACGCCTGAGCCATGAGCGAAACACTATGGCAGACCTCCGGCGTACCCCCCCAGGGTTATGAGCCCAAGGCGACCACCACCACGAACTGGCCGCCCTCAAAGAACGCACCCGCAAAACGACCCTCTGCCTCCAACATCTGCCCCCGCAACGGCCCCGACTCCCACCACAAACACCACTACGACCTCTGCCAGACATACCACATCGCCTTCCTCCTCCGTCAAGTCCTCATCCCAGACCTAGTCCCCTCTATTTATCAACTACGCCAAACTCTTCACCTGCCCTTCTAGCATAGAGAAGCAACACGACATCGCCGTGCCACGACACCTGTCCCCGTATACATATCTCATTACCCCGCTAATCGTTTCCTCAGGCAGGACCTCGAGCCCCGTGGCAAAATTCATCATCCTCACCGTGACAGCCCGCGACCACGGCCTCGATCTCAACATCGGGCAGTCGCACTTCACTGTCGGGGTCCCTTCGAGCCGGCCATGGACGACGCGGGTTCGATTCCGATGCGGTGCTTGAGGATGAGAGGATCTTTCTGGTGAATCGTAATGCGGGTGATGTCTATGAGACTTGGGCTGTGATTTGGGCTGTGGATGGGCGAGAGGGAGGAGGAGAGTGGGTGGGTGAGACGGTTGGGGGTAGGGGATAGGATTGTGGTGGGAGTTTGGGCGCGGTGGGCGAGTTTGGAGGATCGGGTTCGGAGGGTTGATGGGGAGGTGTTTTAGAAGGGTGTGGTGAGGTGAATTGATCGAGTGCACGGCGTTGGAGGGGGGATAGTCGGGATTATGAGGGAGGGAGGGAGGGAGGGAGGGAGGGCGAGGAGGGACGATTTGGGCGTTTTATTTGTGGAAGCGGTTGGGTGGTCCAAGGGGGGCATTTGGATGGCGGGGTTGGTTTGGTTGGAGAGGGTTGGACGGCGTGGATTCATGATGGACGGGATGATTGGGAGTGGGGAGGGGTTGGGGATTTGATTTGGATTGGAGAGGATTGAGGTGGTCGCGGGCGGAGGAGAATGGAGGTTTGAGGTGTGAGCTGGAGGGGTTCGTGGCTGGCAAAGGGGTGGGGTTGTGGTGTGATGTATGTAGTGCATTTGCTGTTCTTTGTGGTGGGTGGTGTCTGCAGCTACACGTGTATTACGTGTGATGGACTTGAGATGGGGCAATCGATTCAGTCAACTCCCTGATGCGACCGGTCGTATGACTACTTTGCTCTGTGCGCAATTGTGAGCGGGTCCAGCAGATAGTGCATCTTTCTTCGATGCTCGTAGCGAAATAGACTTGTCTCTTACTCGACATCAACTTCATTATGTTGTAATCTGTTGCTGGTGCTCGACCATGCGCACACCTACTAAAGTGAGGCTAGCGTCTTTGACTTGGAAGCAGGACTGATGCTCACAGGAGAGTACTCCTTGTTCCGCCTTTCTGTTCTCCCGGACAATCGTAACATTCACACACCACCATCCACGAGACCTATTGTTGCATAACGCAAAGCTTCTCCGACACCCTAAAAGGCGCCTCAGTCTTACTCCGAATCTCCTCAACATCCACCCCCTCCGCAACCTCAACCAACATCAACCCCTCCGCAAAATCGACATCAAAAACCCCCAATTCCGTAATAATCCTCGAAACACACGCCTTCCCCGTCAACGGAAACTCGCATTGCCTCAGAATCTTCGCCCGCCCCCTCTTATCCGTATGCTCCATCGTAACCACCACCTTCGTCTTGGACGGATTCGAAACCAGATCCATCGCGCCTCCGAATCCTTTAATCTTGCCCGGGAGCATCCAATTCGCGAGATCCCCGCGTGCGCTGACTTGCATGGCGCCGAGGATGGTGAGATCGATGCGACCGGCTCGGATCATGCCGAAGGACTCCTCGGAGCCGAAGACGGCCGCGCCGGGTCGAAGCGTTACGGTCTCTTTGCCGGCGTTGATGAGGTCGGGGTCCTCCTGGCCTTTGTGTGGGTAGGGTCCGAGGCCGAGGATGCCGTTCTCGCTCTGGAGCTGCACTTCGACGGATGGGTCGACGAAAGTCGGTGCCAGCATGGGCATCCCGATGCCTAAGTTGGCATATTGCCCGTTCCTGAACTCCTTCGCTGCTCGGCGTACGATGCGTTCGCGCTTGCTAGCTGCGTCGCCTGATCCCAGAGCTCCTGCTTTCATCTCTTCTGGACTCTTCGCGTTGACCACTTTCTCAATGTTCTTCTCCGCTGTGGCCTGAATGACCTTGGTCACATAGATCCCGGGCACATGTACAGCAGCGGGGTCAATTTCCCCGGGTTCGACAATATGCTCCGCTTCCACGATGGTAGTCTTCGCATTGCGTGCCATGGCGCCGTTGAAGTTGTGGGCAGCGAACCGGAACATCACATTACCGAGCCTGTCCGCTTTCCACGCTTTCACAAACGCGTAGTCGCCTTGTATGGCCTCTTCCATAACATAGCTCTTTCCGTTGAAGACTTTGACGTCCTTGGGTGTGGAATACTGCTGCACATTGCCGTCGGGGCGATGCTTTAGCGGGAGCTCGCCAGTCTGCACGACCGTTCCGAACGCTGCGGGAGTATAGAAGGCCTGCAACGGATGTCAATTCTGCTGTTTGTTACAAAGACGTGCCCATTTACCGGTATGCCCTTCCCACCAGCCGCGCACCTTTCCGCCAAAGTCCCTTGCGGTGTGAGCTCAAGCTCGATTTCACCATTGAGATACATGCTCTCAAACACCTTGTTCTCTCCTACATAGCTCGCGATCATCTTCTTGACCTGCTTACTCGCCAGGAGCTTGCCCAGTCCGGAGCCCGGCACACCAGCGTTATTCGAGACAGCCGTCAGACCTTTGATCTCTGGTTTCTTCTCTACTGCGTTGATCAAAGTGTCTGGCACTCCGCATAGTCCAAAGCCGCCGCACAAGAGCGTCGAGTCGCCCTTCATGTCCTTGAGGGCTTCTTCGGCCGAGGGAACGATCTTGTTGATTTCGCAACTTCGTGAAGACGAGGCAAAGGTCCGTGCTAGCAGTCGTGCCTGGCATGTTCAGTAATCGCCTTATTCGCATTGAATGCTCCCATGCTACTCACCTTTGGGGTGGTCTTGCCAAGGTTGCTTGCTGTTCGCAAGCAGAGGCTGAGAGAGGACACCATGGCCAAGGTCCGCGTGCAGTAGTCCTGTGTGGAGCAGTATTCATCTGTCAATCGTACAATGAGACCAGGATGAACGGAAAATAAGTGATCATGGAGAACTTAACTTGACCATGCTTCGGCACGGACCCAAGACGGCATCGCCGTACAGATCCGATATGACCCATACTAGGTCACGGCTATGCTAGACGCTGGTCACGACGGAATCATGTATTGAGTGCATCTGCTGGGACAGCATTGTTGTCGGTGCGGAACAACTGGAGATGTTGGAGGCGGTTATCTTCCGCAGCCCGCCCCACTGCACTATCACGAGACCCTGGCAACAGAACCTTGCTCAATCCCCGTTCAAATCCGAATGGATGTGGACAACACCTCCCACGATGAACTGGAGGCTGGAGCTAAAGGGGTGGTAATTAAGGTTCTGACACGCGTTGACTTCGATCGTGGAGACGACTGCTCCCGGATCGTGTCTGACGTTCGAATCTATGACCTCTCGGACACAACTGCTCATTTATGCATCTCATTCCGAGGTGCCGTGCAGTCACTCATGTATATCTTGACACACAGGATAGGCTCATCAATCTTCCTTTTAGCTGTTCCATTTTGCGCGCCTGTTCATAGTGGCAGGATGCCTTGAGGACGGTCATCGGGCCAATGGTTCATTGCGTCGCCGGAACTTCTGGGCCTTGACCTCCCTGCGTACTTCCACCCCATAATATTGTGTTGAGCACGGAGTATGGCGAATTTTCTTCTTCCAGATTGCCAGTCTCCGTACCAGAATTCGAAGGTGTAAAGATCGGACTCGGCTCGACCTTCGTATCGCCTGCCGCGGCATGACCGCTGCCATCGTTTGATGCCGAATGGCTCATAATGCCATCGATGCTCAGGTGTTGTGTCTCTTCTATGTTCAACTTTCGTAGTGCCGCAATACCTCGCTGAACAGGCGCAGATATCTCGCCGGGGTCAACGGTCGAGGTGATGTCCGTCATTAGGGTGATGAAGCGAGCGATGAGCTTGCGTGCTCGCTCTATGCGAGTGTGTTCGCCAAGTATGCCGAGCAGCAATGCGCAACTCAGACCACGATGGATCGCTGCCCACGATTGTCTGGCGAAGATTGTGATATTGTTGAGTCCGAGGAAGGCTTCTACAGTGTTGACAAGATTTTCGACGCAGACCTGCTTGAATGATTTGATGAGTTCATTGCTTGTCCTCGAGCTGATGGCCGGCCGACACAGCTCCGACATTGCGTAGCTCGTGTGCAGGTATAGAGCCCAGTGCTCAAGAGTTTCCTGACTAGTATTGCATAGTCTCGAATCGCGCAAATGATCGGCCGCATCCCTCATGACGCTCTGTATTTCTTCCCGATGTTGATTGATCCGAGACGCCTGCTCGCGCGAACTGATGACTCGAGCTCGATCGCGCACAATTTCGAGCATGATCTTACACATGCGATACATAGAGGCGTGGTATGAGCTAACCGGACCATGATGCTGTGGCATTGGCATGGTACTTACGTCAAGCGCAGCATTTCTGTCGTATGTGATTGAGAGGTAGCTGTCCTGCCATACAATCGCCCACCATACCTTCGATCGTGGAAAGACAACATTAGGGGCAATTTGTGGCGGGCAAGCTTGGTGTAGTCCTAAACCTTGAGCCAGTCTGACCGTGAGGCCTAGTAGCGACCAAGCAGTGCCGGCATTCTGTATCGAATTAAGCGCAGATCGATACAATGGCACAAATTGGACTACTTACCATGTTATTGGTCGTGACGTAGCCAATGATTAGAAGTGCTTGTATGCTCTCAATATGAGGTGATGACAGAAAGTTAGTGAATCGTAGACATTCAAAGCCGCAACAAACTACAGAAAGTCAGGATCTCATCGTCGCAACTTGGTGCCTTTTGGTACGTACCATAGACCTGAGAAGTCAATTCACGCTCTTTGCGTGTCAGTGCGCTACATTGTGCGCCGCATGCCAGCACTGCAAACAACATGCCAAGCCAGTAATAGCTCCTGCCGTGTATCAATTGCTCGGTGACGCCGTCGTCAGGGTTTGCTAGTGAGCTGCGAGCCATCAGAAAGGTCGACAAATCCTCTTCAAGCTGGGCCATGTCGGCTATGCCAGGATAGATGATGTAGCCCATATCTCGATAGCTGCGAAACAGACTGAGCATCTGATTGTCGCTCGGTAGTGCTCTAGCCAGCTCCTGTGCGCGCTGCAAGGATCCATGGGGAAGGCCCCATAGATCTACGAACGGGTATGTTGCGGACTCATTATCGAGCCCGAACAGCGGTAGAACAGACTTGCCCAGAAACTCCTGCATCTGCTGCTGTTCGTTACCGCTCAAGCCTTGCCCATGGCTCATGGCATACAGCATTGCCGGCACTGAGCCGCCTCCAAGGTGAACAATCTCGCCCTATGCAATGTTAGTCGTAACTATATCAGTATTTGGCATGGTTGAGTTACTGATTCGTTCTTTGTGTGCAGTCCGTGTATATCAGTATGTGTCGTCGGACGCTGGCTTGCACTACTTGCAGCACCGTCACTGTCACCGTGGCCATTTTCTTCATGCGTATTGCGTCTGATCTCGCGTCGAAGGTCTGCTATGGAATCCTCAAGACCACTGAGTTTCTGACATAGCATGTCAAATTCACCTCTGCCCAGCGTCACAAAACTGGATGCGGGTCCACCAAGCTGCGCATCCTCGCCACGCATATATGGTGCAGACGGTGGACCATCCACATTTTGCCTCTTGTTCGGCGGATGATAAGAACATAATTCAGGATGATCTCGATCGCGACATGTTTGACACGGGCGTGAAAGATCGCATCTAGAGGATGATTATCAGCACATAGTTCAGCCGCGAGGCTCCTCATTCGTGCATATGCGCTCCAGCATGAATACGTACTTCACCTTTCTTTGTCGACACGGATAACACGCCTTGTGTTCTCGTGCTTTGCGTTTCTTCCTCAAGAAATCGTCGACTTCTGCCTGAGGCAGCACAGAATCTCCATACGGGGGTGTCGACATGGCGGCAAGTTGCGGGTCCATCGTGATGACTGAGACGGTGCTTCTATTCGTGCAACATGCGAGGTACAGGACGTGGCCCGATACCGATATCCTGGAATTGTCGCGCGCAGTCTCAAGAGCAGCGTATCAGTGCTTTGTTTAGGACGTGCCAGTGCCACTGCGATGCATGCGCGATACTCCCGATGTTCCGCCTATTATGATAACAAAGCGCCGACGGCTGGTCCAAGTTGGTATGACGTTGTATTAGTACAGAATGCACGTCACAGGATAGGTATGCCTACTAGAGTATACTTGATACCGGAGGTCTCACGAATACATTACCACCTATTATTTGCCTAAGGTAAGATGATCCCTTACATGTATGACAGTACCCGATCCGAAGGAGGCGTCTGCTCCTCATTCTAGCGGGCACCAAAACCTTAATCGTAGATGCCGACCTATCCCAATCACTTTCGTTGTTGCCGGACAATGCAAGCAAACAAGAGGTGATAACGCAGTGCGTTTGAAGTAAGGCTAATTGTAGTCGCCAAACACAAATGTGAATAGATAGAGGCAATAGTTTTCACGATTGCAATGCCAGTGGCTGTCAGATATCGTTTTGCATATTGTATGCATGTCCGCATACAAACTATCTACGATGCAGCATCATCCATATCTTCATCCTCATCCTCGTCCTCATCCTCGTCCTCGTCCTCGTCCTCATCATCTTCGCTAGAGGACTCTCGCGGATCCTGGACCTTCATGCTATCAGTCGTTTTCGCCCTTTGCAGCTCAGCAGGACGCTTAGCGCGAGCCTCGCGAATAGCACGTCGATACTCTTCACGATTGACACCTGCAGCAGGACTGGCAAATCCACTACCGCCTCCAGCTGTAGCCGCGCTGCTCCCAGCCGGAATTTCTTCGGCCAAGCGGTCAGCCATATTGGCATCGTACTCGCGCTCTTGCCGACGGATGGCGTCTGGATCGACTTCACGCGCTCCGGCCAGCAGATCGATCGAGCCATCGTCGCTATCGTCCTCACTGTACTCTTCCTCTTCCTCTTCTTCGCTCTCAGCATATGGTATCTCGACTCGCTGAGGCGCAGCTGATGGTGGAAAGCCGCCAATCGATTCGGGCGATATCGACATGTCGTCGTCGCCGTCACTCTCGTCATCGCCCTGCGAACCGTCGCTGAATGGCATGAAGCTCAAGGCTGGCGGCAGCTCAGCTGGCGGCAGGATTTGTTGCTTGGTGTTGACAATTTGTTGATGTACGGCAGCGCGCGCCTTGCGTCCGGGACCTGCTTCCTGGAAGATTTGTGCGAACTTGTCCGGAACAGACCTGCGATACATATCGTGCGACGGAGCTGTTGCCGTTCGCTGATCGAGAAGTGCTTGGCGGCTCTCCACAGCTATCGCAAAATGATCCGCTGGCCAAACGCCACCGATGCCTGTCACATCCATGTCGACAGGTTTCCAGATGGAATGCTTGGGATCGTCTTGCAGAGGGCTTCTTTGAGGGAACGAGATCTCCATAGATTCTGGAATAGGGTTATCATGAAGATCCATTGGCTCGGGAAGGTCAGACGCTTGTGCCAGAGGACCACGTTTCTCAGCAGGTACAGTCGCCTTCTTAACTGTGTGAGGTTTGCCGACTGGCAGTGCAGATGCAGGTATGTACGGAGGTGCATTGGCATTACCCGTGGTCTTTCTGTCGCCACTCAGATCGGTGCAAAATCGTGCGTTGTTGTAGAAGATAATGGGCCCGTCTTCTCGCTTCCTCGGCTTCTTGGTCGAAGTCGTGCGAACGCCAGAGCTGGTCATACCAGAAGAGTCTCCGGCTGGAGCTGCTGGGTACGGCGACTCGTCACTGTCATCCTCTTCCTCAGAGGACGAGAACTCGTCCGTGCTGTCTTTGTGAAAGAAAAGTGGGGTATACGTGAGTTTGTTTTGCTCGGATTGTGCTCGTAGGGACGTCGCGCCGGGATGAGCCAGAGAGAGTGCAGACTTGCCACTTTCGCGATGAGTAAGCTTGGGACGCTTCCTCGGGCTCTGCTCATCAGGTGTCCGGCTGTCCATCCCAGTTGACGATGCGCCACCACTGCTGCTGCTCCTTGTGATAGAAGCACCGCCTTTCCACCTGATCTTTCTGCCGTCTTCAGACAGCTCAAATTTCGAACTGCACTCCGTCAAAGCTTTCTTTACGAAGTCTGCTGTGACGTTGATTGTGTGCAGTTGCGCCATGTTGATTAGAAGGTTAAGATAGACCCAGCCATGCCCATCCTCGGGGGTGTTCCCAGGTTCGGGTGGCGAGAAACCGAGGTGTCGCATGTAGCGGATATTCTCAGCGGGCACTTGCGCGCGGTGAGGATCCAAGTCTAGCGGTCTTGTAGGTCTTTGCTCATTGTACTCTTCTTCTTGTTTGGCGGGGTTGCGCTTCAAAGTGCCAGAATTCTCCTTTCGTCGTTGCGCGGAGGCAAGATCATACTGATTATCACCATCTTGGTTAATCTCAGCCTCGTCTTTGAGGGCTCGCATGATATACGCCTCGCGGTTACCCTCGAGGCGTGCCCTTTCGCCCTGCGCCTCACTGGCAGCTCGATCGGCACGAGCGGCAGATTGAGAGACTTCTTGCTGTTGCATAGGATGATGATGACCACCAACAGCAGCACCTTTACCAGCGAAGACCTGTTCGAGCCTGCGTACCACCAGCTTCTTCTTTGCTCGTTCGGTCATATTGGCTGGATTATGTTGCGGCAAGAGGCCCTCCGGGATGTGATGCAAATATGAGTGAATGTTGGAGTGCATGTTTTGGCGTCGTGCAGAAGAGGTCGGCATCTGTTTGTGTCTGCTCTCGCCACCAGACTGAGTATTCGAACCTTGACCGGACATGGACATGGATGCATAGGCGGAATCGGTGTTGTGAATCGATGTAGAGGATGACGCCGTCTTGTGTGTGTTCAACAGCGGCATCAAGCCCTCGTAACCGGCTGCTGGAAATCCATTCGGTCCTCCTAAGCTGGACGCGAACTTGCGGAGTGTCTCTTCCAGCTCGCGCTTCTTTTCCGCAGGCAGGCCATGTATCCGGACCTCGAATAGCTTTTCGTCTCGAAGATGCGAGTCGTGAAGCTTCTCGTACTTTTTCAACCTTCTTTTGAGCTTCTTGTTTTCGATGGTGAGGTCGTCAATGACGCCGCGAAAATCCTCAGTACTGCTGCCATCCGTGCCAAGATGCAGCAAGCCAGTCCGTAGTGGCAACGCGTGAGAACCGCCATTGATACCCAGAAATTGTCTCATCTGCTGTTGAGCGTCGGGTGGGGTCTCGGAGGACGACGAGTTGCGCATGAAAAATGGCGGCTCATTATCGGCGAAGGTCGTGCTCGTGTCCCGCACCTCGTTGTTCGACTTTTCAAACCACTTCTCCGCATTACTGCTCTCGCCCGAGCTATCTCGACCGAGTGGCAATAGGCTGGATGGCGAGTCACTCTTACCCGCAGTAGCTTTGGAGGCAAGCACAGCGCTATCGCTCGAGGAGTCGCTGGCGTCCTTGACGGGCGGGGACGCTTTCTTGCGTGGCGAATGCAGCAGAGAGACGGATCGGTAAGCGGGAGGTCGGCGAGGATTGTGCGACGTCGAGGATTCGGCTTGCGTCGGCGGTGTCATAACAATCATCGGCTGCTGCAGTCGGTCTGCCATATGGTGTGGGTGAGCTATGTTATGGTCTGTTTGAATAATCCATGTGGCGCGCGACTAGATAATGATCGTGCGAACGCCAGCAGATGTCGGGTATGAGAGTGTATTGCGTAGACGGAGACCAGATGTAATAGTAGAAAGAGGCGGGCCTGAATAGAGGTGGGTATGCAGTATAGGTGGTCCAGAAAGGGCGCACGACCATAGGTTCGCAATAGGAATGCCAATCGAGATGAGGCCCAAAGGGTGGTCAGAGTGTAGGGCGTCGAAGGACAAAGGACGTCAGTGTCAAGTCAGCGTGTTGGCTCATCACGCGTTGCATCTCACACAAGAGAGAGCATCGAGGGCATATGCCAGCAGCCAGTGAGGTAGCGCAGTGCACGCGTGAGGGTCACGGATGGTAATGGCCGAAAGGAATGGATGGCATCGCAATCGCCGTTCCCTCCCAGTGGGCTCGATGTGCAAGAAGAACATCGCGCACGATCGTTGGGGGGCTAAGGTGCTGTGACCACGATTCCGCCTGTCACTGCTTCGATCTTGGAGGCATGTTCTAGACGCCAAGAAGCGCGTCCAGATCGCTACCGACTCGGACAGTCAAAGGGTCCAATCCAGACGCTTCATTCCGGAGCACTCACCAAACATGGGGTTACGCTTTTGCCCTTACTGTACCACATGTATTGCGCGTAGCACGAAGTTCTGGGGATGAATCGACGATTTACAGCGTCAATAATAGTACGATACAAATTCAGATTCATGGGCGTGCTCCTTTGTGCTCATTATCACCTGAGCTCGAGCCCACGCGTCACCGATACGATCGTGTGCTGCGCAGCCGTATTCGCACGAATACGGTGTACTGGAAGTTCAGTGGTTCTACATCGAACGGGCGCAGCTCATGAAACGATCTGCTGCCGGGCAGCGTTGCGTGAGGTTGTGTCTGATGACTATCGGCTCTGCTGTACATCAAATGGGTTTCCAGTATGCGTGTGTGCGCTCACGAAGCTAATCACACGCGAAAGACAGAGCATGAGGCCACCCGCGTCATACCTTGCTGCCCTACCACAAAAGTGCTCGTCGTCTGCTTCGATGCAGGCGCCGGGTGAGATGTTTGGAGAGTCGCGCATCGTTACGCGCGTGCTCATCGATATCGACCCTTAAACCAAAAGACGAGGACCGGCCCGGCAGAGCGTCATCGTGCTCCAGGGACAGTGGGACAGCCATCGCATCGACGATGCCGAAACTGCTTGCAGAAGCCGCAGAGCCGCAAACGACGCTAGCCGGTGATTTCTCCGAAAAGCTTAGCCAAGACATGTTTCTGCAAATAGGAGCCGATGGTTGTATTCTATTTCTTCGCCTGCTCCACGATCGATCATCCTCCGACCACGTTATTTGCTAAACATCACGCGCTGCTGCCCGGCAGAGCACTGTGATGCGAGGTCCGCAAGTGAACAGCCTTTTACAGGCTCAGCCCACTTGCGCAAGATCGAATGTTGCTGCATAACGAGGTTGCGTGTGCTCAGCAGTCTCGACCGTCGCACCTACAATAATAGTCCAATCTAGCCACTCGCCGTATTGCTGCACATGTTGATCTGTCATCCGCTACTGACTCCGTTGGGCAGGTCCAGACATCAAACGGCCACCGTGCGTCGTGGCAGCACGGCTTCTGCCTCCATTTTGCCACCTGTGTTGCTACCGCTTTACATCCGATCACAACACATGCAGCGTTTCGCATTCGTTTGTACCCGCGCGAAGTTGCGAGGCCGCTTACGATCTGCTAGTTGCAGGAAGGAGCGGACATCGCGATCTCGTGCCGAGCGTAGGCTGTTCTACTTTGCTGACACCAAGTCTTGTCTGTCAATATTGTCCGGAGTGTAGCCTCGTGGCAGAACCAGCAGTGATGCGGTGATCGAAGTCAATCATCAGCTCGTCTGCGTGCCAAAACTATGTGCGCCTGAAACTTTCGCGGTCAGTTCCATATCCATCACAGGCCCCGTTGTTGTGAACCCAGGTGAAGGTGAAAGTGTTGAAGAAGTATATCGCCGACTCAGTATACGACTTCCGTCAGACGTCTCCGCACTTGCCGTAGATGTGCCGTGACTGCCAGGTGACCTGAAACCGGTCAGGACATTGTTGACAAGGATGCCACCGAGACGCTGCTTCCCTGCACCCCATTCATACTTCATAAGCCCGATCGCCGCCGCCGCGTAAGCAGAGGAGTCGGCAAATGGAAAACATGATGATCAGTAGAAGACAGCACTGCCACCACTCGGACACATGCAAGAACACGAACATCTAGGATAACACGCGCGTATGGGTGAAATTATGCGAACGAGGAACTCCCAAGAACGAAGCTCATGCTAGTAGCATAAATATACATGCCGACGTTGGGTCGTACTGGTCTAACTAGACATGGACTTTACATTCACAACCAATCAGATACCCAACTCGTTCTCCCATCTCACGACCATGTCGTTTCCGCCGTTGCATCGATGCGCTCCTTCTTTATGCTGACACGTTACATTTGCTGCTTCGATTGGTCTCAGGCGATTTGGATTGAGCTCCTGACATCGCTGTTGTTCTTCGCGTTCAGATGTCTTCGTGTTTCCTCAATGCGCGTTAGAAGCATAGCTTCAGATTTCTGACAAGCCTATAGAGCAGTATAGTTGTCTCAGTGAACTGACAAACCTCGTCGGCTCTTCCGCCTAGAACATGCATCACACGTTTCTTCCTTTCGCCTCTTTGGACCTCGCGGTCATTGGGCGCTACACGACGCTTTACAAAGTCCACTGCACCGTTCTAGCGCGATTCAAACTCAGCATCCATCCAGAAACGTCGGTAGTCGTGAATCGCAAAGACTCCGCGCAACTTTTTGGCAACTTGTAATGTGCGCTCCCTGACCGAAACTTTGGTTCCATTTCGGGATCTGAGTAACCTCGAACCGTCCTGAATGTCTGCCACATTGTAGTGCATGGCTCTACGGGCTTCTTTGAGGACGTCGAAAGCACGGAGTTGGCTCTGGTCTTTTCGAGATGCGCTCACCCAATTGTTGACAGCGCTTGGCACTCCCGTCATCTGTAAGTCGAGATGTTGAGGGAGCTTGGTCAGTGGATAGAGCCAGTTCCGCAGATCGTCCTCGTGGCACTCCTCGGAACCTTCAATGTGAATTTTGATTTTGGGTGTCTTGCCGCAGCTGTGAACATGAGAGAAGAGGGAATAGAGGAAGTGGTTGAGCTGCTGAAAGTCCGGTGGTGTCTCGTCGGTATAAAAAACTGTGTCTATTTGCAATCGCACAAGAAGGTCGATGTTCGACATCTTGTGAAGTTTGGCTGGCCACAGGAGATCCGCTTGCGATAGTGAGAGCCAGAGGCAGCCCGTTTGATGTCGCCCGTGATCGCACACTTGCGGAGGTCCCCTCCTACTTCATCTTCACCTATGTCAATGATGTTGGCTTTGGGTGAAGGCGGCGGCGAGATATTGCACTCGTGCATGTCCAGCTTGTCGAGCTCAAGGCAGTCGTAGAAATCTTGCCAGTCATGATCCTCCGCGGTGAACATTCCCTCTTCGTGCTCTCGCTTGTCGCCAAACGCATTTTCCGACACAGTGAAGTTCGCCTCGATCGTTAGCGAGCTAGACATGTACAAGATGTCTTTGGCCTCATCGTTGATCTGTCAACATGTCCTCAGAAGCTCTGGTGTCGCGAAGTGTCCTCCGGCTCGGTTATGGTAAAGAACGTCTTCGTAGATTCTATTGCGCATCTCGGCTGGAAGATCGTGAAATCTGAAGCCAGGCCAGCGATCGAGCTCCTCTAGCATTTCAATACAATCTTCTGTTATTTTCGATATTCGCATCCGTCGTCGAAACTATTCGTGTGATTGCTGGCGATCGAGTCGCTGACATGTGGCGCCGTAGCATGCCGTACTCGGACAGACGGCAATCTTGGATGATATTGAGACATCGTGCATGTCGCTTGCGCGAGATACTGCAGACTCCGACCCTGGGTAGAAAGTTCGAGATGGGTATGCAGTGGTCAGGATGTATGATCAGGCGCGAGAACGTGAAGCTTCGGACTTTTAGCGCGTAACGCAACGCGATCTGTGGCACCGCATGCACTCGAAGCTCTACACATTCACCCACGCCTGTTCCAAGCTCATCGTATCCAAAAGAAGCAGCGAATCCTCATTGCTGGCGCAAGCCTCTGTTCCAATCGTGTGCATAGCTCAATTGTTCTACGCTCCGATTTCCAAGTGCTCAACTGGTAACCATAGTTCTGTTACGGATCAAGGCGATTCCCTCTTCTTCCACCTGATTTGGTCTGCTGCTTCTGTTCCTGATGGTAGCGCTATGCCATCTGCTTTTTTAACGCTGTACGTTGTAAGCTAAGTTAGAAGTCCTAAAAAAGTCAAGGCATCGACTCCATAGAATAAAACATAATGCAGACACGGTTTGCATTCGACAATGGTCGTTGGACGAAGGTTAGGTGGCTTACCACATGTGTGTCACCGTGTCATCGCGCCCATATCCTGCCAATTGAACATGGCAAATGCAGCACTTCCATTACAATTGCATCTCTCCAGCAGCTTCATCGTTCCCTCGCTTGGCCAGCAATTTTGGGCCGTTGAGCTCGCAAACACGTGAGCAGCCTCACATGAAGTGGAGGGATGGGGAGTTGCCAATTACGTATATTGCGATTGCACAGCAAGAACGCTGATCCCCAAGCCTAAGATATGCTCCATTAATGCTCGCGAAAAGTAGTAGTTGTCCCAGCACACGCCATGCCATGATATCGACGCTTCAAGTTATTATCCTGCCTTCTTCAGCCCATGCAGTTCTGTTCTGCTCTTCATTCTTCGGTCCTCCCTCCTACACTTTCTCCTCTAAACCTGCTCACTATACGTTCCCCGCCAATGCTGGTTCTAGAACAACACGTCCAAGCAGCAACAGCACGCCAAAGCTGCCATTATACCCGCACAGCACCCTCCAGCTCCACTAGCCGCACCCCTCTGTTCTGGAGGATAGTACCCCTGTTGAGGTGGATATGGTCCTTGCTGATACATCATTGGCTGCTGTTGGTATGGGCCACCTTGTGGCGGTCCGTAAGGTCCTTGTTGGTACGGAGCTGGTTGACCGTATGGCTGGGGCGCTGGGGCGCCATAGTAGTCGGTGTTTGCGCCAGCAGGGCCGGCATCATAGTGGGCTTGAGGTGGCTGTTGAGGGTAGCCAGGTGGCGGACCGGGTGGTGCTTCCTGTGGTGCAATTAGTATTCGCCTGTTCGCAATGGGCAGACAGGGGAACTGGCGTACGTATTTCGACATTGTGGTCGTCTGTTGGATATGTGCTGTGGGCGCAGAGGGGTAGAAGTGCACGATGCGATAGCCGCGGAGCTATGTCGATGCCATTGCTGTTGAATGCGGTGCAGAATGATACAGGTGGGTTGTTAGTGGTAAAACAAGGTGGCACGATCAATCCCAGGTTACATGGAATGAGATCGATTTGCCGGCATGCCCGGCATCGCTGCGCCTTCTTTGCAGCAGCACACCTCAGCTTCGTCACTACACATAAGCTCTGCTGGCGCAAGACTTGCCGTGCACGTAAGTGGTGCGAATGAAAGTCATCGCGGTCAATGATGAGCCGAGATGTCCTGTTCCAGTATGACGGACACTTCACGCGTGTCTCGTTTGACAGGTGAAGCGGAGCCACGGCGACATTCCACCTCACCCCCGAAATGGTGCGCCTCTGGACTGCCGGCCTCGTAGCGAGACATCAAGTCTCATTACTCGCACCGGTTGGCGACATATTCGAGCCTCTACGAAGTATATAGATGGGCGTATGAAAGTGACAGAGATGAGTTCTGCAGCCAAGCCGACAACATCATGAGTTAGTATTCCTACGTGTTCGTCAATCTCGTACACTGACCAACACTGTCCAGAATCGACCATCTTCTCCTTGGTAGCCTTCCAGCTGTTCGCCATCGCCGCAGCGGGCAAGGCAGGCAAATTCACATACACATGCACTGAAAGACCTGTAAGATATTGTCAAATCGAACGCATGCAAGCTTGGATGGAGAAGGAATGCATAAAGCCCTATATCGGCGGCAGTCGTGTGACTAACTTCAGTCGGGAAATCAACCAAGTACTGCCGGACATCATATTGTATGGGATCTGCGAGTGTGCGCACGATGACAAAGAGAACCAGGATTACACTATTCCCAAGGAAAGTTGGTGGCCTGCGGGCACTGTGAAGCTTCAATTCGGGATGCCTGAGACGTACGGTTGTTAGACGACATAGGGAAACGTGATGCTATACTTCGGCACGATGCCGAAGCTTACATATAGATTCTAGCTGGAACAAAGTTGTGCTCTTTCACTTCCGAGCCCACTAGAGAGCCGATAAATGCGCATTGTAGACAACAGAACGTTTGCTAGACTTGCAATTGATCGTACTAAATGACTCATACCATCGTTCGCTGACTGGGGAATCACAAGAACCATCCTCTCACTCATCAAGCCTCCGGAAAGAGTACCGTAGTCTCTTGAAATCCAAATCTTTTCCAAGACCTCTGGCGCGCCTCAAGCGCCACCGCTGTCCTCCAACTGCCCAAGATGAAACCCAACCAAGAACGACCCAGAATGAAACGCATCTCATGCCGCTGCCTCGATCTCAGCACCACCCATGGGAAGTTCTTGACTCGCGATCTCCCCACCACTCTGCATCTCCGCCCAATCTCCCCATAATCCGCGCTTACCTCGTACGCGGATGGGAAGACCCAGCTGTTTGCTATCTTGCTCGACCTTGATCGCATCCTTCGTACCCAACACGAGAAGCTCGAAAAACATTTTCGTGGCATCCTGTTTGGTCGTCCTTTGCTCGGGACACAGATCCGTAAACAGTGCAGACTGCTTGACACGCTTGCTTGGCGTGGGCGCCTCAGTCGCCTCCTTAGGATGATCCGGCGCAAAGTGTTCGCGGAGCATGTGCACCATCTTCTTTGTTCCTAGCGCAACGGCGCCTTGTTGTGATGGATGTAGAAGTGGCGCTTCGGTTATGTCGAAGTTTACGGGCGGCTCGTCGTAGTCTTCGAGCTGAAGGTTCTCCTCCGGTGAGCCAACGCCGAAATCATCGGCTCCGGCATTCACCTGAAATCCTTCGTCCTCGTCCTGTGGGATCTCGAGCTGTGGAGTCGCTTGCCGCTCGACGTCAGTCTCGACATCCGCAATGCCAGAGTCTCGTTTGCGCTTCTTGTCGCCAGCTTTGCGAACGATCTCGAGAGACATGATACCGCGAAGTTCCGGCGCCCAACCCTGCAATCGTCCGTCGCCCATAAGATTGCTTACGAAGCTACCATTGCGCTGCATCTCCATGAGCTGAAGTAAGAGTGGGTCGTGAGGCAGGAATGATGGTGCTCGAGTGATGTTCGTGCGATCTTCTTGCTGCCTCTTGATCTGACTGTTGCGCAACTCAGTCTCAATGTCCATGCGCATGACCTTCCGTCGCTTAACACGTTGCGCGGCCTGTATCATTGTCGGATCGGTGTCGTCCTGCAGTGCGACTTGATCGAGCCTAAAAGTCTCTTCTAGATCGTGCGCCCTATCCGGATCTATGTCTGAGAGTGGCGATTCGGATCTTCGAGCTTGTTCAGCTGCGGCGTCTGCTTTCCGAAGTGCTTGCTCGTTGGCCAAGCCAATTTCGTCGTTGTTCAAGCCACCCATTGGATAGTCATCGTCTACATTCAGCATTGGACCACCGTCGCCTTCTCCAAGCGTGGTGTCCGCGCCAAAGCCAAGGTCGAGACCAAGATTATCGTCTCCAAGGAGAGTCGACTGATCGGGTCGTGCTGATGGTGCTCGTCGTCCCATCTCGATAGACGGCCCGTCGCCATCGCTCATCGGGGTGCCCCGCAGTCCATCCTCGCCAGCATCGAGTCCAAGATCAAGACCCAGATCGTCGTCGTCATCGAGTTGCATCAACCTTTGTGGTCTCGAAGGTGTTTGACTGTCAAGCATCTGGCTCATGCCAAAGTCAAGCAGCGTTGGGTCCTGTCCTGGAGGTCTCTCTTCCGGAGCGCGCAAGAATTCTTCTGGGTCCGCAAGAGGCGCGAAGAGATCTTGATCTGTGATCGTATCTGGCAATATTAGTGCTTGTGGATTCGCCTTATGTGACTGATCGGAAGGTAGGTTGACGTTGCCAGGTCGGTATGCCTGAGACGCGTCAGCAGATACATAAAGAACGCTGCGTGCCCTCAGCCTACCATCTTGATCTTGACGAGTGCTTCGTTGCAGTCATCTTGCAGGTATTTCGCCTTCCTATTGTAGATCTTGACAACACCCAACAAGAGCTGTCCGCTCATTCGCAACGCGATCGGAGCTGTATCGTCTCCAATGATGTTCTTGACGTTCTCCTGCAAGTCCGCTTGAAGGACATTGCTCTTGGTGAGTTTTCGATCAAGGTTAGATGCCAGCCAGACGCGAGCCAACGGGCCCGTCTTGGTCAAAAGCGACTCGGAATAGAACATGTTGGCGCGTGTATGGGTGGAGTAATTGATAGCGACACCGACGAAGCGTGTTTCGGCGTATTGATTTCAACAGCGGTGATGTTATCGTTGTTGCGATCGAGCTGGGCGCGTTGTTTTGATGACGACGCGGTCGCGTAACAGGCGGCAACCCACCCTCAGGCGGACATGAACATGCCGATATTGATTTCGAAGATGTGAGCCGACGCTTTTGGATGCTTCGGAGTAATTAGATGTCGTGACGGTGTTGTTGTCGTTGATGCGTGAGTGTTACGCCGTACAAAGAGGTGGTGCACCGAAACAGTGATCTTCCGGGGGGGTTGGTATGCGTGGAATTTCCCGAACTTGAACCGTATCCAATTTGCATCAATGATTGATGATCCCGCGCTTGACTTAGTTGATTTCCAGACTAGTGGTCGTACTGCACGCGGCACAGCAAGATCTTGGGGATACCCGACTGGACTCCTTGCCAACTGCGATCTTACCTGGGTGCAGAGCAGGAAAGGCCGATTGCGCATTAGTGTCGCAGCGGAAGGCGAGAGCAAGCGACGGTCGCCGCGCTATACTAACCAGTATTTATGCAGCCAACAGTTTTGTAGCAATATCCCAAACAACAAGACTGCTTGCTTCATGGAGCAGGTGAAGCATGTCCCGATCTAGCACGCCCACTCTCCCACTCCACCACGATCCAGCGCATTCACGAGCAGCACCTTCTTCGCTACAGCCACCCGAACACAATGGCAGAGGACATACGAGAAGCGCCAGCAGAGTCAAAATTCCCAGCCAGCAGTCGATAACTGCTCAGCATGCTGCATTGACTCCCGAGGAAGTGGCTGAAAGGCATTCGACGTCTTTGAGCCATGGCTTACATCCATCCGATGCGACCACGCGGTTACACGTGCAGGGCACGAACGAGCTACCTTCGGAAGAGCCAGAGCCGTTGTGGTTACGGTTCGTCAAGCAGTTCAAGGAGACCTTGATCTTGCTTCTCTTGGCAAGTGCTGCTATTTCGGCTGTTATGGGCAATTTCGAGGATGCAGTGTCAATCGCCATAGCAGTCACCATCGTGGTCACTGTGGCGTTTGTTCAAGAGTACCGGAGTGAAAAGAGCTTAGAGGCACTAAACCAGCTGGTACCACATTACGCGCATGTAATAAGAACGAACGTCGATGGCCCGAGGGAAAGCTCTGCTGCGGCGGAGAATGGTGAGGCCAAGGCGCCTGGGACAGGGGACTTGGCGACAGCGGAGAAGGCAAGCACGACCATATCTGCTTCACAGTTGGTGACGGGAGACTTGGTTTTATTTCATACAGGAGACCGGATACCGGCAGATCTGCGCATCACACACGCTGCGGATCTAAGTATCGACGAGAGTAATCTGACAGGCGAAAATGAACCTGTTGGCAAGTCGGCAGACACACTTTTTGCAGCATCGTACTCGAATGGAAGTGCCGATCCTGCCTCGCAGCTCAGGGGAGGCTCTGGAGGTGGGATTCGACTCACAGACCAGACCAACATTGCATTCCAGGGCACATTGGTACGATCTGGTTATGGTCAGGGTATTGTGATTGGGACTGGAGGCGATACTGAATTTGGAGCTATCAGTGCATCCCTACAGGAGATTGAATCCCCGCGGACACCTTTGCAACAGAGCATGGATCGACTTGGTAAAGACCTGAGTTACATGTCTTTTGGAGTCATTGGACTGATCATCCTCGTTGGGTTATGGCGCGGCATGGAGTTCCTGGAGCTCTTCCAGATTGGTGTTTCACTGGCAGTGGCTGCAATTCCGGAAGGCCTGCCGATCATTGTTACGGTCACGCTTGCCCTTGGTGTGTTGAGGATGAGCAAGAGAAATGCCATTGTGCGAAGACTTCCATCTGTGGAGACGCTGGGAAGTGTGAACGTGATCTGTTCCGACAAAACCGGCACCCTGACTGTGAACCACATGACAGCTACCAGGATGTGGAGCTTCGGCCATGATGTGCCTGAGGAGGTTGTGAAGGTGCATCGAGATGCTCCCAATGCTGCAACTACACAAGCAGTGCTCCGAGCGGCAAATATTGTCAACAATGGCCGCGTCAACACCCACAGCCACGGGACAGTCACTGCAGCAAGCGCTGCAGTGCTGGCAAACACTGGTGGCGACGACGATCTCGCGAATGCCAGGAGCAGATGGGTCGGCCAGCCAACTGATGTGGCATTACTGGATCTGCTAGATGCGTTTCACGAGGACGATGTACGATCCCGAATCGGAGAGCGAAAGCACGAAGTGCCATTCTCAAGTGAGCGGAAATGGATGGGCGTCATCACGGAAGGTCAAGACGGCGGCGATACAGCATATATCAAGGGCGCGCTTGAACGTGTGATAAGCAGATGCGACACGTACATATCAGATCAAGGCGGCGAAGTCGTACTTGACGAGAAGAGGCGACAAGAAGTCGACCAAGCCGCTCGTAAAATGGCAGAAGAGGGTCTGAGAGTGCTTGCATTTGCTTCTGGGCCGCTCAGGATTGGTGCGAGCCGCAATACGAGCAAAAGCCGCAGCATCACGGATTCGCGCTCATCGACTCCTGCTTCTGCACCTAGCCGTGCAGGTATTTCCACCGCTAGCGAGGAGACATATACCGGTCTGTGCTTCGCTGGATTGGTTGGCATGTCAGATCCTCCACGTAAGGGCGTTGATCGGTCGATCCGACGATTAATGGCAGGTGGGGTGAAAGTGATCATGATCACTGGTGATGCTGAGCCTACCGCGATCGCCATCGCGAAGAAGCTGGGCATGCCAATTAACGAGTCTTCAGCCATTGGGTCACCCGTGCTTCGAGGCGACCAACTGGACCAGATGAGCGACGCAGAGCTGGCCGAAGCCATGTCTCGCATACTAATATTTGCACGAACCAGTCCGGAGCACAAGCTGAAGATCATCAGCGCCCTCCAATCGCGAGGTGATGTCGTGGCCATGACGGGAGACGGTGTCAATGATGCGCCAGCCTTGAAGAAGGCCGACATTGGCATCAGCATGGGCAAGCTTGGAACAGATGTGGCGAAAGAAGCAGCTGACATGATACTCACCGACGACGACTTTAGCACCATCCTCAATGCCATCGAAGAAGGCAAAGGCATCTTCTACAACATTCAGAACTTCTTGACTTTTCAGCTGAGCACAAGTGTCGCTGCACTGGGACTTGTCATGCTCAGCAGTCTTGGAGGCTGGAAGAATCCTCTCAACGCCATGCAAATCTTGTGGATCAACATCTTGATGGATGGTCCACCCGCACAGTACGATCTCGCGACACCATCATCCATGCCTTGGCACAATTTGCTGACACGTCACAGATCTCTCGGCGTTGAACCCGTCGACCCGGCTCTACTCACTCGTCCTCCTCGCGCGCGAAATGCTCGTGTTCTAACCAAGAAACTCATCCAACGTGTCCTGCAATCCGCCACGGTGATACTTCTCGGCACACTGCTGACCTACGTTCGAAACCTCACTCCCGAAGACCTCGCTGCGCATTCTGTGTCGGCTCGGGACACGACCCTCACATTCACGCAGTTTGTCCTCTTCGATATGTTCAATGCGCTCGCATGTCGATCCTCTTCGAGATCTGTACTTCTCGGAGAGCTCCCAATACTACCGGAATGGCTCCGCGAAGCCTTTGGGTGGCGGAGTAAAGCTCAAGGCAACAATATGTTCAACTACGCCGTGGCCGGATCGCTCCTGGGTCAAGCGCTAGTGATATACTTCCCACCTCTGCAGAAAGTGTTTCAGACAGAAGCGCTTTCACTGCGGGATCTATTGGAGCTGGTTGCCATGGCGAGCATTGTGCTCTGGGTTGATGAGGGAAGAAAGCTCTATCAAAGACGCTTCGGCAGTGGGCGGCAATTACCGAGTGGGTATAGTAGGATTGTGTAGTACGAGTGTAGATGTATAACATGTATGATTAAGGCGGTATGCTGCGGGTACGGGATTCACCATCGTTCTGCGTCGCGTTGGCCGTCGAAGATGAATTTGCGTAGGCTTGTGTGGCGCTGTCCGATTGGTAACGGTCATGTCGTTGTTCGGATCATTCCAGGACCTTCTATTGCCGTCGGCAGCATCAGTACCGAGAGTGCGATGGCATCTCGTCGCTACTAGTGTGGATCGTATGTAATTACGTCTCGCGCTGACGTCTTTCTCCATCTTCTTACCTCGTCGGCGTCGTCTGAGCCAGGCCAGCCAGCAAGCCATCTCCAGCGGAGTTGCCCACCCTGTCCGTACCGTCGCCGATTGTCGGACAGGACGGAATACCGCGGCACCGTTGTAAGTGTGTTCAAAGTCAGCATGTCTGAGGCTTGTTGCTCTTTTGGTAGTATCACGCGCAGTTCCAACAACATCGAATGGCGTAACGCAAGCTGCCGGAAGGGTGACGCAGCATGGGACCCTGCCCTGTTCCTGTCCTGTCCTGCCGTCCCGTCCAAGCCGTCAACGGTTTTCGAAACCGAACATCGGAATCCGCTGGTCCCGCCTCAAGGGAAGCCCACTGGTCAACAGACTGAGGAGATCACGAGAAAGGCGCTCGTGCCGTCGTAACGGGGTGTTCCATTGGAAGGTGGACGCTCGAGCGTTGCGGCACATTACATGTTCAGGTCACAATGCCAACAGAACCTTTGCCCCATGGGGCACTGCTTTACGATCGACTGATCCACTCGACGCGCTAAATTCAGGTACCGAAGCATGGAAGCAAGTCAGCTTTGAACTTTGAGCCGATGCAAGGCGTCTCTCACGTAAAAAGATGAAAATGTTACCCCATCGTGCGTGCATGACCACAAACACCACCCACACATCCACACACGTTATATACATCGAGATTGACGTCTTCTTCCCTGCTTGAGCCATTTTTCCTCTCTCTCGCGCGTTTCATTGAAAAGCTCAACCGGTCCACTCGTTGGCTGAAGATAAGGCATACGAGGAACACCAAGTTTCACGACTCAGCCCGCCCTCCCCCAGAGCAAACGACGCAGGTGGGTGACGAGCTGAGCCTGTCGAGCGTGTGCTGCAAACGCTGCTTGTCATCATCAGATCGATGCCATAAAAGGATTCTTATAGCCTTTCCATTGATCCTCGCCGGCGCTTCTTCGCTTTGTTGCTCTGGCCGCTGATTACTTCTATCTGTATCCCATTGCGGCCATCTGACCATCGTATCAGTTTTTGCTGAACATTCCTCTCGCATCCACTGCCTCTGACACACAAACACACAAGACTCGCAGTCATGGCGGAAGTACAAATCAATGGCGACAGTATTGCCAATGGGAACGGTGATGCGCCAAAGAACAAGCTCCTCGATGTAGTCGCTCGCACACCCGGACGTCAACCCTCACCACAACCTACACATCTGAGCGTGCCCGGAGCGCATCCACACAGAGTACTGCACGATAAGGGCTCCGGCTATGTGGCGCCCAAGTTCGAGGGCAAGGAGCACCAAATGGAGGAGGTCATGGATCAAGTCGAAGAGAAGGGCTTCATTCCCCACGACTTGGTCGAAGACGAGACCAAGTGGTTCTACAACGAGCTCGGCATTGACGACATGTACTTCAGCACAGAGGCTGTCGAAGCCATCGTCAGCCATATCCATTCCTTGTACGCCGCTAAAGTCGCCGCATACGCCCGAGATGACAAGAAGCTTGAGATTCGCCTTGACAAGGAGGCCACTGACCATGCAGTCTACATCGATACGAGTGTTCCCGGCGTGACTGCGCCCAATGGCTCTCATTTCGAGACCAGACTAGAGCAGAAGTACTTGGACGGCAGCAGAGGCCTGAACAGCTACCGCGTCGAATCTTTCCGATCACCAAGCAAGATTCCTGGCGGCAACGACCAATCGCTGCGATGCTACTTCGTCTACCAATCGACTTTCAAGAACAAGAGTCCGGCGCCGGATGAGACGAGAATTGAAGAGCTTGGAGATGAGCGTTTCTTACAAAAGACAACGAGCAATACCCGCGAGATCTACCAAGAGGTCATGGACGCTATCGTGAAGCGCACAGGTCCCGTCATCGACATGTACGACGTGGAAGGGACTCGCGAGAAGAGGTTGGTGGTTGGTTTCAAACAAGGCACTGCTCTCGGCCTCTTCGCTGCCCTGAGCGACCTCTACCACTATTACGGCTTGACTTCGTCGAGAAAGTATGTCGAGCAGTTCAGCAACGGCATCACAATCATGTCCATTTACCTGAAGCCATCGCCGAATGTCGCCTCCAAACACCCTCCCATCGAGGCCAGCATCCATCAGGTCATGAAGGAGATCTCGCTGCTGTACTGCATTCCTCAGAACAGATTCATGACACATTTCAGCAATGGACGCCTGTCGTTGCAGGAGTCAATCTACGCGCACTGCGTTTGGGTCTTCGTTCAGCACTTCTTGAACAGACTGGGAGGCGAGTACAATACCCTTCGCACTCTGCTCGACTCCAGCAACAGTGTGCACGCAGAACTTCTCACGAAGCTCAAAAAGCGACTGCGTACGGAGACATTCACCGCCGATTACATCCTGGAGATTATCAACCAGTACCCTGACCTCATCAGGTCTCTGTATCTTTCCTTCGCGAACACCCACTACGTGCAGACACGTGGCGAGCAGGACGACTTCCTACCTACACTGTCCTACCTGCGAATGAAGGTTGATCGTGTGCTTTCCGATGACGAGCTCAAAGAGACCATCTCCAAGACGGTGATCAACGAGCACCACGACATGGTCATGTCCGCCTTCCGCGTCTTCAACAACGCAGTGCTGAAGACAAACTTCTACACACCCACAAAGGTCGCTTTGAGTTTCCGTCTCGACCCATCTTTCCTTCCCGCCGAGGAGTATCCGCAACCACTTTATGGCATGTTCCTGGTGATCAGTTCGGAGTTCAGAGGGTTTCACCTCCGTTTCAGAGATATCGCGCGTGGTGGCATTCGTATTGTGAAGTCTAGGAGCCGCGAAGCGTATGCCATCAACGTTCGATCATTATTCGACGAGAATTACAACTTGGCAAACACTCAACAACGTAAAAACAAGGACATCCCCGAAGGTGGCAGCAAGGGTGTTGTGTTGCTCGATGTTGAGCATCAAGACAAGACTACGGTTGCGTTTGAGAAGTACATCGACTCAATCATGGATCTGCTCCTTCCACCAACGAGTCCTGGTATCAAGGACCCGATCGTGGACTTGCACGGCAAGGAAGAGATTTTGTTCATGGGCCCGGATGAAAACACTGCTGACCTCGTCAACTGGGCGACTGAACACGCACGAGAGCGAGGCGCGCCGTGGTGGAAGTCCTTTTTCACAGGCAAGTCACCTAAACTTGGCGGCATTCCGCACGACAGCTATGGCATGACGACTCTATCTGTCCGCGAGTACGTCAAGGGTATCTATAGGAAGCTCAATCTCGACCAAAGCCAGGTTCGCAAACTGCAGACTGGTGGGCCCGACGGTGATCTCGGCTCGAACGAGATCTTGCTTGGTGGAGAGAAGTACTGCGCAATCGTCGATGGCTCGGGCGTTCTCGTTGACCCCTATGGTCTGGACAAGGATGAACTTGTCCGTCTGGCCAAGGAACGCAAGATGATCGTTCATTACGACACAACGAAGCTTTCACCTGCCGGCTATCGCGTGCTCGTGGAAGAGAACAACATCACCCTGCCGTCTGGCGAAGTAGTCAACAACGGTACCACCTTCCGCAACACTTTCCATCTGCGAAGCAGCGAAAACGAGAAATTTGATGTTTTCGTGCCATGCGGTGGTCGACCAGAGTCTATTGACTTCACCAGCGCTGCGAAATTGATTTCGAAAGGAAAGGCGATTGTCCCCTACATTGTGGAAGGTGCCAACCTCTTCATCACACAAGAAGCCAAGCTTCGTCTCGAGAAAGCAGGCTGTATTGTGTTCAAGGATGCGTCCGCAAATAAGGGAGGTGTCACCAGCTCTTCTCTTGAAGTGCTGGCATCATTGTCCTTTGACGACGCCAGCTTCTTGGAGAATATGTGTATTGGCAAGGACGGAACGGTTCCACAGTTCTACCAAGACTACGTGCGCCAGGTGCAGGCGACGATTCAGGAAAATGCACGACTTGAGTTTGAGGCCATCTGGCGCGAGAACGAGCAGAGCGGCGTTCCGAGAAGCATACTCAGCGACCAGCTGAGCAACGCGATCACAAAGATGGACGAAGAGCTACAAGGCACTACACTGTGGGACAATGTGAGCTTGAGGAGGAGCGTGCTCAACGATGCGCTGCCAAATCTGCTCCTGCAGAAGGTCGGTTTGGAGAAAATTCTCGAGCGGGTAAGTGCTAATATCGAACCTGAAGTCGAAGACCATGCTAACAACACAATGTGCCCAGGTACCCGAGAGCTATCTTCGCGCCATCTTTGGCAGTTACCTCGCCAGCCGCTTCATCTACAGCATGGGCATCTCGGCCTCGCCTGTTAGCTTCTTCGCATTTATGAACCAGCGCATGGCGCATCTAACGAATGGGACTGCGGCGCGATAGAAAGTGGCGACGGGTCTGACATCTGCAGGCGGACTAGCGAGCTAGCGAGCTACGGCGTTGTGTGTTGAGAGGGATTCCATCGAACAATTGAGGCGCTCGTGTTGGGAGGAGCTATAGCTAAAATGTGACCAAAAAGCACGTTGTTTGGAGACTACCTTTGACGATTGTTATGCGACCAGGAATGTGGATGGATCAAAAAGTAAATTAGCATGGATGGGAGTATTGTGGCGCTCGGGGCACATTCCATGTATGCATCCAAAATATGGGATAAACAATGACGCTTGAACACACACTCTGTATGAAAGTCGCGTATTCATGCTCATGAACGTAGCTTGTCTCTTATATACAGTACCCTCGAAAGGCTTCTGTCCGGGTGCTCCATCAAGTCTGGCGCACAGCTTCTTCCTTTATTGAGCGTTATCCCATCGATATAGCAAATCATGGCCGCCAGTCCAACCAAAACCCTGGCAGGAAGGAGGCCCAAGAGAACCACGACCGCCGTGAAGAGATACGGCCAAGATACTACTGTTGCACCAGCCAAAGCGTCAAAAGTAGTCAAGAAATCTGCTGCCAAACCGGCGTCCAAGACGAAGGCTGCTGCTGCCAACACTACTGCCAAACGTGCCGCCGCCGCCGCCGCCGCCGCCGCCACCACGACTTCGACCACAACGAAGAAAGCTCCCGCCAAGAAGACGGCCACAAAAGCAAAAGCCCCCGTTGCAAAGAAGAAGCAGCCAGCGCCCAAGAAACCCACTGCCACGACAGCGAAGAAACCAACCGGCATCACTAAGAAGAAACCCCCCACTACCGCCAAAGCATCGAAGAAAAGATCCTTGCCGGTCAAGAAGAAGCCCACAGCAGCAGCGAAGAATCCACTGGCACCTCCTCCTCCTACTACTACTACTACCACCACTAAGCAACCCTCCAAAACAGACTCCCTCAACAGCGCCCTAACCTCCCTCACCTCCACATCCTCCTCCTCTTCCTCCTCCTCCACCAACAAGCCCCTACCATCCGCTCCAAAAGAAGCAGGGCGAGTCAAAAAAGAATCCAATTCCTCTGCTGGGTCGGGTCGGAGTGCGAAAAGCTCGAAAGCGAAATCGAAATCGAAACCCTCGTCTCCTAAGAAGAACTCCGAGACGGCGGGCCAGACGAGGCAGCTGGTTGAGCTTGAGAGGCAGAGGCAGAGGGCGAAGTCGAAGTCGAGGTCGCCGAGTAAGTCCCCGGCAAAGGGGGGGTTATCGTCACCGCCGCCGCCGCCGGTAAGTCAGATCTCGTAATAAAAGTGGTGACGGGTAGAAAGGTGGGTTGTGCTGATTTTTTGGGGACTGTAGAAGAAATAGATGTATGTTGTTAGTCATTTGGTGATGGCCTGGGTCTTCAGCGACGAATCGAATGGGAAAAGGGGAGTGGATCAGTGAATCGCAGCTTTTGGGATTCGAATGGTGGAGTACGAGATACCGGAATGTCTTGGGCGGCGGCGGCGGCGGCGGCGGCGGTCGAGTCGTGGTGGGCGAGAGCCTCGTTGTAAGGAGTGGTTCGGGAATGCTGGGCGATGGCAGTGGGGAGTGTCGAGAGAGCTGAGAGAGAGATTGGTTCAAGAAGTCAGGGCATGGTGGAACGAGCGGGTTTCTTTTGTTCAACGCGGATGGAGCCTTGTCGCAGGTAGTGGTTCGGCATGGCCTGATCATAGCTGTGAGGGCAGTCTCAAGAGGCGAGAGAGTGGTTCGGAGAGTTGAGTCATGGATGGAGAGACGTGTTTCCTTTGTGTTTGCTTCGTAGTGTAGCGGTCTCGGGAAAAGGTTACGAGCGGGACACATGGAGCTCTGTTTATTTCGTATGTAATGTTTAAGCTTTGCATCTAATCATTTCTGTTAGTGTTGCGGCGGTCTTTTCAGCTTTGTACCTTTGACAGTCTTTTTGTTTATCTTAGCTCAATCCAGCCCAGTGCGTCGTCCGCAGTCCTGTACATGTCCTTGACCTGCTGTATCAGAACATTACGCTCCTGCTTAACGTGGTCTATTCCATCATAAATGTGCTGAGATCCTTCCGTATCGTGATTGTTCCATTTCTGTAGGTCCAACATTTTGAGTTCTTTCAGCTCCTCATTTGCCAGTCTAAGCTTCTGCAAAACGTTCTCCCAAATATCTGGGTCAAAGTCCAGTGCCTCCGTCTCATCAAAGCCTTGAATAAATGCGTCCCCGAGCAATTTATAGCCATGTTCGCCATGGTGGCGTACAAGGAAAGGATATGGTGCTCCTGCAAAGTAGCAGATCTCATCTCCAGGTTGCGCGAGCTTGGATACCCAGCCGCCGCGATAGCCATCCTTGATGGTACCATATCGGTCACCGACGTTGACGATACACAGATTGCGCTCTCTATCGATCGGATGTCCCATAATATATGGGCTCAAGTTCTGAGCAATCTTTTCGTGACCTGGGCTGCCCGTCAAGGTAGGCATTGTCGATAACCACGCATCAATAATACTTGAGTAGTCCATTGGTAGTTGGAGATCACTAGTTGCCTTGTGACTACAAGCAAATGTCTTGGCAAGGACATTGTTAATGGCAGCTAGGTCTGCGGCAGAAAGTTCAGCGGCAAGATAGTGACAGCATCGTTGATACCACTCGATCAATGCCTTGCCTTCCTCGTCTGGGCACTTTTCTGCGCTACGACGATGGACATGCTTCGAGGGGCAAGCCGAATCAGCCAGAACGTCAGTGATTCGCCCAGTGATCCTACCGCGAACGAGCAATATTTGGCCATTTCGACGATCAAGCTTGCACTTGAATTCGAAGGCATCAGCGTAAAGTGCGCGTTCATTGATTGTCCACTGATAGTATGTATACTTTGATCTGGACCGTTCCGTCAGGTGCTGCAGGTGCAGTACCCAGGACGGACGTGGCGTTGAAGTCGCTGCCGGAGACTCGGTGCCTGTGAGGGCGAGCATCTGTGCGCCACGACCTCCAGCTCTGTTGGCAGACGCCGTCAAGTAAAGTAAGGCCGTACGTCTGTATAGCTCAGCGACCGATATTTTGTAATCTGGACGTAGCTCCTCAAACCCATCGAGCCCGAGCACTCTGCTTACTCCAAAGATGCGGTCGCGCGGGTCTTGGCATTCCAGATGCGATAGCATG
Source organism: Passalora sequoiae (assembly GCA_013248845.1). Taxonomy (NCBI): domain Eukaryota; kingdom Fungi; phylum Ascomycota; class Dothideomycetes; order Mycosphaerellales; family Mycosphaerellaceae; genus Passalora; species Passalora sequoiae. Next base: position 513,880 of record WSQC01000044.1, on the reverse strand, counting down.
AGCAGATCTTTGCATAGCGCAGTTGGTCGGAAAGGGTTTCTCAGCCAGACGTGTGATTTGTTACGTGCTCGCAGTTGGTTCAGATAGTTGCATCTTGCCCAAACTTGACGTAAAGCTCCACGAGGCCAAGTCAGTGGTACCGCCATGTCCTGATATGGATAATCGCCTGCAAATTGGCCTGGAACCCTCGAGATTTCTGTGAAGACGTCCCAAAGAGCATGATGAGTACCACAGTAGATCCTGATGCGATATGCCAATGCGACTTCCTGCACAACCCACAGTCGCCCGAACCAAGATCGTTCGAGGAGTTTCGCAACTGCTGCTAGAGCGTCCTCGAGCTTGACCGGTAGATCTATGGGCAATGCTTTATCACAACATTGGCAATGTGTAGTCGATCCAAGGTGATGCTCCAGAAGCTGTAATAGCTCTTGGCGTGATCGGTCACCTTGAGGTCTGATAGGTGCATTGAGTGTCGCAAACGCGAGTGTCTCTGTACCACCAGCAACAGCCGGCCCTAGCCACACGAGCACTTCTGAAGCTCTCCTGAAGATTTCAGCCATCATTTCCACTTGGGCAGACCGCTCGTCCATGTTGGTCTGGTTAATGCATACTGCATCTGCCCACAGCCGTCTTGGCCGGTCAGAACAACGGAAGGAGAGCAACGCAGAGTGTAACGATTCTGTGACGGGTAATACCACGCCGTCGATCAGATATATCTTTTGTGGCATCTCCAGAGCGCCCCAACAATACGAAATCGCTTCATATTCGAAGTTGTTGTCGTCGATGTTGCGTCTGTCGTCGGCACTTCTACCTACGATATCTAATGCCCCGAGATCAGACAAGCGCAGGCATATGAGCTCGCCCTGGAGAGGCGCATCACCCACACCAGGCGCCAGGGACAAGATTCTTATGTGTCCATGAGGAAGTGCTTGGTAGGCCTCATTTCGTTCTTGCTGAACTAGCACCCCCGTGCTATCGTTCATCATTGCGGCTCATGCTAGCTTCACGCGAGGTGCTCGAGGGCCATACAAGCAGCACCTGCATCGTCATCATCCAACATATATTAGTATCTTACGCACAGTGGCAGAGGAGAGCAAGTCGAGAGACCTAACTGCAAGCGATGGGATGTCAATGGTACGGCTATGCCCGTCACTAGCTCATGTACTCAGAGAGCACTTTCTCACAGCTTGTTTCTGAAAGGAAGAAAGATCTTCTCGTTATTATCATCTCGGACGTTGTGTATGCCGACATTGAATTGCTTTCCCACATTTTATTGCTCTAATTGCTGCTGATCGGTCTGGCTTTGCTTGCCCGACCGGCGAGTTTGATAGCGGCCGTAGCAGTGCCGTCATTAAACGATCAGATGGTGGGGGCTTCTAGCTTGGGTCCAGTCATTGCAGGACGCTACATCTACTCATTGACTATTATTTGTTGTCATCAGCATTATTGCTGCTTCATCTTCACTATCGTCACGAGACACTCTACAAGAAGCTAAGTCACTACACCAGAAGATAACTCTCGATGAACGTTCTGCTTCCTCCATACCTACACCTTCTTTCGTAGCTTGTGCCCATTTCGTGCTTGATCCGAGCCTTTGCTGTGCCTATACAGCTCACATGCACCTTTACACAACCTAGATTTTATATCGCTTTAGATCACTCCCCAACATGGGCGACCCAGGCACAACAATGAGCAATGGCAGTCCCAATGCCTCATCACGCGGAATTCGCATCGCCATCGACCGCGGCGGCACATTCACAGACTGTGTCGGCAACCCAGGTACAGGCCGCATGGAAGACGATGTTCTGATCAAACTTCTCTCCGTCGATCCTCAAAACTACGACGATGCACCTCTAGAAGGCATTCGCCGACTTCTGGAAAAGTTCTCTGGTCAAGACATCCCTCGTGGCCAGCCACTCGACACGAGCAAGATTGAGAGTATACGCATGGGAACAACTGTAGCTACGAATGCGCTACTGGAGAGAAAAGGAGAGGATATTGCTATGGTTGTCACCAAAGGCTTCAAGGACTGTCTTGAGATCGGAAACCAAAGCCGGCCCGATATTTTCGACCTCGCGATTAGGAAACCTGAGGTGTTGTATAAGAGAGTCGTGGAGATAGAGGAACGAGTGACGCTGGAAGATTATGCCGAGGATCCACAGAGGCACGTCACCGAAGCAGGGAAGAATGGTAAGGTGGTGAAAGGATTAAGTGGAGAGGCAGTGCGCATATTACAGCAACCACAAGAAGGGCAAATCAGGAAGCAGTTACAAGCAGTGTACGATGAGGGCTTGAGGAGTGTTGCAGTGTGTTTGATGCATGGCTACACATATCCCAACCACGAGGCGCTTGTTGGCAAGATTGCGAAAGAGATTGGATTCGAGCATGTGAGTCTGTCGCATGAGCTTATGCCCATGATCAAATTGGTGCCAAGAGCAACTTCAGCTTGTGCGGACGCATACCTCACTCCCGCGATACGAAAGTACATCGATGGCTTCCAGAAGGGCTTTGAGGGTGGTCTTGGCACGGAGAGCGTGAAGAAAGAGAAGGGATCGAAAGGTGCGAGGTGCGAGTTTATGCAGTCGGATGGGGGACTGGTCGATGTGGACATCTTTTCAGGACTTCGTGCTATACTATCAGGACCTGCTGGAGGTGTGGTCGGATATGCGCTCACAAGCTACGATCCCAAGACGAAAACACCTGTGATTGGCTTTGACATGGGTGGTACATCGACAGATGTGAGCAGATACGGCGAAGGACGCTATGATCATGTCTTCGAGACGACGACGGCTGGTGTCACGATTCAGAGCCCACAGCTGGACATAAACACAGTTGCAGCAGGTGGTGGCTCAAGACTGTTCTTCCGAAATGGTTTGTTCGTGGTTGGTCCGGAGAGCGCAGGCGCTCATCCAGGCCCAGCATGTTATCGCAAAGGCGGGCCACTTGCCATCACTGATGCGAACCTCTTTCTCGGACGATTGCTGCCCGACTTCTTCCCGAAGATATTTGGCAAGAACGAAGATGAAGGACTCGACGAGAGCGCCAGCGAGAAGCTATTCAAAGAACTGACTGACCAGATCAACAAAGAGCAAGGAAAAGACATGACGCCTGACGAGGTAGCAAATGGCTTCATCAAGATTGCCAACGAGACCATGACCAGACCTATACGGTCACTGACTGAAGCGAGGGGTCATGATACAAGCAAGCATCGCTTGGCGACTTTCGGCGGTGCTGGTGGGCAACATGCCGTGGCGATCGCGGAAGCACTCGGCATCAGTCAAATTTTGGTACACCGATATTCGTCAGTGTTGAGTGCATATGGCATGGCGCTTGCAGACGTGGTTGATGAGAGGCAGGAACCAGAGTCGAAGGTGTGGTCAGATGACGACCAGAAGGTCAAGCAGTATCTCAAGGACAAGATGGAAGAGCTGAAGAAGAAGTCTGCAGCGACGCTACGTGACCAGGGTTTCGAGGGATCGAATATTCACTTCGAAGAATACTTGAACATGCGATACCGAGGCACGGAATCTGCGCTGATGATCATCAAGCCAAGCAAGGATGAAGTAGGCGACGGGTACGGTGGTGACGAATGGGCTTTTGGCAAAGCTTTCGTGAAACAGCACGAGCAGGAGTTCGGCTTCACGCTGCCTGATCGGGATATCATCATCGACGATGTGCGTGCGAGAGGCATTGGCAAAACCTTTGAAGGCTTGGAAAAGACGGTTGACCAGCAACTGAATGAAATCAACCCAAAAGATCTAGGCAAGGGTGAAAAGGTCTATGGTCGAAGAAAGGTATACTTTGAGGATGGCAGGCAAGACACAGCTGTATACAAGCTTGAAGACCTTGCAGTCGGGGATCGTATCAAAGGTCCTGCGATCATTGCAGACGGCACACAAACTATCGTGGTCACACCCGAAGCTTCTGCTCTGCTCATCGAGACGCATGTTGTGATCAACATTGGCGAGACCGATATGCAAGACAAGAAAGTCACTACCGAGGAAGTTGATCCTATCATGCTCAGCATCTTTGCGCATCGGTTCATGGCTATTGCTGAGCAAATGGGCCGTGCGTTACAAAAGACCAGCGTCAGCACGAATGTAAAAGAGCGACTCGATTATTCTTGTGCGTTGTTCGATGCTGATGGCGGTCTCGTGGCCAACGCACCGCATCTACCAGTTCATTTGGGCAGCATGTCCACCTGTGTCCGCAAGCAAGCGGAGATTTGGCGTGGCAAGCTGAAGAAGGGAGACGTGCTGGTCTCGAATCATCCCATGTTCGGCGGCACGCATTTGCCAGACATCACAGTCATCACGCCGGCGTTTAGCGGTGACAATATCGTCTTTTATGTCGCATCGCGAGCTCATCATGCAGATATCGGCGGCATCCTTCCCGGTTCTATGCCTCCGCATTCGCGAGAATTGGTACAGGAAGGAGCGCGAATCAAAACCGAGAAGCTTGTCTCGGAAGGCCACTTCAACGAGGAGCGCATTACGGAATTACTCCTCGATGAGCCAGCACAACATCCTGGCTGCAGTGGTACCCGCTGTCTCCCAGATAACTTGAATGACCTGAAAGCACAGATCGCAGCAAACCAGAAAGGAATCAACCTCATCTCCACCCTCATCGAAGACTATGGCGAGGACGTCGTCCAATTCTACATGCACAACATCCAAGATAATGCCGAGCTCAGCGTCCGCAATCTCCTCAAAGACGTCTCAAAACGTTTTGAAGGGCAAGACCTCTCTGCAGTCGATTTCATGGACGACGGCAGTCCAATCAAGCTCAAAATCACAATCGACGCCGACAAAGGCGAAGCCATCTTCGACTTCACAGGCACGGGACCCGAGGTCTACGGCAACACCAACGCCCCAGAAGCAGTGACGTACTCCGCCATAATTTACTGCCTCCGCTGTCTCATCAGCGAAGACATCCCCCTGAACCAAGGATGTCTCAAACCAGTCCAAGTCATCATCCCTCCCAAATCGTTCCTATCACCCTCCGGCACAGCCGCCGTAGTCGGTGGAAATGTCCTCACAAGTCAGCGAGTCACGGACGTAGTCCTCAAAGCCTTCCAAGCCTGCGCCGCGAGCCAGGGCGATACGAATAACCTCACTTTCGGCTTCGGCGGAAATGTCGCGGGGCAAGAGGCGCAGAAGGGGTTCGGATACTATGAGACTATCGCTGGGGGGAGCGGGGCCGGACCGACTTGGGATGGGACGAATGGAGTGCATACGCATATGACGAATACGCGGATTACGGATGCGGAGGTGTTTGAGAGGCGGTATCCGGTTATTTTAAGGGAATTTAGTCTCAGGCCCGGAAGTCATGGGAAAGGACAGCATCGGGGTGGGGATGGCGTCGTTAGGGATATTGAGTTTAGGATTCCGGTGCAGGTGAGTATTTTGTCTGAGAGACGCGTCTATCATCCTTATGGGTTGGAGGGGGGCGAGGATGCGGCTTGTGGGCATAATACTTGGGTGAGGAGAGTGCCCAAGGTGAAAGGGTCCGATGCGGATAAGAAGAAGAAGAAGCAGGAGGAGGAGGAGGATGATGATGATGAATTCGAGGAACTGCACATATCCCTCGGTGCGAAGAATACGGCGTCTATGCAACCCGGTGAGAGGATTATTGTGAAGACGCCGGGCGGTGGTGGATGGGGACCTGTCGGGAAGGACAAAGAACACGCGACGAAGCGAGAGGACCCGAAGAAGAGCTGGAAGGGTGGTAGTGTGGCGACTCGGCAGGGCGAGGCGGAGGCTAGTGCTTGAAATGAGTGAGTGAGTGAGTGCTTGAAATGAGTGATGTGTGTGTGTTCTGTCTGCTACACGATAGTAGTCTATAGACATTCTTTCCTCTTGTAGCTGGAACAGCGATAACAAAAAATTTCTTAGATTAGTATCAACAATAATGTTGCCCCACATCCATCCAGATTGCCTGCTTGCTCAGGTAGTCATAAGGCGGGAGTCAAACGACGTGTGTATGTATGTATATACATACCTTTTACCTTTTCGTAGGTCTGCAAAATGTGCCATCGAATGCGCGTCCATTTATCGCGTACAATGACCACAGCGGCGACACGATGCCTGCTCAGTGATATGCTGCACCTTTTCGGGGCGCGCCTTATCGACCTGGCGTCTTTAAAGTCATTCTCATTCCACCAGCAGAATGTGCACGGACGGCAAAAGTTTGAGATTCGTGGTTACTCCTTTCAAGCGGTTTGCAGACGATGTGGTACGCCATAATGCCAAACCTGCAGAATGCCACTCGCGAGACCGAGGGCGGCGGCTGTCGAGTCAAATACGTTTCTAACCATCTATAACAATCATGTCCTAGACATGCCACGCGGCAGTTGTACTCCCTCTAGTTCGTGACAACTCCTCATGGTATATCTCGCTACCAACGCCGAACATACCGCTTTTCCAAAATTCGGCCAAAGACCTCACGTAAGCAGACGATGCGCTGCAAGAGCTGTGGCGGCCTCAAAACTACTAGTAGTATCCCATACTGGCGCCGAATGGTTTCGACACAAATTGCGATCGCCTTCCTCTTTCAGTTCCTTACACATCATCTATGCGTTCTGAGCAGGTGCGGGTCGAATAGGAAGGCCGTTCGATTCAGAGTTCAGCTTGTGCTTTGAGAACATCTGAGCACCATCGACCAGTCGTCGCTCCTTGTTGGCCCGGCCATTCACGAAGTCAGGATAGTTCAAGGTGAGTTCCACGGCGCCGTTGACGATATTGTCAGCAGCCTCCACACCGAGCATGAAGCTGTGATCCTGGTTGCCGACCTCGTATCTCCACGATCCGAATCGTCCTCGCGACCAGATGTCAAGCTCTTGAAGTTTTGGCAAGAGCTGCGTAAGCACACCCTCACGTTCGAGCGATGGGGTCGGGTAGCCGTGGTCGAAGCGGCGGTGGTAGGTGGAAACGATCTCATCTTCCGGCTTAATCATATCAGTGTTGACAAGACCCTGAATACAGTCCTTGAGGAGGTTGGCCTGGTCGACTGGCTTCATGCTGGATTCAGACACCTCAAGCATAATGCTCCAGTATGGACCTTCCTTCTCAGATGTGTCAGAAGGCTTGCTGCCATCGCCGAGCTGTTGTGTACGCAGCTTGACAGACGCCTTTGGCTGGTTGTTGGGCGAGTAGTTGGAGAAGATTGTTGCTCGGTAGAATGGGCAGTTGTCTTCTGGGTAGTATAGCCAGCACTTGTCGCCAATGCGGTCCGGTCGTGCGCCACGAAGACCAACACCAATGACGTGGGTAGTGCTGTAGAAGAGGCCCTTACTGAGCTTGATGAGCTCTTCGTTCTTCATGGCCTCGACCAAGAAGTCGACAGACATGGTCGAAATGAGCTTCTTGTAGTTGACCGTGGTGCCGTCGCCAAGAAGCGCGCGCTTGCCCTCGGCATCGATGAGCTGAACCTCGCCGTGCTTACCGAAGCGTGTATTCTCCTTTGGAATGGTCTTGGCGAGGCTAATCCAGATGTTGCCAGTGCCGCCGTGTGCTGGGAAGCGGAAAGTGGCGTTCGGTCCCCAGTTTCCGGCGGCCTTGTTCAGAACAACGTTGGTGGTGACCAGCTTGAGGTTTGGTGCAGCAACGCGCTCACCGAGCCATGCACATTGCATCTAGGCCATTGTCAGCTACTAGCCCGCAATGTATGATCATTACCTCCTTCCTCACCTTCGTGGTGGGCACAGCCCAGACTTTGTAGTTGTATGGCCTCATGAAGGCGTCTGCGATGCCCTTGCCCATCTGCCTCATGATCCACTCATCGAAGTCCTTTGGCTTATCCTTTGCGACTCTTGCCTCGAGGGCGGCATCGATCATGCCCTCCAAGCATGTTACCTGATCCTCTTTCGGCAATCTGCAAAGATTGTTCTGGAATGGGTACTCGACCCAAGTGTTCTTGTAGCGGACGTAGGAGATGCGCTCGTGGGTGTACCAATCGGACTCGTTCGGGAGGGCCTCGTCGATACAGTCGTCGAAGTACTTGTAGTGTGAGAAGATGACATGGCCGCCTACATCGTAGAGGAAGCCCTCAGGGGTGACGTCGGTGGAAGCAAGACCACCTGGGACTTCGTTGGAGTCGACGATCAACCATTCGGGGCCATTGATCTGGTTGAGACGCTTGGCAGCACCGAGACCCGTGGGACCTGCGCCGATTACGAGGACATCGACGTTACTGCAGTGTATTCGTTAGCTGTTTCCCAGATCGAGGCATGCCAGGTTGTTAGACAGTGACGAGAGGAAGGTACGGTAGTGTTGAACCTCCTACAATGCTGTGATGTAGCCTTCGATGTGGATTGTGAGCGCAGTGGTGTCCGCAATAGCACAGCAAAAAGTGATGGTGTTGCACGGTCGCGCAGCGGCCAACCTCAATTTCACCTGTACCCCTCGAAATGTGGCATGTCGAAGCTCGATATTGCGCATTGGACTCACATTTCTTGGCCATTGGCCTTGCTGATCTGGCGTTTGTGTCCTGAAGCCATTGTGCTACTCGATAGTGAGTGTGAAGTGTGCAGAAAGAGCAGATGTGGAAGGCAAAGGACAGCGATTGAGTAGTCGTCACCGTGTAGAATACATGTAGTGGCGGTAGCGGTAAGGCAAGTTATTTTTGACCAGGGTCGTAGGTAGTCCTAGTCTACTACCACTACTACTAAGACGTTTGGAGCTACAGTTTCATACCCGTTCGAGAAGCAACGCACCCCAAACCCGATCGAGCACTTGAAGCATCACGCTACAGAGACATGGCAGACCAATGAGAGGCACCTGATCGAGCACTCAGTGAGAGGAGTAATTCAATTGTGCATTTCCCGGGGCGGATGACAATATGCTGTACTGTACAATTACATGTACACGACGATACCCGATTCTCTGCCGATTGGGGAGCACCTCAGGGGAACTTCCTCCAGGGACTCCCGAATCACTCCGCCACCACCTCCATCACCACCATTCGTGGCATGTACATTAGTATCTTCGACAAACCTCTGACAGCGTCGACAAAGCACCCGCAAATTGCCTCCGATAGCATGTATTGCCTGATTGCCTGATTGTGCCTGTCACATTGTACAGCAGCTGCAGCTTGCCGTGTACATGTATGCATGCATCATGATGTAGACGAGGCAGCACCCATTTTTTTGGGTGTTCAAATGCTGTTACAATGATATGTATTAGCGCGTTCAACCACACTCGGCGTCCAGACGGCACTGCCTCCACCCTCCACTGGGGGGGCACGTAAGCTTTTGCCCTGAAAAAGACGGAGCTCTGTTTCTACACATGTGAAACAACTGTTTTCTTAAGTTTAGTAGAACGATTTTCTCGAATAACAATACGAATAGGCCTCGAACAGTCTACGAATAACTTATGAATACTTAGGTAGGTTATTAAGTCCACTTATCGCCTATAAATCCCTTTACCTTGTCCTTTATCGCCTTATAGGTATTATATATCTTACCTATATTACTATTAATCTTACTAACCTTAGCCTCTAATACCGCTAATCTTATTATTAGTGTTTCTACCTACGCCTCTAGCGCCTTATTCTGCTACTCGAGGGTAGTAACTCGGTACTCGTTAGGAATAGGTAGTAGTAGTAGTAGTAGTAGTAGCGGCGCTAGTAGTAGGTCTTTAAGACGACTATAAGTAGACTTACCCTTTATACGGTAGAATATGTATACCTCGTCGCTACTACTAAGGATTCTATATAGGTTACCTAATAGTAGAGGACGCGAATACCTAATAGTCTATTAGCGAATAGTACTACGAATACCCTAAGAATACTTACTAGCTATAGGGAACTTTATAGTTAACCCTATTAGAAGTCTCGACTATATACTATATAGTATAATACTTTCGTAGCGATCGGGATACTACCTTATACTTCGTCGTATCGCTAGATATATAGTCGTCTAACTAATTATCCTATACCGCCTACGATACTAAGTAGTACTAACTAGCTACTTATAGGCGGTTAAAGGAGGCGGCGGCGGTAGTATAACTAGTAGCTACGGCGGCTTTAGTAGCGGGTATAGTAGTAGTAGTAATAGTAGTAATAGTAGTAATAGTAGTAATAGTAATAATAGTAATAATAGTACTAGTAGTAGTACTAGTAGTAATACTACTAAGGGAAATAAGGAATAAGAGCGCGAATAGTAAGTAAGTAAAGCGCGAATAGGTAAGTAAACGTTAAGTAAATAATAGAAGGTACGTAAATAATAGTAGGAAAAGTAAAGCGAGTTTTTATATACGAATTTCGAATAATATATAAATAGCGTACGAATAGCTAACTATAAGCTTAGTTTCTAGTAATAAAATCGCCCTTAGTATTACGCTTCCTCTATCCCCTACGTAGCGGTCGCTATATATTTATAGTAGCGTTTATAACCTCCTTTATAGCGTTTATAACCTCCTTTATAGCGTTTATAACCTCCTTTATAGCGTTTATAACCTCCTTACCCTTACCCTTACCCTTATCCTAACCCCGATTCTAATCCTAATTCCTCGAAGCCTTCGCTCTTAGCTTCGGCGGTATAGGCGTTAATAGTATAGGCGTTAACGGCGAATATATTAGTAAAGGCCGCGGCGAAGGCTACGGTAAAGGCTATAGTAAAGGCGTATTCTAGATTTCTATACTCCTAGCCGCGGCCGCGCTATTCGTATCTATATTCGTGTCTATATTCGTATCTATATTCGTTAGATCGAGGAATTCTAGCGGTACTAATAGGTCTACGATTCGTATCTACTATAAACCGACCTCGCGAGGTCGCTACTAAAGCGGTAACTATAATACCTCCTATTTAATTCTAATTATAGAGCTATTCGATTCCGTTCGTAGTAGTATTTATAGTACCGCTAGTATCGCTATCGGTATTACTATATCCGGCGATAATATATATTTTTACTCGTTAGTCCGCGACTTTTAATCTATCTAGAATACGGCGATTACGAATTAGTATCGAGGAGTTTACCCCTTTATAGCGGTCTTCGTAAAGGGTATAAGTTTCTCCGCTAATATCGGAGTATCTAAAGCTCGTAGACTAATAAAGTTAGGCGTATACTACTCGAGTTTATCCTATCTATCGATATAGCCGCCGATTAACTAGTAATTATAGTAGTCCGTAACGGAGGTCGGATCGAATCGATTTAGAAGGCTAGTAAGAAGGAAATCTCGTAGGCTTATATCGCTACGGATAAACTACTACTCTATCTAACTATCTAAAGTAGAAGGAATATATAGGCGAGGTACCTAGTATAAGCGCTCTCCGCTACGCTCTACCCTTATATACTATATATATATCTTCGTCTCGCTCTAGATCTTTAGTACTACCGGTATACCTACCTTCCTACTCTTTAGCGAACTCGTCGTCGGAGGCGTAGCTTAGCGTAATAATAGCGGCCGGCTACCTACTAAGAATACGCTATAAATAGGCGTACGACGATAAGATTTAGCTTCGTCGACAATCGATAGGAATCGAATACTACCGCTAGTCGCGCCGCTAGTCGCGCCGCTAGTCGCGCTACCGTTCGCGTTACTATTCGCGCTACCGTTCGTATCGTCCGGATCGGATCTAGCTATACTAAACGGCGTATAACCGCGCCGTATAGCTAGAAGTATATTCGTGTCTATATTCGTCGGCCTATTCGTAGGGGTAGCTATCGACTTACGCGTAAAGGATTACGACGACGGCTAGGTAGGATTCCGTCCGCCGTATAAGCCGTAGAATATATATATAGTAAAGAGCTTTATATACTCGACGCTAGTCTATAGGTAGAACTTAGACTATAGTTCGTTTAATATTATTCGCGTATTATACGCGGAAGTATTTACGTATTGTTTTTAAATATATAGGCGTATTATACGTACGGAGGCTTAGGGTATTTATTTACCTTTATAACGCGCTAGCCGTACTAAGAGACGCTCGCGGTATATTCGCGGCTATATTCGCGGCCGCGCTAGCGTAGTATACCTTTAAGGCTACCTAGGTACTCCTTACGCGTAATATACCTATATATTTAAGAATAATAACGCGCTAGCGGTACTAAGCGTCGCTCGCGGTCCGTTCGCGGCGACGTTCGCGGCCGCGCTAGCGCGTTATTATTTTCGAATATATAGGCGTATTATACGTAAGGAGTACCTAGGTAGGCTAGGGATATTTTTTTACCTCTATAACGCGCTAGCGGTACTAAGAGACGCTCGCGGCGTATTCGCGGCTATATTCGCGGCCGCGCTAGCGTATTCTAAATATAAATAAACATCCCTAGCCTACCTAGGTACTCCTTACGTATAATACGCCTATATATTCGAAAATAATAACGCGCTAGCGCGGCTAAGAGGCGCTCGTAGTATATTCGCGGCGACGTTCGTAGCTACGCTAGCGGATTCCTCGAAAATAGCGACGCTCCTACTACCTACGAATAGCGACGTACCTACTACGAATAGCGACGCTCCTACCTACGAATAGCGACTATTTATTCGGCTTTATTATATTAGAAGACGTAGCTACTAGAGGCGTAGGCGTAGGCGTAGGTAGGCGTCTATCTATAATACTAGAGCGCCTACGCGGTATTATTAAGATCCTCGTATACGCTAGAACTAGTCGCTCTACGATCGTCGATACGCTCTTCGATAGCTATAGTATATCCGTTACGACGCGTACCCTATAGCGCCGTATCCGCGACTAGGGCCTCCCTAATTCTAAGCGACCGCCTATCGTTAATATACCCCTTCTACGCTAATAAATTGTCTATATATTCTATATCCTTCGCCTTACCGATAACGAGACTAGTACGATACTTAACTTCGATAGGTATAATATTAATACTCGGTAGATAGCTAAGTATCGGAAGAAGATAGGCCTATATAAGCGTATAGAAGCTAGTTAGAGGGTATAGGTAGAATAGTATATTACTAAGGTATTACGGAAAGAGCTAGATAATAGTAATATTACGGATTTTAGTAGGCGGTTACTATATATTTATATACGCTAGAAGTATAATATCGTTAGCCGTAATCGGCTCTATAACGTACTTATTATATTAAGTCTAGAGGCTATTAAGATAAGGAGACTACGGTAGCGGTAGTACTATATACTAGGCCTACGAGCTAATAGGCTAGGTTATATATACTCTATAGATACGTACTATAAACTAGAGTATTAGGGCTTCTAGGTATATATACCTATATCGACTACTTCTCGCGATTTATCGTATAGATATATATCGGAGTTTCTAGTCGCTCCTAGGTCTCTATATAGGCGTAATATATCCGAACTATATTAGCTAGTAATACTATATAAGTACGATTAGTACTACGGTTAGTACTACGAACGGGCTACGAACGGGCTACGAACGGGCTACTAACGGTATAGTCTACGTATCGTTTAAACGGACCGTAGTAGAGAGACTCGGTATACGGCGGACGCGTATCTTACGCTACGAAGATAGACGTATTTAGGCTCTAAGGTTAGTTAGTAGTACGAACGGCTATACGAACGTATAGCTAATAGCGATATAGCCTCTAATATAGGACGACTACTTCCGGTATAGTATAAGTAAGATAAATTAGTATATTAAGATATAGTAGCGGTAGTTATTCTTATATACTAGCTTATAGCGCGAGTTCTTTAAAGAGCTTAGCCGCGACGGGGACTATATTCGGACTAGGTACGTATTAAACGGATAGCTATATAAACGGCTATACGAACGGCTATACGAACGGCTATACGAACGGCTATACGAACGGCTATACGAGTATAGCGAGCGTAGCGAGCGTAGTACGAATAGCTTTATAAGCGTAGCGCGCGTAGTACGCGTAGTATAAATAGCTTTACGAGCGTAGTACGAATAGTACGAATAGCTTTACGAGCGTAGTACGCGTAGTACGAATAGCTTTACGAGCGTAGCGAGCGTAGTACGAGTAGCTTTACGAACGAATAGCTAATACGTATTATAGAAAGAGCGATCGGATCGTACTACTCTTTATCTATATACCGATCCTACGATAGGTTATTACTAAGTATATCGATACCTAGAATATATATCGTATCCGGAAGTAGAAGAATAGGCCTTATACTATTAGCGGTATTCCCTTTATACTATACTACTATCTAGAGTAGTCGGGCTTCTAGTAGCGTAGTATCTACTATCTACTAGAGCTCGTTATATCTATATAGTTAGACCTCGAGGGCTTTAATATATATAAATACCTCCCCTAGTTACTAGGGGTCGTACTTAGAGGTACGAGCCTAACCTCGACGAGGCTTTAGTAGAAGCCGAGGCGATATTCGTAGTATGTATATTATTAATTATGTTTAGTCTATCTATAGGCGAGTATCTTAAGCTATCTATATACGCCGTAGCGCCTGCCTCCGTTCCGTAGCAACCTCCCCCCTATAGGGAAAGGCCCTTACGGCCTCGTAAGTATAGTAAGACCTCCCTCTAATTAGTTCTCGTTCCCGTACGCGTAGTTATTCGTCTACTTACTACTAAACGCGGAAGGCTTCGTAGTATATACCGCGCCTACTCTCGGCTTTTTTCCTATACTCTTACCTACCTTACTCGGGGTTCCTAAGGTCGCCTTCTTCGCCTTTAGGGTCTCTAAGACTATAGTGTTCGTTCTCGGGGTTTATACTAGGTCGTCGGAGCCTACGGTCGGGCGCGGGGGCTAGGGTACCTTAGAGCTACCGCCTAAGGTCTTCTTCCTCGAGCTCGGGGTATCTAGTACTATCTAAGGGGTAGTAATCGGGGTAGCGGCCCGTATACTCTATAGTATCGGGGGCGGATTCGGGAGCCGGTCGGCGCGGAACCCGGCGTTAATAGGCGTCTCGCGAGCGAGCTAGTCGATAATAGCTTAGGCGTCGCTACTCGGCTTCGCGGTAAAGTATCTAGCCGGTAGGGGGTACGCCGGTAGATCTACTATTACCGCGTTAGGCTCTACGTATATCTTCGCCTCCTTTACTAGCTTCTCGAGTTACTTAATATAGTCCGCGGTATACCCGTATAGCGAGCCGCGTACCGCTAACGTCGCTCCTCCTATAACCTCGAACTCGTACTAGTAGTAGCCTAGGTACGCTAGGTCCTATTCCTCGAGGCCTAGGACTAAGCGCCGATAAGACTCTCTACTATATACGCGGAGCGTACGGGCCGCGGCGTAGGCGTCGAGTACGCTATTACGGAGGTATACCTAGAAGTCTCCCTTCGGTACCTATTAGCTAAGTACGAGGAGATTAACTAACTAGGACATTAAGGCGTAAAAACCTAAGTACGTCGTATTAGCGATAACCTCCTAGCCCGTAATAGTTAGAAACGTAGTCTTAGTACGCGTAGATAGGCCCGTCGCGTCGGGGTCGATAGTCGCGTCGGTATCGCCGTTATTATTATTATTATCTTCGTTCTTATCGTCTACGTCGGCGTCTAACGCTACTCCTAATACGGTCTCGCCGTCGTCCTCGCGCGCCTTATATACGTTCGTCTTCGCTCGCTTACTCTATCGAGTTCCTAGTAGTATAGTCTTCTTTCTCTTATTACTAGCCTCTACCTCGGCGTCGGAGCCTTACCCCGGGTCCGAATCGTCGTCGTCTTTACCGGGTAGCGGGTTCTTCTACCTCTTCGACTTTCTCGTATTCGTCTTCGTATCGGCTTCGTTAGCTAAATCCCCCTCCCCGGGGTTAACCTCGTATACTCGCGGCGTAAAGACTACCTACTTCTATAAGGAGTCGTCTATAGCCTTTAGCTTCTTTATCGTTACCGTAAACTAACCGGCTTTATCGTCGTCGTCGGGGATAATATAGGCTAGGAGGGGGTTACTCTTTATATTCGAGTAGTCCGACTCGTACGCCTCGTCGCGCTCCTACTTATCGGCGTCTATATATAGCGGGGCCTCGAGGTAGATACCGCCTCCTAACGTCCCCGACTAGTTAACTAGGACGGCGATCTTCTTCGCCTAGGGCGGCTTCTATTAGTATCGCTTAGCGAGGTCGCGAATATACTTCGGTACGCGCCGGTCGCGGAGAAGGTATTAGAGGTAAGCCTCCGATATACGATTAGGGTCGATTACTTCGGGCTAATCCTAGGCTACTACGTCCTAGTCTACCTCGAATTCTATATATAGGCTAAGTTTCTCTATACCTACTATAATAGCCTTTTCGTAGCTAGGGTAACGGCCCTTAAGCTAGGGATACGGCGGCGTAGTCTAGTCGAAGTCCTCGTTAGCTTCGTAGTATATCTTCCTTATCGTAGTAGCGCCGTAGAGTAGGTATACTCCGTATACGGAGACGTATCGGTACTAGGGGTACTCTTTATTAGCGTTAAAGGCTATAGCGGCGCGGCCGTATTAGCGACGCTCGATCCGTAGGCGACCTTTAGAATCGAATACCCTATCGAAGCCTACGCCGAGGTACTTCGCGGACGTAAGATAGAAGGCCTAGTTTTATATAAGTACGAAAACGTAGTAGTCCTCTATCTACGAATAGAGCGGGAGGCCTCTTAATAGTACTATACGCGCCGTAACCGCGTCGAAGACTATCTACCTATCCGGTATATAGGTTGTCTTTTTTCTTCCTCCTCGCGCTAAGGGGAGCCTATAGCTCTCCTAGCGTAGTTATACGTCGTATACTACTAACGCGAGGACCTTATTACCCTCGTCGTCTATCTCTATCTATCGTAGCGCGCGGCCGGCGGGCTCGTCGCGGCGAGGAGCTCCGCCTCGGCCTACGGGTTCGTCGCGTACTAGAGCCTTACCTTTATTACCTCCGTCGCGACTTACGCCTATATCGGTAGCCTACTTACGTCGGTCTATACTCGGTCTTTATTATACTATCGGGCTATCTTATCCGGGTACGTACTTTTCGATCTCGTAGAATTGCCGGTAGACTAGGACGGGGTATATCTTATCGAAGTCTAGCGGCTTCTTCGCGTCTCGATAGTACTCGTCGCGTACCTTACGGTCTACCTTACTATCTACGACTAATATACGCGCTACGAGGCCGGTAAGCCGGAGGACGGACTCGGGATACTCGAGTTAGAGGGGCGTAACTTTCTTAAATACGGTCGTAAGGGCTAGCGAGATATATCCGTACGCGCCGGGTTATTCGTAGACTATACTACCTCTAAAGAATCCCTCCTCTATAAGGATAGGGGTAGGCGTAGAGTATCGGCTACGGGTACGGGTAGGTAGTAGCGGTACGTAGAACGGAAAGCGCGCCTTCTCTACCTTTTTAATAAATTCGTATTTAAGGTCGAATTCGTCTTAGTCGAATAGAGACGGGGTTTTTAGTAATCGGAAGATCGAGTAGTTTACCGTAGAGCGCTTATCTAGAAGTCTATAGTCTAGTAGGTTGTCGGCCGACTCGTCGTAGATAGAGAGCTCTAACGGAAGGCCGCGGCGACCGTTATCTACCTCGCGTAGCCGTACGTAGTAGCGATACCTTACGCGTAATAGGTACTAAAGACGGGGTAAGTCGTACTCGCGGCGGGGGCCGTAGATAAAGTATCTTCTAAGTACTCGTACCTTCGGCGTAGGGGGTCCTAGAAGCTACCCTATTAGGTCTTCGTCGTCGCCGTCTAACTCCGCTTAGATCTTATAGTACTCGGCTTTCTACCGTCGAGCCGCGGTCTCTAGTTCTTTACCTTTACGTAGGATACTAAGAGCGTAGAGTTACGCCGGCGTCCTCTAATCGTCTCTTACGGAGGTAGTATAATATAAGTAAGTCGGGGTAGTAAGACCCTAAGTAGCGAGATTAGTATCTAGCGTTCTATACTAAGGAAGTATAATTCGCGTAGTTATATCGGGTAGAGTATTTATTATTAAAGAGGGCGATTTATTATTCGTCCGTATACCTTATCCTACTCGCGTTTATTTACCTCGCGTAGCGCGTAGGCCCGGCGATACGCTCTCTAAAAGAAATAATAGATTATTATTACCGGCGTCGCCTATAGCGACGTCGTTACCGGTAACGCGTTCCTTCTACCTCGCGCCGTATCGGGACGATAACCGCGGGTTAACCTCCTCGGTCTCTATCTCGAGCTCCTCCTAAAAGCCGGTCGTGCGCCGTAGGGGCTACGGGTAGCTATCGGCGGTATCGTCGTACTATAAATCGCGGGCTCGTATTCTACGTCGCGCTATATCGAGCCGCGGGAACTCGTTATCGCTATCGTCGTTCGGCGAATCGTAAAATCGAGGGCGTCGCGCTCCTATCTATTACGGGTACTTATCTCCTACGCCGTAAGGGGTCGTAGAAAGTCGTCGTCGCTATCTTCCTTTAGTAGCTCGTTCGTTAAGGTAGGTATTTAGTCCTATCGATTATCCGACGCGGTCCCTTCGTCGCGCGCCTTACGCCGTCCGGGAAGCTCGAGGAACCCTCCGAGCTTCCTCTTCGGTAGTAGAGTAGTATCCTTCGCGATAAAGGGATTAGTTATATCTATCTCCTACGCCGTAAGGGGTCGTAGAAAGTCGTCGCTATCCCCTAGTACGGTTTCCTCCTACGTCTACGCTATATACCGCTACCGCTAGTCTTCGCGGTCTAATCCCCCGTAACGCCTAAATCGCCTACTACGGCTAAAGGGACCTCTACGTCCTAGTCTACCCCGGGTCGGGCTAGTTACTCGTCCTAAAAACATAAGTAGGCCCTTCTCGTAGCTCGTAGGATCTTACTTACTACGTCCCCGTCGTGCGGTACTTACGTAGTTCTCTCCGAGGAGTACGTCTAAATCGAAAGTAGTCGTCTATTCGCCGGCTATAGGTCGGGGGTTCGCTATTCCCTAACTTATAGGGATCCGCTAATACTAGAGGGCTCGTCCGAGTTCTCCGAACTCGTCGTCCTTCGCTATACGCCGGTCGAGTAGTTTTAGTAGCCGGGCGATTACTAGGACTACGTCGCCCGTATCGTCGCGGTCTATAAAGATATATTCGACGAGTAGGTCGACGTACCGCTCGAGCTCCGCTTCTATAACTACGTATAGGCCCTCTCGGAAATACTCTCGAGATAGGTTCGGGTTAGCCGCTACGAGTAAGGCTAGGGCGTACTCTCGAAGCCGTAGTTCCTTCGCGTAGGAAGACCTAGCCGGTAGTACGGCGAGTTAAAGACGGATAAGCGCTTATCTAACGCCGAGCTAAATACGCTCCGTACCCTCCTCTTTATATTTCTTTACGGCGCCCTTACGTTTCTTAGGTACTATCGTCGTAGCGGTATACTAGTCGCGGGTACTTAAATATTACGGGGTCTATAGTAGTAGTATATTCGAGTATAAAGAGGTAATATAGTTATATAGTATAAAGTATTATATAGGAGAAGCGGGCGAGCTTCGTAGCTCGATCTTTCGTAAATAAATAAATATAGGTCGTATACTAGCGCGTGTCCGACGTAGGCCTAACGCGTAGTTAAGGTCGCTACTACGTAGGCCCTGAGTCGTACTATAGTTCTTAATATAGTTTTTACTCTCCGCCCCTCCTCTATATATCTACGACCTAACGTATAGAACCCTAAATATCTACTACCTATATCGGTCCCTATGAATTTATTATATATCTATACCGTATAATATCGTATACGCTTCCCTCGGGACCGCTAATAGCCCTTAAGGGGCTACGTCGTCCGCTCGCGTTTACCGATTACGAGTCGTACGTCGGTAAATAGGTACGCGGATAGGTTTCGGGACTCGGTCTTCCTCCGGGTAGAGGCTATCGTACTACTCGATTAGTTCTCTAGCGCCGCCTAGGTCGGCGGCGTCGTACTAAGCGTTATAGGCGTTACCGTAACCTAACTACTTTACGCGGTACTAAGTAATAGTCTAGTATCTACGGCGGATTATTTTACGGCCTATAATCTTCTCGATCTCGTACGAGTCGCCGTCGTCGTCGCGGTCTACCGCTACTAGCCCTAGCTCGTAGTTCTCCTTACGCGAGTACGGGTCTAGTCCCGTCGGGGCCTTCTCGAGGTACGCTACGCTAATTACGGGGTAGATCTTCTATAATAGTAGAACTTCGATTAGGTATACGAGCTTCCTAATTCTCTTAAGTACCTTAAACGGTCCTTCGCGTTATTAGCCGAATTTACGAGACTCCTACCCGAGGATTCTATATCCGTAGTAGAGCCTAATAAAGGCCTTATCTCCCGGTTTAAGGAGTAGGGGCTTATAGTTCGAGTCGTACCTATCCTTTATAGATACTTATAACTACGCGATAGCGTCTACTACTTCCTTCTAGATAGCTCCTCGCGTAGCCGCCGGGTTCTCGGCGGGTAGATCGTATAGGTTAAGTAGGGAGTCGAGGTTAGTCCTAAAACCTATAACTACCTCGTTCGGTAAGTATCCCGTAGTCGTATTAAAAGAATTATTTAGCGTCGCTTAGAGGTATAGTAGACATTCCGTCTAGTCCTCTTCGGGGTACCCTATAATCTAGTAGCGGATAGCGATTTCTACTATCTAGTTAGTCCGCTCGGACTATCCGTCCGACTACGGGTAGTACGCGGTAGTCGTAAGGAGTTTAACCTTTAGACGGTTAAAGACCCCTATAAAGAAGCCGGATAGCTAACGCGGGTCTCGATCTCCGATTAATACGGTCGGAACGCTTATATCTCTTAAGAGGAGCGCGTCGATCTATCTTAGCCCCTATTACGCGGCGTCCTAATCCTTTCGTCCTAAGATAATAGCGACCTTCTTAGATACCTTATATATAGTAGTTATTAGGGATTCGTAGCCGTTCGAACATTCCGGGAGGTCGGTAACTAGGTCTATAGTTATTATATAGTATAGTACTAGGGGTATACTAATCGGGTATAGCTCCCCGTACGGTCGGTATCGTAAGGTTACTCCCCGACGGTAGGTTATATAATAGTTAATATAGGTACGGAGTCGCCGACTTAGCTTACGAATAAAAAAGGAGCGTCGTATTCGATCCTCGATACGGTATCCTCCCTAGTAGTACCGTAAGTCGTAGGCTTAGCGAAAGATTTCCCCTTCTAGCGCCGGTAGTACGTATAGCCTCTTATACCCGTCGTAGTTACGGTAATATAGTAAGTCGTCTCGTTCGAAGAATATAAGGCCTAGCGGATTATTAAACTCGGAGCCGGCGAGGGGGTCCCTCCCGCCGTCGTATAGTACTAAGTCTCGGGTACGGCGCGCGACGTAGTTCGCGACCTCGTCCCGTATACGTTACGTATCGCGCGCTCCGGTTTAGGATCCCGTTACCGAGCCTCCTCGGTAGCCTATACGTATTCGTATTCTATCTTATTACGCGCCTAGGCTTGCCTTACTAGGCGTAGTACTTTCGTCTAATATAGGTACGCCTCGTATACCTTCGCGAGGCGTAGTTTAAACTACGGGTCTAATTCTACTAGTATCGTATAGTAGACGCCGGAAAAGTACGCGAACGGGTCGAGGTTATCGTCCTCCGGGGTCTTTACTAGGGCGTCGAGATCCCCTACTAGGCGACTAAGGGTATCCGGTATAGCGTATATACGTCCCGGGCGATAAAGGACCCTTAGACGGAATATACTAAGGTATATTACGGCCCGAATTAGTCGTGTATTTATCTTATCCGTCGACGTAGTAGTTATTAGCGAGCCTTTATCGAAAGCCCGACTACGGCGTAGTAGTCCGTAAAGACTACCGTTAGTTTCGTACTCGCGTATAGTATATAGTAAATCTTCTTATATAGCTAGACTATACCGCTTACCTCTAGCTCGGTAGGCTAGTATCGCTTCTCCGCGTCCGTTAGGCCGCGACTTAGGAATATAACCGGCTAGATCTTATTTCGCGGGAAGGCCTAGGCTTTCCTATCCTCGAGGATAGGTTTAGGGTCCCCTTCGACTATATAGACGACCGCCCCTATACTAAATCCGAACGAAGAGTTAACGTCCGCGTAAAGTTAACGCTCCGGGTCGTAGTACTATAGGAAGGACGGCTACTCGAATATAGCTTACGTCGCCCTAAAAGACTCTTCTAACTTTCCGCGTAGGGCGCGATTATCCTTCTCGGAGAGCTCTTTATCGTAGCCTACGCGTACTATAGCTACGTATCTCTTTCGCGGTTAGCCGGTAGTTAGAGCGTCTTTTAGGAGTCGTTTCTTCTCGCGTTATAAGGGCTCGCTTAGCTAGGCGTAGTAGCCTATATACTAGCGTAACTAACCCGTTAGGCCGAGGTAGTACTCTAGGTAGTCTAATCGTTCGGGGAAACGAATATTTAATATCGTAGATACCTTTTCTCGATTAGTAGCTATACCTAGCCCGTTTACGTACTAGCCGAGGAGTATAACCGAGGGGTAGCCTAGGAAGGTCTTCTTAGGAGAGAGACTAATACGTACGGAGTTTAGTACGCGTATTACCTCGTATAAGTACTACGTATATTCCTCGAATATCTTCGAGAACACGACGATATCGTCGATAAATATCCGCGCGTAGTGCCTATATACGGCGTAGTAGGCGGTTAATTTCTCTTATTATATATTATACTAAGTTATATCCCCTATAACCGCGACCTAGAATGTCTCTTACCCGCGGTAGGTATTAATAGTTAGTTTATACCGGTCGGCGGCTTAGACCCGCTATTAGTAGAAAAAGGATAAGTAGTCTATTATACTAATAAAGCCGTACCCCGCTAACGAGCTAAAAATGTCGCTCTATAGCGGGAGTTAGTAGCTATTAGGGACTATAAGTTTATTAAGCCCCCGGATATCTACTACCGCTCTCGCCTTTTCGGTCTACGTCCTATCCGGGGTAGTAATTCTCTTTCGGACTACGAATACGGGCGAGGTAAAAGGTATAGGGGACTCCGTCTATTTTAGCTTCCCTTACTCTTAGAGCCCGTCGTATATCTCGTCGATAACTTAACGATCGCGGAGGCCGTTATTAAATACCCGTCCCTTCGGGAGCTTCTCGAGGAAATCGGCCGTTAACGGTATAGGTATATATCGTTTAGGGGGTACGTCTACTATAGTACGCCGGTCGATCTATAATTCTAGAAAAGACTCGACTACTTCGACTAACGCTTCTATTCGTTCCGGTATTTATCTATAGATAGTAATTCCGGTTTTGTATCTACTCTCTAGTTCGGGGTCGGCGGCGAGGACCGTCGGATCCGTAATACCCGCTAACCTATAGTCTTCGGAACTTACTATATAACCGGCTTTAAAGTCCTATTCCGATAAGCGCCCTAATAGCTACCGCGAGGCTAGTAGTACGGGGTTTAGTATCTCGTTTCGTACTAGTACGTATAAGAAGTAGGCGTCTACCGCGAGATAATAAGGCTAAATCCCGGGTCTTAGCCCCGGCGTCCCCTCGAACTAGAAATCTCGTCCCTAGGGTAGGGCGCCGGTATAGTAGACCTTAACTCCGGTTACGGCTCGCGGCGCTAGTATAACCGCCTCCGCGGTTATAATAGTTTTAAGTACCGGCTTACCGCGCTTCCGCTTAACTTCGACGTCGAATTCGGCGTTCTAGTAGGCCGCGATCTTTACGCGGCGGTTCGGGATGTCTACTACTATACCTTACGCCTAATAACGTCTATACCTATTAGTAGTAGAGGCTTAAGTCGAGATACTAACGCTACCTCGTATATTATCCTAGCTAGGGTCGGACTACCGTCTAGTAGTATAGCGGGGACGTAGAAACTAACGTTCGCGTATTAGCTAGACTTATAGCCCCCGGTAATACCCCTAATCTATACGGGTACCGGGCGCTGTTTTACCTCTAACGCTAGTAACGCGCCTAATAGCTAATCGCGGTCTACGAGAGTTATCCCGTACCCGGTGTCTAGGTATACGACGTAATTTATTCCCCGAGTAGTTAACCGGACCGAGAAGGTTATATACTACTAGCCGCGGAACGCGTAGCTACCTTTCTCTATACCTTTCGCCGAAGAGTCTACTACCCGAGGGTTATTCGGTATAAGTTCCGCTACCCGGCGAGCTTCCGCCTTCGCGCTATAATAGCCGGCCTTAATATATTTATATAGAAGGTTCCGAGAGGGGAACGTAAGGTAGTAGATTCTATACTCCTTCTCGGAGCCTAAGAAAGGCCGCGCTACCTATACGATATTCGGGGATTCTAGTAGCGCCTTTCCTTCGTTTAGCCCTTAACGAGGCCCCGAAGAAGCCTCCTACCTCGTACTAGTTATATTCCGGGCACGGGTCCGCGTAGTAAGATTCCTTACGTATTTCCGTCTTATCTTAGGACTCCTAATTCTATAACTAGGGAGGAAAGGTCTCTTACGGCGATAGCTCCTACTAGCGTTCGCGATCTCTCTCCTCCTCGTAGTAGCCTTTCTCTTAGTTCCCTTATCCGTAATCTATATCTACTTCTCGGCCGTAGTACCCGTTCTCGGGTCTTCGTCGATTATTCGTCTAAAACCTACTACGGGTATAGGTCGGTCGGTTCCGAGGGTCTCCGGCGTTCGCGTCGGACGAGTTTCTATCGTAATTCCGGCCTCCTTAAGGGCCGGCGGTATTTATAGTAGCTTAGTTCTAGTCGTAATTCCGGCCCCCGTCCGCGGCGGTACCGTTTCCTCCCCCGCTCGGTCTATAGTTCTAGCCTCCTAGGGGCTACCGGTTCGGATACGCGTTTCCGTTTAGTACCTATAGGAAGCGACGTTATAGGTACTAGGGGTTTAGGTTAGCCGCTAGCTTCTAGCTAGGTACGCGGTCGTTCGCTCTATCGCGACTACTAAATAAGGTCGTAGGTAGCGTACCGTCGCGCCGCCCGGGGAGAAAACGGCTAGTTATAGCTATAGAGTTCGTATACTTACCCGCGTACTATACCTCCTCCTAGATACGTTCCTAGATCTCGTATTATTTCTAGTAGTCCTCTACGAATTTGTTTAGGGTCGTATATCGATCCGGTTTAGGGATAACTTCGTAGAATAAGGGCGCTAGTCGTCGGTATACTTATAAGAGTCTTAGCTCTATAGTTACGTATTCCGCCTCCTTTACTAAGGTATAGTAGTATATTACGAATTCGCCGATATCCTTACCTTAGCGAATACTACGTTAGTCGTACCTTATTTTCTCGAGTAAGGCTATCGCTCGCGTAGTACTTATCTTAAATTTTTTAAAGAGGGCTTTCTTCTAACGGCGTACTCCTTCGCCTCCGCGTAGATAATCGCGATTAGACGAGGATAGCTACGTAAAATACTATAGTTAGGCCGAGCCCTTTAAGTATAATAATAGCCCGCGTCGTACCTATTCCGCGGGGATAACGTACGCGTAATCCTCGAAGGCGTCTATAAACTAATAAACGTTAGTCTAAACGATCCGGTTTCCTAAGATAGCGTTTTCTTCGGTCTACGAGGGGTTTACGTCCGACCTATTCGCCTTAGGGTTAAAGAACCTAATACGTAAGCCGTCGAATAGGTTACGTTCCCGTAGGAGCGGGGTTAGAGGTATATCTACGTCCTCCGAAAGGGAGCGTACTCGTATATAGGTACCGTAGCGGCGGTATCTACGGCTACGATTAGCGCGGCGTCGAGGCTCCCTCCCCGAGCGCTCGCTATCGTTACTCGATCCCGACGTCGTATCGGAGTCCGTTCCCGACGTAGACGGCGACGTATCGCGGCGTCCGGCGACGCGGGCCTCTCGGTAGCGGGGGCGGCGGCGTCTACCCTCCGCGTCTACGCGAAAGAGGTAACGTTCGTCTCTAATGTCCCCGACGTCGGTAGGTTCGTTCGCGATCTAGCGCTCGTATACGATATAGGCTCCGACTAGGTAGATCGTATTTACGCTCCCCCCTCGGCTCCTAGTCTACTTCCTCGGGTAGTAATCCCGCTACCTTTAGTCTTCTCGCTCTATCCTTCTCGAGCCTTACCTAATAATATTAGACGTCCGGGTCGTCTTACGGGATCTAGAGTACGTCTAGGTAGTAGCCTATATAGAGTAGGCGAAGGGACTCTCGGGGCGCTATACGGAGCCTATTATATTTATCCCGCTTACGGAAGTCGTCGCGGTAGTAGCGAAAGGCGTTCGGCGTCGACGTCCGCGAAGAGTATCTCTAATTATAAATTACTTAGGTCCCCGAGGTCGGCCGCTTAGGCTCTAATTCTTAGATTTATAAGCCTAGCTTCTCGTTATCGCTTAATATCCTCGCGGGTAACTCCCCCCGTCTCGCGGGAGCGTCTCTCTTATACTGGGGCGTTACTATACGCCCGCGGGGCGGCGGGGTTTCGCGGTATCGATATAGCGAGTCTAACCCTCGTCCCGGCCGATATAGCGACTCCTCCTTAGGGATTCGGTCGCCCTCCGGATCTTAAGGCCGAAATCGCGATAAAGGTTACGTCTATTCCCGAGGTTATCGATTCGGTATCTCGAGGTCCGCGCGCTCTCTTCCTTTTCCCTTTTCGCGACGTTACTATATCGGGTCCTCTATATTAGTAAGTCGGCGTTCTATCTAGGAAGGGGTCGGATAGTCTTCTAATAAAGAGGTAGGGTACTATACCGGCGATAGCCGATTTAGACCTACCGTCTATAGTCTAAAAGGGAGAACGACTCGTAGTATCGCCGCGCTCTATCTTTCCTCGTTTAAGGGCTATCGCGACTACGATTACGGTACTAAAGGGGAGCGTACCTAACGGCCTAGAATAGGCGCCGGTCCTTATATCTCGGGGTATATCGAAGAGGAACCGTCGGCCCTCGAAGAAGGGCGGTCTAAGTCTAGGCTAGATTAAGTCCCCGTAGTAGCGGAGACGGGTCGTATTAGTCCCTATATTTTCTCCCCGTCTAATCCCCTTACGAAGGCACGGTCGGAGACTCCCGATTCGACGTATACCTCTCGTAGGTAAGGAGATAGTAAGGAAGCGTAGTCCTACTCGTATACCGGGGACGTTCCGTACGGTAATTTAGTAGTACGTATAAGGGGCGAAAATAGCGTATCTCGTCGTAGGTAATCCTTCGGGGTAGGATAAGGGCCGAGCTACGGCGAGAGTAGTAAATACGTAGGGCGCGGCGGTAAGCGTCCTCGCGTCGAAGTAGCGTTACCTTCTAGTACCGTTCCTCGAGGTAGTAACTCTAGCCGGGGAACCGTACTCGGTCGTAGCCGTAAGGGCGACTCTAGCGGAAAAGCCTAACTCACGGGTAGAGCTAACTACTCGCTCTCCGCGGCACGAGTAACCTACTCGTAGAAACTTAGGTAGGCGGGGTTATCTAAAATCGGGAGGTACTTCTTGAGTTCTTTTACTAAGCGGGTAATCGTAGATACGTTAACTACCTACTCTTACGGGAAGCCCTCTCCTTATACGAGGTCGATAATTTAGAGGTCTCTATAAGCCGTCTTAAACTCGCGGTTAGCGCGGTTCTCGGGGCTAAGCTCGGGGTACTTTCGTAAGTAGTACTAAGCGAGGAGATAAGCCTTCTTATATTTTTTATCGAAGTTCGCGGCGCGTAATAGGCTTTCTCGATACCGCCCGATATAGTACGAGAGGGCCGCGACGTAGGTAGGAATAGAAGGGAGCCCTAGCGAAGAATCTACTAGTTTAAGGGTCGCTAGCTTATCGAAGGGAACTACTTCTTAGTAAGTAGCTCCTAATTAGCGACGTACTAATAAGCTTCTCGGGTAGTTTTTTCTCTCGTATTAGACTAGGCGGACGTTTATAGGTAAGGGTAATTAGTTTAAGTATTAGGTCGAAAGTTATATAGTATTAGTCGTCCGTCCGACTTTCTAGTAGGAGCTACGCCCCTAGGAGGTCCTTCCTATAGAGTTCCTTCCCGTAGTAGGCTACTCCTTCTTTTAGTCGCGCTACCTAAGGTAGTACGCGACGGTAAGTAACGCTAAGCCGCTAAACGGCGGGTAGCTCTTCTCTCCGGCGTACGAAACGCTACGCCTATAACTCCGAGTTCGAGTACCCTTCGGCCTCGTTCCTCGGGTCGCGTAGTAAACCGGGATCGAGCGCGGCTCGGCCGTCGCTTAGATAGTTATTAGAACCGGCGATTAGACCTAGTTCTCTAGTAATTAATAGTCCGAGGCTACTAAGTTACTAGGGGTCGTACTTAGAGGTACGAGCCTAACCTCGACGAGGCTTTAGTAGAAGCCGAGGCGATATTCGTAGTATATATATTATTAATTATGTTTAGTCTATCTATAGGCGAGTATCTTAAGCTATCTATATACGCCGTAGCGCCTACCTCCGTTCCGTAGTACTAGTAGACGATAGAGTAGTACTATTCCGCGTATATCGTATAGATATAGCCTAGTACCGGTACCGTCTTATATACTAAGGTAGACGAGAACTAGGATAGGCTCTATCTATAGGTATATCGGTATCTACGTAATAAGCTTCGAGCCTACTTCTAGCTATTCGGTAAAGATAGGCTTTATAAAACGTAGAGGCTAGGTACGGACTAGCGGCCTAATCTAGCGAATAAACGGCTTCGTAAAGAAGCTAATAAACCGCCGTTTAAGGGTAACGAGGAAGGATAGCCCTATTCGTAGCGTATTCGCTACGCTATTTATTATAGTAGTAGTTATAGTAGTAGTAGTAGATCGGTACCCTATATATCGTAATTCGACTATCCGTAGCTTATTCGTAGGTAGTTCGCCTTAAGACTTATATATAGCCTACTTATACTTATATACTATCGACCTACTAATTTATATTACGTATAACTAGCGTATTATACGAATATATAAGGAAAGTAATAGATAGCTAGGTACTAAGAATGTCGTTTTTTAACTATTTATAGCTTATTCGTAGGCAATTCGCTCTAAGACTCTTATACAACCTACCTATACTCATAACCTATCAATCTATGTATTAATATATATAGATCTCGGTGTGTTGTGCGAACAAATACACGAACACGCTACGATCAGACCGGATTTAGAGTTTTAGAGTTTTAGGATTTAAGTTGTTTCACATGTGTACATCGGGAGCTCCCTAAAAAACCATCTTGCA
Organism: Passalora sequoiae; assembly: GCA_013248845.1. Lineage (NCBI taxonomy): Eukaryota > Fungi > Ascomycota > Dothideomycetes > Mycosphaerellales > Mycosphaerellaceae > Passalora > Passalora sequoiae. Next base: position 485,003 of record WSQC01000044.1, on the reverse strand, counting down.
GGTGACCCAATGCAAGGAGCGCCGGAAATAGCTTGCGACTTTTGCGTCTCGTTGTCCATCTTAATCATTCATCTTACACTTCTACACATCTACACGTGCACCACTACCAAAGCTTGCCTGAATCCTCTCTTCGGGCTCATATCACTCCTTTCTTGCTTTGTCTCAGCAAATGTTGTCGCCTGCTCAATTTTGTCTCCTTGCTTGAATGTCGACGGCGTGACTTCTTACCTGCGACAATCCCAGTCAAACAACAATTTTCCAAGCCCGTAGCGGCTCCGGCCTCCGATCCTTGCTCCCAAGTAATACCACGACACGCGTAGCACTTTCGACAACACTGACTACTATACCGCATCTTCCCAACCTCTCCAACAATGAGCGAAAAGGAGCGCCAATCCGGCGAACAGCCGCGCAACGAACCCGAACCCATCCTCCCTACCGTCAACCCCGAAACCAAGCAGCCTGAACCCCCCAAAAGTACCTTACATCCAGCATTTTACATTGCGACCTGGATCTCCTTATCCTCCTCTGTCATCATCTTCAACAAATGGATCCTCGATACCGCCGGCTTCCGATACCCCATCGTGCTCACCACATGGCATCTAGCCTTTGCGACGTTCATGACCCAAATATTGGCGCGGACCACAACCGTTCTGGATGGGAGGAAAAAGGTGCCAATGACGGGCAAGATCTACCTGAGAGCTATCATGCCCATCGGCTTGATGTTTAGTTTGAGTTTGATCTGTGGAAATTTGACATATCTGTACCTGAGTGTGAGCTTCATTCAGATGTTGAAGGTGAGTCGAAGACCTCGGATCGAGAGGCTGAAGCCAAGAGAATGTGCTGCGTGATCTCGAGGAAGAGCAGTGTTCAAGCACAGCGGCCACTTCTTTTGCTCACAGCCCGTGATGAAGAGAAGAAGTAACGAGGGAAAAGTGCTGATGGCATATAGGCCACCACCCCAGTCGCAGTCCTGATCGCGTCCTGGATCTTTGGCGTAGCGCCGCCCAATCTGAAGACACTGGGCAACGTCTCCTTCATCGTCATCGGTGTCATCATCGCATCCTACGGCGAGATCAAGTTTGTCATGACCGGATTCCTCCTCCAGGTTGGAGGTATCATCTTCGAAGCTACAAGACTGGTCATGGTGCAGCGACTCCTCTCCAGCGCAGAATTCAAGATGGACCCGCTCGTCTCGCTATACTACTTTGCACCAGCCTGCGCCATCATGAACGGCATCATCTCGCTCATCTTCGAGGTGCCAAGGATGAGCCTTGCGGATCTTGAGAAGGTCGGATACTTTGTTCTGATCGCGAATGCTATGATTGCCTTCTTGTTGAACGTGTCCGTCGTGTTCCTGGTAAGTCTCCAATGTTAGCTTCACAACCATTTTCCTTGGACAAGCTTCACGCGAACGCACCACGCTCCGTAGCTGGGTCCGCACCACACTCTTGGAGCCGCAGCTGTGTTGTCTCCGTTCCTTCAGTCTACTTGCCTTGAAGTCGACAAGCTTGCTAACACCTTCTCCACCAGATCGGCAAGACCTCTTCCCTCGTCATGACCCTCTCCGGTGTTCTCAAGGACATTCTCCTCGTCGTTGCCTCGATGCTCATCTTCCGCGACCCGGTCTCTGGCATCCAAGCTTTCGGATACTCGATTGCACTCGCAGGTCTCGTCTACTACAAGCTCGGAAGCGACAAGCTCAAAGAACATGCAGGGCAAGCGCAACGCGCATGGGCAGACTACGGCGTGCGACACCCAGCATTGAGGAAGCTCATTGTCTTCGGACTGACCATTTTGACCATATTCTTGCTCTTAGGTGGTATCAGTCAGGCCGGCGTCGTTCCGGCGCAGTACGATCCCAGCAAAATGGCAGCGGATCAGTATAAGCAGTGGGCTGGCAAGGCAGGCAGTCATTAAGAGGCGATGAGATGGGAGCTGTGCAACGAAGCCGAATTGAGCCACGTCGAAATAATATTTGGAGGGAATCGCAAGAGCTCGCAAAGGTATGAGCATGGCAGAGACCCCATATGTGGCGTTCTGTAGAGACCATGGGCAAGGCGTTAATGTACTACACATATTCTACGGTGTGCAATGAGCGAGCATGGGTGATGTTTGTATTCTAAACGCTTGCCACGAAGGCTTTGAATGAGCTGGGAGCGGAAGAATCGAAAATCGAGGCCGCTGATGGGAAACTCGTTTTTCTGCTGTTTCCAGTGTAGTTTTTCGCCAAAATGTCGTTGGGTGATCAATCGTACCTCCCGCGCGAAATATAATACAGCACTGACACCATCCCGATGGGAAGTGTAGAGCATCAAGTATGATTGCGCAGAGCCCGCGGGCGTCCTCTCGATAAGCAAAACGACTACATCCACCGTGGGAGGTGGAGAATGAGCCCTGTTCGACGAATGGATGTTCACGAGTCTTGTGTCAACCATTGTGATGCGATTTCCTCGAGCGATGACACTGCGACGCAAGTGGGACTGACTTGCTGCTGTCTGTCAACAGTACTGACTTTCAAAAAACCGTTTGCGCGTGACATGCAGCTGTTGAATATACATGCAGCACCCATCATTCAGCTACTACATGCAATCCACCCGACCTATCAGACCGAGATGACAAAACCCTTCCACCTCCCCACCACACACTACACACTACACCCACGCAGATTCCACCTCCCCGGGGCATCAATCCAGCACGACCTCCTCCTCACTCCCATCCTCAAAAACCCGCCTCACCGGCCGAATATCCATATCATGCGTATCCTCAAACGGACACCTCGACCCCTTGGTACACATAGCCCCATGCTTACAATGATGCCCCAAATAACAATCGAAATTCTGACAATACACACTACTCGAGCAATAGATGCCGCGCGTGCGATGCTTGAGCGCAATCAACTCCTCCGGCGTCAGGGCTTTCCCGTGCTGATACTCGCAGGCGGTGCCCGCGGAGCAGAATCCTTCGAGGTGGAATTTATTGCACAGATTGACCTTGCGGCCTGCGGCGTTCATGCGGTCGTCGAGGTTGACGTTGGCTTGGGCGGAGAATTTGGGGAGGTTGTCGACGCGTTCGCCGTCGGCGTTGAGGTAGATGCTTTTCTTGGCCGGCGTGAGGGATTTTTTCCTGCCGAGGCCGAGGTCGATGGTTTTGGGGGTGCCGTTGGGGGCTTTGCCGACGGTGGCCCAGGAGGTTGCTGCTGAGGCCGTGGAGGAGTGGTCGTCGTCTACGGAGAGGGTGGGACTGGTGGATTTGAAGCTGGGCACGAAGGGTGGGGCGCTGTGCTGCATTGTGGAGGGTCTACGGAGTGTGACCCAGTTGGAGTTGGATGAAGAGATGGTGGACTCTATGTCACGGTCGCGGAAGACTTTGGGAATGGTAATTTTGTTCAGTCCTAGATTGATAAAGCCTTGCTGAGCGGGTCTGGTTTCGATAAGTGTAAGGCGGGAGGCGATTTCGGCATCGCCCTTGTACTCTCCCAGGCAAGGCAGGTAGCCATTGTCGTGCGTGGGTCCAAAGAAGACGTGTCGGCACTGAGCGTTTGGTATGTAAAGACGGAGGGTTTGCTTGATCTTCTCATCGGCTCGTTCTTTGCCCGCGCCAACGTCGACGATGTTGAAAAGTTGTCTAGCTTGGCCGAACTCCCGGGCGAACTCGACCAGTGTGCTATGAGTGCCGATCTCACCTCTCTTGATCAGTGTCGCTGCCAGACCTTGGAGGTTGAGAGCCACGAGAACGACAATGCTCCAGTCGGAAACATTGGCGTTGGGATATGTCTGCTTAAGGTGGTTTTGAATGGCGGCGTGAAGCAAGGCTGCCGCTTCGGCACCGCCCTTGCCGCCCTGAGCATATACTGGAATACATGTCAGTGAGTGAGATATGTCATGACCGTGCTGCGCCTACAAGATTCCTTGAAGATAGCGCCATCACCGTCAATAGCGGCGAGGACAAAGTTATTAGATGTCTGGCTGCTGATTAGCATTCTCAGCCGCTGTGGTCACGGTACATGTGCATACTGATAATTGTTTGTGCTGCGCGATAGACTTTTCTAACTCCTTAACACGCTGCTGAAGCATACGACGAGATGCCACTTCATTATGATAGTCGTCGGCTTGCTCATCGTACTTGATCTTTAGGTCTTCGTATGCTTTAATGATATCCTCGAACAAGGTGTTTCTCTCCTCGTCGGACTTGCGAAAGGCTTCGAATTTGGAAGCATACTCGGATGCTGCAGTAACGGCGCCGTTCATACTGTTGGATTGTGTTCGTGCGTTCGTTGCACGAGATGTTGTACATGTATCCTACAATGAATGATCTGACGCGATATGGGATTCAACTGCGAGATGCACCGTTTGTTAGATATGCTTAGCTTGACTGATTAGCCTAACCTGGAATAGTAGTTGCAGCAATCACGGAGCGGATCGGTCCACGCGAGTCTCCGCCCCAGGATACCCAGACCTCGATGCCTTGCTGTGTCATACGTGGTATCGACTGGTTCGTATAGACTATCTATCTCCCCTGTACATCAATGGCGAGAAGATCACCTTATTTACGAAGCTTGAAATCTGACTGTCAGTGTGCTGGAGACTAAAGCGACATGTAGAAACCCGGGCATCTGGATACCGCCAAAAGGATGATCGCCAAGTATGAAGCGATAATCAGCTATGTACTTCGAACTCCGAAGCGACCACAAGTCACGATGAACGTGTTGAGGAGACTGAGTCCGATACAGCCAATTGAGGGGCTTCGGAGAATATAAGCATACACAGCAAACTACGTCGTTCGTCATGGAACAGATGCACGTCACTGGGCTCATTACTCTCATACTTTAGTACATCACCAGGATTCAAGAAGTAGGAGGCAGGCATCATTCCACGTCACGACATTGGCTCCGCAGCAACACTAATAAAAGAAGCTGTCTTATTCACCAGCGACCATGTCAGTTGAACATGCAGCACTCACGGCATTCAACTCACCCTGCACATACATGCGGTTCTTGCCATCGCCGCTCAGCAATCGGACGATGGGCGAAATCCTACTCGCGTGACCCTTCGCGCACCAACGACGTCTGCACGGAAGGACCCGGGCAACGTGCACGGTAGTCCATTATTACATGTACTGACCCATGCTCGAACTTACATCAGTACTCCACCGCATGAGGAGCATCATTCTCATCTGGCTTCCGATCAATCACTCTCCCAGTGCTGACTCCAATCTCCTTGATCACAAACCACGCAGGTATCAAGCTGACTGCCCAGAGCCCAAAGTTCAGGTACACCCCGCCGACTTGTCCAATAATGGTAATACTCGTCACTCCGTACGATACTGCTTGCCATGCGCTCTCCGTTCCTCGCAACAATCCCGCATACCGAATGATCTCCGCATCGTTCTTGGCCAAGCTCCCGATGACGAAATACAAATACATGTAATTCACCTGGAAGCTCATCACCATGAAGAGGAACCAAGCGAAACCCTTGCCAAAGCCAACACTCGACCAATCGTACGTTGGCTTTGACTTGCGGTACTCGGTCACGATGATTGTGCCCCATATCCACCATGCCCCTTGCAGCGTGTAGACGACAACGAAAGACCACCTGCCGCGGAATCTCTCCGTGAGCTTTTTGTTGTCGATGAACAGGCCAAGCAGATTGCCAGCGACGATGGCCACGATACCAGACAGAAAGGACCCAAGAGCGCGCGCTCGAACGGTGAACCACAAGCCCTGGAAAGTGAAAAAGACAGCTTCCGCGAAGACCGATGCTCCGATCAGAGGCACAATCAGCAAGAACCCTTTTCCGAGAAAGAGCTTGCCCGTGTTCTTCATCTCCTCCCAAACACTCTCATCCTTTGGTATGCCACACGACACAGGAGTTCCATCCTTCCTCTGCACTTTCTCAGGCGCAGTCAAGAACAATCCCGCAAAAGGCGCCAGAGCTTGTAATGCGATGAACACCTGGAAGACGGTGTACGACACGGACCCAGCCTTATCGCGCTTCGCATTGAGCCCAAGATTGACAGCACCGCCAAGGATCTGGCCACCGACACGAAAGCTCAACCACAATCCCAAGAACTTGCCTCGGTTGTAAGGCTCTGGATATGCGAGTGCGATTGCTGCTTCTGCCATCCAGAAAATCCCGGCACCCAAGCCACAGCATGCCGCACCGAAGAGCACAAACCAGCTGGATCCGTATCTGTTGTTACAATACAGTCCTGCTGCATAGGGGCAGTACCCAGCAGCACCGAGCACTAAAGTCCCTCTAATGCCGAGGTATTTGACGAAGGGTCCGGCGAGGGCGCATGTCAAGACCATGAGGCAGAACGTCAGAGCATTGGCGGTGTTGACGAGCCATGGGTCTTGCATAGATCATACATATCAGCCAAAACGTCATTGAAGCGGCCACCTTCCTGTGTATGGGACATACCTTGCTGTCCTCCTCCACCGAGCGAGTTCATGGCGCCCCAGATCCCGGGAGCGCAGAAGTTGCAGATGCCGAGGATGATGGCATTGTAAAACGTCGAACGATACCATTTCACTTTGATAGGAGGTCGAGGTTGCTCTTCTGAGGCTTCGCTAATTGTCGGAGAAGTTGTCAATACTTTATCGTCGGTTGCCATAGTGGAAATGGACAGATGCGGCCGCAAGACAGGAGCAAAATAAGATTGTCGAGAGCTTTCTGGAAATGACAGGCTACAGCCGACTGGGAAACCTTTGACGAACGAGGACACAAGCAGTGCTGACCTGCATGGCGCATCTTCGAGACGACGCTGTCGGGTCGTTCATTTCTCAAGTACGCGCTGTGCTGCTTACCGCGTCGGGCAACAGTCAACCACCTGTCATGCAATCCCTCTCGCACGCCATCGCCTAGGCCCATGCCATCAGAAGTATTGTACAGCCAGTCGCCAGCGCAGACTGGCAGCAAGGACTACAGATTGCACCAAGCCGGGTCCCGCGTCGGCTGAGAGATCCTTGTTGCCATGTGCACTAGCGACTGCAGCGTACGAGGACGCTGCCACCTTATGTCGTCTGTCCAGTGGATTCGTGCTACTTCGAGACATCCACATCCGCGCGGCAGTTGGTTCGCTCAGAAGTGATAAGCGCCATCTATCGCGCGCAAGCCATGTGAACGGCGCGCTGGGATGTGATGTTTTCTTCTTATCGTTGTATTGTGATAGTTTCGTGCCTGAAGAATTCCGGATCGTCGGATGATGCTTGTGGGGTCCCAGATCACGCCTTCTGAACCATGAGCATATCATCAGTCCCCGCGACGCGATAACATTGGCATATTATTTTGCCAGAGGATTGATGTTCTCGAGTACACGTGGTTCACAATGCCGCTCATCAGGGTTCCCCGCTGGTCTCGCTAGGTGTTTGCATGTCTTCCAGTCTATCCGGCTACGAATTTGCGTGTTCGCTACCTCTTGTATCGTGAGAACCTGCATATGCATTATCGAATACGACTTTGAAGGTTAAGCGCATATCGATATGTCTGCAAATCAGCAAAATGGCGCGAATGGTGCTAACAGGAAGCCGTGGGTCATGAACGCATTTGCAATGGCTGCGCCAGGACATCTTGCGCCAGGTAGGTCGTGCATCGTAAAGAAACGTCCAAGATGTAGCGATTGACATGTACCAAGGTCTCTGGCGGCATCCAGACCAAGGGCCGCAGACTCTGGAGCACTGGGTCGAGCTGGCAAAGAAGCTGGAAGGGGCCAAATTCCACGGTATCTTCTTCGCTGACGTGCTTGGCATATACGATGTCTACAATGGCATTGGTCCTGCCCTGCAGTCTGCTGCTCAGATCCCGCACCAAGATGTGTCCCTGCTGATCTCGGCCATGGCACATGCCACTAAGAACCTCTCTTTCGGTATCACTGCTTCTACGTCATACGAGCACCCGTACACGCTTGCCAGGAGGTATTCGACCTTGGACCAGATCACAAATGGTCGTGTAGGCTGGAATATCGTCACCTCGTATCTCGAAAGTGCTGCTAAGTCGTTCGGCCTAGAAGGCACTGTCGAGCACGATGAGCGATATCGCATCGCCGAGGAATTCATGGAGGTCGTGTACAAGCTGCTCGAAGGTAGCTGGGAAGACGACGCTGTTGAGGCTAACAAGAAGACTGGAGTCTACACCAACCCGCACAAAGTGCATCACATCGATCACGTTGGGTGTGTACCGTCTGATCGATTGTATTCGCGAGCAATGCTGACTCTGGCAGGAAACACTTCAAGTGCAAGGGACCGAACCTCGTTAGTCCCACACCACAGCGCACACCATTCCTGCTGCAAGCCGGCGCTTCAAAGGCTGGCAAAGACTTTGCTGCCGGTCATGCCGAAGCCATGTTCTTGCCTGGCTTGATTCCCGAGAAGACACGCGCGATCGTGGATGACACGAAAGCTCAGCTCGTCGCTCATGGTCGCTCAGAGAACGACATCAAGTTCATCGCCGGCATCTTCATCGTAGTCGATGAGACGGACGAGAAAGCACAAGCCAAGTTCGAAGACCTGTTACAGTATGCCGACCTGGAAGGAACTGCTTCCTTGTTTGGCGGCTGGTCAGGCACCGATCTCTCCAAATTTTCGGACGACGAAGACTTTGCATTCAACGGCCCTCCAGCGATACAATCAATGGTGGCATCTTGGACAGCGACAGTCCCGGGCACTGCGGGCCTGAAGTGGACGAAGAAACACGTCCTCGAGCATTTGGCCATTTCTGGTGCTCATCCGCGTGTGGTCGGCAGTCCGACGACGGTCGCTGATTATATGCAGAAGTGGGTTGACGAAGCACATGTGGATGGCTTCAATATCAGCTATGCGACGACTCCTGGGACATTTGATGACCTGATCAAGTACCTATGGCCTGAGTTGCAGAGGAGGGGTGTTCTACAACAGGATTATGCTGGATCAAGCATGCGGGAGAACTATCTCCAGGATGGCAAAGGGCCGAGAGTCAGAGAGGGTCATCCAGCATTGAAGTATAGAAATCTTGCACCTTGATCACGATCATAGGTAGAGTAACAGAATGTTACAATGTTGACATGCATTGAGGAGGAAATTTTCGTAGTTCATGTTTGAAGAAGAGGTACCAAAAGATTCGGAGAGCAAGTCCGGATGCCCCGAGACGTCATTTGCGTCCAAGCTCTATTCATTCTACCGACACTTTTCACGCGTTTCTCTCGTGCTTTCATCTATGATACTAGTACATAGTACCACATTGTTTTCCTTCGCTACATCCTCTACGACTGTCATCTATTTCTACGCGCTCGGGGCTCTGTTCGAAATCGCCCCGATTCTCCCATTCTCTGATTTTGTTCGTTCAACACGTTCACATTTTCACAGGGGCACCACCAACCTCTTGCCTGAAATATGACCTTGTCTCATACGATCGAGTGCGTCATTGATGCCAGCCAGACCTCCGGCAGCCTCCTCTATGCGCGGCAATAGCAGTCGTCTGGTCTCCAAAGCATACTCCAACCATGCCATCAGCGAGCTTCCGATTTTCGGCACTTCATGGAACAGCTTGACCGGCACGGTGTGGTAAACGACATGATCTTTTCGCTCCTTCGGAAGAGCCGCTAGTCCGACGAGATGTGCTTTCAATTTTGACTCCTTGCTCTGAGGCGCCAAGCACTGTACCAAGTGCTCCGCCGTTGACTTGCCAACAGTATCGATCCCGAAGCGAAGAGAATCTCCAGCGATGCCCCGGATGACGTGAATTGCGCGATTAGCATCGTGGCTATCGACGCAGATGCATCCGCTTGACTCGATGAGCCTGGATCCATGCTTTGCCACATCAACAACCAGAATCACTTTTAGCCCAGCCAAGCACGCGATCTGCGACAAGAACAGGGCACTGGTCGAAGACCCTCCCCAGATCACGATCCAATCGCCAGCCTTTAAGCGCTCGTGGTCATTGACGGCTATGCACTCTGGAATAGTGTCCATTGGTAACTGCCCGAGAGGTACACTTCTGATAATTTCCAGGAGATCTGGTCCCTGGTTTGCTTCCAGATTTGGCATCCTCAGGCCGAGACAGATCCCGAGAGCCAAGGACGCTGCGACGAAGGCCACGCCTAATGCAGCACCCTGTGAAGTCGAGATATGTCTCGGTAATCGGCATACCGTCGAGTGGCTTGCCACAGCAAACTGCTGATATGCTGCCTTTCTCAGGTCCCGATAGTCCGTCGATGGGCACAGAACAAGATCGCCTGGTTGAATATGACTTTGAACCGTTGGAGCCTTGATGACTACTCCGGCAAAGTCGCGTCCTGAAATATATGGAAGTTCTGGAATGCCGTAGCCATAATCCACGGACTTCCAGTCTATGGGGTTGAGACCAACCGCCTGAATCTTCACCAATATCTCGCTCGGGCTTTTGATCTGCGGCACGACGTGTTCGTGCTGCATCTCGAATTGTTGGCGCAGGCCACGCAGCAGCAACGCTTTTTGCACTTTCGGTATCTCCTCTTGAGACGCAGGCGGAGTTGGCGCTCGCTGCAATCGAGGCTTGTACAGTGCGCCACTGTAGTCGGTATCGACTTGATCTTCGTAGGTTATGGGAGTCGCGGTACCCCAATTTATATCCTTTTGCAGATCTTCACTCAAATCAACATACATTCCGCTTGACAGCGGCATGCGATGCACTGCGACACTCATAGTTGATCGCTCGCGAGATATCTGGCTCTCTTCGACAACTTTCTTCTTGCTTGCTGCTACTCGTGTGCTGCTTTCCGGCCTATTTGGCTTGATCAGGTTGAGACTGCAACTCTCGCTTGATCGAGGGCTTTCACTGAAGTAATGCAGAAGGAAGCAGGATAGTTGCAGGATGCCCTCGGGCGACGTCGCGTAGCTTACCACAATGCATTACCCACCATGCAATTCGCATCCCAGCAGCATCTCCATATCTTATCGACCACTGGTATCTCAGCGGCAGGCTATATCCACAGCCATGTATCGGGTCGTCGGCCTGGGGCACAAAACGCAGAGAGTTTATAAGCGGCAAGCACGCGGCCCATGTTGCAAAGCGGGCAAGCTATGGCGTGCTGCCCTAACAACCGATCCTCGACATGCTTGTCGAAGTCACGACAATCAAGGTTAATCATCCTCTGCATGAGCTCGGTATTGCTCTACTCTAGTGACACGAGCGACAAAGCACGTCAACCGAAGCTGATGTTCGAGTGTTGGATGGCTTCCGCTTTTAGGCTACCCGAACTATATGTGGTGCATCCTTAGGCTCGCTCTCGCGACAACGGCTTATCGACAATTCTTCAATATCATCGTGGACAGATCATAGAAGGCCTTGTGCTTTGGGATATTGCAAAGTGCAAGAAAGATGGGTTCAATTGAAGAAGTCGTCGTCGTTGGCGATTCGCCCGCTAACAACAAGACGAACACCGCCAGCACAATTGTCGAAGTCGACGCAGTCTCAAAACTATCGATCCATGATGTCGAAGCGAAGCAGAGTGACTGGGTTTATCCTCATCCGACTGACTTCAAGGTGTCGGAGCACACGATCGATGATTTTAAGCCGCTCAAGGTGCGCAAAGTGTGCTGGGCGTGACCAGATCTCATACTTATTCGCGTAGGTTGCGGTCCTTGGTGCAGGAATAGCTGGTATTACAGCAGGCATTCTCCTACCGGCGAAGGTGCCAAAGATTGATTTGACCATCCTCGAGAAGAATCCAGACGTGGGGGGCACCTGGTATGAGGTACGTCTTAGATCGAGATGCCACGATGTCGTGGTAACTCTGAGAACGATACTGATATCATCGCAGAATCGATACCCGGGCGTGAGGTGAGTACGACCTAGATGCGGACATGGTCGGTCGTCGTTGACAGCATATCAAGATGCGACATTCCTGCTCACGTCTACCAATCAACCTTTTCTCCGAACACCGAGTGGAGCGAGGAGTATGCTCAAGGTCCGGAAATCTTAGCTTACTGGCAGACCGTGGCGCGGAAGTTCGATGTGTACAAGTACATACGGTTCAATACCAAGGTACTTGGCGCTCACTGGAATGATCAGCGTGCTCAGTGGAAGGTCGAGATAGTGGATCTCGTCAGCGGGAGTCGAAGCGAGCAGCACTACGATTTCGTGTTGACGGCGATTGGTCACTTCAATGAATGGAAGCTGCCTGATTATCCTGGTATCGACGAATTCCAAGGTCACCTCCGCCACTCTTCGAATTGGGACCCGGCTTTCGATCCTGTGGGCAAGAGGATCGCTACGATCGGAAATGGTGCTTCGGGCATACAAGTAACTGCTGAGCTACAGAAGCTTGCCGCGCATGTGGATCACTACGCACGAAATAGGACTTGGATTGCGGGAAGTTTCAACCCAGCCGCGAAGGATAGACAGCAGACTCCAATCGCGATCCCGGAAGACTTACGACAGTCGTTCAAGGATCCAGTAACGTACCTGAAATGGCGCAAAGAAATCGAAGGCAACTTCTTCCGAGGCTTCGATGGACAATTGATAGAGTCAGAAGCTAGCCGAAACGCCACCAAAGACTTTACAGAACTGATGCGAAAGCGCCTGACGGGCAAGCCAGATCTGCTAGAGAACTTAGTGCCAGACTTTCCGCCGCATTGTCGAAGACTCACGCCTGGGCCAGGTACGTGTGATGTAGCTTCAGAAATTACGGTGGTGCTGAGGCAATTGACTTCGACATAGGCTATCTTGAAGCTCTCACTGCCCCGAACCTGACGCTGATACAGACACCTATCGAACGGTTCGTAATGTAAGAACTATCCAAACATAGTCTACCCTGCTAATCAATTTCTTAGCTTCACTGCCGATGGCATCATCACAATCGATGGTGTGCATCGCCCGGTCGATGCCGTTATATGTTCCACGGGTGCGAACACGCATTATGCACCTCCATTCCCTATCACGTCTGGCGACTATGATTTGTCGAAAGACTGGCGACCAGAGGGCAAGTTCGGCTGGCCGTATAGTTATCTCGGCTTAAGCACGCCAGGTGAGGCATTTCACTGTACTGTTACTACGAGCGAGAGCTAATCTGCCATCCGTGCAAGGCTTTCACAACCTCGCGTATTTGCTCGGTAAGGAACATCTCCTGTTGGTGGATCTTAGCACTAAGGATGTCGGCTTACGATCGCATGCAGGACCCAACCCGTGCGGGCCTTCCGGAACTATACCTCACTGTGTCGAAACTCAAGTCACTTATGTGGCGAAGATGCTACGCAAGATGTCATCGCAACGAATACGTACCATGACACCGCAGAAATCCGCGACTGATGAGTTCGTGGCTTTTGCAGACGCATACTTTCCGCGCATGAATGTGAGCCTCAAGTGCAGTTCCTGGTCCAACGGCGGACGACCTGGCGCGAGGATACATGGCCACTGGCCGGGCAGCGGCGCGCATGTCAATTTCGTGCGTCGCGAGCCAAGATGGGAAGACTTTGAGTACACGTACGATCGACCCGAGAACCGTTTCAGCTACTTTGGCAATGGCCAAACTGCAAAAGAACAGGATCCTAACAGTGACATGACTTCGTATCTGAAGCTACCCGAGTCAAATGATTTGAGAGATATTCACGAGCGGTGGTGGGATCTCTAGCGAGGCGTCGCCACGAACAGGAGATGTCATGATAGAGTGAGACAGTTGCAAGGACTGCCCTTGTTTGTTGGAGCTGTCAATGCAACAGTGTATGGACGACACTGTGATCCAGTCAAATTCGTCTTCACGAAATACGATGCTACTGCGCTGAAGGATTGGACCAGCTGATTTTTAAGCGAGTCCTGCTATATCACGACATTGGACGGGAGCGAATCCACTTCCTACTGGCAGACATATGTCTCCTAGGCCAGGCGATTGGAGCCTGAGGTTACACAATTGCGATGAGGTGTGGTCTGTGGCGTTCCGAGGTGGGTAAGACGATGCATGTTTGTCTGGCTAACAGCTCGGCCTTGACCGGAACCAGGTGCATTTGATCGCTTTCCAAGCTGTCAGTAATCCTACTCGCATTCCTGATTTGCAAGTATGGTAATACACATCGCATAGTCGTCTTCACGGCCACATCCCTGCTCCGGATGATCTTGCCGATCTTTTGGTACGTCTATCAAAATCTTCTGTTGACAGTGCTACAACGACTGTCTTCGTGCTCGCGAATCGAGCGAATTGAATCATGAAGCGCGTCGTCACAGATTGCTGTCACGGCGAACTTATTTGCAAATTCGCCAAATGATTTGTGCATCACGATGGTACCGACAACGCATGTGCCAAATCGAGACAGTGATTGCCATGCACAGGTGAACAGAGACCGTCATCTCCACTTGACACGCCGCAAGATCTAAAGCTTGACTTCTCAGCCATGACTAGACAATCCAGGCTCTCGATAGCTGCGGCTTGAATACCACGTGCTGGGGTCGTCTACACAGTAAGGGCAAGATCTGACCGCATCTTGGCACATCAGAATATATCAGACTTCCGCACGCTCGCGCGAGCACGATAAGACAATCCTTGCTATTGGTCACTGCTGTCCGGAATACAGCCGAATTTTGCGTCTTCATGCAGCCGATTCAGTACTGCTGCTGGCAGGATGTATGTAGTCACCTTCATGATTCGTCAATCCTGCTGCTCATCTTCGCTGACCCGAGTACATTCGTGGTGGTGGTCGCGAAGGATCCACGATATACAGGAAGCCTCCAACGACGCTTGCTTTCGCGAAATCACTAACCCACACGATGGAGCCGAGTACCATCCTCAGGCCTGCGCTCTTACCTGTAAAGCCCTTGTGCAACGCTCTCTGACTTCACTTCTTCAGGCTGAAGCTGCAGTCTTTGCATCACCTAGGGTAAGGAGCACACACCCAGTTTCAGCTATGTGTGGTGGTCTATGTTGGTTCGCATGGTCGCCTCGGTGGCGGGAACATGGGCATGCAATCTTAGACGAAGTATCAGCCTCCTACGGATTGCATTACCGTAGCTGCTGGCCACTATCTATTCACTGCCGCGCTATATTGCGTTCGACGAATCATGTGAGGGCGCACGACTTTTGTGGACGTTATGACATCCAGATATCGCTGTCTGTCGGCGTGCTATTCGACGAAATGCTCGCTTCGGGTGACCGCAATGTCGTCGAGAGACAGCAGCACTTCTCTCCGCATCAGCAGACGGCATAATCTCACACACTTGCAAGTTAACCCGTTGGAGTGTTGCACTCGGAACGTCACAACAACGGCACTTCAAGCAGTACTCAAGCCTCTCCCATATATATCACCATAGATCACCCCATCATGCCAGTCCCTTCTTCTCCAAGTCCCCATTGTCTCACTCTCAAACACAACAACACCAGAGCATTATGAAGATACTCTTCCTCTGCAGCGCGCACAACTCTCTGTCGCAGCGGCTGTACTTAGCACTTTCTCGTGCCCATGAAGTCAGCATTGAGTTTGCCCTCAATGACGAGCTCATGATCTCTGCCGTCGCTCTTTTCGGACCAGATCTCATTATATGTCCATTCCTGACATGTATGGTCCCGACGGAGATCTACGCAGAATATCTGACCTTGATCATACATCCTGGACCACCTGGCGACGCTGGTCCCAGCGCCCTAGATTGGCTCCTGATAGGCGACGATGGAACGGTCGATGATCCCGAGCAGCTTCTAGTCAGACTCGACCACGACAAATGCAACCCTGGTCGCTCGCATTGGGGCGTCACAGTCCTGCAAGCCATCGAAGAGTTCGACGCTGGTCCTGTCTGGGCCTTTGAGCAATTCGAACTCGACATCGATCAGGTTGGACTGACCAAGTCAGAGCTATATCGTGGCCCCGTGACTCAGTCCGCGATCAGCGCCACATTCGCAGCTATCTCGCGCATACAGAGCGCAGCGAAAGGCAACCTTGATGCCAAACCCACCCCGTCGCGGAAATATTCACACACACTCCAGGCCGACGTCAGCTATGGTCAACTATCTGTCGGAAGTAACACGCCCTTCCAGGGCGGTAAACTGAACCGTCGTCCATTACTCAAAGCTGCCCAAAGGCAATTCGATGTCATTAGACACACCGCGCAGCAAATTTCGCGACGCATTCGCTGCGGCGATTCGCAACCCGGCGTACTGAGCGCCGTGTTCGGTCCGAATCTCTATGTCTACGGCGGCGGTATCGACGATAACGCCGACGCTCGTCTGCCCACACTAATCGGCAGCCTGCCACCGACGATCCTCGGCACGCGCAACGAAGCCATCTGCCTCGCGACTGTGGACGGCAAAGGAGTCTGGATTACGCATGTCCGTCGCCTGAAGACCAAAGCCGATACGGCATTGTGGCCAAAAGTTCCCGCAACTTCGGGTCTCCTTGAGCTAGGGCTTATCAATCACGAAGATATCCGCTCTATGCAGTGGCCTCTTGCTCTAGACTGGAAGCGATCGAGTTCGAGGACGTTCCAAGAGGTGTGGATCGAATGGACTATCGAGGATCAGCACAAGAAAACGGCATATCTCTACTTCGACTTTTACAACGGCGCCATGGCGACAAGCCAATGCTCGCACCTTATTGAGGCCATGGACTTCATCATCTCGGAGTCTACGGAGATCAGCCCCGTTCAGGCTGTCGTTCTCATGGGTGGGTCATACTTCAGCAATGGTATAGCCCTCAATGTCATCGAAGCTGCGGAGGACCCATCGACCGAGTCATGGCTGAACATCAATCGCATTGACGATGTGGCCTACTACATTCTGCACGAATTCCCGTCTCGCGACATCGTCACGATCGCCGCAATTCGAGGCAATGCTGCTGCTGGAGGTGTGGCGCTTGCAGCAGCTTGCGACTTCGTAGTCTGCGGCGCAGATGTCGTACTGAACCCTGCTTATCGCGGCGTCGGCCTGTACGGCTCCGAATACCACACTCTGTCGTACCCAGGTCGATGCGGCAACGCTAATGCTACGAAACTCTTACGCTCCATGACACCACTCAGCCCGATGCAAGCACAGTCCATGGGCCTTGTAGACTACGTATTTCCAGGCACAGGCATAGTCTTAGAGGATCATATCCGTTCTCACATCGCGTACCTTCTCAAACCAGCCATCCTGAAACGCGGCCTCTGGAAGCGCGGTGTGGACACTACGCCCGCAGCGCTTGCTCGGATCAGAGCAAATGAGCTGGCTGAGATGAGTCTCGACTTCTGGAGTGCTCGGTCTGCTCGCTACCACTCACGTCGTTTCGACTTCGTCCGCAAGGTCAAAGCCACCAGGACACCACTGCGCTTCGCAACACACCGGCGACAGTCCGATGATACGGTCAAAGACGAAGAAGAGACCGACGAATTCGACAACGTGGACTACTTCGAGCAGCGTGCACAAGACACTCTCATAGCCAAGCTGCGCACGACGCTCGCCCAAGAACTGAGCTTAGCGATCATGACCCGCGATGAGAATTCCAAGTCTCGTCAGAACTCTGTGCCGACGCCTGTCGATACCGCTGCTGATATGCCGAGACTGGAGCAGAAGATGGAGACAGTGTTCTCGTGCTACTATAAGCCGCCCGTGGAGGATGTGCCCACGCCGCCTAAATCGCCACTTTCGCCAACGGAGATCGTTGTTGATGATGTTGGACTAGTACATTGACGTTTCTTGATGGCGTTGTGCGAAGTCGTGCAAGCCGTTGACTTCAATGACGACAGACATGATAAACGATTGTGGTTCTTCTCTCTTGAGATTGGGCTTCGCGCAGCCTTCGCTTGGGCCAGAAAATCGTCGAAATACTGGCTTCAATACTCATTTTGTTGCAGAGTAGCTTTGAGAAGGGTTGTCTCCATGCCACCATCACAGCCTCTTTCACGATTGTCCGTCAATGCACACGTCGGGACGTTTGCCTGCCCACTTGAGAGCTCTCTCATCATATCGCCTGCAGATGTCGTCTTCTATCTCATGCCTCTCTGCGTCTGAGGCGGCAACAACCAACGCCATTCGCCCACCTCATACGAATCGTTCCCTCACAGTCTGACCTGGTGAAGAGCCTGAAAGCTTGGACATAAAGACACATCCGGCATACCCATCATGCTCGACCCTCAGTAGCCAGAGTCACACTAGGCGCTCGGATCAGCTCGCGGTCTCCGTGACCTGAAAGCTGGGGTCGCCATACACTGCTCATGGACATGCACGTTATACGCAACGGGTGGCCTCGTCGACATAAGATTGTCGTAGCTCATTCCTCGTTTTCTACTTCAAATGCTGTCCAATCCGACGCAGAATCATGCAGTATTGTTTGGCCGCGCGCCTGGCTCACAAAATTGTCGCACATCGTGGCCAGTTTCGGTGGTTGTGAACCGTGATTGGAAATCTGGTCGCAAAATCTGCTCAATCTAGAGAAAATCCCGAGGGTCTGAGTATAATCATGACTTCGTTAATGCTATATACAATTCTGGCTATCTCTGATTACAAGTACCGAGGATCCTATGCTTCGATGCTATGCAAGCTGCGATCTATTGGCAGCATGGTGTATCCTCCTGGACGTTCTTCCTCTAGAGCTGCAAAGCAGCACTCTCATGCAGTACTGAAATATTAGCAATATAGCAGTAAAATGTAGCAGGCCTCTATTCGGCTAGATGCAGAAAATCAGGAACTGTAAGAAGTATAGATCGTCAATACGTCTCATCGTACATGGCATCTGCGCCAGACCTGTGCTTTAGAGTGCTGTGTAGTGTGGTGTCGATGTCGTGAGGGTCTTGGTAATTGAGGTCGTGTAGTTCATATCTGTTCTAGCGCTTTGCTGCGCTTTGTGATGTCGTCATCTTCGAGAGCTGCGATCCAAAGACAGCGACTGAGAGCTTCTGGTTCAGGTCGGAAATTATACTTGGAGCTTGCCTCAATGAGTCGTAGTAGGTTCTTAACGATTGTGGCCGCCGTCTGGTATCGTTCGAAGTTGATCAGGGGCTCCGATCCTATTCCGCCAGGAGGGTCTATGCGTGATGATTTCAATGCATTGAACATTAAATCATGAGTATAGAGTCCAATGAAAGGGATGATGCCGTTGTGTGGCATAGCTGTCTCCATCTCAGCACGCAAAGTATGGAAGTTGCGAAGTGGTCGGCACAGCTGCTCAAGACTCTCCAGCATCTGCTTCTCACGATGTGCAACAAGTGACCACGTGCTTTGTAGTCGAGCCAGCTCAGGCGAGAGTAGTGCCAACGTGAGTTGATACAGGGAGGCGAAGTTGTGCAGGCGATGGCAGTGACTAGCGATGTGAATGTACTTGGTGATGGCTCGTGCTCGCTCGCTTGGCACCTCCGTGAGCACGATCTCTGAGATGCACCACTTGACAACGAGATTGAAGCGCGCAATGACGATGTCGATGCCGTTAGCTTCCACACTTTGGTCGTTGTTGACATAGTCGACCCAGTTGCGTACATAAGGCGCGCTTTGGGCCCAGTTGAGGCTTACCAAGTCTTTCCAATCGACTTCGTCGAGAGCATCTTTCTCGATGATTGTAAGCTGCTCAGCGATGACCTCTGACTCAAATGCCAGGACGAAGGGCATGTGAGCTGGGAATGTTGGCGTCTCTGGAGATCTCCGGTGGACTGCACTGCTTTGGCCTGGGGGTCTTCGTGGAAATGGTTGATTCGCAGTTTGAGGCACCAACCTGGGAGCACTGATTGACTCCTTCAGCGGTCTGTCAGGATCGCGAGGCAGTAATCTTGGTAGTAAATGTCTTTTATCTGGTGATTCCACCTGATGATCGCCACTTGTTGACGGAGGTGTCGGCGGGGCAAAGGGTCGAATCGGCGGCAATTCGTCATCATCGTAGTAGAAGCTACGAACACCCAGGTCACTCATTTCGCTGGCGGCGATCTCTGTCGATATCTCACTCAGAGTCTGTGTATCGTCCACCGGAAACGAAGTGTGGTCATTGGCTGTTCCATTCCAGGGTCCTGGCCGGAAGCTTGGGTAGCGCCCATCAGACATACTTTGAGCGACGCTGACCGGCTTACGCTCATACGGGAATGAATCAGGAGTATCAGCACGATGGTACGGATCATTAGGCCTCGGGTCCCAACTTGATCGAGTTTCTTTTCGCAGGATCGAAGTTGAAGATGCCAACCCTGCTGGCGACAAATCGGCTGGAAAGCTCGGCAGAGGATACTCCGTCTGCGAGCTCATCGACTGCACGCCCGATGCCGACAGATGGTAGATGCTGGCCCCTTGTGTCTCGGTAATGGTAGGACTATTGCCGCTACCTTGACCCGAGGATCCTTCGAACGGCAGATATGGGCCATAGGTCATCTTCAGCTCGCCGTTGGGCATGTCTTTGAGTGTGGGCGGTGGTTCAGGTGGATTTGCAGCTAGTGGGTTGGGTATCAAAAGACTTGCGGTTTGTGTTGTGTCATCCTCACTTGCTCCGTGACTACTGTCGTCTTCTGGTGTCATGAATCTTTCGGGCGACTCCGAGATCTCGGGCGACTCGTGCTTGTCTGAATTCTCATCCTTGTCACGACCATCCGCTTGGTCTGGATGCTCTTGTGGTGAGGGACGCTTCTGCGAAGAGGCACCAGAGTTGTTATGACTGGTGGCAGGACTTGGGATTTTGCCTTCTAGCTTCAGCAAAGCGTCTTCAATGCCACCATCTTGGCCGGGCTCGTCAGGTATGCCCTTCAAGCGCTTCGCTTCTTCCTCGAACGAAGCACGAAGAATCTGTGCAGACGAAGGCGTGTCCAGTAGTGATACAGAGCGCCTGATTTCTGGGCGCAACTCATGCGTCATGATACTGGCATGAGCCGAGGTGACTAGCGACAAAACACCCGAGGGCACAAAAGACCGTGACGCTGTCGAGATTGAGCCTGCAGACTTCGGCCTGGAAGGCTGCTCCAGAGACTTGACATGGTTGGCATGCTTGAGATCACCACCGGGCACTCTTCGGAGTTGATTCGGAAGGGAGGGTATTTGAAATCGCGCTGGGTCTAACAGTGCTGACGACATGCGGAACTTGTGATCGTCGGACTTCTGGTCGAAGGTGTTGCTGCCATAGTCAGTATCCCAAGCATTAGGCTCAGTTAACAGGTCATGCATTTTCTGGTCAGAAGTACGACTATCCTCTTCCGACGAAGGCCAGCGGCTTTCGTAATGTGCAGAGGCTGCCGCTGCCGCTGCCCCGACGCCTGCGTAGTCCTTGGTCAAGTGCTTCGGCACAGCGGGCACTGGTGGTCGCTCGGTCCTGTTGTATAAAGGTGAAGGTACCATGTTGCTCGAGGTTGAACTGAAAGATTGTCCAAGAGCGCCAGACATTTTTTGAAGCTCTGGCGCTCCAGTGGCATCTATGATCATAATGGAACGATCGCCGGTAGTGACTTGACTGTTCATCTGGCTGTTATAGCGACCGAAGTCCATGACATCGATCGACTCCTCGCGCTTTGCGTACGCATCTGATGCGTGGTTGCGTGCTGTCGACGGCCGAGAAGTGTCTGGTCGGTTCGTTTGTGGCAGAGCTTTCTCTCGGTAGTACTCTGCTCCAATTCCCTTTTCATGGACTCCAGCTTTTTCCAAAGGATGCTCAGGTGGCGTCTTGAAACCTTCGTGCTCGTTCTCTGAAAGCTTCTCCTCAGCTAGTTGACGCTCTCGTCGAGCCCGATCCATGTGAGCAATCTCGAGCGAGTCGGCGAAAGTATTTTCCACTGTCAGACCCAGAATATCCATTCTGTCTGGACCAGGCAGCTGCTGATAGTCCGGCTGCAGCTTTTTGGCTACCCGCACGCGGCCCCGAACGGTGCTTGCCGAACCGGCAGAGCCTGACCCAATGCTTCGGCCAGGTGATTCACTGCTTGCCTTTCGACTGCTCAGAGCACGTTTCATTTCGCCAACAATCTTCTTCACAGCCATATTGTGACCTTGTCCAAAATAGCCGTCATTGTGACCTTGCAGGCGTGCCTCCGTCAGCTCTGGACCTTCTACTCCTGGAGTGACCGGAATGTTGCTATCCACCTTGGCTGGTGCCGGCGTCAGCAAAAGCCCGCGCACGAGACCACCAGTGATCGCATAGTCTGGCAGGTCTTTCAACTCAATAGTGTCAGGTCTTGGTGAGGACAGAGGTGTGCGCCTGTCACGCAGAGCGTCGGAAAAGCTACCACTTCTCTTGTGAGTATGCTTCGGTCGCACGGGGTGCTTCTTGCCCTTATCCTGCTCCTGTTCTTTATCTTTCTCTTTCTTAGCCACTGGCCTCGCAGCAGGCTT
This sequence comes from Passalora sequoiae, assembly GCA_013248845.1. Lineage (NCBI taxonomy): Eukaryota > Fungi > Ascomycota > Dothideomycetes > Mycosphaerellales > Mycosphaerellaceae > Passalora > Passalora sequoiae. The sequence goes on along the minus strand of WSQC01000044.1, from coordinate 462,815 downwards.
TGGAGCAAGCTTTTCTCGCGCTCGAGCAGAAGGGCGCAGGCTTCGAAAGAGGAACGGTATTGAGCATGAAAGTACTTCTAGGCTCTGCGCGCTCATTGGGGACGCAGGAATGCTCGCGGTACGCGTGGTAACTGTAGAGCGTTGACTCGGGCCGTTCGCTTCGAGTTGTGGCTGGTTCATAAAACCAATCGGTGCGTCAGGTCGTTCAGGAAGCTCTATCTGCTGCATCTCGAATATCGATGCCCTGGCCGTCGTTGGTCTAATGGTCAATGGCAAGCTGAGTTCGGAGAAAGCTGCTGGTGCCGCTCTGTGAATAATGCCGCCGGGCATGATATCAGTGTCTGGTGAAACTTCGTGCGCATCTGGATGATTGGGCCAGTAGAGAGCACATGTTCGCCGCCAGCATTTCTTCAGCTCACCAACGATGTTGATATCACCGCCTCCTCGATCTGCACGCTGTCGAAGTGAAACAGCTAGCTCATTGACGAGTCTGCAAAAGCTTTGTCGGAAAGGTGCATCCGGGAAGAAGTCGTCTTGGAAATAGTTCAAGATCCAATGCCGCAGCGCGACGAAAGTTCTGACCCTTGCGATGCGTCCGTCTTCGCCGTTCCTGAAAGCCCATCGCATTCGAGCGAACAAGAACTCAAGCACATCCTGTTGTGGCATGAAGCATCGAAATGTTAAGAAGAAGTCTGCGAGGAGCTCGTAGTCCAGGAACTGAGGTGATGTGATCTGAGCTATGAGTCTTGCTGGCGTCGCTGCTACAATGCGGCCGCTGGTTGGATGGTAATGCACCAAGCTGGGATCGTGAAGGTTGGCTTCGAGCTTGTTAAAGAGCTCGGCAGAGATTACGCCGGCGATGGACGGTCTGGTCGAGGGAACCGGCGTGATGGTGAAAGGAGCCGAGTCTCTGCCATGCACGATAGAGGGGTGGAAGGGCGGTACATCTGCTTGCGACAAATGCGAATAGAAGCTGACTCCTCGACCAGCGGGAAGCGGGAAGAGCTTGTCATATTCTGCTATCGATAACACCGAACTAGGCACCGAAGAATTGGTGTGCATCGAATAGTGAAGATATGCCGTGCCACGATCGCTGAAGTGTGGAGTGCCGAGTCGATAGTGCGGTATTTGCACATCGAGTTCGTGTCTCGGGAACCTCGTTGCTGAGGAGCTTCTGCGTCGTCTCGATGGGATATCGCCGTCGGCCAGGGGAAGATTGAACTCGTTCGCGTCATACAACGTGGTGCGTAGCCGATCGCTGACGGTCGAGCACGAGTGCGAACGCGTTGCTCTCGGTCGAGCGTGTTGATTCGCTAAGCTCAATGGTGGTGCTCCGATCAGTTGTCCCATTGCTGTATTTCTGCCGCGCGCCACGCGTGGCGTCCATGTACCAGACGCGTTGCTCTCTCGCAGTAAAGGCGCGGCGTCAGCGTCCAGGTACACAGAATACAGGCCATCCTCCGACGTGCCAGGAGGGGTGGCTGGTGCATAGGTGAAATTGTTGGGTAGCAATCGGGTAGGTTTAAGTTGTAATGTACCGCCGGCACCGACGTTCCCCACGGTGTAGTTGCGGGCATGCCCCAGGTAATGCTCTTCGCCGTCGCCGCTGTGCTTGCCCATGAGTACTGTCCGGGCCATGTCACCTCGGTTGTGAAGGCGCGTGTCTTCTACGTAGGGGATGTGCATGCCATTGAGATCAAAAGCTCGTTGTATAATCTTCTCCGACTGAGCTGATACCCGCTTTTCGATCTTCTCGCTCGTCTTCTGGCGCTGCATGTCGGATGGAGGCTTGGCGGGCTCATGCTGCGGCATGTGCTGCTGCTGCTGCTGCTGCTGCTGCTGTTTCTTCTCCAAGCGTCGGCGAGAGCTGCCGCGTCGCTCCATGTCTTTGGTGACATGAAGCCATTGGAAACGCATCAGGCCTCGCGCACGGAGGCGCGGCTGCCTTTCGTACTGCTGCCAGCGATCCCCGTTGCGTCAGCGTCACGATCGTGGGAGGAGGCTCATGATCCGCACTGCACTGTTCGAGTCAGTGGTGTTGGGTTTGATTTGCGGTCATCTGGACGTTGGACCACCGCGGCAGGCTGGTTGCCAATGCGTGCTGCTCTTCATCATCTACGAGGCAGAAGTCTACACAAGAGATCCCAGTCGAGGAGATGTTGCTGCGAACATGCTACACGCGAGGTGCGCGCCATCATCTCCCCGTGCCTTGGGCTGTTGCTGCACACAATGCACAGAATGACAAAGACAGAAACGGCATAGCGACTCCACCGCGGCAGGGATGCTTCGGGGATGTACACTTCCTCAAAGTCTAATGTATTTACCGATACAACTCTGCCAATCATCGCCCGGCTGTCCGTTCTCGCGGTGCCATCGACGTCGACTGCATCTGATCGCTCATCTTGTGTCCGGGCCCATGACCTGAATCATGTCACCTCCCGTCGCCATATCACTTTTCATACTACGCAATCGTCATTATTATGCCCTCCCAGAGCCATACTGTGCGTGGCTGTCGCACCCGATAGATCCCTTGTTTCCTTGTGCTTTCGTGACCAGTCTTTCTGTGAGCATTCAATGGGGCTTGTCATTATTAACTCTTCGCCTATAGTCGCCAAAACCGTGTGGTTCAGACGCCTTGCATAAATGTATTGTTCGCCGTACCCAACGTACCAAGTAGTGCTCCATGGTCACCTCGAGCTGATCCTCCGCTCTGCCTCAAAGAGGCTATTCACAAGCCCGTGTGGTAGTGCATGGTCTTTACCGGCATCCAGTCCCCAGCAGCAGACCTACATGTATGTTTCATTGTACTTGTTAACAGCCTCTGCTGCACTACAGATCTAGCAATGTCCCTGAACAGCACTGACCAGGGCAATCGAGACAGAGGCACTAGAGCATTGTGAGGGTCGTTGGGCTGCAGTTGTTCTCGAGTACGTCTTCCCTGCATCTTGAGAGGTAGGGTAGAGAGCACGCAGCGCTTGCACGGTGACTTCGAAGCTTGAAGACGATCATTATAGTTTGACATTCCTACCTCCGTCTCTCATCGTACCTGAAAATTTCTTCACAACAAGCATGCAGAGATTGCAGCCGTATTTTCATGTCGCATCCGGAACAAAAGCCCTTCTATACCTGTATCGCCGGCGCCGGCAGTTGTTGCTCCAAAGCATCAAGCTTGAGGAAATACTATATTAGTAGAGTGTAAGGTGCAAGTACTCAATATACGCCGCGAGAGACAACGAGGTAGGGTAAGTCATATAGAGCATTCGATGTTGTCTCCTCAATTGCATGCATGTGTGAGCATCTGCAGGATCTGAACATTCGTCATGAATGTGGGGCACTCGATCGATTAAAACTGATGAACGGCTGCTGCTCAAAGTGGGACCGAAACTACTAGTAATACGGTCCCACACACAGCACACACGAGCTGCAGTACAGATCACATTTGGTCCACCAGCCCGAAGTGCCTTAGCTTCACTTCCGGGTCGCATAATCTATCACAGACTTGGCGGTCTGCAGAAATGTAGTGTGCGGGTGGCTAAGGCCTCGAAAAGACTCTTTGTAACCTTCAAAATCAAGCCCGATCGCATAGAAGAATTCCGAGAGGCACATCGCCCGGTCTGGGCAGCTTGCGCAGCAGCACCCGAATGCATTCTGTTTGATGTGTTCTAGGACCCGGTACAGCCTGGGACTTTCAGATTTATCGAAGTTTGGGCGAAAGATCGCAAGTGGTTCGATACGCACCAGATCACCAAGCCATACTACGATACACTCTGGCCGAAGAGCAAGCCGACGTGGCAGAACGAAGTACAGGTTGAGTATTATGAGAAGGAGGGAGAAGGGTGCACTTATAAGCAAGGTCACTTACAAGGTAGGACGAAGATGGATGGACTTATTAGTAGAATGAACAGCGCCTCCCAACAGAAGGAAGGGTGATGTTTTTTGTAGTCGTTCAGCCATTCTGGAAGACCCGAACCGCGGAAATGGCCGAGATGTGGCTCTGCTGCTTGCAGGTATCTGGACAAACACTAAAGGTGGACCGCTGGCTTGCTCGGCAGCAGAGATCGTAGGGTTGGAATGATGCAAATATGATCAGTGTTCTGAAAGTAGGAGAATGGTGGTGAGCATGTAGAAACGTGGCTGATCTGAGCGACCAAGTCGTTGCAGCGAGAGACTTCGTTTGACCCGAACAGGCAAGATCTCATACTGCCCTGCTTGAAGCATGACCGATAGAGGTGCTCGTGCCGTGGTGCGTGCGGCTACTGCTGCTTTGAGCAGAGTGCTTGGAAGGCCGTGATATTGTGCTGGATGTAAGCTTTCTTCATTTGGCTCTACAGGCCTAGCCGTTCCGCCCATATCCCGTGCGCCGTAGTTGCCATGATCAGAGACACGTGACCGCTTAGAAGACAAGTGCAGCACCTTTGGTCTTCTTGTCACCACTAGAACATATGTCAGTATTTATCCTTAGCGTGATTCTGTCCTGCTCAGAACATACCCCAGTTCGAAATGCTTGCAGCGCTTAAGCGCGAGCTGCGCCTTGGTCTTGCATTGTGTGCACTCTAATCGGAGCACAACCTTCTTGGTTGTCTTCGCCTTCTTGTGGAACACAGGCTTGGTTTGACCACCGTAACCGGACTGCTTGCGGTCGTAACGTCTCTTACCCTGCGCGAAGAGGGAAGCCTGAAGAAGCATGAGTATCTGCTGGAACCATCTTCTTTCTACCTTTTCATACCTTGCCGGCCTTGTATTGAGTAACCTTGTGCTGGGTGTGCTTCTTGCAATCCTTGCCCTTGCAGTAAGTGCGACGAGTCTTTGGTACGTTGACCTGCACATGTCTCGTCAGCAGCTGTGCGAGTCGCGGTGTGCGTGTATGCGGTCCAGCGATCGTGTTCGTGGTTCGTGAATTATTTCCCAGCCTCGATATGTTCGTCCGCATCTTCAACATCCCATCATGACCACATGGCCACTTGGGCGCTTGCCTCCACAATCAATGCGAATGTGCAGCTCCTCTTGCACAGCTTATGAGATGGATCTTGCTGCATCTTGTGCCCGGCAGTAGCCTCCTTCTTCCTCACGGCTCTCGGTCTATTCCTTCACTTCGGAATCGCATGCATCGAATACGATCGCTGGCATATCGGCATCGCAGGCGGTCTTACCATCTTTGCTGTTGCTCCGGTGTAGTTTTGGGAGGTTTGTCGGATGAGCTCGCTGGCGTTTCGTCGAGACGATGTTCTCCGCGCACAAATTCACGAAGTGCTCGAATTGACAGTGCGGGAGTTGCCGCTGCCAAGCACAGATGAGCAACTTGCCCCTCACATCATTCGCCGCTCGCTCTCTTTCGGATGCAGTAGCTCCTTTAAACGAAATTACGAGCGGACGTCGACCTACACTATCATTTTCGATGCTCCGATTGATGAAAATGGCCATTTTTACTTGAGTAGAATTAGTATCTCCAAGTGTACAGAGGGCACAATGATGCCGGACAGCACTCACGCTCGAGCCCACTAAGTGGTCGAGATTTAGTACTACTGCTTCACTTGAAGCATGTGGAAGAGCTTGAAGTGAGTCAATTTGCTCGTAAAATGAATAGAATCTAGAATCATGAACGGAGGGCTGCATGCTCTACTGTCTACGGTCGAAGGTATGCTCCTAGCAATGCAAAGCCAATAACGCCAACGATAATCAACAGACATGGTTCGTGTCGAACCAGTTGACGAACAGGATGTCCACATAGACAAGCACGTCTCTCACTACCGCATTCCAAACATCGGCATCTGCAATTGCTCACAAGCCAGCTACAGCGAGCGCAAACCCGGTCAGAAGCATGAATCTCACACCATCGCTGCAGCGGCTCTTTCGTCCACTCGATTGAACCATCAGGCATTCGAATTCTCACACGAGCCACAGCCCAAGGACACACCGGACGTGATGTGAGAGGACTGTACTTAGCGCCTGTGATCAAGCGCAAGCGATTCAGCGCTTTCTGAGCATGATCCGGAACAGTCAATCCCATATCTGTGATATCAGCACCAACCAAATCGATTCTTACCTCTTTGAGATGACTTTGCACCTGCACTTTGTTGAGAGTGAGCAGTGTCGACATTACGGGATCCTCTGCGTCGAGTGTAAGGATGTAGGTCCTTCCGCCGTGGAATACTGCATGCCTGTATGTGGCATGTGCCTCGTAGTAGGCTTGTCTCGATGCTATGAGCAGAGCTGGCATCTTCGCGATCATGAATGGGCCACGAACGACGACATCGAGGTCGCGGAAGACATCGCTGTAGATTTGGTTGCGGATTTCTGCCGGCATGTCGAAGAAATTAGGTGTCTGCATTCTGTTATGAGTGTGATGGGTGTTTTTGCTGGTTAGCGATCTGGCAATACAGACAGGTCCGACAGCCCGAGGTCGGGCTATGTACTCGACGAGTCGTCATGAAAGGACATTGTATTGAAAGGCAGCAGGCTCCGCTACCGTGAATATGGACAATGCTTTGTACTCACTGCTCTTTCGTGCCGTCATTAAGAGACAAAGGACATTGTGCCGCCAATCACTGCTTGTTCGATATTCGGAGTACAAAGCGAAGCCATAACTCCACCTGCCTACTCATGACATGCATGTCGTAGCACAAGCAAGATTTCTCCCACAAGGCGCTGGCTTCCAGGGGCCAGCAATAGCAACAACTCGGAGAGGAATCTCATTTTGGTGAAAAGTTCACAGCGCAAACGTATAATCATACCAGATCTGTCCACTGACTTACTGCTCAAGATCTCGGCCGTTGTAACTACAGAGATGGCAACGCCACCGCATTCCAGAACTCCTTTCGCCTCCCAATTCACTTTCATCCCTAAAGTAGCCTATCAAGCGACCTACAAACCCCGATCATCATGCATAGCGCACTGCGATCCCGTGGTTCCTGGCCCAGGCTTCACGCACCTAGTGCAAAACTGCTGTTGCTTAGAATACTTCCGCCAAGTATGACCCTCGTTCCGACCACCGCTCGTTGCCCACTCGAGATACTTTATAGCCTTATGCCGCCATTCGTACGTGTTGCTCTTACCCTGGCCACGTCCAGATGTGCAAAAGGCGGACGAATCCTCGATGCCATGGAACTTGTCCCGGCGTCGAAGCCAGCGCCGGATGTAGTCACGGACTCTTCTCTCGGTCAGGGACTCTTTGGAGATTTCAGCGTCTGCTAATGTGCTGTAGGGCCATTCTTCGTTGCCGTGGTCTTCCCAGAGAGCGCGATAGCGGGCGACCTCTTCTTCGTGCTTATCTAGTTCTGCTTGTGAGTGGGACTGGAGTTGGGGTTTCACGTCGCGATCTGACTTGGTGGCGTTCTGTGCTGCTAGCAAGGCCTGTAGAGTTTGATCTTTCTCTGGGTGGTCAGTGTAGAATTGGTCCCGAGCACGCTCGTCGACAGCCTGCTGCTCATCGGGGAGTCGCTTTTTCTCGTGTTCTTCAACTTCATCGGCTGCGGCTGGAGTAGACGTTAATGTTGTCGGGAGAGTGACCGACGTAGCAGTCTTGTGATCGTCGTCCCGAGTGAGGTCGACGGTATCCTCGAAATGATGAGAAGCAGAGTACGCGCTACGTGCGGCCTTCGGGATCAATCCAGATGTCGTCGCAGTCATTGCAGAAGTGTCTCGAGCACAGAGTCGTTCCCACTCATCGCCAATGATCTGCGCAATCTCGGAGTACGCGGAGTTATACCAGGCTTCGAGACGATCCAGCTCAGCCTTATCAGCCGGTGCCAAGTCGCCCGATCCCTCCTATGAATCAGAACGATCAGCACCAACTTGCTGCAGTGGCGTCTGCGCTACGCCTGCAACAGCAACTGCTGAATCCTTACGTTTTGCCTTTCGACTCCCACCTCTTGAACCACCAATGATCGGTTCACTGCTTGGGCTTGGAGCACTAGTCTTGGTCGGCTTCTTGCGCTTCTGTTCCAGACTATCGCTCAACTCCGCGTCAGTCAGGCCAGCTTTCCGCTTGCCAGTATTAATCGGCGTATTAACGGTTTGACCATTGGTCGGTGTGTTGGAGCCAACGATAACAGAAGGCGTCGCGGTCTGAATCGCAGTATAAGTGTCAGCTTGCTGCCGCACCTCGTCCGAGTTGGCATTCCGGCGTGCTGCAGAGAGTGGTGGTAAAGCTAGCAATGATCTTTTCGCAGGCATGCTGAGTGGCAGAGCCAGACCGGAAGGCCCTGTACCTTGCGACAGTGTTATCGTCGGTTGACCTGGAACAGATAGAACTTGCTTTGGGGGCATGTTCTCCTCCATTGCAACTATCGGCTCCGCGTCGAGATCATGAGCCTCATGATGGCAACAACCGCAATCGCCAAAGAGGCTGCCATCGTCTTCGCCAAAGAGGTCGCCATCTCGAAGCAGAGCTTGATCATCTAAGCCAGTATTGACAGCCAATCTCCCGTTGTCGTATGTCGATTCGAGTGGAGCATTATTCGTGCCGCTACTGTCGTTTTTGGCGGCAAAGGTGTCGTAACTCGACTCGAAGTGGGTTGCGCGTGAGTTCATCTGGCTTTTGTCTAATCCAGAAAGGCAATGTGTCTGTGACAGATATCGGTTAATCACGCGAATTATTAAACATGCGCTCATATGCTTCGACTTGCCCGTAGCACCACAGGGCACCGGGTTGCGATGAGACGCTGACCTTGCGAGAGTCAGACAGACTCGAGATCGAGTAGCTGCACGCGATAACTTGCTATGATATGTGTAGAGATGAAATGGTTGTTATGGCGATTGTGGTCCTAGTAACATGTGTTCAGGAGGGCTGGTAGAGGAGTTGTTGTAAAGAAGTGTAGCTACTGGAGCCAACTATATGCGCGTAACGCAACGGCGACAACGCTTGAGTGTCGTGCATGGACATGACAAGTCTAGTGAATTCGATCGACGGACTTGAGAAGTGAATGAACGCGACACAGCGAGGACTCTCTCGAGGTGAAGTGCAATCACTCGTACTAGATCGGCAGCTTTGGCGTCGACACGCTCTGCATTACGCCATTGTGAACTTGATGTTATCGTATATATTGAAGGAGAGACTGTGTATCTGGTCAGCTTGTCTCTGCTGTAGACATAATAGTAAATGAAGCCTGAATACCCTCAGACGGTGGGTTCCCTGGAGTTTGGGCTACTTACATGGAATCGTCCTCCGTGTCCTTTATGGCAAGATACGCTGCTTGCTGCACACCACGAAGCAAGCCCCTTCATGCTTGCTCTGGACGAGCCTTTGCTTGTGCAAGATTGCTATGTGGCGCATCGTCCTGCTCTTGTGCACACATCCCGTGTCTCGTGGTAGACTTAATCAAGACGAGGCTCTCTCCATCGTCAAGCCTAGTGCTCTGGTGCCAGTTGCCGAGGCTGGTACTGCTATTGCATAACTTTCATGATCCGGCTGTTGCGCGTATGCTCACTTTTTCTCTCCCTCGCCTGGCTTCTTCTTTCCCTTTTTGTCCTTCTTCCGCTTGCTTCGATCTCTTTTCTTGAGACTTTGCATGCCCGCTTTGCATACTTCGGCATATCGTGTGAAGAATGCCTCCAGATCGTCGGGTTGGACGATCGTACTGAGCTTCATCTTGTCCTTGTTCTTCTTGCGATCCTTCGACTGGCTCTTGCCATCCGTCGCTCGTATGATTATCGGAAGTGGATTCGTGGGATTGAGGTCCCATAATGGGTCATCTGGGACTTTTTGATTTGATGGAGGAGATTTGCTTGACATATCGAACGTTACTGGCACAAGTCTTAGTGTAGGCTCTGGTATCAGCGTGCCACGACAGTCATACATCTCTTCTGCGTCAAGTATACTGAGCCATGCCCTTTTTCTTGCGTCTTCTCGATTAGGGAAGTGAGTTGAGTAAAGAACTGTCGCGTGTCAGCTACAGAATGTCCTTGAGGCCTTACTTGGCACCTTAACCTACCTCTTCATGACCTGAGTGCTCAGGCATGCCGGGAATCGCGATATGCTTTTCGTCCTGTTCAAGTCCTACAATGAATGCTCTATATGAGTGGTGTCTCTCACTGTGGGGTGCTCTCCAAAAAGTAGTCAAAGATCTTCCGGTCCGAATCCGAGTCCGAATCCGAGCACCACCAAAAAGTTAAGACGCTGGCCTGTCCGAATTGTGGGATCCGTCGCAAATACATCCATGTGCATACTTTCGCTCGAACATGAGTCGCACTAACTTTGGTGGCCCGAAGCTACCTAAAGTGCTGCTTGACAAAGTCGATAACGGGAGGATAGGCAAGCAGCGCGGCGTAACACGAAAAGACAGGCGAAAGCAGGAACGAATCCAGAAGAAGGCATCACGGACTGCGCCTATACCTCAGCAGCGAGCGCGTGTCAATCGACGAGAAGCTCCTTCCGACGACGATGATGAGCCGGCGCCCAGAATGAAGGTAAAGGCGGTGGCGAAGACCAAGGCGGTAGCACAGCCCACAAAGTCGATCTTGAAGCAAAGACCAATGCCATCTTCCGACGAAGAAGAAGAGAGCGAAGATGATGGAGAATTAGAGCTGGGCCATGAGCTTGCAGGTCCGACGATCTCAAGAAGTGGCGCCAAGGCTAAGCTCGAGGACGATGATGCTGAGATTGCTGCTTTGGAAAAGAAGCTTGGCATGAAGAAATCGAAGAAATCTGGTGATGATGAGCTAGACTGGCTCGTGTACGGTTCGGACGACGATAGCGATTCTCCAATTGCAAGCAAGAGGAAGCGCCCAGAAGACGACAATTGGCTCAAGAACAAGAGAAGGAAAGCTGCAGCCATGCCAGAACAGGAGCCTGAGGACAGCGGCCGAGAAGACGATCCACAAGATGTGAGTGATGGTGAGTTCGGCGACTTCGACAATTTTGAAGATAGTGGCGAGGACGATGGCCATAGCGAAATCGAGAATCCTTTCTCTGAGGATGAACTATCTGAGGATGACTTCGAAGGGTTTGACGAAGACGATGAAAACGAAGAGCCCGAAGAGAAATTGCCAAGCATAAAGACCAGAGAGAACCCTTACGTCGCGCCGGTGCCCATGGCTCAAAGCGATGCGGCACCTGCAAAGTACGTGCCGCCCTCTATGCGAAAGGCACCTTCGTCTGATGAGGAAGGCTTGATTCGGCTGAGACGGCAGAGTCAAGGGCTTCTCAACCGACTGTCAGACGCAAATCTCATATCCATACTGGGATCTGTACATGAAGTCTATGCCAATAACGCTCGGCAGTATGTGACGTCCACTCTGGTAGACCTGCTGAAGAACTTGATCTGCGATCCTGCCGTGCTAAATGATCCATTTTTGATACTGCACGCAGGCTTCGCAGCAGCTCTTTATCGCACTGTAGGCACAGACTTTGGAGCACAGATGCTTGAAGCCATCGTACAAACATTTGATGAGCACTACAATAAGGACGCTACCTCAGGAGGTAAGCAGTCCCGCAATTTGCTAGCTTTTCTGTCCAATTTGTACACGCTCAATGCCATTTCGAGCGACATCATCTTCGACTATATTCGGATGCTACTGGAAAGAGAGAACTTCAGTGAAAACTCCACAGAACTTCTACTGCGAGTGATTCTTGTTGCAGGCCAGCAGCTTCGATCAGACGACCCGACGGCACTGAAGGACATCGTCCTGCTTCTCCATCGCACCATCAACTCGATCGGCAAGGAGAAAGTCAGTGTGAGAACGCAATTCATGGTCGAGACCATCGATAACCTGAAGAACAACCGCATGAAGACAGGCGTAACCGCAAGCGCCTTGAGCGCCGAGCACATACAACGCATGAAGAAGACTCTCGGCACTATAAAACACGTCAAGACCACAGAACCGCTGCGCATTACTTTGGCAGACTTGCGCGATGCCGATAAGAAAGGGAAGTGGTGGCTTGTTGGTGCAAGCTGGCAGCCGAAGAACGATGCCGCGACTGCTTTCACATCTAGAGAGCAACAGCAGCACGAGAACAAAACCATCGTAGCTTCTTCAGATGCCGAAAATGGCGAGGTGGATCTCGAGAAGCTCGCGCGAGAACAAGGCATGAACACTGATGTTCGGCGTGCGATCTTCATGGCAGTCACGGGCGCCATAGATCCTGAGCACGCCTTCTTACGACTAATGAAGCTCAATCTCAAGAACAAGCAACAGACGGAGATACCTCGCGTTCTGTTGCACTGCGTTGGTGCAGAACCTGTCTACAATCACTTCTACACTCTGGTTGCATGTCGCTTCTGCAGCGACCATAAGATGTGGAAAGCTTGGCAGCTCGCATTATCAGACATCTTTAAAAGACTCGGCGAGAGCATCGATGACTCGAATAACGAAGAAAGTACCGAACAGCATGAAGAGATGGGTGTAAAGAAGGTCTACAACCTTGCCAAACTCTATGCCGCGCTTGTCGCCGAAGGACTTCTGCGCACGACCATCTTGAAGTTGCTCGATTTTGGAGCACTGTCGCCGAGATCTCGGATCTTCGTCGAGACCTTCCTGGTCACAGTGATCATCTTGCATCGGAAAAAGGTAAGCACTGAAGAGCGAGATAGGGTGCGCCTAATTTTATGTGCATCACAAGCTGCAGCGACTTCAACGGCTTCCTTGAAACATTGCTGATGTCCTCTGTTATTCAGGCACACAAAGAAGGATTTGAGGCTGCTGTCATGAAAACCTTTGAACAGGCTCATGCGATACCAGAAATGATTCCAGGTCTCAAGTACTATCTCACCACGATCGTACCTCGGAGCGAGGTAAGTCAGGATACAACTCGACAAGCATTTTGGAGATGAGAATGCCAGGCGGAGTCGAGAACACTCGTGACGCGCCTGTCTCCAACACAACTACAATCGTTGGTACATTGAAAGTGAGTATGGTCTGTACTAATACCCTTCTCCAACAGATCGTGCGCACAAAAAGAGAGCGAAAGGTTGTGGAGGTAGGATGCGAGTATGCTATAGAGGTTCTCAACAATGCCAAAGAGCGGCCGACTGCCCTGGAGGACGGTCTGAATGATGAAGAATAGAATAAAATACAGCACTTGGCAGTTTACAAGTTACTCACGATGGGCGTAGCGAACGCCATTGTAAGTCGCATTCCAGCGCAACAATCTCTTTGTTCAGCCAAGACCAGCTTCACATGCTACAACCCTATCATACCCGCATCCGGCGATGACAGACTGGTTGTTGGCTTCCTTTGTCTCGAGAATGACTTCGTAAGCACATCGCCGCAATGCTATTGATTCCCCTTCACATACCTCACTCGTCGACATGGCTTGGTACGCTCCGTGGAGGTGGGCTGATTGGCTTGCCAGAGTCTCTGGTTTAGAAGACGCCATAACAGATGATGGGATGCGTATGAAACCGAACGATCAGCTACAAGTCGAGGATCAAGAGATGCTAGACGATTTCACGACCGACGATGAGCCTGCATTTTGGAACTCGGGAGCAGAATCGCCCGAGAACGACTATCAAGGGTCGCATATCGGGATTAGAGGCGATGACGAGGCATCATGGCCACTTTATGAGTCGTGGTTCGAGCATGGCACAATGTTGCATGTAAACCTCGCGCGCCAGCTTGGCCCAATCATAGAATGGCTGCGGCGGGAACAGGGCTGGGATCCTGTCTATATCTGGAGCTTCATCGTCCTGGCTTATGAGTATGCCAATACGCTGCGCAGCAACGATCAGTCTATCCATCTTAGCCACCATCGACCGCGCGACATGACTGCTTGGCCATCAAAACGATTCATCGCTGCCATCAAGAAGAGGGTTGTCCTACTCCAAGGCTCAGTTAAGCTGTATCAGATCGAGCTCCAGAAATATCGTCACCTCTACCAGCAGAAGCTGGACACAGTTGATGCCGGATTTGCAACCACGTTTGTTCGAGCCATGGAGAGGGGGTTTGATCCTGATAGCCTCAGCCATTTGTGGATGAGGATCACAAATAAACAGCCAGTCCAGTACGAGGAGGGCTACATGCAGACCTTCCAGCAAGAATTGACGAACTTGAGTCCCGCGGTCGCCCTAAAAGACTACCTTCCGGACTTCTTCGATTTCATTCAGATGATCGACTCTGGACTCCCCTCGCCAACGTCTCCAGTCTCACCCACCAACCATTCCGAGTACATTGACAACGGGGTGTCGTCCGAATCGAGCTCGTCGGAAGACAATACTCGTTATATCGAAGATGACGAATACGCGGAACTACTTTTGGAAGAAGAAGAGCTCGACAAACTTGACCCGGACGACTCAAACATCATGGGTGGTATGACAGGTGGGTACAAGACTCGTCGATATCCCCAGTCGCGTCTCAGACGCACACGCTGTCTGCTACGTCAATACAACTCAGACATCGAAGACCTGGAAGAACCACGTGCACGAACACCGACTTCACCAAAGAACAAAAAGAAACGCCATGTCACAATCGATCCGCTACCACAATTTGTTGCCCCACCAAAATCTTCGCCGACGTCGCCTAAGCTTCTGAGGTCACCACCCGCACCGGCAACTCCCTTGGGTCCGCCGGTCAGTTTCGAAAAGTTCTTCAGCTCCCGACGTCCCAGGTCTACGTTCAAGGACTACCGCGTCAAAAAGGTGGATCCTTTGCGATACAAGAATCGATTAGATCATCCGCATCGGCTGCCGGACACTCCTACTAAAGCGCATCTGCCAGGAAGCCCGAGATGGAGGAAGACGCCGAAGTCGAACAGGTGTGAGACTTGTGGTAGGCAGTTTAGATCGTCCACGAAGACGAAGACCAAGACCGGTAGGGTTACAAAGGGTGTTGGGAAGAGGAAGGATAGCGGCGGAGCGAAAGGAGTTGTGGCTGTGGAGGCTGGAGATGAGACAGTGGTTAGAAGGAGTGGGAGGGAGAAGAAGAAGCCGCAGAGGTATATGAAGTGAATGTAACCCCGCGTAGACCACGAATCAACAATCCACAGCTAACCTTGTCCCGCCGCGAGCTAGCCCTTTCGTACTAGTGACCTCATGCCCTGTGCACGTGCCATTTGGACTGTGCTGAGCTTCACAATACTCATGCTCGAGTACGAGGCATGTAAAAACTTCTCCCGCTTCCGCTTCCATTGTGACTGCAGCAGTACATAATCCTCGACATACCAACCACTCACCACAACTTCGCGCCAGCAGCACAAACCCCTCGTCATGTCTCCCCTCAACCAAAAAAATCCCAGCTCTACCGCAAGAACTACAAGACATCATCCTCAACTTCACCATCCACATCACGTTGGCGGCTGATTCACCTCAAGAACCAAAACCTCCATCAGCCTTCGAATCAACCACAAACTCAGCGACCGCTTCGCATCGTAACACTACAGCAATAACGTGTTCACATGGACTTGTTCCACACGCATCGAGCGATTTCTACAGAGCGTGGCTCCCCACCACCGTCAAACGATCGAGTACATCGGCCTTGACTGAGTCCAAAATGCGTACAATGTCATGACGGCAGACCTTCTTCCGGTCCTGCTCTACAAAAGCATGTCCCAAGACCTCAAAGGCGATATCAAGCAGAGCGCGTTCTAGGTTACATTTTCCCCTATCGCAGCGACGCAGTTGACTTTTCCGAATACCGTGGAGCTGGGCGTGGAGCGCGGGATTTGAGCTGCGAGGAGATGGTGTATATAGGAGACGGATCTAGGAAGGAGGTGTGAAGTTCCAACAAATGATCATGCGACTCGAGACTCGTGCTTCGCGCGCGAATGCCAGCCCGCTGCGCATCATTGATCGCTGGGTCCGTCGACGGTGAGGGCTTTCTCGAGAAGCGTTGAGAGGCCATTGAGTTGGATTTCGATCCGAGATGCGTTGAAGTGATAGCAAATCACTGGAGCCACATGCGAAACACAGGAGCATCAACAGATTATGCGGCGTAGCGCCATGTCCGGCATAGGGAGGGCAAACGCAGTAGCATAGCCGGCGCCAAGGACTGCGGACGCGACTTTAGAGATCGAACCTGACCCTGACATAGAGCCCGACAAACTATCAGATTCCTGGCCATGACGTCCAGCCTCTTTATGATCTGCTCAAAGGTTGTGCAGTGTGGCAAAATAATTTCATGGCATCACGCCATGAGATAAGGCGACGTCTCGTGCTTAGAGCGCAATGCACATTGCTCCTCGGCCCTCGGTCTCATATGGATGTGCGCCGAGTTGTCTTCCATGTGGACGTGCTCAAGTCCTGATACGACGTCGTAGATGATACGTCAAGGCACTGACAGCAGCGACTTCGCTCCTCGCAGTGGGGGTTTCGTATTGCAAGTGATGTGTGATGTCCAACGAGCTCATCGTTCTCCATTCATACTTGCGGTGCAGACCACATGGATTTCACGCAAAAGATCGGCGTCCACAGCGCCACGCCAGCGACATCTCCGGTAAAATCATTCATGGTCTCCGGGGTCCGGTGTGAGTTATGATCTTACTTGTGGAGACAACTTGTAAGGGTCTGTCGACGTTGGCAGTCGTTCCTTGGTAGCGGTAAGTATGTTCCAAACCCGAAAACAACCACGATCCACGAAGCCATGGCAACAACCTGGTTGTTCCCCTGCCCGAAGGACAACCATTAGTGCCCGTTGATCTTGGTCTTCGATCATTGGCTCCTTGGCGCGGGTCTTGCGGACGGTTGAGCGGCGGTGGCGCTGAGCAAAAACCTTGTCGATCCTATGATCGGCTGATC
The DNA here is from genome assembly GCA_013248845.1 of Passalora sequoiae. Classification (NCBI taxonomy): domain Eukaryota; kingdom Fungi; phylum Ascomycota; class Dothideomycetes; order Mycosphaerellales; family Mycosphaerellaceae; genus Passalora; species Passalora sequoiae. The sequence goes on along the minus strand of WSQC01000044.1, from coordinate 446,151 downwards.
TCGCAGGCGTAAGACATGATATTAAGCGTTCGGAGAGCTTTCCTGTGTGCATATGAAAATTTCGAAGCAGCGAGGCATCGCGTTTCCAGCGAAGGTCGGACATAAGAGCTCTCGGGAAGTCCAGGAACGCAGTGGCAACGTGGGCATGAGCCCTAAGTACTCTTGACTCATGGATCGCTCTGTTCCAGTCTGCGCTGTAAGCACGTGCTACCAGAAACACGCTAGCCCATCATCTTCTTCAGTCGTACTGGTCTTCAGGGCATATCAACGCACAAGACTTCGACAAGCGTCCAGACAGTAGTCCGCTGAGCTTCGTCGCAAAGCTTCGCCTTGGGGCATGCCATGTCGGAGCTTCGCGCAAAATCAGCAATGGCTGCGTATTCGTGCTTGTCCTTCAGAGGTTTCGCAAGCGTGTTCTCGAAGACCGCTCTTGGTGTAAGACGGCGCGTCAACTGCTTCTGCAACTCCACGCTTATCACCCTGCGATGTCCTTGCCCCACGAATCAAGCACAGGCACACTTCGCAGTTGAGATCAAGCTGGATCGTCGTCAATGTGATCTGCGATCTGGCAACTTTGTACGAGGCTGTCGAGCAAGTGTGTTAAGTCGTCTGGCTAAATCTGACATCTGTACCGGGAAGATTCGTGCGTACTGGCGGTAGTGATGGCTCGTTATCGACCCTGGAAGGGTGTTGCTGGAAGTCCCCAATAGTCGAGCGAGCTATGTGCGCAAGGTCATGCGCGAGGCATCGCATTGCGGACCGAAGCTCAACGATAGCAGAGCATTATCTTATCCACTGATCTCGAATGGGATCCCAGTAATGCGAGTTGGACGCGCTGCTCGCTGAGCTTGCGGCTATAACCGTTAGCAGCGGCACAATGTATGTATCCAGAAGACATTACCCTCAGAAGATGGCACCACACCCTCGGTTCCGTCTCGATTTCGACCTTCGCTGGATTTTGTAGGTGATAGACCCGGCGCTTCACTGGCAATCTCCTCTTCATCGCTTGGGCTTGAGATCGAAGTCACTGGCGAGCTATCAGGCGGACGAGCCTTATTTCTATAATCACGATATCTGAACACACTTGAGAATGTGTCAGCTTATTGATGCAAGATTCTAGCTGCCCAGCCGGCAAGTTGTTTCATCCCTGGGTAGCTCGACCTGCGAACGACTTACTGCCAGAGTAGCCAGCGAATGATCCAATTGTCTGGGATCTCGCGATCTGCCGTGTCGTGTCCGAATTGGTAGACCTGCAAACACAGGACATCAGCCAGAGTCCCCAGTACGAGGAGATAAGAGCCCGTGTGCAGCATGCCATGGCACGTCTTCCATCTGCCACCACCTGAATAGCTGTACTTACAGCTTTGGTCTCTGTCCGAGCCTGATCGTAGATGCGAAGCACTTCTTGTTGCCAAGCGATCTCATGGATCTGTGCTGTGCTGCTGCTCTGATTCTCCAGTAATCTGCGCCGAGCCTCCGCAGCTTCCATCTGTGGGCTTCACGTTAGAGTGAGCTTGTAAGACTGAGCACTTCACTTGATCGAACCTTCATCAGGGCGTATACCCTCTTGTGTACAGGATCGGTCGGCAACAGACCGAGACGACCGAAGAATCGAGCTTTTGATTCGCTCTGCGCGAGTGCCGGCACCAGTGGTGCCATCACGGAGCACTGTTCGAAGCTGCCATGTATCTCCTCCGAGAAGAAAAAGGATCAAATCCAGCTTTGATAAGGACGAGCGTCTTGACGGCCCATGGTCCATAGCCTCATGCAAGATCGCGCTAGACCTGGCTGCAGGTTGCGCAAACTCTCTCTCATCCCTAAGGTGTGATTCTTCCAGTTCTCGAATGACAATACGGAGATCACTTCTGCAGATGCGGATGCTCCCCTACCGCCAAGCTTGTTCGCAGCGGCGCACGTGATCGACAGTTTATGTCGCGAGACTGCATTAAGGCTACGGTAAGTGGCCGTCGGATGGTCGTATCGCTTTCCTGCATAGAACTTACATTGCAGACGGCCGGGCGGTGCGCTGTATGGAGCCGTGATTCGCTGTGACTGCGCTTTTCAGTGGATCGACGTCCATACCCGGGCACTGCCGTAAGCTGCATGAAGACCATAGCACGTTGTGCATGTGACGAGCTAGCAATGCATTAGGTTGTAGAAAGATCTTGCCGCGACAGCAGAGCGATCCAAGTCATCCTACGGCAGGTTCATGACGGAGAGCATTTGGCTCGCGTTGCCAGCACAATGTTCAGGCGCTGCAAAAGCGGTCTCGAACATGCCGTGCTGTGCTGGACTAATAACAATCTTCCACGCCCAGGAATCTGCGGCGTCCGACTGGCACACCGCCTACAGGCATAAAGTCTGCTACTTAGGCAGGTGCAACCCCCTCGTGCGCCACGCAGATCACCGGAGCCCTACAGAGCAGCAACGACAGCAGCCGAAAAGCGTGACCCGTTTCTTGCTCGATGCTGAAGGCGTGGCGATTACTCAGCATTCGGCGCCGAACTGTGGCCGATGTGGCGAAATAGGGAAGGTAGATGTCGGCGACGAGACCATCAGCGCGTTTGTTGCGGGGCAGCGAGGTGTCTGCCACGGGCTCCCTCGTTGAGCGAGACTCAAAGTAATCTCGGACTGGATCGCTCCCAGGGATACCACGGTACGCCGGCATACTATGGAATTCGTCTGCTGATAGCGCGCGCTGCCTACCATGATGATCAGAGCCATGTCGCTGTCTGCCGAAGGCGAGCGCCGCTTCGAGTTCTTTCCCCTCGCTATTCCACCACATCATCAACATCATCATTATCATTATCGTCAACCCTATGTCGGCAGTTGTCTTCTTGGGCTCGCTGGAGGTTCTGATTCGGGCTGAGATCGGCCATACCAGCTTCTAGCACAAGAAGTGCTTAGCGCTAACCTATTCCGGTTCTTGCGAGAGAGATGGATGCCTTCAAGGATCCGAACGGCTCTACCGCAACTTCTGCTCGAGCGCGGCTTGTGCATCGGAAGGGCTTTGACGACAGTATCTTCGCTAACTGACACTGTTCCGTTCTAGTGCCCTGGGTCGCGTAGAAGATCTGCGCCCCAAGCCAAGATAGAGCCACTCAAAGCAGACACAGATGTGATGCGCAGAAAGGCGTTGTCTTGCTTTATCTCCGACACTGTAGACCAAAGTTTAAATGCGCCCAGCAGAGCGGCACCGTCGTTCCCCCCACCACGACAAGGATGCACGTCGATTGGCGAACACTCTGTAGAATGTGGGGCGAGGGGCATGATCGCACAATCAATGTCGTTCCATGTTGTGTCTATCATCAGCCATGCGTGCGCCGTGCATTCTTTCTGAGGCACACTTGCTGATCGGCTCTCGGCGGTTACCGCGCAACCTCGTATCTCGTTTATCACGCTTTCTGCCCGAAGCATCCTCCTCCGCCTAATAAAGTACGTACGCTCGCCCAGGCCCGAACTCACCTCTTCTCGATCCGCGACCGATATAGTGACATCTCCGCATCCGTTGAGACCTGCTTGAGATTGGCAATGTAGCGTTGCGTCGACAGCGTGGCGCAACCTTTCAATAGGCTTGCTCGGGATTTTGGAGACAGGTGTTTGCATGTCCGCTCGCATACGCACGTCGCAAGACGCTACTCATCATCAACAATAATGTGACCCAATTGATTTTCAATAATTGGCCAACTACGAAGATTTGTCCTTGAATAAAAGTGCCTTCACTCTTACTCGCTAAGGAGCGAAAACACGACTGGGTTATCCCTGCAACAGCAGAAGCCATAGGATCGAAACCATGCAGACCGTCCTTGTCTTCCATGTTCAGCGCTGTTGGCACCACTGCAGTAGTAGTAACTCCTCACCGTAAGCTGCCATCCCCCAGCCGCACTTTTGTGCCGATTGCCTGCCTACAGCTTGTTGGAATACCTGCGATGCTCGCAGACTTGCCAAACACATGGACCTTCTGCGCATGCGTGCCACGAGGGAAGGAATGATAATCGCAGGCATCACTGCTAAGCATTTGATATGTTGTGCCCTAGATCTGGAGCAGATTCCTCGCTGTACCGGCACATACTCCGACATGAAAGGCAATTGTCCATCTCCATTGTCGCAGTGCTACTGCACACCGGATGTTGCTGCATCGCAAGCAGAGTAGTCGGTTGCAGTTTTGATGGAAAGTCGCCAATCGAGCCAAAGGTTCTTGGTGACCATCATCAGGCAGGTGGTTGAGCCGTTAACAATGAACATTATGAGGTCTTATTATCTCAAGGGTGTGTTGACTTTCGCAGCACTTCTGATGTGTGATTACGGCATATGAAATATTGATAGTAAAGATCCTCCAGTCTTTGGTCAAATGCTACGATACGGTCTGTAGCTTTGCATTGTTGCATCTCACGTGGGCAGACACATTTCGTGGCACCATCAACTTGCTTGCGAACGTGGACACAGGTCTCAGATGACTCGTGGTATGTTGCACCCCTGAGCGGCGGAGACACTACAGTACTTGCGGCGGGCTCCACGCCCTCGGCATATTCATCGTTCAAATGGTAGCAATGCTTCACAGTACACGCATACGCATCCATGTTCTCATTCCTGCTACGTCGTGACATAGTCGTGCTAATTGATGTCCTTCGTATCAGCACAAAGCGTCGAACTTGGAAGAGACCTCGACTTGATAACTTCATTTGCTTGACTCCTGGCCAGCTCCGTGATGTTGCACTACCGCGCGACTGCCGAAGTTTGATGTGCAGCATTGTGTCGTATATATTCGTGTCCCAGCATTGATCCTCACGATGCCGAACAAGGTGCCTCCGAACAGGCATATGACAGCGGATACTGTTTTTCATCACGAGCGATTCTCCACAGGCATAATCTCAGCCGGGCAAAGATCGAAGGGCTCCGTGAGTCCATATTCTTCTTCGTGGCATCTTCGTGTTTCTCTAGACCTTACTGAAACAGCACTAGCAGGGGTTGCTGATCGCGCCCCTGGCCCTGCCGGGAGACGCGCATGGACTTTCCGATATCTTTAGACTCTGGCAATAACTACTGGCATCGTGCAAATTGCAACGCAACGTCTTGCACAACAACCTGATACGCGGCCAGCGACATTGACTGTTTGTTTGCTGTGCGATTCTGCTACACAACAGCGACAAGACCGGCTTCAATAGACGTTGTTACTACGACCGAGCAACTTTCACACCCGCAGCACTTCGCTCGTCTTGACCAAGTTGAGAGCGTCAGGGGCGAACGAACAGCACACCCTTGCTGCCACGACGTGCAACACGTGAGACGACAGGATCAAAACCTGCTGTGACACCCACCAAGGAGGCCAGACAATGGCTGGTGAAGATGTGACACCGAGTCCACCTGCCAGCACCATCACTAGTCCTGAGCAAAGACCAGGCTCGCCTTCTCCCAGCGTTGAGGCTTCGCTGGCATTGGATGCTGTTCCGCTGCTGGACTGCTCCCGCTCGGTGTCGACACCGTCTAGTACCACGGGCTCGACACTGTCTACACGGTCACGAAACTCCCGACTTAGTGATGGAGGGTCATCGGTGGTCAAGAGGCGGGGCTACATGCGGCCGCAAGGTACTGCATTTGCAGACTCGGCTCGAAACCGAGACAGCGTGATGAGCTTGGGCAGTATTGCTCATATGCAATACTACTTCGCACGAACTGGACTACTCGATGGGAAAGGGGCACAATTAGCCAAGGAAGAACGCAAGAAGAATGCGACATATGATGACAAGGAAAACAAAGCGCCGTTCATGTTTCGAGGAAGCACGATCGATGATTACAACATTGGCCGTCTCTCCCTCATCGACAGCAGTGCATCCTATGCAGTTTCCGATCCCGGCGTCGACGGTGTGACTGAAAGTTCAACAGACATGCATGCCAAAGGGGAGATCTGGGCAGACTGGAGTGACCCGATTATGCTACCGCCAACAGTGAGTACGTACAAGGAGAAATTGGAATACATCGAGCCGTTGCCAGACATGCCTGTATTACGAAGGGAACTAAAGGAGGCTTTGCAGGATGCTTTAAAGGTGCTTGAGGAAACTCAGAAACGGGAGGACGAGGAAAGAGGCAAGGTCGCAGAGACTAGTGGCTTCTACGAGATCCAAGGCTTGCATCTTCTGGATATCATCACTTTAGCGATTCGAGCGGCGAAGAACTACTACACTGCCCACACTGCTCCTCAGAAGTTATACGCCATCAAGTCGGAGAAGGAGATAAGGTCAGAGCTATACCAAGTCCTTGACATTCTCAAACGTATGGCGAGTCGCAATTTCCGTGGCGGCATCCGTGTAGAAGAGCTTGTAGCGATTATCACGTGGATCGAGAGCATAGATAAGTTGTGGAAGAAGGAAGAGGCTCAGGAAGAAGCAGAGGCAGCTGAACGTGCTTCGTGGGTCTGGAGAGAAGGCGACTGGACTGGTCGAGAAAGAGAACGTGAATGGCTGTTCCTCAAATCCTTCGACCAAGAGCTACCAGCATTGCCACAGTGGCCAGAGGCGAGTAACGGCCGCACTCTGCCCAACGACTTTCTCGCGACATTACAAGACGGTCAACGCCTGGTCAAGCTCCACAACGCCCTTGTCGCCAGAAGTAAGCGCAGATTTCACGAGATCAAGACTTGGCACACTGATGTTGCAAAACCATACCGGATGGCTGACAATCTTCGCTACTGGGCGAAAGCAGCAGAACTTCGGTGGGAAACGACATTGAATGTGCCAGCGCTTGATATCGTTCATGGCAAAGATGAAGAGACGTGGGAGAAGTTCGATCAAGCCATCTTCAAATGGTGCCAGACAGTCAGGACCGAGCTAACGGAGGATTGGGACCAGGAAGCGCGAAGTCAAGAGAAAAGAAGACCGCCGGAGGTAAAGGTCGAGATGCCGGAGGCTGAGACGGACATGCACAAGGACGATAGTGGTATTGAAGTCGTAGCTGCGGCGTAGCACGCCAAGTCACGACGAGCTCACAACCGCTGGCCCAGATGGATCTAGCAGCATGGGTGGAGTAGCGGAGCATAACAGTGGAGCAATTGACGGCCAAGCTTGTGATTGACCACCGGATTTTGGAGAATGATACCCCACCATGAAGGAACCAGATCTTCTTTTTCACAGCGGAATTGTTAGTTGTAATCGCTTATATGGCGACAGACTTAACTTCGTAGTTGATAGTAATGGATCTACTGAGCCTTCCTTCGGCCGCCTAGGGCAACCCCAACGTACGCCGGATGCTTCAGTGTGAGGCGAAGATTTGGTCGATCGGACCTTGGAATTCGAGAATTCGAGTCCCTCGCGGTCAAATCCTAGGGTGCAATCCAGCTCCAATGTTGGCTGCATCTTGTCCGTTCGTGCTTGCTACTCTCTTGCCAACGATGGGGTCGACTACTTCGTATGTACCCGCACGAGGCGCGACGCGCGATTACTACTGACATGCCACTGCTTGATTGTGGCTCTTCTGCTTGCGATTGTGGCGATGGGGACGTTGGGCTGGTGATGGATCTCTTGTAGGTAGTGAGACCCTAGCAGATAAAACAACAAGGTGCACACCAAGGAAATCCATTTTCCCTGAAAGGCAAAATCGTACTATCTCCATTACAATCCAAACCGAGCCCATTCCATCCCTCGCAAGCCAGACTCGACATACAATACCAATCACTCACCAATCGACAGACAAAGGCTGTCGAGCATAACTCGCCGCATACGCGCAGGCCATGAATGCGAACAGCCAGATACCCCATCTACCATATCTTCGCAACGATACAGCTCACAAAATTCAACATATATGCTTGCATGCAGACTCGTCACCCAGCACGCTCGATGGAGTCGACTTCACTTGAAGGGTTGCTATCATCTTTCCCCCAAGAAAAGGACACGGGCTAGCATCCACGAGTCAGGAGAGTCACTCGCATCGCATCGAGACAGTCGTCCTAAATGAATGGCATCGCAGTGTACGACGATACGTGCGCTGTCGACAGGTAAGTCCGAAGCGATTGCACGTGTGTACCTCATAAGTTCGGCAACACCGAGCGTTGACAGATGGAAGGCAGAGCCACAAACGTTAATGTCGTCCATTAAAAGCTCACCCCAAAAGGCAAGCATCATTCATCCCATCATCTATGTACATACCACGGATCCAGCTATCAAGCGGCTCTCGTTTCTTTTTTCCCCTTTTAAAAACGCCTCTTGCCTCTCATAATTTTAAAAGTCGTTACGCATATACTCATGGTGTCTGTACAACCCATCCATCATTCCGCGGCCGGAAAAAGGTACCCACTCTTCGCTATGCCTCATCTATGCTATGCCAAAACCATTCCCAACGCTGATGCAACAAACAATACAGAATACGCCAACGGAAGCCACGTCGCCACGGAACCTGCCGTATGTGCAACCGCCGCGGATGTCCTCGAGACCTGAGCCGTGATGAGATTCGATGAACCTGCAGTAGCCAGGAGAAGCGGTCTGGTGATATCGGATTTGACGTCCTTGAGAGCCTCGTTCACAAGATCGGTCGGCGCACAGTTGGACGGCAGAACCGTTGTCGCGAGTCCTTGAGCGTTCCATCCTGTCTTCACCCCAGCTGGGATCGTCGCGGTCGTGAGAAATCCCTTATTGTCATATGATGTGACAACACTATATCCCGAGGAGGAGCAGTTCACCGCCGCAGACGAAGGCGAATGCCGTGGCGAAGAGGATGGTGATGCTGTGGGGTGCGTTGACTGTAGGCGCGTCAGCATACTATTTCATTGTGACCGTCAGCACTGGGTGGGATCTTACTCACGGTGGTCGCCGAGTTTGGAACGACCTTGCCGGAGCCACTCACCGTCCATCCCGAGGGTAGCCCGGGCAAAGTGGTGTAACTGACAGTCGCAGTGTTCGTCGCATGAGTTCCGGTCCAAGGCTCGTTCCCGCTGCTGATGGAAGTGATGGCAGGAGCATCGGCTACGGTGACACTACCACCTGTGTTGCTGTTGATCTTGCCGCCTTCAGACTCGATCGATTCCCAGGAGCCAGACATGTCGCCGTACTTGTAGGAGGTGCCTGTGCTGTAGTCGACGACGCTGACGGAGCTGACGTACATGGTGTAAGGGCCATTGGCATAGTCGACGGCGCCACCGGCCCATTCGATCGTGCCTTGGGTGTTGCCAGGATCGCCTCCTGCCCATGCGCCTATCTTGAGCTGCATGGGAGTTTGAGGGTACTGGCCCTTGGCATCTCCAGCGTTGAGAACTCGGATGGTCTTGCCGTCAACGGACCAGACGATTTGGTTTTCGGTCCATTCGACATCGTAAGTGTGGAATTCTCCTTGGGTGTTGGACACTGCGTGGACTGCTGCGCGGTCGTATGTGGTGGTCTGGCCTTTGCCAAAGTAGTTGCTCTGCACTTGATCGCCCTTTCCGCCCAACCATTCCCAGTCGATTTCGTCGAGATCGTCTGATTGCAGGACGACTGAGCTGACAATGCCGGTGCCTGGTGCAGCTTTCATAGTGACTGACAGTTTGCCGAACATTATGTACCACTTGGATACCAAGGTGGGTGCATCCCCTGACTTGGCCACGGTGAAAGCAGCGCCATTGTCGTCGTAGGTGGGGGCGCCTTGTGTTGTGAACTCATCTGATGCTCCGTCCTTGAAATTGTACGTTACTGATTTGCCAAGAGCAGGGTCCGCCGGGCAAGATTGTGATGTCGGGTTACAGCTGGAGAATGTTTGTGCTGTCGATGATGATGTGAATATGAGGCCAGCAACGACGGCCAGTCGAAGCGACGACCGCATAGTCAGCAGACTCTGCAGGGTAAGCATGGCGTACTCAGTGTAGTAATGTCAATAGTAGTAGTATACGATGGAACAATTTCTCTCTGCAATGTTGGAGAATGTTTGTACGAGGTAGATACGAGAAGGAACGGATCAGAGGCAGGTAGGTAGCAAGGACAATATTTGACAGCACCGTGAACACTTTCCCTTTCTTACCAGCCATCCTCATCCACGCGTCGTCATCTGGATGGACTTGAATATTACGGACTTTTTGCAAGAAATAGCTGGTTTAACGAGCGAATGCAGCTCGAGCTTCCCTGTCATCAGTATACAATTGGCTCAGCAGGAGAAGAGAGGTTGAGAGATGGCTGGTTCATGACCGAAAGTGGCAGGGACACTTTCGGCCCGCTCCCGCTTCTCGGTTCCCGGCGGGGCAGCCCTACTATCACGTGACGTCGGATCATGCCAATGTTCTCGCTCAAGTCGCTGATGCAGACGCTAACGTCAATGCTCACGCTGACGTCGAACAAATGTCGACGTATACGCTGACACCACGTCCATATACGCGCCAACATCGATTCACGCGCTAACACCACGTCGGCACGGATGCTCACGTCAGCATCTCCGCGGCAGACATAGCGCTAAAACTAGGCTAACACCCTCGTTTACATCGTTGTATACGCTGTGTAGACTCTTGGCACGCGGTCGGCTGTCGCCCGGAGCTACAGACGCGCCAAGGATCGCGTCTGCCTGTTTGTTGTTGCTTAAGCTCACGATGGACACGTACCAACGGTTCCCTGACTTGACGACTTAAACGTATACTAACCACAGGACATCCGCACCACCACAATGGCGGACACTCCAGATCTAATCGACTTCAATGTCATTGAATCGCACAAGGAGAACATCCAAGCACTTCCCAGTGGGCGCTCGGCGAAAGCGCTCGCGCAACTATACTCTCCACCACTTCTCGCTGCCCAAGCATCGCCAGGCTTGCTCAGTGAAGCACAGCTGAAGACACGAGCCGATTTCGAGAAAGAACTCGCCACGATTGATGAAGCCGATGACCCTCTCGATATTTACGACCGTTACGTGAAGTGGACGCTGGATGCCTTTCCTTCTGCGCAAGCGACACCGCAGTCGCAATTACTGCCGCTGCTGGAGCGTGCGACCAAGGCTTTCCAATCAGACAAGCACTACAAGAATGACCCTCGATACCTGAAGATTTGGCTACACTATATCCGCCTCTTCTCCGATGCGCCCAGAGAGGCTTTCGTGTTTCTGGCACGGCACGCAATTGGCGAGAGCTTAGCATTATACTACGAGGAGTTCGCGGCATGGCTAGAGAATCAAGGACGATGGAATCAGGCGGAAGAGATCTACAGACTAGGCATGGAGAAGGAAGCGACACCTGCTGCACGACTGACGCGCAAGTTCAACGAATTTGAGCAGAGATTGGCAGCACGACCACAAAATGCAGCAGAACCATCCAGTCCAGCTTTACCGAGTGTGAGACCAGCCCTTGCTGCAAAGTTGGACCCTTTTGCTTCCGCATCACCAGCACAGTCGCAGCAAGGGAGCGGCTCGAAGAAGTCGAAGAGCTCGAAAATGCAAATATTTGCGGACGGCGATGAGGCGTCAAGACCAGGATCTGGGAGCAGTGGCACCGGATGGGACAACTTTGGATCGCTTCACACCCGAAAGAAAGAGAATACGGCAGAACGGAAACCAATGGCGGGTCAAACGCTCAAGGTAGGCAAGACAAATGGTGGTATGGAGAAGTTGGAAGTGTTCAAAGTAAGTCTGGCCACCTCCACCACGGAACATAACCTCATGTTTACGAATGCAGGACTAAATGTTATTTCGTATATGCAGTCATCTGAAACTGAGATTCCAAAGCACCTTTTCAACGGATCCTCGACTAGTACTCATGAGCAGCAATTTGTTTTCAATGAGAGCACCGGTAGGCTAGAATGCGTGTTCGTGAACCTCGAGGCAGTATATCCCGAGCCCGGCAATCTGGCGGTGGAGTATTGCTTCGAGGAATTGAGAGCGAGACATCGTGGCTGGCTGAGCAAAAATTGGAAGAAGGACAAACAGTCAAGACCGAAGAAACAATCCAGGAGCGATACTTTCGACGTTCATATCGATACTGGCCTGGCTGAACAGCGACCAGCCGAGGACAGCACACCACAACAATACATGAAGAAGACAAAGAAGAAGGGCTTCGAGATCTTTGAAGATGTTCCCGAGACCGAGGCGAAACACTCGAGCTTAAATCCCCGGGATGGAGTACTGGTCGAGAACGTGAAGACGCTTGCGCTCAACGATGAGAATGACGAGAACACTCCGCCCTCGAAGCAGGATATGGAAGCAGCGAAGAAGGCGAGACGTGAGGAGCGCGCCAATCGGACGCGAAAGATCAAGGTGCCCGAAGTGAAGTACATCAAGAACGAAACTCAGACTATCAAACTCAATATGGATTCGCCACAGAAGCCTAAGACGAAGCGAAAAAAGTCCATCGGGCCAGCTGAGCCCACGATGACCATCAACACGAAAGAGGCCATGGAAGAGATTTATGGCATCTTCAGTGCACCATTACCGTCACACGAAGAGCAGCAGGACGACGAGGACGAGTCTGAAAGCGGCAGTGAGGCAGAGACTGACTATACTACGGGAGATGAAAGTACTGCTACTGGCAAAATGTCTGCACCTGCAAGCGAGTACGGCGACGAGACAAGAAATGAGCTTATGAAGAGCACGAGAACAGATGACGATGATCGGACAGATGTTAGTGCTTGGTCAGATTTCACATCCAGCAAACATGTGCCGCAAGCAGATGGGACAGAATCACAGCAGCCCACGGAGCATGATCTACAGGTAGAGGAGCACCACCACGAAGACTTGAGCACCCCAGTCGACGACGAGAACCCACGTACACAATACATACCAGTACCGGACGAAGACTACGACCCACCCGCGAACCATTACCAGATGTTACCCAACCACCGACTACCATTCATGACACCCATTGCAGAGCAGACTGAGTCTTCTCTTGGCGCTGCCACAGGACGCACGACGAAGGACTACTTTGGTGGAGCAAAGACACCGAGCAGACAAACTGGTATGCCTGAAGATATTGAAGATGAGGAAGAAGAAGAAGAACCACCTAGCAGTCCGTTTCAAGATGTGATCGCTGACATGGCTGAAGACAAACGCAGGGTCCTGCAGCCTATTCGCACCAAGAGCACGAAAGGTGCCATCACATTAGGACAAGGCACAGCGAAGTCACAGACCGAAAAAAAGCATGGGCCTGCAGCCTTTGATCTTGTGCAGACGGGTTCAATCATCAAGGACTTGCAATGTAACCCTATGGATCCTGCTATTCGCGAAACTATCTTATCCCAGATGAGGCCCTCGCTCTCGTCGTTCGAAGGCTACTATGAGGATCTCTCAGTCAGCACGGGCCAGTCGCAAGACATCAAGAAGTATATCAAAACACTTTCGAAGGCTAGTCGCAACAGCATGAACCCAGACAAGACAGCCCAGACCCTGTCTGTCCCACCCACAGTCGACCTACCAGGCGCTCAAGGCTCATACATCATCAAGCGAGAACTAGGTGCCGGTACTTTCGCTCCTGTCTATCTCGTCGAAAACAGTGCCGCAGCAGCACTCGAGGAACACGAAGACGATGACGATGAAAACATGCCCCCCGTCCGACTCGGGAAGCAAACCCACCGAAAACCCCTCGAGGCAATCAAGATGGAAGAACCAAACAGCACCTGGGAATTCTACATGATCCGCACAACCCACCATCAACTCGGCATCAGCAGGGCAACCGAAAGCATCGTCCGCGCCCACGAAATGCACCTCTTCCGCGACGAATGCTTCCTCGTTGAAGAATTCCGCGACCAAGGCACCCTCCTCGACCTTGTCAACATCGCCCGCCTCGAAAGCACCGGCAGCGGCTCCTCCACCGGCATGGACGAAATGCTAGCCATGTTCTTCACCATCGAGCTCCTCCGCACCGTCGAAGCCCTGCACAGCAAAGCGCTAATCCACGGCGACCTCAAAGGCGACAATATCCTCGTCCGCTTCGACGACAATTCCATCGAAACAGATTGGTCCAGTACTTACTTCCCTTCCGGCGCGCACGGATGGTCGAGCAAAGGTGTCTGTCTCATTGATTTTGGGCGAGGGATTGATATGAAGCAGTTTGAAGATGGTGTGGGGTTCATCGCGGATTGGAAAACTTCGGAGAATGACTGTGCGGAGATGAGGGAGTTGAGGCCTTGGACTTATCAGATTGACTACCATGGTCTCGCAGGGATAATCCACTCTATGCTTTTCGGGAAATATATGGAGACCGTCGCTGACAAGACTCCTCATGACCTTAGTCAGGGATCACAGACGAGGACGTATCGGATAAGGGAGTCTTTCAAGCGGTATTGGCAGGTGGATATATGGAGTGAGGTATTTGCGTTGTTGTTGAATCCGATGGCGCATATTGGTGTGGAGAGGGATGGGAAGATGCCTGTGTTGCAGGGGATGAGGGGTTGTCGGGAGAGGATGGAGGGGTGGTTGGAGGAGAACTGTGAGAGAGGGATTGGGCTTAAGGGGCTGATTTTGAGGATGGAGGCGGCTGTGAAGGAGAGGAGGAAGAGGAGAGGGGTTTGAAGTTGGCGTAGGCGCAGCAGATGCGTTCGGTAGCATGAGATGGGCGTGTAGAGTGTTTTTGGGGCGATTGGTGGTTTGGGATACCCTGATGATGGAAAGGAGGTGATCTCGTATTTCGTGTGGTATCAGTCGCTTTTCCAGAATCGTAGAATCATCGCTTATACCGCCCTCGCGACTGCATATTCCAGTGAAGAGAGTGAGACGCTGTCGCTGGCGCTAGATCAGTCCGGAATCTCCCAGGAGCCCTCACGTCGCCTCCTTGGAAAGCTCTTGGTCGTTCTCGTCCACGCCCAGTGCCCGCGCTAGGTAAGATCGAAAATCTTGCTCGAAGATCCTGTGATTCCCTTCGGCCTGGTCGCACCGGCAGTCACACGCCAATCGAGAGCTCCGCCATCTCCCGGACATGCCTCGCGCGTGATCTGCACCGTGATTAGACTGATAGATGGAATCCTGACAAGTTGTGCAGATCGGCGCCAGGTGGGATTCGATGACATCGAGTAGATTGAAGCTGAGGTGCGCCTTGCTGTGCGACTCTTGTAGTGCCTTGAGGAGCGCGGCGCATGCAGTCGCCATGTACTTCCTCTTTGTATCTGTCTCTTCGCATAATGAATGCAGCAGAAGTCGTAGTGGTCGAAACACGGGTGCTTTAGGGAATTGGATGATGTGGTCAGGTTACGCAGGATTTGAGATAGATACTTCGAACATGAGGCTGGCTTTGTTGAAGCCGTTGACTGCGAATTCCGATGTGGATCTGAGATGTTGTGCTCGTGGTCTCGATGACTACGGGATTGAGTTTCGGCTGTGTTTTGACGCCCTGCGGCACGCCGCCAGGTCTTCTTTCGTGTTGACTGACTCACATTGAGGAAATGACTCAGGGTGAGGATGTTGTGGAACTTGAAGCAATTGACGCTGAACAGGATCTGGCTTGCTTCGGCGTTGATCTGACGATCGGCGTGGAGCATCGCAGTGTGCGTGGGTATTCCTGGTACCCAGGCTCTCTTCTTGCGATTGTAGACTTGTCCCTGGTGTTCGACTTTCTTGCTATTGCTGCTGCTGCAGCCGGCGTCGCGCATGATTTTGGCTGGTTGGATGAAAGTGTTCATTCTGGTATGATATGGATAGATCGTGAGGGCGATTGCTTGGTTCTCCTTCGGTGCTAGACCGTAGATCTGTTCGAATCCTCATTAGCACGGAAACTAGTAAGCGACTGTCGCCACACTCACGTCTGTCCGTATCTCCACCGGTAAGCTCAAGAACGTGGTCTTGGTCTTTTTCTCGCCATCAGCCATGGTAATTGTGGTTTGGCAGTGCTGTACGGTGGTCCAAAGGCGGTGTTGGTGTCTTGTTGGTGGAATGTGGAGTCCATGATCTTGTTGATGGTGAAGGAGTTTCCGAAGCTGAGACGATGTGAGATAGTGAGGCGCAGCCAACGTGGCAGCTTGGCTTAGCATGTGAGACTGTGCTGAGAGGTGAAGGTGAAGTGAAAATATAGAGAGTCGCGAATGATTTGGCTCGAATAGCAGATGTTGTCAAACGCAGCAGGCCCGAAGCATGTCATTAGCTACGGGCCGTTACATGGTCGATTCAAGCAGTGTATCGCCGTGTGCTGCAGTCTTGAACGCTCTCCATATCGCCATGAAGACGTGAAGAGCTTCAATGTCTGCTAAAGTCACCCCTGCAACTAGCCCGATCCCAAACTCAGGCCCTTCACCTTCACCAAAGCATCCTGCAGATTCTTTTGCAGCTGGATATTGTGCTCTTCGGCTTCTCCGCATAGACAATTACAAGTGTCGCTAACATCGGAATTCGTAGTCATCAACCTGTGATGATGTGGATCGGGATAACCAGTTTTGTAATCTTCGCATGCACATCGGTGCAAGTCGAGCTTAATGACTTCGAGCACATTGAGGTGCAGGCCAGCATTTTGGTGGCTCTGCTGCAGTGCTTTAAGCATGCCGGCGCAATCTTTCGCAATGGTCTCGACACTGACTCGAGCTGTCCTGTAGCGATCTATGTGCCTCATCGCGCATGCGTCATAGTGATCGAGGTGCAATTCCTTGAGGAATATCGACTTAGATGCGAGCTTGTTGAATATGTTTTTGGCATCCTTCTTGATGTAGCCACTACCAAGCACAGCGACACTGCGCAAATGCTGAGCCTTATCACCGAGAACGTCGAGGAAATCGCCTAATACCACCGTGTTTCTGGCGCAGAACGTGTTCCGACCGAACACAATCGCGGTGGCCTCTGTGTTGATTTGGTGATTGGCGTACAATATCGCGCTTCGGATCGGAGGCGCCTTGGCCCAGGTCCTCGTCTTGGTATCGTACGACTGGCCACGATGCTGCTTCTTGACTCTGTTGTCGCGAAGGATCCTCACCGGGTTGCCTGCCCAGCGCCGATTGCCGCGGCCACTCCAGCGTTGGCGATAGACCGCTATTCTAATGTAATCTGGTTCCTCCAGAACATAGCCGTAAATCTACATCTTACGTTAGTGCTGACTATCTGTGGTACTTCCAGGTGTATTGTTGCACCTGCACACCTCCGCCCGTATTTCCACCGGCAAGTCCAGGAAGTGCGTCTGGGATTTGTGGTCCTTCTGAGTCGGTGCAGTAACCGTGCCACCAATACACGACATGCTCGACGATACTATGTCGGTAGTACTTGTGTGGTGTGGTGGTGTCATGGTTTTCGAAATAGGTTTGTTGTCTGCAGACGTCGAAAGTGACCAGATTGATGCCTACACACTGAAACAGCATGTGATGACGCGACACCTGACCAAGGTGCACGAGCCCCAATTTCTCCGATACAAAGGCCCGAAGCAGGAGCAGATCCAGTGAAGAGCTGCGCATTCAAGCGTAGACGACGGGACATGTCGGGCACGATTCTTCCTTGCCTCACGTCCTCTAGGCTACTACCATAGGCTAATAATGGCTAGCCAATCCACCACAATCCCTGGCTCAGTCTGGAGTGCAATAGTCGAGCCCGCGAAGTTACGCATCCAAAGCATAGAACAACCAACGCGCACACCTACTTCCCAACGCGCTCATAGTGCTCCTCCCGGATACCCAGAACCTCCGCCACCTTCTCCCAAAACTCCCTCTGATCCCACAAATTCGCCTTCACCGCCGCTCTACACACGCAGCCACACCGCGCCCTCGGATAGTATCCAAACCAATTCGCCGCCATGGGAATAATCCTCTTACGATGAGACCAACCTCCTACTCTGCAATCCCAGCAATCCACGAGCCGATAGCGAACGACATCGAGCACGCTCACGCTGCTGAGGTTCTGGTCTTGGAACGACATCTGCAGTGCGGTGAGGAGCTCGAGACAATCAGCTACGATGCAATCGGTAGTGAGGAACTTCCGCGTTTGGCAGACGTCGTAGTGATCAAGTTGGAGGCTGCGCAGTGAGGGCGCAGTTTTGCCAAGCTTGGCGAAGGCTTCTTTGGCGTGCTTCTTAGTGTATCCGCCGCAGCTCAGAGCTACTGATCTGATATACCGAGCGCGAGACCCGATCGCATCGAGGAACTCGCTGAGTACCTTTGTGTCCTTGAACTCGAAGCAGTTGACGCTGAAGAGGACTCTGGTAGCTTCTTTGTTGACTTGACGGTTGACGTGGAGGATAGCTGTTCGGTTTGGTGGCGTCGGTATGTATCTCCCAGTAACGCGATCTTAGATGCTGCCTCGGGTGCTTCTCTTTCGTCCGCTCTTGTGCATGAATTTGTGTGTTTGGCTGATTTGGTTCCCTTGACGCGGGAGTGTAACTTTGATATGAACTCTTGCCTGGAGGAGACAGCTGTAGATCTGCACATCATGTTAGTTTATATCCAATCTGCTTTGTGAAGTGCTGGAGTCTTCTTGAGTTGCCTTATTTCGGATCTCTAACGGAAAAGCCATGAATCCGGTCTTAGACGGTGCTGGTCCGGAGTTTGCCATTGCTTTGGCCTGTCGCGCGGATATTATGGTGTTGGTTACGACGTGACAACAACTCATCTCGTAGTCTTGTATCTTCGGTGATATTAGCACTTGTCGGATGAAAGCTAAGCTTGTTGCTCAAGTGAGTCACGAACAGGGTTCAGCCGTTGAAGGCACATGCTTTGACTTCAGACCCTTCATATAGCAGTAAAGAGGCTTACACATTCGAGAACCCGGACGCAACCAGGCCGCTGAAAGGCTAAGGGCGGAATACGCCGCAAATGAAGACTCATCCTATGTGAAGCTGACGTATACAAGTCCATAAGGACGGCTGAGTTTCGCTCCTCAGAGCACATCTTGAGATTCTGTCTGCTCTAGTCTTACACATCATACAGGCTCGATCAGCCGGATGGCTATACAAGCGGGGTATTTCGCTTCTCACAACCAAAGGACGTATCGTTGCTCAGTAGAAATCGTCTGGCACCTTTTAATGTCCTTCTTCGTTCATGTCCCTTCATACATTATGCAATTAGCATTGGCGCTCTGTCTACGAAGATCGCCAGCTCCTCTCGGGTTGCTTGAAGCATGGCTACCAATTACGCTTGGCGCATCAAGGTCAAATGGGTCACTTCGTCTCGATATTCTTGTAGCGCCTGACGATTCTGAGAAATGCGATTCTCTTCGCGCATCTTGCACGGCAGTATTGCTCGATTTCGGCCGCAACGGATTCAACAAATGGCTGCCGAGATGACTCAAGGTCCTGCTAGCCACTCCCTTTGCACTCTGCAATGTGGCAAGACTCGGGTTTTTGAGCCCACTTTGCGTGCTGGGCGGAACAGAATCACCTAACTGCCGGCTTTCTTCTTGAAGTGGCGTTAAGAAAGGATCTTCGGGTGCTCGGGGCCGCACGATGGGTGTTGAAACTACTGAAGGATAAGACTTGAACGAGGGCGTTACATCGTATGATGTAATGGGCTCTCGCGACGGACTCGGGTTCACCAGCGCAATGGTTGGTGGAATCTTTGAATGTGACAGAGGATGCTGCTGAGACCTCCTGCGGTCGATTGGCCTTGAAGTGCCGAAGACCACACCTGTGAGTCCAGATCGTTGCTTCCTCATCAAGCTGCTTGCGGCATCCGAAGACATCCTTGCTGGTGTTGCTGGTCGTGATGGGTCCGGATTGACCACGCGCAGATGACTCGGCGGTAGTGATTCGCGAAAGCCTTGCCCGTTACCCGGAGCATAAGGTCGTGCCCAATGCCTGGTGCTCATTCGTATGATACGATGGTCCTCGTCCACGCTGACAGTGCTCAGCGGCCGACTAAGCGTTGGCTTTGGTGATCCCTTGCCAGTCACTGCCGCTAGACCATCTGTCCACTTTCGTACGAGCGTGGGACGGATGCCCATGCCCTTTTCACTCAATGAGGTGCCATGTTCTTCGGAGTTTGCCTTCTTCCTTCTTCGATGTAGAAAGAGGCATATCAGAGCTCCGATCAGGAGGAGACCCGCGATACTTCCTGAAAGTCCGCCCACGATTGCTCGCTTCCGTGCCGGATGAAGGGTGTTCGTACCTATCATCGATTTCGTCGCATTGACGGCGTCTGTTGCGGCCGAGATTGCTGCAGATGTCGCGTAGGTTGGGGAATCGTTCTGTGCCGAGTCCACAACAGTCGATGGCACAGCTCCCTTCAGAGTCGTGCTTCCGCCTATCATGTGATTCGTCAGGGTCCTCGAAGACGCGGACGAAGATGTCGATACCTTTGTTGTTGAAACGGCTGAACCTGTCGGATGAGACCTTGTTCTGCTAATGGACGCCGATGGTATCGTTACAAAAGTGGTGGAAAAGATTGTGGTAGTGACCTCAATGGTAGATACTGGCACGATGACCGTATTGAGCATGCTAGTTGGCGTATCCTGGACACCGATGTTGAGTCGCGTTGTCGGCGAGCTCGTGCTCGTAGCAGTGCGTTGATACTCAGCAAGGCCAGAAATCAGTGCGGTCCAGAAGTCCTCCCACAGATCCGAATCATCTTCTCGTCGCTCAACTTCCTCTCGGTCCCTGTCTGTCTTTGACCCCATCGATCAGCAAATTTTTAGCGCTTCCAAGTCTACGCAGTACATTGACATGCCAGCCATCAGCAGATTTGCTCGGTGCCCCAACGACTCAATAGTTACAGTCGACGTGAAGGAGAAAGGAAGTCCAAACAGGAACACGCGCTGCAGGATGTAGGGTACCAGCGTGCAGCGCATGTGACCACGTCCCACAGCACGCCGCAAAGGCTACGGTGAAACGATACTGGCGAGTATAAGACATGTTGCTGCTCGATAGAGAAGAATGGTATCCTTGCCCATCGTGCAGAAGTGTCACAATGCCGAGCGTGGCTGCACAGATGTGAGAAGGCGTTGCAGGGAGCAGTCACTGGTTGGCGAGCATCCTCCAGACGCGCCTCCTGGTGCGTCTCAGGTCAAGCTTTAGCGAAGACGGCGGCTCTGAAGCGCCGATCCATTCATTCCCATTTTCATTCGCTGCACAGCGCATCTCGTACGAGTCGATGCTTGACGATATCAATGGAAATAGAAGTTGTTAGCACGATGTTGTGGTGCAGATGGCCAGAAACGTTGCGTTGAACCGTCTTGAAGCTTTCCGGCAACGGGTGACAGCGGGCCGCTGCGGGCACTCGCAATCCAATGCTCGTAGGCCACTCGATCTCCTATGTTGTGCCTGAAGTATTCTACTACTGCACAAACGTGGAGGATAGCTACCTTTCAACATCCGAATGCAGGACCAGGACGTCCTAAGCCGTGATCCTTGCCAGCAGATGTAGCTACTCGTCTCTGGCGAACACTGGGCCAGTCGGTATGGGTGCACTTGGCAATAGAAGGCCTGTATTGCTTGCCAACGCACACCGCCTTCGCCACATGAATGGCCAACACGTCTTCAATCGCTTCTACACTACGCTCGCGAAGGCTGGGTGCCAGTATAGCCAGATGATAAACCAGCTTGCGAGGATCGCATCCAAGGGTCTTGCACATGGACCAGCCACATCTCGCTCGGGTCACCTTTCAGCAGCATTTCTCTAGAGGTCATCGGGATTGAAAGGCTCATCAACCACAGTCTGCCGTCTGCTTGATGCACCATAGCCCCATTCAGACGCGTGTTTCTTCCGCTTCTCCTCATATTCCAGTCTCTGCCGCTCCTCTTCCTCTTTCTTCTTGCGATCTGCCTCTGCTTGCTCTTCTGCACTCAGTACGCTCGCCGGATCCTTGCCAGCCTCGATCATAGCCTGTATTCTCCCCAACGCGCCATGCTTCCATAGATCGACACTTGGCCAAGGATCGAATGAGAAATTCATGGGTGTGAGCCATTCTTTGTCTTGCGGTGCCATGTTCTCGATATGCCTATCCCGACCGTCTGTTCGGATGTAGGCTTGGTTTTCTTGATCCTGTGATATGCCTGGCAGCGGTGTCGCCATGCCATTTGCAGCCTGTGGCTCGACTGGCTCTTTCTTCTCTTCAGGTCTGGCAACGAAGGATCGAGATAGTGTGGGCGGGACCGTGGTAGGCGCAATGAACTTTGCGTAGGCTAACAGTTCGTCCACCCTGACTTCGCGACGGGGCTCGATTGTGTCAATGGACGGTATTGAAAGGATTTCTTTGCGCGCGTCTACTAACAGCCGGATCGTGTTCTTGATCGTCTCGTCCAGAAAGTCTGAAGTCTTGCGAAGTTCTAAGATGCGCTGATGATTTTGTTGGTGATTGATTACTATACACCGTAAATGAATTTGATGTCCCTTATCGACGTGCTCGGATGTTCTTACACTTCTCAACCTTCTGCGCAACTACCTCGTCGGCTGCTACGAGTTCGTCTGCCGCTGTGGTCGAGGGATTGTACGCAGCGATAGAATCGGTAAGCCGTTGCAGCGCTGTCTCGACTCTTTGATAGCTTGTATGGAACTCTATGTCCATCGTGTAGTATGCCACTTCAAACTGTACTGATGTATGCCTGTGTACTAAGAAGGGAAGCACGAAATTGGCGCGCGCTCACACATGCAAAAAGAGGCTTAGTCATCCAGGACATGGATGGGCCGAACCTCGTCACTCGTCCTGGCATTCACACTCACCTGCATGTTATTCGACAGTCTCTGAACGTCTTCCTTGTGCATGTCCTGTTTGTACAGCAAGCAGAGTAATGCCAGTTGAATGCTCAGCCATGCACTCTGTCGAGCCCGAAGCATCTAGCCGAGGCTCCTTTGCTCTTCCGCAGGCATCATGATTATTCTCAAATCGATATTTGATTTGCTAACTCACAGGACCCTACTCTACATCGTCCTCCCAGATTCACAATGGCAGCAGCGAGCGTTATGAGAAGAGGCTCATGCCTTTGCCAGAGTGTCAAATTCACCATTACCGGCACGCCCGCTCGGCACATCCAATGCAATTGCCTGAACTGCCAAAAGTCCTCCGGATCGGCATTCTTGACCAACATGCTGTTCAAGCGAGACGTATGTGCCAGCTCGATGATACCAATGCTTGACTGACCCTTCTGTAGCAATACAAAGTCGACTGTGGCGCCGAGCACATCAAAGTCTTCAAAGACGGCGCCACAGACTCTGGCTCTACCCTAGAAAGAAGCTTCTGCTCGCAGTGCGGAAGTCCGTTACACATCAGGAATATTACGAACCCGAAGATGAGCGGTAACATTGTTGTCTGTGCCGGCACGGTCGATGACAACTACAAGGACTTCAAACCACAGTCTGAGCTCTTCGCTCACAGGAGGCATGCTTGGGTGCCTGAGGTCAAGAGGGAAAAGAAGAATGATACAAAGATGTGATTCCGCTGCTTTGTTGGTGATTAGATATGACTTGAATTACAGTATTCCTTGCGAATATGTTTGACTGACGCTTGCTCATATCTGAAGCAGGCCCGATTTCCAGCCTCATGGCACTGAATAATGCACATGTCATCTGGCCACCATTGAAAAGTGTGGTTTGTATGTGAAAGCTTCTCTGGTCGTATTCCTAACACGTTAGGACAATCATCTAGATACCCACGCACGCGCTAACTTCCCGAGCAAGTTAACATTCAGAAATCAAACCTCTCCTTCCCACGCCTAACAAACCTGAACGGCACCTTCCCCTTCTTCATCTGCATCGTAATTATCATCATCATACCATGATCCAGTAAATCTCTCACCCGAGCATCAGCCTTCTTCCACGCCTCACGCTTCTGCTCATCGCTCGCAACCTTGAACTCCTCATCGGACAAATACTCGCTGACATCGAGCTCCACAGAATGAGTCTTGAAAATAACAGCCAACACAGCCAAGATCTCGACTTGAGCGAACCGACGTCCCAGACATGATCTGTGGCCATCGCTAAAGGGTATATACGCACCTTTCGGTGGTCGGAAAAGCGACGCAGCCGTATCAGGACGCTGGTCTGGCCCTTCGGCGCCTGGCCCAACCTCTTCTGCACGGGCGATATCTTCTGTAGCGTGGCTTGTTTTCGTCGGATCCAGCAGCCATCGTTCCGGTCGGAACTCCAATAAATCTCTATCGGAGGTATGTGGCCAGTACTTTGGGTTGCGATGCGTAGCAACAGTATTCAGCGTGACGTAGCAACCTTCAGGTACCGTATAATGTTTACCATTGACTTGCAGTCCTTGCGGCTTGTCCTTGGGCGTAGATTTCGGGATGCCTGGCACTGGCGCGATCAGACGAAGTTCTTCGTTCATGACGGCTCCACACATGCTGCCAAACAGCTTAGGCATGTCCTTGTCGTAGTCCCATTCCGATGCTGGCTTGTCACCCAGGATTTCGTCGAGTTCTTGCTGCAGCCGTCTTTGAGAAGACATGTGCATCGCCATAAACATGATCGAGAAGTGGAGCGTGTTTGCTGCCGTCTCGTGACCCGCGAGGATAAACACGAAAGCGTTGCCGAATATCTCTTCGTCAGTGAGGAAACCTTTCTCAGCTTTCTCTGCGTGATGTCCGGCCTCTTCGTTCAGAGTCTCTTCGGTCATGCCAGCACCTTTGACTAATGCGCCCATCAAGTCGAGGCCTCCCCTGCTCTGGCCAGATTTAACCTCTGATCTCTTCTCGTTGTATATCTCGCGCATGTATTGGCCCCACTCAGTAAATGCTTGGTACGCGACTTTATGCATCTTAAGCGGCGACCGCTTGAGAAGCCATGTCGGAGTTATGATCAGGACGATGATGTTGTGCAATAATGTTTCCAGGGCATGCGTGTAACTCAGGGTATGGCCGGCCGGTACAGGCGCATGCTTCTGCTCGTGCGGCCAACGGAGCTGCACGCCGAAGCCAGCCAAGCTAATCACATGTAAAGACAATCTCATCGCCTGATCAGCAACGTTCCATACGGTGCCACTATCATCCTCGCCCTTGCTTATCCAACCAGCCAACATGGACTCGGCCTGTGAAATACTTTCCTTCCATACTAGATAATTGTTCTTCTCTGTGAAGGGCGGACTCGTGATTTTACGATGGTGTCGCCAGAGTGCGCCTTCTGTCGACACAACACTCTTACCGTAGAGGTCGATACTGGTGTACATCCACGTTGGCTTGGGAAAATCATTTCTTCTGGTGGTGATTTGGCTCAAAGCGTCGGCGTCCGCCACATAAAGCGTATTAGCACTCGGTGCGACCAATAGGAAGACATCGCTGCCGATTGCTTTGAACATTTCATGTTTTTGTGTCCATAGGAACTCTGGGCTGAGGAAGCTATACGCGAGTCAGTATCAAGATATGCTGTAGTGCAATGCATAGTAAACCCACTGTATCCACGACTCGGTCCAACTCGTCGGGAGCATTCGTATGAAGGGAAGCCAGAGCTTATGTGTGACCAGCCAGAACCTGTCAAATGTACAGATCGGCACCGATATGTACGGGATGCCGCTGCGCTTGGCTGCCGCCAAGTTTTTTAGGAAGCATCGATACGTGTAGATACAGTAAACGATCAACAAGCCCGTAAAGGCCAGCACTAAGGAGGAGGAGATCATGTTCACAAGTGGCTGGTCGAGGAGTCGAACCAGAGGAGTCGAACTGGCGCACACTTATTCTAGCCAGAGTATCGGTCCCTCTCGTGGAGGTGATCAACAGTGCAATCCTGGGTGCTTGGTATGTCCTTGGAGATGAAGTCTCGAGGCGAGGTCCGGATCGACCGAGATTCGCCTTGAAAGAGAAAATGCCACTGCACGAGTGGCTTGCGGAAGGATGGCGAGGGAGGAGGCGAGGGAGGAGGCGAAAGTGGTCCGTCCTTGAGTTGCTGCCCGAATGCAGCGGCGAATCGCCACAATACACTGGGTGCTAGGATTCTTCAGAGATTTATGTAATCTGGACAATCCTGATGTGGTCTGCACGCGCGCGACGTAGACGTACAGAGATGATGTATTTCTCACCCTCGTACATCGTAAGGAAAGGTGCAGAAGGGCATCCATGACGACGATTCGCGGTCTTTACGAGCCATGCATCGCTGGCGGCCAAGATGGTGGCGGTTCCATTGACTTCCGGCTGAGTCGCGCTCCGATACACGGCTCGAGGATTATCAATAGTGAAAGATAACAAAACATGTTTTTCGCGAGGAGGAAGTGTGGAGGAGGAGGCATGATCACTGAAGAGAGGTCGACATGACAGTTCTGCCGTGTAACACACATGTGCAACTGCTTGCTTGCATCGACCTGGGTCGCACAGGCAGAGAAAGGATTATTCCTTGATGACATAATACAATTCAGGATAAAGCTAGCTCTAGACCAGGTAGATCGAAGGCAGAGCGGAAGTGCCTCCGGGCAGCAGCCATCCATGTGATGAGATCAAAAATATCACAGATGTCCACCTACCCAGGTCCTTCTTCGCTCATGGTTCGACAGTGATTGTCGCTGTGATTCTGCCGAGACGCCGAGATGCAGCCGGATGTTCGGTGAGCTGTGAGACACAGCAAGGCGACTGCAGTCGCGAACGCTTGGCACCGACTCAGGTCTGGCGGAAGTTGTAGCCCCGTCGTCGGCCATTATACGTGTAAATACAACAGCCGGATGTGTGAGGAGGAGGATGATGATGATGATGATGACGATGACCTGTTCGTGTCATCCCGTGATTCCCGGTGTGTGCATCTCGCTTCGGCCAGCCTGCATCGATGCGAAGATCTCCTGGATCTCGAGCAGATCCCAGCACATAGCGTTCATTCCACATATACCTTGGAAGACATGCATTTCCGCTTTCGGTACAGCACAGTAGTGGACAACGGCCTAGCGAGGTAGATACAGTAGTATTGTAGAACAACGTGCTCAACGATCCACCTTACTATATGAAACCAAGGTGAAGTACTATGCGGGATGCTGGACTGTCGTCAGGTGATGGTGAAAGCTGATGTTGCCAACATTGAAACGAGCAACATCGCTACCGCCAGGGGACCAGCATTCAATAATGCTGGCGTTGCATGCTATGAGCACACACGATTAATACAACCCCGTACCAACAGACACACTTTCGGTAGCGACTTGGACAAATTACTGGTCGACAAGACCTAACCGATCTCACTCGTGCCGATAACCATGTCGAAGCTTGTCCATCGCTTGCGGCAGTCTGCAGATGAAGCTCGCTTGCAGTGCCGGAACGACACCTAGGCAGGTCAGACGACCCTCGACCACAAAACAACCCGCACATTCAATTCAATGCCCAGCCAGTCAAACTTCCGAGGTGTGCACTGCTGAACAACGCCGCCTTGTCTCTCCAATAAACACTAGACGAACGCTTCATCGTTGCCCGAGGGCCCACGCAATGACTGCTTACCTTTTAGCGGTGGAGCACAGTCTTCTGCGTGCGTGGGTGTATGTGTGTGTGCGAGACACGCTGGCACCGCCCTGACTCTCGGTCCGGTATATGTAGGTTCACTCCGTTTACATGGCAAGGATGATTTGGCATCTTCTGCCTTCGCTTTACAACACACTTAGAACGTAATCTGATTTCTGCAACTCTTCCGTTCATTATTCTAGAGCACATCTTCACAACCCTGATGCATTCTGTTTCTGATCTGCAGCAACAATCGACAGTTATCTCAGTAGATATCAATACCAGCACGGCGAACCGCAAGAACTTACAATACGAGAGCTCGGCTGCCATGGGATCTGTTACGGCCGTTACTTCAGCAGACAATAACGTCAAGCAGGAACAACAACAAGAAGAAGCACAACAACCACCACAACAACAACAGCGCAGTGCACCTTTGTTCTACGAAGCATTTTTGCAATCAGTCTCCAACGACATCGTCGACTACCTCGCTATGAAGCACAAAGAAGAGAGCCAAAAGCGGTCGACGCCTACGGCGCCTCAAGATCCGAAACGACAGCCTGGTGCTCGTCCAGAAGGCATCGCTCGGAAACGCAGTCAACGCAAATCATCAGTCTCATGATCACGCCAACGGAAGCACGGATCAACATTGATCATCCAAGGCTCTCGAATCACGGGAACTGAGGCACCGCCGGCAGGCCTAGACGACAGGCACGACATCATCACAACATGTGAAAGTCCATGCGATCCTCTTCAAGGCATGATGGACACTCCCGAATGTGCACACGTTGCGGGTCAAGTAGTCACAAACGATCTCGACACAACCGGACCAACAAACATCCACATCGACAAGCCAAGAGAAGTCAATCGGCCAACCCAGCACCCAATCTCTCTCGAACGACGCCGTGATCGAGGACTAAAACATAGAAAGTGCTGTGCCAGACGCTAGCGAACGTATCAAACAGCACCACACCGTTAAAGCTATTGTTTCACACAATCACCAAAACATCCCAAACAGGAAAGCGCGATCGCTGAGTAGCATGAAACGTTTCTGCACCGTCGCGAAACTTCACGAACCTCCCGACCACGCAAAACACCTCATCACAAATGACTCCACGAACAACCGTTGTGCACTGAACGTTGGACGTTATCAATCAATATACCTACAACGCGCTATCATTACCAAAACACCACCGAGGCCTGCCGCGGACATTGCACATTTTACCGAAAGCACAACGTCGAAGCTCACTCGTCACCACCACTGGCGTCGTGGCCGCATACCCACCAGACCTGCAAGCGAGGCATGACGTCGGTATCGTCAGACCCAGCGCGCAATAGCACGAGAGCGCGTGGCGCAGTCGTAAGCGGCACCACTGACAGAAGTCCGAAGAAGCGTCGCATCAAGTCAAGTCGACTGGAGGTCAGCCAGAGAGAAGGAGCATCCATCAATTGACCTCTCACCAAAGGAAAAACACCTAACGTATGCCGTTACGAGAAGACGGCCGCGACAGAAACAAAAAGGACGAATAGCAACAGCAACAGCAACAGCAATAGCAATAGCAATATTATCATTTCAAAAACACTATCCGCAACCCTCCCTCCTCCTCCTCCTCCTCCTCCTCTTCCTTCTCTCTCTTTCTCTCTCTGTGTCGCTCTCCATTGCGAATAAACCCAGACTCCTCACATTCGTACATCATCCATCAATTATCCCATGCAAAAACAGCAACATCCAAAGCCAGCCGAAGCATCGCTCGCGAAAAAAGGTAGTTGGGGGGGATATCATCAATCACAATAATCAAGAAGCCAAAACCACAGTTTCCGACCCGCCACCACTAAAAAAAAACACTTTCTACTCCCTGCCGTCCTTCTTGTCACGCTTCGAAAATCTTTGTCGACGTCGTCGTCGTCGTCGTCATCGTCGTCGTCGTTGTTGTTGTTGCAGAATTCTCCTGCCAGATTATCCACTCTGTCTTCCGTGATGCAGTAGTAGTAGCAGTAGCAGTAGCGGTCCCTCCCGCACCACCAATTTATGCCAAAAGATTCCGCAGGAAAACCACCTAAGTCCTCCGTTTCTGCTACGAGCCTCGCAGCCAACACATGCCTGCCTCCTCAAAACGCAATCACAACAGACCATCTATCATAACAATAGACAAAACGCTCTTATTCTGCGACTCCTGTCCCATCACCCTCACTCTTACACTCCTCTTCACCATCCCCATTTCCGCCTGCCCTAAACAGCACCCGGCATTCAAGAAAAAGGTCTTAAGCGAGCACCCACTCCGTTCCCTTCTTCACAAACTTGTCCATCAAAACCCCCAAATCACTCAACACAAACCGACAGACATAGAACCCAAAAAACTCGGCTGCGTGGCGAATACTCAATTCGAGCCCAACATGCGTAGGCGAAGAATGCTTGAGCCCGGGGTCTTCAACCTGACGCGCTATCTGATCTGTTTCGCGCAAAAAATCATATCGTTAGCGAAGCGATCACACCAACTAAGTAAGCAAGCCTGCACGCTCATATGACGTGCAGGATACGCGCGGACCCATACGCGCATGTAGGGTGGGACATATGCAGGCACCCAAGCGAGACCAGGGTGTGGTCGTGGGGGTGGGAAGCGGCGGTCAAAGAAATTGTTTCTATGCTGATGAGATGTGGTGGTGGTGGGGTGAGAGAGAAACTTACCGAGAACTTGTACGCCGTCGAACAATCGAGCCAGAGAGCCCATGTAGTCTTTGTTGGGGCCTTCGAATACTACGTTGCGAGCATCTCTTTTGTTGCCGCGACGTTCGACGGGTACAAAAGTCGTCATGGGGACTGAGGGCATCGTGTGCTGGTCCTTCTCCATACCAGATCCGGCTGCAGTCTTCGCCGCTGCAGATGGTTGTGACGAAGCGTGCGAGGAAAGTGGAGTACCCGAGCTTTTGTTGCGTAACTTGCGCCAGGAAGTGAGATAACTTTTGCCAGAGTTGCTCTTCATCGCCCTGTCAACAGGAGGGTTATCCGAGCCATGTGCGTGGCCCATCGCAGTTGCAACGGTAGCAGCCGATGCGTCCTTGAACATGCCGTTGACTCCATGTACACCAACGTCGCTACCGAGCTTCTTCGCGAGGGATGCCTGGACACGTTCCATGACCTCTTCGAAGCTTTGCAGCTCGTCCATGACTGCATCCGCGTCGTACGTGTCTACGCCTGCAAGTCGGCCAAGAGCAGCTGTCAGCAGATCGCAATTCGCGACCTTGTCTTCCACAAGCTTGAGCTTGACGCCTCTGGTCTGCCACACTTCACGTGGCACGAATAGCTTGGTGGATAGAAAGCCGCCTCTTGGGTGCGTGATAGTCTGCAGTAGCCCTCGCATCAGCCAGAAGGGACGGAGGAGGAATGACTCTGGGCATGGCTCAAGCCCGATGGGTACGGGAGCCATGTTCGGTGATCGTGGAGAGGTCGGTGGCTCCGTCGCAGAGAGTGTCGTATCGAACAGATAGATACCACCGCCGTATTGCTGATCGAACGCTGCCTGACCCAAAGCTGGAAAGTTGGCGCGCTGTGATGTCAGCGGGTTCATATCACGTTGCCGTTTTGACGCGAAGGTCATGAAGGTCGAACTCATAGGCGTGGCAAGGGTCGAGCCACCAGCCTCTGGATCTGGCGATGCCAACAGCAGCTGGTGATCTGCATGTTCTCTCAGGCTCACAAAAGACTTGTTCTTCCGGAACAGCGTTGGTTTCGTGCCAGGAAGTTCACCTGGTACTTCTTCGTAACTCGGCCTATATTCATGCTGCTCTTCTTCAGTTCTCGGTCCATCAAGTACTTGGTGAAACTCTAGAGAAGGAGGCGACTTCAGCATGTTCTCGTGCTGGGTGTCGGATGGCGTTGGCTCATGAGTTTCACCCGTGTTCTCCTGTCCGGATTCATTTTGATCTTCGTGCTCTTCTGCAAAGGGACTTGCGTTGTGATGGAAGGTCGAAGCTCGCTTGCGCGCGCTTGGTCCAGGGGAGGTTTCAATTTTTAATTGCTTTGGATTAAGACCAGATAGCCGCCGGCTTCGCACACCGGATGTCTGGCTTGCACCCGAACTAGGAGGCCTGGGCAATGCGCCAGTCGGCGGTGGCGCTATCAGTGGTGGAAGTGCTGAACTCTCCCCTCGCGGTCTTGTCTGCGGTGCCGAGACCTGCTTCGAAAGCCTATGCGAAGATAACACGTCTTCTGCGACGGTCGAAAGTGAGGTAGCAGCTGTATGCCTTTCAGACGCTTGAGAGCTTTGCCATGTGCTTCTAGAGTATGCGCTAGAGTCAGACTGCCGCGGTAGAGCAGGTTTCGAGGCAAGGTTGAAGTCGAAACTAGAGGCAAAGTCCTGCGTGAGCTCGTCAAGTATACGCTCCTCTTCCTCATCTTCTGCATCGAGGTCCGCCATGCTGTTTTGCCGAGAGGCATCGATCTCATCGATTTCGGATGCAGGTACCTGAACAGAATCGTTCTGCGTCCGTCTCAAAGCTGTCATACGTTTCTTTCGAGCTTCGAGGTCTGGCTCAAGTCCTTCGTCATAGGCAGCTTCCACCGCAGCGTCGAAGGCAGCATCGAAGTCTGGATCTGTGCCACCGCTCGTCCCTCGTATGTGCTTCCGGCGCTTTCCATGTTCATCGTGAAAGGAGTCGGAATCGGAACAAGAGTCTCCTGATTCATCGATTGTGTCGAGCCAAGATGTAGAATCCTTACTGTCAGCACGAATTCGCGCTTCATCTTCACCGCTGTTCGGGACTGCCGGTGGAGGGTGATCAGGGGCGCGTCGCCATCTCTCATCTAGCTGTGGCTCTTTTCTAGGCGAGCTGGGTCTCCGTGGTGAAAGCGGTCGAGGCATGAACTCATCTTGCAACGGCGGCGGTAAATGTATGGACCTCTGCCCTGTTCGACCGCCAAACACAATCTTCTCGTCATCGGCACCAGGCGACGCCTGCTGCTCTGCAAATGGTTGGTCTTGGTAATCGGACTGAAAGCTGTCGTCAACCGCTTCCATCGTCCTCTGGAAAAAGCTATCGCGATCCTTTTGTTGATATGATAACCGTGGTACTTCATTGTCAGTCTTGTTGTGATTTGTCGGCGTGTCTATAAATGAGCTTCTCTGTATCGTATCATCGATAGGACTGACTGGAAGGCCTGCTGGACTTTTCAAAGATATGCTGTCGTCACTCATAGGCCTGGCTGGTAGATCCTTGTCATCAGATGTCGTTGGTCTCTCTTGCGCAAGCTGTCGTAGCTCATCCATCCGGTTGCTGTATGTCACGCGGATAGCGTCCAACTTACGTTTATCATCATCACCCGTCGTGCGCTCCATTACTTGAGAGAGCAAGTTGCAGGCATCGCCGTATGCTTCTAGCGCGCCCTCATAGTTCTGCGCATTGTCTAACAGCACCGCCGTATTTGCCTTTTGTAATGCCTTCGACAACATGGTCTTCTTGTCCTTTTCTGATCTTTCTCTATGTCGGGGCCGTCTGTGACCATTGACATCATCTGCAGTCTTCGATCGATGCTTGGAAGCTTCATTGTGCCGCGAAGAGGACACGCTGGTGGTATTCTGTCTCTCCGGGCTGTCTAGGCCAGCGGCTCTGTTCCGGGTGTCCTGCATTGGGGCTGTATGATTTCGGACCATCACCACTCGTTTCGTCTTCGCCAAACCGAATGGCATCGAGCCATCATCGTCTTTGAAATAATCTGTCCGAGTATACGGCTGGTGCGTGGAAGGAGTCGGAATCGTCTGTGTCGTGGAAGGTGACTCGGTGTCATTGGGATCGGTCAGCGCTGGAATGGTATGTAGAGGAGGCAGTGCAGTCAATTGTCCAGACAGGTTCTGTACTCGCGAGGTCCGGCGACTCCGATCCGGGCTCCCAGTGAGCAGTTCCTCGTTGGAAGCTACATTTCTCCTGTGTGGACTGGACAGTGGTGAGACATCGACCTTAGTAAGGGGTTTTTGGCGAGGAGAGAAAGATTGTCCGACCAGCGAAGACAGAACAGCGCCGCTGCTCGAGCGATTGCGACGAGCGTTGCTCGCCGCGCTGGAGCCCGTGGAATGCGACCAGCGGTTGTGCGCGCCGGCGCTGACCAGGTCGTTGCTGTGATATTCACCGGGTTCAATGGCTACACTTCTCCTCCGTCTGTGCTCATGTGACATGGGATCGCGGCTCAGAGACAGTGGTGTCAGATTCGCGTCGGCGCTAGGACTCTGCGATCGGGCAAGAGAGCTCGAGCGTCCTATAGTAACGATACTACCGGAGGAATATGAGGTGCTTCGGTAGCTCTGCCGATGCTGGCTTCTGCGGAGGGCGGCGAGGTCGCTTTGAGCAGCGTTGGTGGCATCAAAGGGAACGTTGCCTGTTGCCGGCTGAGCTGAGACGTGCGTGGTCCCAGCTTGCATCGTCTCGGACACTTTGATGGCGAAGCCGCACTGTCGGACCTGACACAAGCACGCTGCGCCAACCCAAGCCCCGAGAGCACACTTTCACTTCTTCGACGCCTCGACGATGGCTCTTCTCCTCCGCCACTGCAGCCCTACAGGCGCGCCCCAGTAGTGCAGCTTTGTTTTTGGTTCGCAGACTCATGCGCGGTGCCGAGCGGAAGGGTGCACCGAATCGTGGGCGTCTGCAATTCTGCCCAAAAACGTTCGGCCAGCAATGCTGCCGTATCGCTGCCCACTCGTCCAACTGTGCCTGATCGCCACGCGGTGTAACGGGCACACGTACTCAGCGGATACTTGCAGGACGACTGCTCCACAAGCGCCGTCCAATGCTGTTGTGCAACAGCGGATTTCACGACTCGAGAAGCTTGTTTCTCCGTCACTTTTCCTCGAGTGCTCTGCTACTCAGCTCATCCGCGACGTCGCCATTGGAGTCAAACTCGTGATGTGTAGCAGCCTCGACCGACTCTTGGATTATGTTGTGCTATATGCGTGTATCAGCGCGCAGCCCGCCCGCGCGGGTGCTTGTACCTCAAAGTTGAGGACGCGCGACCTATTGTGTATATGTTTCCCTCGTTTATGTGACCGCGGCTAAGGAGTTGAATGCAATTCGTCGTCGTGACTCGTCCAGCGCGCGCGCGGTAGCTACCGATGGCGTCAAGACAGTGACAGCTGCCGAGGAGTCCAGGGGCGATGCTGGTCGACCTCGTGCGGTCTGCGACGATGTATGTGCGTGTGCCGCGAGCTCGCACGGGATGCTTGCCTCTTGCGCGTCGGAACAGAGAGTGTTGTTGCTACGGCCGTCGTGAGAGCAATGTGGGCGATGGCCAGCAGTCAGTAGTCAACAGCTCGGTGTGCGAAGATGACACTTTCTCACGCGGGAGCTGTATTATTGCGTCCAGATGTCGTCGTAGTGCTTGAATCTCGGCATACGGCCCTTGATGCTGAGAGATGCTCGTCGACTTCCGGTCCAGGGTGTCGCGAGCGGAGGAGGGAAACAGGGGGGATGCTGGTCTAGCGCACTTTAATCCTTGTGCTTGGGCCAACATCAAAGCTTTTTCGAGCCTAGCGTACATCTCCATTTCTTGCCGAACCTTAGCAATGGGACACTACCTAGGTATCTACCGTAGACAATATACTGCACTATCAGATCATTGCACAGCACGGGAAGTCGACATCTCCATGCAGACGTGTGCCCGCGGTCATGACTGATACTAGCTTGTCCCCGTGGGCAGCAATGCTTGAAGGGCTGCATCGTCCATCATGCATCCGAAAGGCTGCAAGCTACACCTGCATACTGTAAAGGAAGAAGGCGGGAGCTTCGCCCCTGGCTTGGCTTCAGGACGGCGCAGATGCACAATATGCAAGCTACATGTAGCTATTGCTCTACTAGCCGTTCGGCACGGTAGCGCAGCTGCTTTGGCCGGTCGTTCAGGTACCGCGTCAACTTGCCATACCCTAGCCTCTCGTTAGGCTTACTCCGATAACAAGCTGGAGGGAGCAGCTCTTGTGACTTGCGACTGTATACACGCTATCACATCAATGAATCACAATTATGTTTGAATACGGGACCTTGCAGCTAGGCATAATATTCCCCGCATGCCGCAGACCACACCCATCACGATGCTCATTTCGGATAGCCTGTCACCGATGCGTTCCAGAAACGAGCACCCTGCAACACACGCTGTCATCGCAGATCGCGTCCTTATAAATGCTCATCTAACAGACGCCGGGTAGTAAGCAGCCGACTGAATCGTGACCACCCAGATCACGCAAACTCAAAGCCCAACACTTGCAGGAACACGTGAATCATGATTCCTACTATACCAAACCCAACGCCACTCGCACAACAACCATAGAACGGTCTCTACAACCACGAAACGTCGCCATACATACGCAATCGCAGCGTCAACCTCAGACCGGCACTCCAGGTCCACACACGCCGCGCCACGCGGCTACTAGATCACCACCCCTCCGCCTCCTCTTCCAGCAGTATCATCAACTTTCAGCACGACTCCGACTGATCAACTCTCTGCACGACGCCGCACCGCTGCAAACTCACTTGTCAAGCCGCATACAGCAGTAGTATTAGTAGTATTAGTATTAGTAGCATACAGAACTCCCTGCACACACATATGCTTACTCAAGAGCCGCATCCTCGTACATGCAGTTGAGCTGCAGCACGGAAAGAGAGAAAAAAAGGTGTCCACACGGTATGCAGACCGAGGGAGGAAAGTGAGAAAAAGCCAGAGACTCATGACCAATGGGGAGGTGTATTTCTCCGGAGAATGACAGTACGATAATTTCAACCAATCAGATATGATCATTTTTCTACTAGCTGCATTGCATTGCATTGTCAGTATATGCAGTCTTGAAGGTGGGCCAATTCTACCACTCATCGGAAAAAGTGGAACAATAGTGCAAAGCAGCCGACACGCAAGAAATGTGAACGACAGGAGTTCTGGTCAAGATCCAATGCCATGTAGGTCATGATCTTTACATCATCTAATGCCAACGCACACATGTCCGCCAACGCCATTGCTAAAAAACCAGCGACGCTGTGCCTAAGCGGTCGCAACCCCGTCAATTTCACAATCTCGGAGCAGTAACATCACCACTCTTGGTGCCAATACACTGCCACCTATTGCTCGATGCTGTCTCTCAAACCACCATATCTCAAACTTGACGTATTCCTTCATCACCTCACAACGTCTCCCAACCACCCGGGTTAATATCACCCTCAAGTTTTCTAGCAATGACGCTCCCCACCCCATGCTGCAGCCAAACTTCCCTCAAAAGCTTATCATACCTCTTCCTATTCAAGAACAATTGATGATGTCTCCTCAGCGTCGGATCCGTCTCCCCATGCCGATCCAGATACGGCGCATGCACAAAACTGCCACTACCCGGCCCATGACAGTACAAGACCATGCACTTCCTAATATTGATGAACATCCCAGTGCTCAGCTTATGCATAATCATGTGTCGGTAGCAGCCTCCCACCATATTTTCTCTTCTCCCGCCATTCTCGTCCCGGGGTGCAGAACAGCAGACTCCCTGTGAGCAGAAGATCTCGCCGCAGTGTAAGCAGACCACTGGATCCGAGACTTCTTTCCCGGTAGTACTACTAGGGCAGCGGGCTTTCAGAGCGGCCTCGGTAAGGGTGTCGTAGGTCTTGGGCAGGCCAACAAGCTCGTAAATGGCTGGATGTGGCACGCGAATCGAGCCGAGGTGTTGTTCCTCGATGCTCTGGGCTTGCGAAAGCCAACATTGCGTGATCCTTCGTAGACTCTGACCTGACGCGCTGTGCGAGGTAAAGGTGTCGCAAAGCTGATCGATGGTCTGGATATGGAGGAGGGATGTTAGACGTTCGAGCTCACGTGCTGCTGGGTCGATGTTGTAAGGACATTCAAAGTCGAGGCCATAGCGGATGACCATGAGGATGGCGGATTTGCGGAGGAAGGTGAGCGCGTACTTTTCGATGAGCTGCCGCAGATCCAATAGCTTATCGCCCGTCATCGGTGGGGCGCTGAACATGGATGCTATCGTCGTTGCGGCCGAGCAGAAACTTTCGGTTGTGAGGCCTTCACCCCGATGCGACGCGTTCAGAGATAGTCTGACTATGGGTTCGTAGACGAACATGGCTTTCACGATCTCTGCCCAGTAGCATAGCTGCAGCACGTTGCTTGCTTCTGCCACATCGGGCCCGAGGAATGCCAACCAGTCGGCGAAGAACAGGAAGATGTCATCCTGAAAGAGAAGCTTTGAATGCAGTCTGAAGCTGTTCTCGGCTATTTCAGAGTCCATGCCCACAAGCTGTGCCATTGCGAGATCTCGTCGTCGAATCATTTCTCTGGCAATTGGGTTCGAGCCAGACCGTAACATGTTGATTGCCAAGTGACTCTCGATCGTCTCCGAAATGATGCGCAAGTGCGTCAAAACCTGCTCGGATAGACATCCTATCAAGGACGTAGCAGGAGGTCCTTGAGCATTTCCGACCCCACGTTGAGAGATCTCGAACGCCGTAACCGTAAGGCCAAGCGCGCGAGAAAATGCCACAGTCGGGCTGTCGATCCTCAAGGAACCATCTTCTGATACTCCTGACAATCTGTTCGTCCTGATAGACTCCTCGCAGCGCCGATACGCACTCAACAATTCGGTCAGCCTGATGTTTTCGGCTATAGGAGATATGTGCGTATCTCCAGCTGCTGTAGTGCTGGTACCGTGCTGGTGCCAACCAAACCATCTCCTGACGGGGTTCCGACTCGATGCAGGACTGATGGGTGAGGTAGTGACTTCCCTGTCGAGGGAAAGACCATCCATGTTCTGCACCAAGGATGGCGCAAATGTCTCCGTCACGTATTGCATAGCACGGTCGGTGTAGATTTCACGTATCTGCTGTTGATGATGCATCGCAGCAGGTGCGCTGCTTAGAAACGTCAAATCTGCTGCGTAATCATCGTGCACTGTTGCCAGCCAATCTGGGAAGCTCTTTGCTGCATGTAGCTCGTGCTCTGGCGTGCACCTCTTCTCTCTCCAAACGATAGGAAGGAAAGTGTTGCCGAGCGCTTTGCAAAGCGGACAAATGAACTCCTTACATTCTATGCGTTCAGGATGATGCCGTGCGATCTGTTGCGCATGACGGCGCTGTGTAGCGGTGACGTATAGCTCGAAGCAATTGTAGTGCATGATGTGTCCACAACTGGTCGAGACCGGTCCTCTGATAGATTCGTTCTGGTGCGGGAAGCCTTTCGACAGTCCCTGTTGCTCGACGATTGTCGATTTGCCACCTGGGCCAATGCGCGTCACGTCGCGTTTGTTGTTGCCCGCGACGCCAAACGGCCGGATTTGCTCCGCTGATCTGTCCAAGCTATCAGGCATGTGGTATACCTCCTTGATGTAATCACGGTCTTCCACCGGAGTGGACCGCAGAATGTTGCTCTCACCCAGGAACGCGAAAGTGCCGTATAAGCGGTTCTCGTCGGTCTCTTCCTGACAGAGTATGCACGTGCCAGTCGGAAAGTCC
Organism: Passalora sequoiae; assembly: GCA_013248845.1. Taxonomy (NCBI): domain Eukaryota; kingdom Fungi; phylum Ascomycota; class Dothideomycetes; order Mycosphaerellales; family Mycosphaerellaceae; genus Passalora; species Passalora sequoiae. The sequence continues at coordinate 407,513 of WSQC01000044.1, read as the reverse complement.
CATGTCTTGTGTTGCTGGACGTGCTCAGGCTCGCTGATGGACATATCGTCATCGATGTCTTCGAACTCCATACTGAAGGCAGATAGTCCTTGGTTCTGCAGAAAGTTGTTCTGTTGCTCCTTCATCTTCGCCATGATCTTCGCTTGACGAGCAAGTGCCTCCTGCTTCTTGCGATCCTTATCCTCTTGCGATATGGATGCTGGTGAACTGCTGTCGCCTCGATCGAGCATAGCGCCAAGTGAGTTCATGGACGTAGTCAGCTTGTCTGGCTGCCGGAGTTGCATCTTCCTGAGAATTTGTCTTACTCCAGAATAGCACGACTTGTAGTCCTCCATGCCAGATAAGGAAATGAGCAGGTTGACTATGGTCAATTGGCTGACGGTGGGGTCGAATAGATCGTGATTCTGGAAGGTGAAGGTTTTGGACGAAGCAAGCTCGACGAAGCCATTTCCGCAATCTTGCTTGTCTTCAACCACGGCAAGTAAGATCAGGTGCAGAACCATGTGCAAGAAAGTCTCCACTCTGGTGACTTGCACTTTAGGCGCAATTTCCCTGACATGTATTGCGAAATTCAGTGCAGAAGCAATCGTACGGAGAAATATTGTCGTTGAGGTAAACGCTGCCAGATTCGAGAATAGACCATCCTCGATCGACTCCAATCGAGGCTCGTAGACGACGTCTTCGGCGGTCTTGCCAGTCTTGCGTGCGATGTGTTTCCTGTATAGAGCATCTGCTTCCTCTCGCTGATTACGGGAGTAGTGTGCGAAGAAGGGGTCTACGAGCTCAATGAACTCTGGTTTCAGGTCGAAAGTGCCGATGTCCGAGAGTCCCTCAGGTGGACGGAAAGTCGTCATGCCCTGGAGTACTTCGTTAAAGGACTCCGACTCGCCAACCTTCTCTGTTACACGCTGACTGAGCTCGCTGAATGAAAGCGGCTTGAAGATGAGCGAATGAGCAATGTCATGTTCAAGCATCTTCGCGTGATGTTGCTTCGAATCAACGTGGGGTCGCAGGTTGCCGCGCTCGCAGAGACAGATTACGAGCAAGTGGAAGAAGTCTTCAAACACATCAAGCTGTTGTGCTTCCTCGAAGCCTGGCACGACAGCATAGTTCCCGTTGACCCAGTCGCTCATCTGGAAGCGGTCCAGCATCTGTGCTAAGAACCTCTCTCCAGGACGTTCATCAGCAGCGCCACAAAGTACAAGACCAGCTTGAACCATGAGAATATCGCGTTGATATCCGACATCCCGATGCGAGACGCTGCGGTAAGTATGTGCCTGGTGACGCAGAGTAATACCATTCCGCACCCACATGCCCGCCTTCATCTGTGCAAGCCAAACGCAGACTCGCAGCGGATGGTCGAAGATAGCACTCATCAGTTCATCAGAGGTCAGGTCTGCTGGTGCAGAAGCGGCTCTGCTAATGTTCCAGGGATCTCTGAGATCGGCGGGCGAGAAGTGTAACAGAGCACGCATCTCATCCCGGCTCATACCTCTGCCAGCTTCGATCAGCCAAGACAGCAGATAGTGGAGTGGATGATGAAAGCTCATCGGCTCGCTTTGCACAACATGGCGTGGCACACTGTACAGCTTACCGCCGTGCTCGTAAGGACCGACTTGATGCCATGCGAGATCATCCTTGAGCTCGGCTGCCTGAAACCGTTTGCGCTCGTGGCCAAATGCATTGATCATGGTCACCTGTGCCACATTCCGAATTGCACGCTGCAAATTGACGCTGCCGTCTCCAAATTTGGGATCTTGTTCGAAGGACACTGCCACCTGCTTGCACAGTCTGTTGATCTCTTTCACTATTAGGCTTGCACTAATCCAAGCATCCGACTCGTATTCCACATGTTCGCCAGTAGCTCGCGTGTTTGGGCATACTCCTTGATGAAGCTTGGCAAGATCGAGAAATTGTAGTAAATATCGTGGTTCGGACCGCATTCGCCAATGAATAAACTCCGATTGGAACAACCAGCGCAGATCAAGGAAGAAATGGAACATCCTCCGATTCGTGACTGCGCCAGCATCGAATGCCAGAGTGGCGCGTGGATTAACATCTTCTGGGAAACCGACCTGTCGCGTTGTAACGAATGTGTAGAGAATGGCCATCAGGTTAGTCAAGAAATTGCCACGTTCAACCACCTCCTGCGTGATCGTCGGCGTTGTGAGCATCTGCACACTGAGGTTGATGATTGAATGGTCTGGTTCGCGGTCCGCGATGAGGTACAGTTGTGCTAGCGCAGTATACAGACCTGCAAACCGTAATCCGAGTATGCGTTTGAAATGCGGTATGGTAACCACTGTTGTGATATAGAGATGCCGCAAGTGGATGCGCAGGGTCTTCCACAATCGCAGATCGTACAATATCAGGAAGTCCAGCCGGACGCGTTGCCAAAGATCTTCGCATGGCTCGCTGGGTCGTGGTGCTCTGAAGCTTTCGGGCTTCTGTAGCCAGTGTCTGCTTGGTCGCAGCTGTTGGTTGTATTTCCTTGCTTTCGGTGTGCGTGGCACCTTATCGTAGGGCTCATTCTTGATTGGAGGAGGCTGCCGGAGCTGTTCAGCAGCTTCGCCATCATCGCTGTCTTGTGGTGTAAAGATAGTCCTGCTATCTTCTCTCCGTGGAGGTGGTGCGGGCGTTGGATATCCCGCGTACGTCGCCTCTCCCGTCTCCCCGTTCTCCTCCATGATGTCCACGTCCATGTCGCTGGGTCCGAGTCCCTCGACGGCGGCACGTGTTATTCGCCTCAGATCCTCAGCTTCGATCTGCATTTCGTCGTCCTCGTCCTCGTCCTCGCCCATTTCCAGGTCGTCAAAACCATCACCTTCGTCGTCATCATCATAATCTTCGTTGTCTTCATCGTCGTCATGGTCATCAGCCGGATCCTGTACTTCGACAGCAAGCTGCACGACCGCATTCGGACCCTGGCGCAAGGGTCGCAGAAACCTCAAAGTTCTCTGTCGGAACTTCTCGTTCTCTTCTAGTTCGTGATCATCTATGCCGTCTCTGCCGATATCTTTGTTGCTCGCTTGACTGCCAGTCTCCCTCCACGGCTTAAGCATCTCCTCGCAGACGATGTTTCGTAACAAGTAGGGTTCATTGCCGACTGCACAGCCCGCAATATCTGAGATCCAATCGATGATTACGGCACACATTTGCTCCCGGAATGTGTCTCTTGCCGATCGGATTGTAACTGTGACTTTCAGCTGCTCAATGATCTCAGCCATCCTCAGGAGCTCTTCCTTGTCGCGCGAATAATGCACCACACTACGACCATTGTCGTTGACCTCCATAGCTTTCTTGAAGCCGAAACTCTTTGTTTGCGAGCAAGCCCTTGCGACTTGGTTCTGCACGTCGTCCACGGTGTGCTTCTCGTCATTCCACAGCACAAGACAGTACTCTGGATTTGCCTCTTGCTCTTCATCGCCATATATGCCATTCAGTCTACTCTCCCTCTCATCTCTGAGTATGCTCGTCTGACTCTTGGGCATGCGTAGCTGCTCAGGAGAGCAGGAGAAGACATCGCACAAGTAATCAACACATCTTGCGATGGTCATGCGTATGGCCTCAACCAGATCTAGTGGAAGTTGACTGCCGAGACTCGAAGGCACTTTCTGTTTCCCCTTCGCTTCCGCACTACGCGCATCGTCCTCCGCATCGGCAGTATGTATGCTGCACTTCACGTCCCTCTTCCATGCCTCGTGATCACCACAATCGCAGCATCCACTGTTGCCGGGGCTCACTGATATTAGAACGCTGTGGTCCTCATGATCGCTACTCTCAAAGCACTTCGCGCACAGGACACACGTATCATCTGCGGCACAAGTCTTGCAGTGATATGTGCTCTCACCATTTTTGAAGATGTGCCCACATGCTGTTCCCTTTGCTGCTGGTGTATACTCAGCTCCTTCTATAGCTCCTTGCGCATCTTTCAATGACCACGGCTTCGCTAGATCGGACGGAACTCCATCGGGAAAGAAGAGTCGTAGGTAGTCCTCTCGATGGGCGGCGAGAGACTTGAATAGTATTTGTCGAAGGTCGCAGTCGGCGGCATTTGTGAAACGGTTGTCGAAGTTTGCAGGTTGTGTCGCGAGTTCATGTGCAAGAAGTTGCTCCTCTTGCGAGAAGTGCATCATGGACGACTCGTTCATAGACAATCCCCCGCTGTTCGCATCTGCCAAATGCTTACTTTCTATGGAGTCGAGGTCGTGGTTAGCATCGCTTTTCCAGGTTGGTAGATCCTAGAAGGTGTACTGTCGAGTTCTACAAGCTCCAGACGGGTCGTGAATATCTTTTGGTCAGGGTGCTGTCGTGGTGAGGTTGAACAATAAATTAATGGAGAGTCCGACGAGCAGACTGGAGCTGCGGAACGTGCTCGACAACAAAAGACTGTGATGTCACCAAGGAAAGTGCCACCACGAAAAGACAGCGGGAGAAAACTTGCTAATTAAATGCGAATCAGTGACTAATGCGAGGAGTGTCGAGGCAGAGCAGTAAGATGGCGCAGATATGTGCACGTGATGATCTGAAGTTGTTGTGAATGCTCTAGCTAGCTTTGAAGCTGGCTAGTAGAATATATCTACACATCTTACGGATGCTGGTGTCCGAGGGCAACCCCATGCCATTCCACTGTTATACACCTCCTTAGCACAGTTTGACTTCGTGATTGTTCGACCAGAGCCTTCAATGTGGTTTCCGCGACTTCCCTGCTCCGCTTCTGCAAGCCAGCCATGCCTCACTCGACTATTCATCGTCATCATCCTCGCCTGCCTGCATATACCTCTGCTTGATGTCCTTCCATTGTCGCTGTGCATCTGTCAGTGTCCGACTCCCTCGGGTTGTGCATCTTCCTACGTACACCCTTGTTTATCTGGTCCCAAATCGAGTTCGATGCTGTGTCAAAGGCACTGTTCGTGCATTAGCATACTTCGCTATGATCACGCAGAAATACTCTAGATCATACATTTCTGTGAGGAAGGCACCGGCAAATATCGTGGTAAGGAAGACTGCGTTGCGCTTGACAATGGCCCTGTTCAACCAGTGTCAGCCAATGCCATCTTGATTGGTCCTGTCTTGGTCGCGCCGTACGAGTAGAGGCCGGAGAGAATTCCAGACATTATGGCGATGCCTTGGCAAGGTTGTGAGGCGCTCTAGAATGCTTGAGAGGTCGGTGCGGCTCTTCTGTGGTCGTGGAGTTGTGAAGGTGGAAGTCGGGAGTTCTCAAAGATCTCGTTGATATTCCAGCCAATCAGATCGTGACTGATGGTCGCACCGAAAGTGCAGCTTCGCGATTCTAGTTTCGCATCAATGCTCCGATCTCGACTGCATGTCCAGGTGAATCACAACTAAAGCTGCTGCTGCAGCTAGCGCTTCCCAACGATCACTACAGCTTGGTGAAATCCACCATGGCCGACGCTGTCACTAAGTCTGGGATCAAGAAACTATCCAACGGTAATTCTGTGATTCCATCATCGACTCGAGCGGATGGCAGCGTACGGAAAGAGATTCGAGTCAAACCTGGTTACAAACCCCCAGAGGATGTCGAAGTCTACAAGAACCGCACAGCTGAAGCTTGGAAGAATCGTGGCAAAGGAGGCATACCAGGGGCCGAGTCTGCTGGCCCAGACGCCGGCGTCGAGTTGAAACAAAGTGCCGCAGCAGCCAAGAACGCAAGGAGACGCGAGGCACGAAAGAAGGCTGCAGCGGGCAGTAAGGAAGACGGAGAGAAGGAGGGATTGGGCGCGACGAAGGAGTCCAATGAAGCGGCAAAGGCAGAAGAGCTAGATCCAGAAGCAGAGAAGGCGAGAGAAGCGAAGAAGCTGGCAAAGAAATTGAGGCAGGCGCGAGAGCTCAAGGACAAGAAGGACGGAGGTGCTGCGTTGTTGCCGGAACAGTTTGCGAAGGTGATCAAGATGAATGAGCTTATCCGTCAATTGGACAATCTCGGGTTCGATGCAGAGGGCGAGAGGAAAGGTGACTCGACAGCACAAGACGACCGGAGAGTGGCAGGAGAGTCTGCATCGAATGGAGATACTGCTGGCTGAACGTAATGGGATGCTTCAGAATGCGATCTTCTTACATCACTCACGGCTCGATTAGCCTACCAACAGCTATCTTACATCGACCACCATCAGGACAGCTCTTCCTCGCAATGTCTCGAACAGACCATATTCAGACTCGATACGAAAATTCGCCTGCTCTAGCTGCACCTCCACGGATACAGGAGGTATTGTTTGCTTGACAAGAGTTTTCGACTCTAGGGCGTTGCTTGATTTGCGGCCTCCGAACCAAGACTTTGAGTGCTTTACTGGACGTTCTTGCAACGATGCTACATTTGGCACAGATGTGTCCGGCGTATCACCCAGCACGGCGTCGAGCGCCTGCTTTTTGAGCAAGTCAAGCGCCTCCTGTTGAGACCAGAATTGTACGCTATCGTAGCGTCCTTCAAGATGGATGAGAATCGGCTGGTCGTCTTGCGGAAATCCGACGAGTTGTCCTTTGCTACTAGTCTCCACTACGATTCCATTAGCTTGCCTACGAGAGTCCTGTACCGCGAGCTGCATACCTTGATCAGAAGGTATCAACAATATCGTCGTCTTCGAGATGCCGCTTTTGGCTCGTTCCTGGATCGGCGGCAATAGTCTAGTCATTAAGGCTGCGACATGTTGCGATCGAGACACTGCGACTTCCTCCCGAATGCTGAATCGCTGGCATCGTTTTGTGTCCGTATTGCGCACATGGAAATTCTCAATGGGCTGCCAGTCGATCTCTCCGTAAGCAGGCGGGTCTGACATGTTGCTGGCTTCAGGAAAAGTCGTGTTTTCGGTTTGAATACTGCAATGTTCTCGTCAAGCAGGAAAAGCCGGCCTCTCGGTTCGCGGGCGGAATCCTTGCGCAGCGAAGGAATCTGATGCCTGCGCGAACGACTGTCTAAGATGATTTGGTCCAGTCACGCGCAACCTCCTCGAGACTGCGCCCGGTAATCATATGCCTCAGGCTGCCCTCAATTCGTGCAATCGGTAATAGTCATCATTAAGCTCACGGGTTGCGGCACTCTGAATCTCGCAGTACAGCCAGTGCCTCAGTGTATGATGCGGGATTTTGTGGTTTTGCACACGATGCTCTGATCAGCGCATCTCGCCCGTATGCAATAGGATGACAGGATGACTGCTGAAGCGTCAGTGTAGATGTTTGCAGCAAGCTGTTGCCAGCGAAAGCAGCCCTACTAGGTTGACTGCGCTCAAGGCCCTCCAGTCATTGCCCAGCTTGGCATGCACATCACGAGACCTCGGAAAGCATGACCGTGACGCTAGGCAATAAACACAGGATCCAATGCATGCCTGCCTCGTGCCGACATAGCCATGGTCCGGTCTGTAAGGTAGGTACTAATCTCATCGTCACTGCGTGGACTGGCCTCGATGTTTTGGTCACCATGCCTCTCCTCCACGGCAACGGCGCAGCTCCCATACAGGAGACAAAGAGTAAGCGAAGGATGATCTAGTAGCACAGCCATGTGACACTTTGCTCGCATGCTAAGTGTGTACACTCTCTACGCGTCCATACATATAAGTCTTGACCTTCTTCCGTTCTAGAAGACTTCCAATTACGTGGATTACCAGAACGCATCCTCAAAGCGGGTCACGTTACTGTTCATTGAAGAATCAACACTATCACAATATTTTACACATTGTACTCAACTTCCTTCACATCATAACACGACAACCCAAGCGCGCGACATAACAACAATCCAGAATCAGACATCGCAAAGATGTGGTATCATGTCTCGGAACCCAACTCGTACCTCGTCATCACTGGCGCTGGTATCGAGAGAGTCAGGCTTGCCAAGAAAGCCCTTATCTTGCCCTTTCAGAAGGTCACGAAGATCAGGTAGGTCTTTTCATCACGCCGCGCGAACAGCTGCAGCATAATGTTGTGTTCTTGCGGCGCTCGGACACGATCCGCAGTAACAGACTGCTAACACATGTATCTTTTTAGTATCACGCCATTTGACTTCAGCATGGAATTGCTAGCCATGACCAGCGAGAAGTTACAGTTCAAGCTGCCTGCTGTATTCACCATTGGTCCTGATGATGCCATGGATTCGCTGGAGAAGTACGCTGTTCTGTTGACAGGTGATGCGGATGGCCGTACGAGGCCTGCCAAGGGCGGTGTAGTCGCCACTGGCCATAGTCATGTTCAGGACATCGTGAAGGGTATTATTGAGGGCGAGACTCGATCGATCGTGTCCAACATGACCATGGAAGAGCTCTTCAACAATCGACGACTTTTCAAGGTGAGTTGCAAGCGTCCGCTGCAGAGGCGCAACAGAGCATCTTCAGCTCTGAAGACTTTGCGCCCTGCACCATGTTCCATTCGTTAATGTCATTTGCTCTTTTAGGCGCAAGTTATCGAATGCGTGCAAAAGGAACTTGATCAATTCGGCCTCAAGATCTACAACGCGAACATTAAGGAACTGCAAGACACCGGCGACAGCAAGTACTTTGACAGCCTGGCGCGCAAAGCCCACGAAGGCGCTCAATCTCAGGCGCAAGTTGATGTGGCCAATGCTCGAATGATAGGAAGAGTTGGCGAGGCCGAGAAAGAAGGCGAATCGAAGCAACGCATCGCAAAAATCAATGCGAACACTGCTGTCCAAGAGACAGAACGCAAAATTGAGAAAGCCAACGCAGATCAGAAACTGAAAACTCGTGAGATCGAGATCGGACGCGCCATCAACTTGGAAACCATCGCAGCGCAAAGATCTGCAGAACAGAAGGATGCCGAGCTCCAGAAAGGCGTTGAACAGAAGCGTGCCGAGATGGAGTTGGAGCGACTTCGCGCCACGACTGTCACCCAAGCCAAAATTGCGAAAGAGTCTGCTCAGCAGAAGGCTGATGCGGATCTTTACACTCAGACGAAGAAGTCGGATGCTCAGCAGTACAACCAGAAAGCTGAGGCTGAGGCTATATATTACCGGAGTCAGCAGGATACCGATGCGGCAAACTACAAGCGTGAGCAGGACGCTCAAGCTATGCTGTCTGCACGATCAAAGGTATGTTTCAACCAGGTCATATACCTTGCAGTACTTTGAACGAGCAGAGATGTTGGACAGTCGAGCGTGCTACACGTGCGGGCTCGGCTCTGCTGTACTCCTGACAGTCCAAGGCACGAGGGCGTATTCCCGAGAGACACGCCAACTGACAATCTTCACAGGAAGCGGAGGCCATGTACCTCATGAAAGAGCGTGAAGCGCAAGCGATGTACCTACAGAAGGAGCGCGAAGCAGAAGCCGCCTTCATCGCCCGCAAGAAAGAGGCAGACGGTCTCACCGAAATGGCCAAAGCCTACGGTCAGCTCTCAGAAGTCATGGGAGGTCCTCAAGGTAAGCTCCTCACAACCACCACGCAACACCTTGCTCCGCAGCACGATATATGCAGAGACGCCGCAGACGAACGCCCTCCCCGTGCATTGCCAGACCAACCGAAACGTTACCTCATGCCCGCTAAGTCACTAACCACCCCTCGCAGGCCTAATGCAATTCCTCATGCTCCAAAACGGCACTTACGAACGCCTCGCGGCCGAAAACGCAAAAGCCATCAACGGACTCCAGCCCAAGATCAACGTCTGGACTACGGGCGGCGAGCAAGGCGCTGATGTAAGTCCCACCCACTTCCACCGAAGTGACCACGATTCCAAGGCTGATATCCTAGCAGCAGAGTATGGCACCCATTCAGAATTTGTTCAAGAGCCTGCCGCCTCTCTTTAGCACGATTCGAGATCAGACCGGCATGAGTCCACCGGCGTGGATGGCTCAGATGCCGAAGGGAGAGGAGCAGGAGTCTTCGAAGCCGAGTGTGGTGGATCGTGGTCGGAAAGATTCGAAGGCGCTGATGAATGGACATAGATGAACGAACGGGTCCGCGATTGAGGTCACGCGGAGTCTGTTCAGCATGGGCGGAGGAACTGCACTTTCGGGAGAAACTTGATGATGAGAGGAGGAGGATCTTATCCCAGTGCGCTTGATTCCATTTGTATCGTGATACCCTACGTATGTACGCTTGGAATCTCTTGTGCCGAACGCAATGATAAACGGTAGTAGGTTAGTTACGAGTTAGTTAGTACAAGCATTGATATCACTAGTGTTATGGACTTAATAACTATCAAACTCGCATACTGAACGCTCTCATCAAAATCTGGTCCACGGCTCGCTGTAGCGGCGCAGATCTATCGACGTGAGCATCCCAGTCTTCGGGTCATACTGATCGACTCAAAAGTCTTAGATGCACCGAGATATCGAGGGTGGAACATTTCGGATGATCTGCCGCACGTCTTGAGCAGCCCGCTGGGTCGGGTAACGGTGCTGATCAGCTGATGGACATTTTTTTTTATCAAAGTGGAGTTTGTGTGACCTCAGGTCGTTATTGAAGTCGACGGGACTTGCTTGTTCTGGATGTACATGTAGTGATCGAGCTGAAAGAATGTAGCGCAGCGACGAAAGCTTAGGTATTGTGAAACTCGCAATCATGCTGATGAGCTGCGGTCCGTGCTTAGGTAGGGAGCTCCATCCAGTTCTGGCAAGCATTCGAGAATGCGTTGCGTACGGCTTGGCGTGCAACTATGACATACTGGCGACACACTACACTTGCTCCCCGTGGTGTGCTAATCACCGACCAAGTCAGCTACAGTATTTGAGAAAATGAAGGGCGTTTGTTGGCTAGTGTAAGTTCTCCAGGAATACTACTGTGGCCCGGACTACTAGTGTCTGCCACATACAAGCCACTTCCGCCACGTGGGAAATAGGTGACTCCAAAGCTCATATGGGAAATAAAACCGCAGTGCTATGAACGCCATGAAGTCGCTAAGCAACCTTCGATGTCTTTCTTCAAATTTCTAGCACTCCTTCCATGATTTTTGTGGCGGAGCCGGAAAGTTCCACTTTCTCAACAGATTGCAGCTGTTCGTCCAGCGTGACAATTACACCGATGTCCGACTTCCTGCCCATCTCGACACCCTGTGTGATCTGAAAATGAGTCGTCCGACTCTCCGCTCGCTTCAGAGCGAGATAGCAGCTCAATGCACACGCAGCAGAGCCTGTGGCTGGATCTTCGAACGAGCCTTCAATCATCCTCGCCTGCACTTTCATTACGTCGCCCAGACCTCCTAAGATCACGTAGTAGTATGAAGCTGAGAATCCGACATTCCAGCCGTCGTGCTCGTCTAATCTAGGCGCAGGCTTAGAGGACGAAGTGATCTTGCTCAAAAGCCCGAGATTCACGAGCTCGACGGCAATAAAGTTCATGCCCTTCACAGGACTGATCACGGCGACATGGGCAGGCGATACGACCTGTCCAGTCAGACTAGGTTGCAGATTGTAGACATCGTCCAGGCTGAACAGATATTGAATATGTTCGTGGAAATTATGTGGTATACTTGCCGTCGCCACGCGATCCTCAAAACGGGCCTCTATGGTCCCTGCATTGGCGATGAGTCGACCTTGAGAAGCACCGCCAGCAACGGTGCCAAGAACGTGGACGGCGGCTCCAATCGTAGGATGACCTGCATGATGGACATAAGTCAGTATGCTTATGTCTGCTGCCAAGTGAATTTTATGAACGCGAGATCAGCCGGGACGATTGCCAATAATCGCATGCGAGATATCCCCAGCCCATGTCACGGAAGATGGCTCAGCACTTTGCACGGGTACTATTTTTGCAGCTCAGAGGTTGGCAGAGAGTGAGAACGCGAATGCCTACCAGCAAAAGGCACCTCAGCAGTCGTCAGAAAGATCCGAATCCTCCAATCGCCTTCTGACCTCGATTGCACAAAAACTGTTTCTGATAGATTGAACTCTCTCGCGATCATCTGCATCTGGTCATCGCTGATGGCGCTGCCTTGAGGCACTTGAACTACTGCTAGCGGATTGCCCTTGTAGCGATCTTGCGTGAAGACGTCCAATGTTACGAACGACAGCTGTGGCATCTTTGCTGAGCGTGTCGCGCTCCGTAATTGCTACAGGGCTTTCCGGGCGCTTTTGCTGCCCGACGCGCCGACCTGCGTGTTCCTTCGAGGTCGTGTCAGCGACTTGCAGTAGCCCTGCCCTTGACCAGATCTGAGAGATCCTGGTGCTTGTCGCTCGGAGCGGATGGATGGTCGTCGCTGGTTGATGGCTGTTGGTTGTTGGTTGTTAGATGTGGCGGATCTTGTATACTCCAGATCCGCGCTGCCAGGATGTTCAGGGTGATGACTATATTTGCTTCGAAAAAGCACGGAGATTATGGCTTACTCGATGTCGACGAAAAGGAAGCGGGAGTCGCGCGACGAGAATGGCAGGTGCATCGTGAAGCTCGTTTCTTTGCGAGTGCACTTCACGTAAGCGAATTTCCGTGGTCACCATACACACGGGAATGCCTCATCTCAGCTTCGCATGTGGTCAGGTCGTATCGGAGTCAACTGCGATTCATGAGCCGCAGTGACAGCTCACGGGTGGAAAATGCTGCACCGGTCTGTTGGTAAGGATTGGATCATCATCTCTGATAAGCCACCATTCGTATTCACGTGTCAAGTGGTACGCTACTTAGTTCAAGCCTCCAACACCACGCCACATCCATGAATTGGGGAAAATGGCAATGCTCGCGTTGATGAAACGTGCCAAACTGTGGGTCAAAGCGTGGCCTCCCTGCTCTACCATACATTCGGCTCCTTCTTCGTCCTTCCTGGCGAAGGAAAGCCATAGACCTGCAAGGAACGTACAGTTCTCCCACGTCACAATGACACGAGCAACCTGCGGTCTTGCTCGCGACGCGAATGATTATGGTCTGTCTGGGAGAAGATGCAGCCAGTCGCAGGAATGTACATACGGGATGACAGGGTATGGATCCGTGGTTGATGGTTGTAATGCATTACTTTGAAGTTCCATTATAGCTACATACAGGAGGCCAGACCCGAGGTCTGGCCATACCAGAGACGACCACAGTCGCTCATGCCACCGTCTTATGCCATCCCATGCAATCCGACCCATGCATCATCGCCGAATATCCTTCCTCATGATTCCCTGGAACGTACACTCTCAGCATGTCTACTCGACAAGCACCCAAACCAATTAATTTCGTCCAGGACGTCAGCTGATTCCCGAAGTGATGTCGCCGCATCTTTTTCGTGTAATCATCCATCAACACCATTGGAAAACAATGCATGAGCCGTGCGTTCCCAACATACTCCCTCGCTCCCTATGCTAAAGCTTCAACATCAAAAGGCTTGAGCTCGCCGGCTCTTAACACTGCGCATCGTGGTATCGTCGCACTCGTAAACAAATTTCAAACTTCAAAAGAGGTATGATGGAATCCGATCATGTAGTCACACTTCATTGCTCGATCGCTTGTCGCTCTTTCCGAGATGTAGAACGCCTGCTTCATTCTGCAAGCGAAGTCGTCGCATCTCTGAGGTCTCTTGGAAAACAGGAGCTGCCGGGCCTTGGCCGCTCAGGCTCGAGATGCTGGCCTTGCGTTCGCCCAGTGAGCCTAGACTTCGCATTTTTCGAAGCATCTTGGGTTTCTCGACCGATGGAAAAGTGGGAGTGTTGTCATTTCGAATTATCTCCGTGACATCCGTTCTGCTGCGTCCAATGCCTTTCAGACCACGGGCAAGCTTCTCAAGAGCCGTTCCAGAACGGCCGCCAACAGGGGTCTTTGGCCGTGCAATTTCGACAGGTGATGCTGGCACATCCTTGGCAGAACCACGTGTCGGGGGTCTCCGATCGTCCTTGACGCTAATAAAACTGATTCCGGAGTCGGCCTTGCGAGTGTGGTGAGATTGGTTGGAGTCGCGCTTCTTCTGAGGCGACACACTCTGAACGTCTTGGACCGACTGGCATTCGCCGATGACGCTGTTGGCGAGTTGAAGGTACTTGAACATTGCCCGCACAACTGCAGGCCAACCATTCTCGTCACCATACTCCTCGTCCCTGCCTTGAGCGATGAGGTTGTTGAGAACTCGGGGGCCGCTTCTCTCAACGACTTGGATGTACTTGAAGAAGCCCTCTCGCTGAGCTTTGAGAACATCTGGTGAGAGCTTCTGTGTAGGTTGTGTGGGCATGCCCATGGGTGGGTAGAGAGTGTTGAGCATGGCGACACAATTGTGCTTGTTGAAGGGATCGAGCGACAGTTCGTTGATGAGGATCCATCGTCTGATGCCCACGTAAACTTGGGTATAGAGTGGGTCGATTTTACGTTCCTTGTTTTCTATCGCCTGCACCCATTGGAGAACGCCTGGGTAATTCTTAGCCAAGTCAGCGTCCTGCGCAAGCGCGTCTCGGTCAATCTCGAGGCGGTCCATCGCCAATGCCACTTCTCGACGTCTGCGCGTCTCGAGATCCTTGAGATAGTCCAAGCCAGTGAGTGCCTGAGGGAAGTCGACAAGAGTGAGTTGCGATGGGAAGCATCGCTGGACAAATGCCGTGATGAAGCTCGGTGGCAACGTAGATTGTTGACTTGGCAGATTCTCAAGTTGTGCCATGAGATTCTGGGTGAAGGTTGCGGCAGTCTGAGAATGATCGAAGCTGCCTTGAGGAATGTTTGGAGAACTGCGACTGCTTGATGTTGGCGTGTCGGCATCTGCTTGGCCACGAGGTTGGCTATTGAGCGTGTACATGGTCCGCAGAGGGATTTCGTAGCTGCCCGGATAGGTCAGGATGTGATCGAGTATCAGTTGATAGGCAGAGCCATTGGAGGAGACAGAAGAGCCCGACGAGCGCTGATTGGGATGGTGTGTGGCCATTGTTGTTGATATGCGCGTCCTCGGCCTGAAGCCTCGCGTGTCAAAGAGCGGCGTCCCAGAATTGTTGTGAAAGTCGTCCGCGCAGCAGGAAAAGAATGAACGTGGAGAGGTCAGTAGTGATTGCTGCCCGATGGCAGTTCGAGATTCGAGATTGGTGTATTAGAATTTAGGAGATTCGAGTAGCCTGCCCCGCTTGTTTATGCATGCAAAGAACGAACGAGGGCAAGGATGTAAGTCCGATATGCAGATGCAGGGACGCTGGTCGGTTCTTGAGTTGGAGAGAAAGGCAGACAAGCACCGAACAAGCATACAACGGTACGAATGTAACAACGACAGCCTTGACCCAACAAGTTTTCATCCAGATTCGTGTGGGGCAGTAGCAGTGGTGTTAGAGTGGTAGTAGTGGCACGTCTCTTGGGGAAACAAAACGCTCGCGGGATCCAGGGCGCGCAAAGGCCAATTTGCGGTTTGTGATTTGACACCAACTTGGTTTGTGTTGAGAGCAGCAGCGCCCGCGTTCGTCCACAAACGCGAGACCCGTGTTTTGACTTTTGCGAATCGCAGCCGTTTTGCCAGCGTGTTGTGCTGCCGCGAAGACGCCTGATGAGAGATCCTTGTTGACAGCCAAATGACTCGACGTTTCCGCCAAACAGACAGACGTGTGATGTGATTGACAGGAGTGTATACAGTGCAGTGCAGTGCAGTGCAGCACTGGCGATAATACCCACGTCTCTCAACAATAATGACGAGTGCAATTCTACTACGGTCCTGTATCGCCCACTATTCTACTACCATCACATCATCGCACAGCAGCTCAACCACTTCCGATGCCTCTTTTTGCTTCTGCAGTTTGATCTTATTGACGACTTACCCCAGCGCTGGACACGAACTTTATGCACGAGCGAAATTCATCCCTACGTTCCCCGTCCACATCGCGCTACTGGAGCGCTAGGATCCTGCCGCCGGATGCTGCACTCGTGCGTCCAGAAGCCAAAGTGCCGGGACCAACCATACTTGTTCCAGCGAAAGCGCCAGGGGAGGGCTGGTTCCTGGGACCCCGCTGCCTCTCGGCTCTTCTCCTAGCCTCTCATGAGCAGTCGCCGATGGACCGTCGGCCGAGCCAGGTCCTCGGACGGTGCCTTTGTTTGCCCCCCGTCGACTCTGCTAGTAGAGCCCCCATCCACCTCAATCGGGAGCCGCCTGCTCTGCATCCACGGAAAGTACGCTGTCCAGACTCGAAGCCTTTGCCTGCAGGAAAACGCCGACGACATACACACACAGAGCACGCTCGCGTCGAGTGACAGCTGTTTCGACTGGTGCCACGGGCACATGGAGGAGCGTTGGGGAGTGGTGCTCTCTTGATCAAATTTCCGAAGGAATCACGTCTTGACGGCTTTCTGAAATAGGTAAACTTGAGGCTGCTTCTGGCTTCATGAACCTTGATGAGATGCCGCATCGAGCTCCCCGGCACAGCGGGTCTTGATCGTTAGACAAGATTTAGCCCCCGCTCCTGACCAGTGGGAACGATCTCATGTGAGACAGAAACCTGTCACAGACGCTATGGACCTTCCGCTGCAGGAGGCCGATCATCAGCGGAAACAGCAGACAAACGCGCAAAAAGAAGCTGACCTTCCTGCCGCCGTTCTGTAGAGCCGCATCATCGAGGGCACTCGGAATCTCGGGTGCCTTGCAAATATTGCTTGTGATATGTGATAGATAGTGCACGCGACAGCACTATGGGCTACATTTGCCGAGGCGCGCCCCTCATTCGTGTGCCCGCTGCGAATTAAATTAGTCCATAACTCGCTCTACAATAGCCCTGCCTGAGGAAGAACTTCGCGACGCACAAGGGTGCTGATATTGCTGTGCCACGGCGTGGTCGAGTCTGCGCCGCAGACCACACCAAAACAATAGCCGAGTGCTGGGTGGGACTCAGGCGTTGCCTCAAAACGTTTCTCGCAGTCTGAACGTCACATTTGGTCACCACGCGTTTCGGCAACGTCTTGTCCCCAGCCGGTGATGGCTGTTGTGCTACCTTTGGCGGCTCGGCTGCACAATCACCCTTCCCTGCAACAGGAGCACGCATGAACGTGTCCATGTAAACTTCAGTGCAGCAGCATGTGAAAGCTTTCGAACGGCCTGTTGGGAACTTCCTCCGTGCTCCTCATCATGCACGTTTGGCAAGGACAAA
This sequence comes from Passalora sequoiae, assembly GCA_013248845.1. NCBI lineage: Eukaryota > Fungi > Ascomycota > Dothideomycetes > Mycosphaerellales > Mycosphaerellaceae > Passalora > Passalora sequoiae. The sequence goes on along the minus strand of WSQC01000044.1, from coordinate 390,550 downwards.
CGAGATCTGCGACCAGTTCCCGTGTCCCACGGCCCGCTGGGATTGAGGACGTTGTCTTGCTGCAAATTGATATGATCGGCACGACTTCCAACGCCGCTGAATACCGGCGCTGCAAAGATGCAGCCAGTCCAGGATGAGCTGTTTGCGGCTCAATGGAAAGAACCAGCACCTGCAACGAACTTCCGAACAACTTACGAAACGTCCTGGAGCACTTGGGGAGAAGACCTACCTCACAGCAACTGTTTCATTGGAGTTCCGTCATATCGCTGGCAACGATCAGTCGTACCTTTGGGCTAGTGAGCTATTTGTCAATAATGTTACAACAGTGGTGCTCTTCCCACCTTGCGAACACAAGAGCATGCTATGGCACATCGACATTCATATGTGGGTGAGGTCAAACATGACCAGCAGGCACACTCTTCTGCCCGCGGGTCTCACTGGCCGTTTGTTACATCAATCGTGATGTCAGTGCCATTGCTGGCCTTGCAGATACAACAATATATGCAACACATACTTTTGTGGCTCTTGACATTGACTGCGACCCTTCTGGTCCTATGGGTCGTCCATCAGCTGCATACACACCATTATTGTGCGTACCTTCCCAGTCCACTTTTAAATCCGCCTCGTCCAATTCATCGCCAATATTACACCCCACTTCCATTCTCTCCTCCTCTCTCCTCTCTCACATGCTCCTTCACATGCCCATGCGATCAGTCCTTCTCTCCCTTCACAAACGCAACATAAACACCCTTCTGCGGCGACAACACAATATCCGTCTTCGTCCCTGGAAACTCGCTCTGCCTACTCTCCACCTTCTCATACGTCTGCAAAATCCTCGTAACCGTATACGCAATCTCCGTCAAAGCAAACTGCTGCCCTATACAAATGCGTGGTCCGCCGTTGAACGGGATATATGTCCAAGACTTGGGGACCCAGTGATCCCAGCGGTCAGGTGCCCATTGCAAATGATGGGGAAAGTCATCTGATTGCGGAGGGTAGATGTCCGCGCGACGTTGGAGTATGAAGGTGCTGTAGCCTATAGGCGTATCTTTGGTGATACCGATCGGTTCCAAGCCGTCGGGTCCACCACCATGGGGAAGTGTAGTGTCTTTGATTGCTGTTCGAACGTTGTAGGGCACCACGGGGTAGAGTCGCAGAGTTTCGTTGATGGTGTGATTCAGATACCTCATTCCCTTGAGATCATCATAAGTCGGTAACCGTGTCGTCCCGACTCTATCGAGAATTTCCTGCCGCAATTTGTGCGCCACGGTCGGGTTGCGCGAGAGTTCGTAGAAAAGCCAGGAAAGTGTTACTGCAGTGGTGTCACGACCCGCGAGGAGAACTGCGACTAGTTGGTCCCGGAGCACTGCGCGGTCACGCGTATGGGCTGCGATGGCGTGGAGAAATGTATAGCCTTCGTCGGATTTTGTATTCTTTTCGAGTTCGTCCTGTGGAAGGGCGAGGGCTTCATCGATATAGCGATCCGTAAAGTTGTTGAGGACTTTCAGACCTTCTCGAAAGGACTTCATCGGAAGGACATTCTGCATTGGGCCCGCTCGAGCGATCGAGGCTTGGACTCTTTGGACTTCTGCAAAGGCTGTGGCGAATTCGGTCTCGCCGTTTTCTAGACTGGCGACACTGCGACCGAAGAGGAAGTGGGTAGCTGCATCCAGGGTGTATCGATATATCAGGTCATCCAGCCTCACAGTCTCCCCATTGCCCTTCAGCATTGGCAATAATATCTGGATCTGGTGCTCGAACTTATGCAAATCTCCAACCCGATCCTTGATAAATTGTGGTCGAAGCAACTGTCTTGAAGTATGCCACTGATCATGATCGGTAGTAAAGATGCTCAAGCCCAGAAACTCCTTCCATTCCTTTCTGAACTGTGGGCCCTTGCCATAATCCTGAAACTGCGTCGCCAATATAGCCTTGATGTTTTCTTCATCCGATGTGAAGATCAATCGTTGTCCGACGATGACACTCTCGATTGTATATGGAAGCTTGGGGTTTCCGACCTCGTTGAACATCTTCCACCAGAGTACATCATTGCGATGCTCCTTCATGTACCACAATGCATTGTAGATGAAGCCTATATTGAATGGCGTGAAAGTTCTCAGGCTCGGTGCTTGCTTCCCATAGGCGGCGATGCGGCGCTCATCGTTGATGTGCAAACCCACTTTCTGGAGCCACCAGAGCGTCGACAAGAGGAAGATTCCAGAGCTGACGAGATGGCTGATGTGGTGTCTCAAGGTCCACGATATGGCCACAACTACGACATAGACGGATGTAATGGGTGCAAGGCGGTCAAGCAGGAGCGTTCGGATGCCCATGTCTTAATTTAGCCCCTGGAGAGATAGACGCCGTTGTGGTGGTCAAGTACAGATGCGACCTTGAATGATATTATACACCTTCTCCAGGCTCCAGAACTATGGGCCAAATGCGCTGCATACACGTGCTGTAGTTTGTAACACTTCAGGTTTCCAACAGCCCACACATGGCCCCGCTGCCCCACTGACACATGCTAGCCGCGGCTCCAGGGTTGTCCAGAAGCGAGAGCGAAATGCGGGACAGCGATGCAGATTGACGCAATCTGACGAATCATGGATGCCCATTACCCGATCATCTGCTAATCGAGCTGTCTTATGCGGAAAAGCAATCTCACACGATGTGCGATGCCTGGTTGTGCATGTTATTTCGAAGGACCTCGCCTGTTGCTATACTACGGCCGTATCAGACTTGCAACTGATACGTAGTGTTATTGAGGCGGCCAGTCAGCTGTCCAGTTCATGCAGTCATGCCGCGCGTCCGATTTGTGAAGAGAGCATGGGATGACCATGTACAAAGGGCGAGTCACCTTGTGCCAGGACGATAGAAAGATGCTGTTCAAGGTACTACAAAATAAGCGAGACGCCGAAGGATTTCCATTGGTAGTCGAGGCAACGACATACAAACCACGCTCAGGCGTATTGACAACGAGCAATTGTGACACGATAACACGGCGCGTACATATTAAATCTTCATTAGCGTTCGTGTAGCAACCCAGTCTACTGATGAAAACGCACACAACGTACCTGAGCAGAAGCGATGCTTAGCGATGCTTTGCTTCTATCTCGTTCGCCATGAAGTTCACAGCTCGCGGACCGAGCTTCCCAATATCCTCGCAACGCCTCGCTGAAAGACACGACCCATGGTGATACCGATTGCGGTTGCTCATCCGAGCAACTTCAGACCAACGACTGGCTTGGCAGGCTGCTTCTTCTCTATGCCTGCACCAGTATTGGCCTTGAGCGGGTCTTTCTGCTGCTGCTTGTTGTCCTTGTGCTTATTGTGGTTGTTTTTGCCTTTGTACTTGTTATTGTTGTCTTTCTTGACCACTGGAGCAACATTCGTTCTGGCTCGCTGAATGGTGACAGGATGGCTGCCAATATACTTGCCAGACATCTCTCGTGCTGCCTTGAAGCCCTGCTCGCCGTCTGTGAACTCCACAAACCCGAAACCTTTAGATTTGGTTGTTCGCTTGTCACGTATCACACGAGCCTTGTTCACACCATACGCAGCGAAAGCCTTGGTAAGCGAATCATCAGTCACCTCTCCTGCCAAATTGCCAACCATGATTCGAAATTTGGTTGGATCCCACTCCAGAAGTGATTTGTCCTCCCATGTTTCGCCGCCGCCTTTTCGTACGACCGTAAACTTGCCGTCATCTTTACTCTTGGTCTCTTCGGTCGCAGCGGCGGCACCACGCTTACCCAGAGGCGCGAGATTGGCGTTATCGGTATGCTCATTCTTGGAACCCTTCTTTGCCCTATCCTGTTGATCTGCTGGTGCATATGCTGATTGCCACTGCGCCATCAGCTGCTGCTCATCGGGATCATACTGCGAATTCTGTGCACCGTATGTAGCGGCTGGTGGCGGTGGCGGCGCGAATGGGTTGCGGATGGCTGGAGCTGGTGTTGGTTGATACTGTGCCTGCTGAGCGTACTGTGCGTTATAGCCTGGTGGTGCAGCATACCCATATCCAGCATACTGACTATAGTCCATGGTCACTGGCTGATTCTCGGCCACTTGGGTCGGGTAGTCGCAGGTCCGATCGTGTCTGGCGGTCGTCTCGTGGTTTTCGCTCGAGTGGTGTGCGTTATCTGAACGATCGCGATAGTTCTGTGGTTGCGCGGTCGTTGCGTTTGTCTCTGTGGTGATGTTGGCGACTGCTAGTGCATCGAGTACTTTCCTGCCGATGTCGCTAATTCCTTTTGCGACGCCGGCACTGCCGCCTTTGCGACCACGAATTTTGCTACCCATATTCGTGAACCAGCTGAATGAGAAGAGCCTACTTACCGTGAGACTTGTGATGAGCGGCCAAGCTGTCGAGCAAATTCGATGGTACCTGTGGTAGAAGAAGTCAATCGGAGAGAACCCAAGTCAGTCATCATGTTCACTTTCCAGGTCAGACTAGCGTCTGGCTAATCTTCGGCAATGGGAGGCCTTTTCACTACCTACAACACTTGTTGAGCTATTGACCGAATTGTCTCGTCAAATGGTAGCAGCCAAAGCATGGAACGAAATGCCAGGATCGTCTCTTGCAACTTCGTAAATGGACCGGTAAGCAGCCTTCGCCAATTGCTGTTGTTGATATAAGTGTTGCAGCTACCGGACATGCAGCATAAAGTGAGTAGACGCTGCACATATGTTCCAGGACAGTGGTAGAGAAAAGGCCCTAGGTCAGTGCATGACTATGAGCCAAACTCATACGGAAGAAGTTTTCAGCAATTAGCGAAGACGCAGATGCTAATTGTTTTCGCGATAGCAGACTTGTTTGGCAGGATATTGTGCTGGCGACCGTGGGCTAGGCGCCGACACACGGAGTCGACTGAGTCGAACTCCCTACAATCTAGCCTCCGGCCCAACTTGACGGAGACTTCGAACCCACTGGCAGCTCAGACAGACGACTTCTGGACACTTTATTCGAAACAGTCCAAGAGATTGGATGATGCAGGGAAAAGTCCCCTCGAGTCACAACCTGGGTAAACATATAAGTAAGTCCGTTAGCCGTCCCCATCGTCCGTGCATTGCGAAGATAGTAGCATGGTGTCGATATTCGATTCCTTCGGCGTTATGCTAAGTAATAGCATCAAAGGTCTATCTTTCCATCGAACACAACCGACAGCACATCTTTTCCTCCTAATCCGTTGCATAGGAATAGGCATGCCCCATATCATTCACTACCCATATCCCATAATGCCCACCTTTTCAATCAGTTTCAATCATCCCATACTGCATAACTCTCACTGCGCTCGGCATACGATAGCGCTTATCAGCCCCAGACGCCTAAGCTAAAGTCAACAGCAGAGCCGTCAATGCATGCTCTGCCGTGGGACACATCACACCCAGTGCAACAGCTTCAGATATTGGAGGGTTCACCTCCAATTCGTTAGGCTCGGCAGGTCGCATCAATAGCGCCTTGTAACCTTCCTCTGGCTTCCATTCAAGAAGTATTGCGAAGTCTTGGCGAGCGGTTCCTGGATAGAAATTGGCGGCGTTGGCTGGTTTTTTGGTCAAGAGCTGGGCTCAGATGCAGTAGCGGACAGGGTACTTACCCAGGATCTGGCGGCGAAGTCTATCCATGCCTTGGATCAGAGGAGCTTCTAGGATTGACATGCTGATGTCTGAGACTCCCAGAACGGGTCGAGAAGAGCATATTGGCCTGTTATATGTGCTGACGCTGTACTTCAGTGCGAGCGCATTTGAAATGATAGCTAGCAAATAGTTGAAGAAAGACCAGGAACGATGGCGCAGATACTCGCAATAATCAGACTTTCTATGGAACATCAGAGTCCTGTGATTAAGACAAAGACTGCGGAGCACATACTTCTGACACATTTGCTATGCCAATCGGCTTTCCAAAGCCGTTGCAGTTGCGAGCAGAGATCACTTCCTAGGTTTCTGTACCACAACTCAGCCGGGCAAAACAAAGTATCAACGAGACTGTCGCTGTTACGTTAGCCTGGGAATTTTTGATGGATCTAGAGCTTTGCAGCTGCGCTGGAGCTACATAAAGCGGGCGAGGCTATGAGCTACTGCATAAGCGGTGCTTTGCCAAAGCTATATGATCAATCGTTGCTACGCCCCAGTCGCATCATATCCGTCGCGCTCATTGACACTCGTTGCTTTCGCCAGTCGCGCTACTTGAGGCGAGACGAGCAAAAAGGGCCAAAATGCGCACTGACTTCGTAATCACGGCGTAAAGCCAAGCTAAATCGTCGGCCTTCAGGGTAAGACCAAAGCAGATCTCACTGCTCGAATAAGAACCACGCTCTGCCCTCAATTCACCCCCATCCCCCTCGCCAACCTCACAAGTAATCCCTCCAACGCAGCACCAACCCCCACCGCCTCAGGTCCCTGCCAATACATCTTCTCACTCAGTCCATATTTCCCCCTCGGGCCAGCGACCGTTCCTCCACATCCCACAAGACTTGCACGCAGACGCGGGACACTGCCATGGACGATAACCTCGAAGATCTCGTGGGCGTGAACAGGTCTGCCGATGCCGTGTTCGATGGCGTGGATGTTGCGTCTGTAGTGGTGCCGAGCGTTGGCTAAGGTATGTTAGGAATGTGCGAGGAGGCATGGGACAGGGAGAGGACGGACCTAGGATCTGGTCACGGAGGCCTTGTAGCGCGTCGTGATGGTGTGCTGAAGAGTGAGTTGGTTTTGATGTCATTTGTGATGGTCTTGGTGAAGAGTGAGCTGGTGGGGCTGGTTTGTAGTGTGGCTTCTCGATGGGACATGCAGCGTTCTGTGCTCTTGAGGATGTCTTACTATGGTGATCGCGAGAAGGCATGATCTGGCTTTTGTTGGGTCGCGTCGTATCTTGCTATTCGTGTTTGCACTGGACTCGATGGAGAATTTATGTACAGCTCGCACTTGCCGCGGACGTTGCGACACTGCGACTGCCCACACCAAGCACGCTGAATGTGTCTCAATGTTCTGTGTGACATGAGCACGCTTGAAATGTATATGTGGTTGTAGGTCCTACTGCTCTGTGCTTGCACGTGCTCTTCTGACAGATGTCTCGGATTATGCAGATGGTCATTCCTGGCGGGAAGTGCTTGAGAACTCGGACCGTATGGCACTATAATGCTATTCTTCCACGTCACCTGAGCCCGCGTCCCATGGAGGGATTGTTGTGTAGCCTTTGTGAGCTCAGCGGAGCGCGCGTCGGAGAAGTCATTGCCGGTCAGTCCTATGAGCGCTGATCCCATATATCTCTCCGACGCTTTGCTGTAGTATTTGCAAGTTCCGCGCATCAGTCTACATGCCGTGGCGGCAGCCACTATTGCGACGCGCCCTCGGCCTGAAAACGAAGCCTTTGCTCGTGATCATTGAGACGTTCAGGACTTAGTCTTCACTGCAGTGCAGACTAGTTACCGACAGGATTGTTCATACTGTGCACGAAGCCGGCTGATGCGAACGAATCCTGACTAACGAAGCCAACGTCGTGAGCCACTTTCATCGCATAAGTCCTCCGAGATCCCTCTCCATGCCGCTTACTCGATCTTCCAGTGCCTTCTTCTTCCTTTCCAGTTCCTGTATCTCGGCCTCCTCCCTCTCGATATCAACCTTGGTCATTGGTGCAGTCATCGTTGGCTCGTCATTTTCCACGAGATCGTCCTCATCCTCACTGTATGTTGATCGGTTCATTCTTGCTAGCTCGACACTCTGCTTGTTGACGTGAGCTTCGTAGTGACTGATGTTTGCAGCAAGCTGTTGATGTCGTCTTCTCAGCTGCGCAATCCGGTCTGCAGCTCCAGGGATAGGATACACAGCCAGTAGTCTTTCGGCACCTTCCAGCAGAACCTCAACATCAACATCCCCTTTCTGTCGCAGAGCTGCACCTTCTTTTCGTGTACGCTGATACAAGTCGCCACGTAGCACAGCAGCGACAGCTTTGTTCTTAGGTTGGCGATTGCCATATATGGTTGCTCTCCTTGGAGTTTTAGTAGGCTGTGGCTCGTTGCTGGAGGTGCCCACAAAGTCTTGTGCTGCAGACTTGCTTGGCAATGGCGGAGGAGCCAGGTGAAAGAGTGCTCTCTCGTGCGTCTCAGTGTCTCTGATCAAAGATGTGATGTCGTGCTGACCGAGCAACGCATTCGCAAACCTCTTAGATCCAGGAAAGGGCAGCTCTGCGATTGAGGTGGCGCATAACGAGATCTGCTCGAGGTGAGACGAAAGTAGCGAGGCCATCGCAGGTCCGTACGTCAGTTACATGCAGCAGCTTATCCACCGAGGAAGGCTGGGGCGACTGCTATAATGTTCTTATTTTCATTCCAAGGTTCCAGTCTTGAACGGCGTATTTAGTTCTTTCGTCACTGCAGAGTCTATGTAGGCGTCTTTGACGATATGGCCGATGATGTGTATTTTCTGGATTGGGCTGCGCGTCTGTGACTCTTATCGCGTCGATGCAATGAGGATTGTATGTTTGTTGACGATTTTATGCATTTGGTAGACGCGTCGTCGAAGTTCGTGCCTTTCAAGTGACGACAGTCCGAGGTTTCTCCGATATTGAAGTCGCAACTGGCTGGAGACTGGAGAGCTTCAATTCAGCATCAAGCACGAGACACATCACCCCAAAACACTCGCTCGCAACACTGACATAACTCCCGACAACTTCACAAGATGGCGGATAAGATGGAAGTTGATGCGGTCAACAGCGAAAAGCAACAAGAGAATGTCGGACCAGCACCAGATCTGCCACCCGAGCGCAGTACGTTGCCCTGGCCGCCTCACAAACACCGACATGAATACTGAACTGATGGTGATGTAGTAATCCTCAACAACCTCCAGCTCATCAACCAAGCCGTCGACAACTTCGATTCGCGATTCACACTCCGAGCGCTACGAAGTATAGCAACACTACGCAAGTCAGACAAGCTCGCGGAAGTATTGCTGCACGGCATTCGAACAGCATATCCAAATGGCTCGAACCGAGGGCGACAGATATTGGAGGAACTCCTACCTGAACAGAAGCAAGCTAATGGCACAGCTGCACAGTCATATAATGGCCAGGAGATGACACATCCCGAAGTGTGGGCTTATCTGGGAGTGTTGGTGCAGGTATACCTTTACGACAACAGCGAGTTCGAGAAGGGTGCAGAGTTCAGCGAGAACTTCGTCGAGCGCATCAGAAGCTGGAATCGACGGACACTCGACCAGATTGGCGCCAAAGCGTACTTCTACTATGCGCTCTTCCACGAGAACCTCGATCCAAAACCACCTTCGAAGCAGTCGCCGGTTATCGAAACGAGACCGAAGCTCCTCGCAGCACTTCGATCAGCCGTCCTCCGTAAAGATAACGATACTCAAGCTGCCGTAACGGTGCTACTTTTACGAAGCTACATCAGTACTGCAGACATCACTCAAGCCGATCTTCTGGTCGCACAGACACAATTCCCGACATCCGCATCAAACAACCAAGTATGCCGCTATCTGTACTACCTTGGTCGCATCCGTGCCATCCAACTGGACTACACGGCAGCACACCAGCATCTCGAGTCGGCGACACGAAAGTCGCCTACTGTTGGTCCCGCTGTCGGCTTCTACCAGCAAGCCACTAAGCTGCTGATTGTGGTTGAGCTTCTTATGGGCGATATTCCAGAGCGATCAGTCTTTCGACAGCCTTCACTCGAGGCCGCTCTCTATCCGTACCTCAAGCTTGTCCAAGCTGTCCGAATTGGCGACCTTCAGGCATATCTCAAGTGCGTCACTCTCAACGAAGCACAGTTCCGCAAAGACGGCACCTATACGCTTATCCTGCGCCTTCGCCAGAACGTCATCAAGACCGGTGTGCGCATGCTCTCCTTGTCCTACTCACGAATCTCGCTCCGAGACATTTGTACGCGCCTCGGTGTGGATTCAGAAGAGTCGGCTGAGTACATCACGGCGAAGGCTATCCGTGACGGCGTCATTGAGGCCTCGCTCGATCACCAGAACGGTCACATGGTCACGGTACCGCAGAAGGATGCCTACAGCACTACCGAGCCCTCGGAAGCGTTCCACGCGCGCATCAGTGCGCTGCTCGGCATGCGGGATGAGTGTGTGATGGCTATGAGATACCCCATGAACAAGCACAGACAGGAGATTGCTGAGGCTGCCAAGGCTCGCGAGCGTGAGCGCGAGTTGGCCAAGGAGATTACTGACGGTGATGTGGATGCGGACGATGGCGACGAGGGTGGTTTTGAGGGCATGTGAGCTACTTTCGCGTGCGAAACAGCGCATACTAGCATCATGAGCTTCGCAAGCGTGTAACATAGATAATGATAAAGTGAGCTTGCGTAGAGGCTCATCGAAAGCATGGTCATTATTAGCAGCCTCTTTAGGCGATCGCGATCAACACGTTGTTAGGTGGATATATGCGTCTGCCGATGGCCTGAACGCTGATCGGGAGCCATCGTTCTGCTCGAAGCAAGTGGCCATCTCGTTGTACAATCTGCCGAAACCGCCCTCATTCATTCATGATATCCTCCACAATATCTTGAACACCATTCCCACGACAACAAACACGAGTCCGCTTTTCACGATTGCAATCATGTCATTGACAACAGTCTGGTCCGTGTCAGTAAGATGGCTTCATACTAGGAATGATCCTGTACCTTTGAGATTTCTCGCTCATCCACCCTTCCACACCATGGTAGCAGTTCTATTACGACATCGCTGAGAATTTTGTGCAGCTCGGCGTTGATGCCGATGAAGTGGTGCTGTCCAGCTTTACGGATCTGGCGTGTTGGCGTTGGTGATGGTGATGGTGGTTGTGCTTCCAAAATTACAGCCATGACTTTTTGCATCTGCAGATGAAGCTTTGTCGAGGAATGGGATCTTTGCGTCTGAGGAGTTTGAGGGATATGTAGGAGGATGGTGGTGTGGTCGGGACCGAGGTTGGAGATGATATCAGGGCGTGTGGAATAGATGTTGAGGGTTTTGTGGGAAGGGGTTGGGCGAGGGGGGAGGAGTATGGGTCTGGCTGTTCGACTGGTGCGCTTCACATGATGTGTGATGCAGAAGAGGTCCTGGCGAAGTCGGCGTGGTAATGCTCGCGAGGCATGTCATGCCGTCGGTCTCGACACATCTGCAAACGCTCATGACTACTTCCTCGACCGCTCGTTCACATTTGTGGACGTCAGAGGTGCGCAACCCGCCTAGCTTGCTCGCACCCTTGGGGAAGGTCAGTTAGTCAACTAGGTAAATGATTTTGTGATTCCCACAGATACTTCCTTCAACGGAACGTGATATCTATATCTCCGCGCATCGGGGCCTACGAGCCACATTGTAGCAACATTGACCGACAGGGGACGTGTGATCGAAGTCTGGCCGCCCATCATGTCGAACACGTCGCGTTGGCCGGCGAATGGTATGATTGATCGCTCTACTTGCGATAGGGCTCTACGCGAAAGCGGTGACGGTTGTTGGGAAAGGTGGCATGCTGACTATGGACAATCATAGTCACCATTGGCTTTTTGCAAAGTAACTAACGCTGGTCGAAGAGTCAGAAGCGAAGAAATGGATCGTATTTAGACTCGGCAATGTTCTAGTGAGTGATGATGAATATGGGCTTTGTGAAAAAATCCCAAAGATGCTACTGAAACCGTATGCCAAGGCTCCGAGCATCAGCCTGGCGGCTATGACAACGATGATGAGGATAAACGAATGGGTATGCTGAACGAAAATTGCAGAGTACGAGGTGCTCCTGGTCGACAAAGAGGCGACAAACTGTGGACATGCGTCTTAGGGACTGCTCCCACTTCACAGATAAACGAAGCCTCAGTCTTCACGAATGCCGATCCATACCACATGGTCGGCGACTTCACTCGAAAAGCACTCCTTACCTACAGCATCTGTAGAGAAATAAGCTCACCGATTCAGCAGCGCCTACTCTCCAACAACTTCCATTTCCGCAATCAGCTCAGTACCCACAAACGCCCATAACAAATATTCTCACCTTTCCTCCACTATTTCAATCACCACGTCTTTCATTAAACACACAGCATTCCATACTAATATCGCCAAACAAAGCCAATTATCTAGGAGCAAGCATGTCCCATTCACCAAAGCTCCAGAGAATCAGATCAGTACACATCTCCAGCTCTTCCCAACTTTACCCAACATGCCATCTCTACCCATACCCTAAAATGGAAAAGGCAACAACCCAATATTTCCCTTCTGGCATAATGCACAAGGGCCCGACCAGCGCAAAGGACAGTTCGGTATCATGATTCCCAAGTTCTTCGATCCAAGCCAGACGCCGAGCTATTACGGGATTTCCTATGAAGAAGGACGGAGCTCTGTTTCTACACATGTGAAACAACTGTTTTCTTAAGTTCAGCAGAACGATTTTCTCGAATAACAGTATAGCATACCGAGTAATGCGTAATATAAATGTAGAGATCGATAGGTTACGAGTATAGGTAGGTTGTGTGAGAGTTTCGGAGCGAATCTAAGCTACGAACAGTCAAAGAACGACATTCTTAGTACTTAGCTTTCGACAACTTTCGACAACTTTCTTCCAATATTCGTACAATATGCTAGTTATGCGCAATATGAATCTATAATTCCCTACTTATACTTATATACTATCGATCTATATATTTATATTACGTATAACTCGGTGTGTTGTTACGCGAATAGGCTTCGAATATACCTAAAGTATACGTATTCTGCTGTATAGGTTATCTCGTAAGACTTTAGACCCTAGCCGCTAAACTTAAAGAAGAGTAGATAGGGTCTGAAGCGAGTTGTACTAAGTATGTCGCGATTCGACTATCCGTAGCTTATTCGTAGGCACTTCGCTTTAAGACTCGTATATACCCTACTTTCACTAATACACTATCGATATATCTATTTATATATGTGTATCTCGATGTGTTATACGAACAAATGCACGAACACGCTGCGATCAGACCGGATTTGGAGTTTGAGTTGTTTCACATGTGTACATCGGGAGCTCCCTAAGAAGCCACGTGTGACGGAGTCCATCTTGGCGGTCTAACAGCGTCTCCGAATAGTATATGGGTTGGATGGTTGCCACATTGGCGGATATGATCACTGTAGGATGGTATCAAGGCGGTCAGACATAAAGTCGATCCTGACAGAGTGATGCTTGCACGGGACAGTGCAGCGTCTCTGGAGTTCTTGTAGTTTTCCAAGGGTTTTTGAGCGGTGGTATGGCAATCACAACTGACGTGTGAAAGCAGTAGGCGCGTTCCTTCAGGTGCCTCCCACGTCCAAGGGTTTTTGGTATTGCTGGTTTACTCGTTGCTAATACTTGCCGAGCCGACAAATGGCAAGAATCACCTCACCAACCACGTACTGAGCACTTTTTATGACATTAGTGCTTTCCCTTTCGCGATGATGTTCGTTGCCTTCTCATGATACGCAGCAAATATCTCCCTAAATCACCCAGCACATCACCCAGCGCGTCAACACTCCTCGACAGTCCCAACATCGCTATCGGATACAGCATCTCCATCCGCGCCCTGGTGCTCCACCACGGTCATGGTCAACAGCAGCAACACCGCACCAGCGACTCGCGCTCGAAACGAATCCCCAGTCAACGAAAGTTGTCGCAGATGGCGGGTGTGCGGTACCAGTGATTAGGAGAAGGCCCTGATTCGGAACATGGAGGGCGGAAGATACGGGCTCATGTTTCTCGACCCACTGGGCGAAATCGAGCCGCTCTGGGGAGAGGTCTCTGACGAAGACGCCTTGTGGGCACTTAAGAGCCGTGGACATGATGAACCACCAAGAGGAGGCATCTGGAGGTTTTGGCGACGGTGGTGGGAATGGTAAACGCGATTGGGAGATTGGACGGTCAGTGGTTAGTGACTTTGCCCAGGATCTGCCTATCTCACCTACCGTGTCAAGAAAGCCAGTATACCTCTTTACAACCATTCTGATCCACTTTGCAGGGTCCGAATCGCTCGAAGCGCAATCATGCCTCCAGTGCACCATAAAGCGTATAAGCCGTAAAGCTCACGAGCGTGGTATACAAAGCTTGTGGCTGAGCTGTCGCGCGCACATGAGTATACTGGCCAAACAAAGGAGCAAAGGAGTCCAGATATCAACGGATCCACACAAGATGCTGTTAGCACAGTATATCCAACACTCACAAAAGCATAACAGCAGTCTCACACCCGTCTCTATGCCCGTTAAATCGCCCCCTACCACCTATCATCATCCCCATATCTTCCCTCATCCCTCCCAGCATCATACGCACCATCCACATTATCCCCAAACCTCTCCACATCCCCGACCTTATCCCCCGCCCAACCCGCCAACCTCTCCGGCGCATCCTCCACATCCTGCACCCCATCGTCCCACCGTCTCTCAACCCGCTCCCCAAACCGATCAAACCCACCCTCAATATCTTGCGGAATATCCTCCACCTCACCGACCTTCCTCCCCGTCCAATTCGCGACGTTCTCGGGCGCATCGACGATATCGTTACCGATGCGGTTGCCGAAATTGTCGATGCGGTTTTCTTCGCGGTCCTCCCAGCGGTCGACACGGTATTTGTCTTCTTCGTAATCTTGCTTTGCTTCGTGGCCTTCGTGCATTAGGAATGCGCCGCCGGCGAGGCCTGCTGCAGCGCCGAGGGCACCGTAGAGGAGGCCGTGACCGCTTTTTTGCTTCGAATGTTCTTCTGTGTGGGAAGGGTTTGAGGCGCCGCCGTAGTTGGCTGGACCTATGGAGATTCGTGCATGTCAGTACCGACGGAGCTGTATACAGCCTGAGGTCTTAATTCTTCTACATCCGCTGCGCTTCTTACCTGGTCCGCCGTATTGTCCTCCTCCGTAACCTCCGTCGTAACCTGCACTCGTACCTCCTCCATAGCCACGCTGTTGAGGGTGCTCGAAGGTTCGCTCCCCGTTCTGCTCATTTATATAGATCCAGCGGCCATCACGAGCATCCCACTCCGCATACCAAGGTCGGGAAACCTGTGGTGGTGGACCTGGAGGACCCTGAGATCCTCCTCCATAGCCCCCGCCTCCGTACTGTTGTCCTTGCTCGCCGTAGTAGGACATTGTGTTCGTGAGACTGTACGAGAGAAAGATGGAGAAGGAGATGCTGAGAGTGTTGGTGCTGCAAGGAGAGAAAGTTGGAACGCGTTGCTAATAAGGGAAAATGCTTCTGCCAGAACTAGAAGAAAATAGAGACAAGAAGCACCCAAAATGCCTCATTCACGGCTGGTAAGCCATCCACAGCTCCCCACGTGTGAAATGCCAAACGAGCTCAGCCTCAGGGCACATGCACTGGAATGGTCCACGATGACGCAATGGCCAAACGAGCCACTGTCCGAAAATCCGCGTGGCGCCGATGATGTGCAGCATAGCCACAGTAAGGTAAGGTGAAACATTCTCACGTAGATGGGCAGTGCAGCAAAGTTGAATTCACGATATGCAGGACGAACGGGCGATGTCTTCAACGACAGTGTGCGCCTGTTCGGGCCGCAGGCTCACTTCGATAGTAAAAGGGTGATGGGTCAAGATTAAGCGCCCTACCTGGCCGGCGCCTGTGTATGTAGGACTGCGGTTCCGTAGGTTTCTTAATCCTGTCTCCGAAGCTATAATCTTCGCGGCGCTACATAGGTAGCCAGTGCAGTATATATCATATCTATTTAATCTAAGCTACCTCTGCGGTGTCTAATCGGTCCGGTTAGTCCCGCTCTACAAGCCGGCCCGAAAGAGAGGCGATCGGTATCACGTCCTCTGTTTCCCAAAAACGACTCCACTAGATGCACCGCACGTTCAGTGCTAATCAGAAGCATCCGATCTTCTGTATGGATGCAAATGCGACACTGCCACCGCACGAACGATCTGTCTCTGCTTTGTGCCACGAGGAAAATGAAGCCTCTGTCTCGAATAAACTCCCAATCTTGTCGCATTGATATCGTTTACACCATGTGGTCTGTTTTTCTGATTAGCTACAGCACGGCATTAGTCCCCGGATACAACTGCTATGCCTTGGCAGTGCTCCAATGTGCCGATACAAAATGATCTTGGGTCTTTTTGCACGGCGTGCTATTGCACCATGTTCTCTCTTCTGAGCTTCTCACAGCGCAAGATCTCTATGCAATCCACCTTCAAGCACTTCAATTGGTGCTTTCACAGACTGCTAGCAAAGGCAGATGGTGTGCGCGGGGATGGCAGTTTCCAGCGAAATCGCGCCGGTCAATATTTTGGACCAACGGCGAGTACTTTGCCAAATCTTTCAGCCACCGTGCGAGCTCGTCCATTGTCTCGTGAGATGTGCGGCGATCGTTTCGTAATGTAGAGCATGGGAAATTGCATTACTCCAGGTTCATGTTGGCCTTTGGTTTGTCTCCTTGGACCAAATTTCACCGACATTTGAGGCAAATTCCTCCATATCCTTAAGAACTTCAACCATCTGATTGTATTTCGAATGCCAGCATTTGCAAATAATCTTGTCTATGCCTATCGCTGCTGTAAGCGTGAGCGGATACTCGCCACGTCGATACCTCGCTTGTATCTCCTCCGCTTGATAGAACTCATCAAGTTCGGGGAAGGGCAGCTGTCCATGCCATAGACAGTAGAGGAGAGTGCCTAAGGCGAAGATGTCAGTTCGCTGCGAGAACTCGTCCTCGTCGGCGTATGGATGGCGAGACTGTGAGTTCTCGTTCGTAAAGCTCGCAAACTCGACTGTTGTGCCGTCAAGGCCGTAGAGTTGGCCTTGCAAATCGCCTACTTTGGCGACAGTAGCCGCTGTAACGAAGACATTGCGGACGCTGATATCGCTATGGATGAGATTGTGCGCGTGGAGGTGGATCAGGCAGCGAGCAATTTGCTGCCCAAGCGCCGTCTTCTCGCTGTCTGTTAGCGGGGGCTGCTGGTACTGGATTACGTCCGCGAGACTACCCTTCTCGCAATACTCGAAGACCAAGCCGTGCTCGTGGATGCTCTTGAAAGTAACCAGGTTCTCGTGCGGACCAACACGATTGTAGCGCGCAGCCTCTTCATGCAATGTCTGAATGGCTTCGTCATCTCCCTCACGACGCGGATACTTCAGCACGCTGCATCCGTCGTCCATCAGCCCGACCCAGCTCCACGCCGAATATCCGATCACCCTTTGCACTCCCTTTGGCTGCCAATCCGCGACCACAACTCTGGTCGCCGACATGCTGGACACTATGCAATGGGGGCTGACTGGCTACCGAGCCACTTCCGCTGTGAGCCTAAGAACTGGCCAACTTAGTTGGAAGTCAATCAAAACTTTGAGAGGAGTTTTGATTGGAGCGCCAACCAAACTCTGCCGAGCCATGCCGACAGCACCGAACCATGGATATAATGAACCTGGACACCTTGACATATGTTGCGAAGGCGTCTGCTCGCCAGTAGCGCATGCAGTGCTTTGCAGAGATATCAGCACAGGAAAGCCAACGCCTGCAATCTATCTCTGCCGCTAAAACATCGATTGAGTGTGCATTTGCACTTAATTTGTCCTACATTTGCACTCAGGTTGCATTTAAGTTACACTCGCCTTGCCTTCATTCTGTCCTCGGTTTGCCTCAGGCTCGTAGTGTCTCCTATGCTCCCGCCTCTAACGGCGCTCCAAGCCAAAACAACACCGACCAAAGAAGTAGCAACTCGCCTGAAAAGTCGACGGCGACACGCTATAGTAAGCGGAACACATGGCAACGAATACATGTCTCATTTGTAGTACCAAATGCACGCCACCCATCCTGCAAGACTTACTGCCTCTATAGCGAGCGAAGCACCCGAGAATCCGCAGCAGAACGAATGGCATCAGGCTGAAGCCGTGCCAAGTCATCATCACAACCGCGACGGTCTCGTAGGACCTCGCGCTCCTCGGTCGGGACTGGTGTACAGTAGTAGTAGGAGGCCAGGCAGACTTCGCTCCAAGTGGTCTCGTCCGGAAAACGATTCCCATCGAACAATCGAAGATCCTCTGCTGCTAACGCTAGCCTAGCGGCACAGCGATTGCAACAAGACTTCGACTGAAGCAGGCGAGCAGCGCTTTCAGGGCACGAACACTGACGGGCCCTTACCCACGTCTCGGCTCGTCTCACAGTAGTATACCCCCCTCCATACTTTGTCCGGCACTGCTGCTGCTACCCCATGAAGCGCGCTCGTAAGGCACGGCAGAGTGCCTCTCAATGGACGTGAGTAAAACCTGCGAGAACCGTCTCTTTGTCGCAGCGGTGTATCATTTGAATCTGCTTAGAGGGTATGTGAAGTCAGGCAGGATCTCAAAGCAGAGACGTCACTAAGCCCGATCGGGGCTTCCCTACTCCCAGACCACGAAATAATGTCGAACGTGTCACAGCGGACTTGTTCATCAGGATGAGGTGACATTGCAGACATTACAGGAATCCAGATATAGAAACGCTTATTCAGCACAAGCTCGTAGCTGGCTGTTCTTGGCGATGGCATCATTCGATGCAGTCCTATCCTTCATACGTATCATACACTACGCCGTATGCTGCAGACTCCCAGCGTCAATGGTACATCAGCTATCATGCTGACCGAAGTCCTCTGAAGAGCGATCTGTTTAGATGCAGCTGAGGCAATAATACAGACATTGGTTGCAATATGATCTCTTTTCTCTGCATCCCCATCCTTGCTTGCGCCCCCGTGCGCGTGCAGGACCAGACGTCGGCTTAGACGGTCCTACTGCGCCACATTCGTCGAGCTAGCCGGTCGCTTTCTCGGTGCACCAGTCTTACCCATCGTGAATGTAGTCTCGCTCTCATGCTTAGTGAGAGGGCCTTGCACGATGCTCGAGCGCACACTCCTCTCAGTAGTCAGCTCAGGCGATCTTGGGCTTGCCGTATGGTTAGACGTATGCCAGGGATAGCCAGGATCTTCATCGTCGTCGTGTAGGACAGTGTATGCAGTCGAAGCGGATTGGTCCTGCTCTGCTATAGTGGTCACATGCCTTGGTATTCTTCCGAACCGTGTAGATGCTTGGCCCGCTGTCGATGTGGGAAGTGATGCTGCGTCAGTCTCCCATAACGCATCTAATGAGCCAATACTGTTCGCTTGAGGCCGACTCGATGATGTTTTGTGGTATAGCTCAGCGGATTTCAATCTGCTTGTGGATCTAGTCAGTGCAGGACTGACCGGAGCATCGAGCTCCCAGGTCGACTGAACCACTGGAGTCGTGGTTCTGAGGCGTCGATTCGCCTTCACCTGTTCCTCGCGGAACGTGGTTATCTCTGATGGAGGAGCAAGATATTGTCCTGACGCCTCGCTGCGTTTCGCCTTGACCTGTTCCTCACGAAACGTGGTTATTTCTGCCGGGGGACCAACGTATCGTCTTGGCGCTTCGCTGCGTGGAATTTTCGGCCTCTTAGTCCTCGTGTCACCACTTTTAGTGTTACGTCCCCGTTCGATGCCTTTACTCTTTGTCGGCTGATCCTGTACGTCCACGTCAGTGAAAGGATCTACGATAGTGCCGCTGTCCTTGCGGCTTTGCCGTCCTTGTCCACTCATATCCTGTTCAGGGTCCTATCCAGAAGCAGTCTGCAGACAATCGTCCAGCGCACCCAGGACAGCGTCAAAATCAGCCTTGCCCACGCCCTTAAACATGCCATATTCTGCTCCATCCATATCCATAGCATCCGGATCTGCAATAGCAACCCCGTTCGTAGCAGGCTTGCTGACGCCGTTGCTGAACCCATTCGTCTTCGGACCCAGATCTAGCTCCGGGTACTGGTTGAGCATAATACTTTCATCCAGGAAGCGATCTGTGCGGAGATACTGGTCAAAAAGCCCCATCGACAAGCGCATATCATGTAGATCAAGTGGTTGGCGCGTTGCTTGCATTTCCATCTCGGCAGGCAGAAGGCCAGCAGCATTTCGCTGCAATACGCCACGTTCCGCGTCGTCCTCTTCTTTCCGCAACCGCCGCCGGAACTTGTTGGTCTGCACGCCCTCTCCACCAGCTCCGTTCGAACGCGCGTGCGACAGCAGACTTCCTAGCATCTCTTTCACATACACCTCCACCGACTGCTCCAGAATTTCCGTGCATGCAGGTAGAGCACCTTGCGCTACACCGCCAGTCAGACCTTCCTCGTAGCATATCGGCTCGATTCGATTCTGGATATCGCTGTGACTCGGAAACTCCATAGCTTCACAAGCTAGGGTCTGTGCAAATCGTCTTCGTATCTCAATATCGTAATTACTCCTCGCCAGAGACCCAGTCGCGGTGGCGCTTTGTGGATCACCATCTTGCGTAGCTGACTTCACGGCAAGCTCATTCGCATAGGCTTGCATCTCTGCATAACCATTATTGACCGGCTTCCCACTTTCTTTCAGCGCCTTGATCCTCTTTCTGTCTCGCGCGTGCAGCGTCATAACCTCTCTCCTCAGCCTCTCATCAGCCTTGTCATTGGCACCCGATCCTGCACCAGCATTCTTTGCAGTAGATGTGGGCTTGTCGGTTGCGACTACCCAAGGCGCAACTTGCGTGGGCGGATCATCGCGACGGGTGTTCTCGTAGATGGAAACGAGAAGTGTATTATGCAGATGCAGCGTCGACAGCGGCACCTTACCAGAGTCGGCAGAAGCGGCCGGTGGAGTCGTAGACGAGAGGAATGGCTGCAGGACCCAGGTCAGTTCGGCTTGGTTCAATTGTCCCAAGAAGAATGCGCTTAGCGCAGCTTTGTAGTCGTTCCAATTGTCGCCCAGAGCTCCCTTCAACTGTGCATATATCGGCTCAAGGTTTATGCGTGGGTACTGTCCCAGTCCTGTAGTTGTCGATGCTGCGGTGAGGCTTGGTAATGTCTTCCCTGCCGTCGATGTAGAGACCGCGCGAATCTGACTAGGCGAGATATTGCCGCCACCGCCGCCACCGCCCATCAGCTCCGCTGGATTCATCTTGACTCTGCCAACTCTTCAGATCGTGTCTATCGCATTTTGTGCGCTCAGGACGTTGACGCATGTGATCGCGGAGGTGTAGCCGAGCCAATGTTGTGCACATTCGCAACCTCTGGTAGTATCTTGCTAAGAAGTTCGCAAAGTAATCGAGATTGTAGCCGTCGCGGCTACATGGAGAACTTGCGACGGATCTGTCTCCTCAAGCGCGCGTGTATTGATGCATACGAAATGATTGTCAGTAGCGTGACGCGGAGGGCACGAGGATGTGGAGTAAGGTTCGTCGAGATCTTCTTGCAGGGAGCCGCGATCCGCAAAAGCTTGGCTCAGGTCAACGCGTTCACGACGGGTCACGGATAGATCATCAGCTGTAACATAAGAATATATTTGCAACATTGAGATGTCGGCTGTCGAGCCACCGTTTTCGATATCTACCCAACGCACTTCACGTGAACTGCAAGCTCTTCAAAGATAAGAAATACCGGGCGTTGAGCCACTGGGATGCCACCCATCTCGTCCTTCCTTATTCCCTTTCCATTTGTTACGCCGCCTTTGGGTCATAAGATGCCACAAAAGTTACCATAATTCCTCCATACATGGTTAGGATGATTTTGTAACCGCTTGAACGCTCTCAAAATAATGTTGCCAAATTGGATAAGAAACCGATATGTAGCCAGGTCAAGACAGCGTCTCAACCAGATTTGGTGACACTGCTGCTCACGCCGCTCCCTCAATTCCGTCTCCTTCTGTTCGATCGTCAGCGTCATCAGGATCCTCTACAATGGGGTCTTCTAAAAGATCGGGCCATTCGACCCACTGCCAGTGATCATCGTGATGAACAGGTTCGACTCGCATATTGCCCCATCTGTCGATCCCCTCCTCAGGGTGAACCATTACTGAGGCACCAACAGCTGCGCTTTGGAGACGAGATGAGATAGGAAGCTGGTATTTTAGCACTCCGCGTACGACAAGTTCGAATGGATATTGTATGACTTGTTCCCATCGATCGCTACCGCCAGTCTCGGTCTTGTTACCAGGCTTCATGAGCCGCAATTGACCAGTCGAGTAATGCTTGCGCTGCTTGATGGGACTGGATTCGAACATCAAGGCCTGATCGAATCTGAAAATACGACCAAGCAGCATAGTCTGCGAATCTTTCTCTGTGTCGGAGTCGTTTTCATCGTCGCCAGGCGCGTGCCAATGCCCGTCGGAATCCTGTATCGGATTTGGGTTCTTATCTTTGGGATCCTTCTTGTCAGACGAGCTGCCGCTTGTGAGCTGCCTGCGTCGTGATTTCGCCGAGGGCGCGTTGTCGTTGTCTGGCTTATGTTTGCTGACATGTTTGCTTTTTGCGAAAACATTGACGTCCATGTCCCCAATAGTAATGCCGAGAGTGTTGGGGTTAATGGCTCCAACTCGCAGATCGAACATGAGTTCCTGCTCGCTAGCCAGGACGTTCTTGATATCGTGTATAGCGACATCGTATAGTGGCCTATTCGATGCGAAGACGAAGAAAACGGCGCTAATGATGACTAGTGTGGCAATGATTGTTGTGAGAAGACAAGCGCCAGTTTTGCCACTACAGCAGCGACGTCGTCTGGGCTCGTCGTAGTCCTCAAATGAACGTGTCATGCCACTGGCCGGCCGCATGCTTCTTCTATATTGATATCGAGGTCCGCGCACTGTGCCACTGCCCACCAGTGGTGTGCGCTCGTCATCTGCGTTCTGCTCAGTATCAAAGTCATACGGCTGCTCCTGTTTTCTGTTGCCAGAGAGGAAACCACTTGGGCGGAACTGCGCATTTTGTGGACTTCGCGGAGAGTTGGGTCTAGAGCGTTGCAATTGGTTCTGTCGCAGCCTTGATGCTTGGGTGAAGGGCGAGTCCTGAGTATCGTATGAAGCAGAGTGGTATCCTCCACGGCCGAATCTGCCAATGTGTCGTGGCGTGTGCGTTCGGATCGTGCCATCTTTGCTGTCGGGACTGTCAAATTCGTTGTAAGGATTGCTAGAAAATTTCATAGATCGCTTGCCGCCAATCTTTCGATCGTCGTACGCATCCCCAAAGCCTCTGATCGCGCTACGCTGCTGATCTGCGACACTGTGCGCCGAAGCCACACTGGGCGTTCTCGAATGGTGTCTTTGCCGCCGCTGTGGCTCGGGAGGGTTCGATTCGTACACGAAGGTCTCGTCCGAATCGGAAGTATTCGCTTCGTCCACTGCATTGGCCACTCTTTGCTCGAAAAGATCGGCTTTGGAGGTGGCTTTGTGTATAAATCTGTCAGAAAATATTCGTCGAAGAGAAGATGGGATGGCAAGCTGCAGTTGCAAAGAGATAGGAGACCACAATGAAGGTGCCATTTTGCCACTGTCGTTAATTGATAATGCGTCCCACGAAGCGGGTCCTGAGAGCGCCCCAGCTGGTGGGTACCTTGTGGGCGATGAGAGAGCTGACTGTACGTCCGCCTTCTCATACCGCTCCGCATCAGAATCGCCGCAAACATGTGACTGCAGGTGCTGATGATAATGAGAAGACGGAAGCCGAAGACTATACATACCTGTACCTTGATTGACACTGCGCTTCGTACGGTCATTCTTTTTGCGCTCCTTCTTCGGTCTAATCGTCTCGTTACTGGGTTTGAGCTTTACACTGCCGCTGTTATCGGCTCGCAGACGACTGGCAGCCTCGCCAGCTGGAGCAAGGCCAGATTGAGGAATCGATTGTACAGTCTCCGTTTCAACGGTCATGCCGCCTTTAGCATCCATCTGGCGGGACTTCGTTGTGGTGAGCGCATAGCTGTTCTTCGTGGGTATAGTCTTGGGCCGCTGTTGTGACTGGCTGGTGGTTGTGTGATCAGCCGAAAGCAGGCGATCTCGTCGCCTACTATTGCCATCGCTTTTGTTGCCGGCACTATCGCTACCACTCTCACCAGTCTGAGTTTTCTGATCATCTGGCTTAGACATCTCACGCCTGGCAAAGCGCTCCACGCCGTCATTGATCTTTTTCAGTGGGTTGAGATCCTCACTCGCTTGCATCGCGGCGGAAGCTGCCTCCGGTGTGTCCTTGCTGTCTTCCTGTACTGTCTCCAGCGTTGACTTCCCACTTGGACCTCTAGTCGAAGCTTTCGGTGGCGGAGGAGGCTGCAATTGCGGTTCCGGCCGACGGTCTTCCGTGCTGGCAGTACGATTCAGTGGCAAAGCCGGACTGTTATTCTGAGGAGTGGCGCTGAAGACTTGAATGCTTGGTGCAAGAGGTAGATCAGGCTTCTTCTGTGCAGCGGCAGAACCTCGTCTCGAACTCGAGCCCGAAGGCGGTGGCGACTTCAGCCTGGGTGATATCGGCCATTGCGGCGTTGACTCTCCAGATGCAATTGCACTTTTTTGCGTTCTGCCGGGTAGCTTTGACACGGCTTCTGAGACCGAGCTGCCTTGAGGTTGCTGTTGCTGTAGATGAGGAAAGCTAGATGCTGATAGTGCTCTCTGAATAGCCGCAGCTGATGGCTTCGTGGACAGTGAGTCCGTCTGCAGCTTGTCCTTGCGCATTGGTGATGCATTTCGTGATGTTCGTGGGCTCTGTGCCAATGGTGATAAGACTTGTGGAGCCAAATTGGTGGAGGAAGATTTCCTTAAAGCCGGCGCAGGCGCAGGCGCAGGCGCAGGCGGTCTCGCAGATTGCGATATCTGCCTGCTCTGCATACTCGATGCCTTTCTCGGTGCGTTCACTCCATCACCGGCAGGCTCCGCCGTCTCGTTCTGCCCAGTGACGGAGCGGAACCCGTTGTTGCTCTCTTTGTTCGCCATGTTGATCGCAACTCAATGTTCCAACTCTGAATGACCGGAATGGCACTCCTCCCATGTTGGTCTGCGAATGTTTCTGAGTACGTCACGCGAACGCCATTGCACATCCCATTAGACCCAGACGGTTCGCGCAAATTGTTGAGGTTAGTCGAGGCGAGAGGGGAGCATTCGTTCCTTCTTCCGCGATTCAGGGCCAGGCCTCCGTCGGATGATCGCAGCGACCGCTGCACAGTGCGAGTTGGCAGCGCGAGGGCTCTGTAGCGCGAAGTGCGAGTGTGTCTGCTTTTCTCAACGTTTCGGACGAGCTTCGTTGCGAGGTGACGGAGTACCGACGTAGGGCAGGCACGACCCGTTGTCTCGGGAAAGCGAGGGCGATCTGGCTGTGCCCTGAGCAGCGAGTAGTCGCGAGTGGCGTATGTCTAATAAAGCGAGAGCAGGAACGAACGCGCGCATGGGAACGGCAAAGGCAAAGCGTGTGTAGGGTGTGGTGCAGTGGTGCAGTGGAGCAGAAGTAAAGTATGTAGTAGTAGTAGTAGTCGTATATGTCATGTAAGAAGGAACAAAGAGCTGGCGGCGGCCGTTTGGGCTGCAGCTGTACCACTGCCACGGATGTGGCCAAGCGTGCTCAGCGTGCTCAGCGTGCTCGGCGTGCTCGAGTTCCTGGTCAGCCACAGACGTCGAAAGCCCGGGTCCATGAAGAAATGCCGCGGCGGTGAACACCACCCCCCTTGACACCTGTACTGTACTTCTTGTTGTTGGCACGCCCGCTTGGTAGGATTATGCTGTCGCGCTTATGTTTCACACGTGAATTCAAATCGAGAGGACTGGGCCAATGCTATTCGGGGATCATCTTACGTGTTGCATTAGAGTGCTGCCAAAGATACAATGTCATGTACATGTACACGTCGCATGCAAAGGCTCGTGTTCGTCGGAACGTCTGCGGCAGACGGGAGCCACACATGTTCGCTCATCATGACTCTCCTACGCTGCAGCCAAGTGGGCACTCCGGTCCTCTCCTGCTTATGCTGAGTCTTGACATCCGTGGAGCATTTCACGCGCCCGCGCACGAAAAGACGTTTGTTTGCACGACCAATACATGTATGTAACGCTCCCTCACACGATGCCAAGCAAGGTCGCGACAGTGCATGGATGTGTCTCGCACCCACGCTGGCAGGCTGAAGTCCTCCACGCGGCCTTGGTTGCTTTTCGCAGTCAGCTCTTTGTGACGTGTCCGAGTGAGCACGCTCGTAGAAGACGATGGCGCGCCACGCAACAGTGCACCAGCCGCACCACGATATGCTCGGCACTTTACGCTGGGATATCTGTAGGATGCGCTGTCTCCCAGATTTGCATGGTCAAGCTACCGAGATGATCGTGTGATGAACGACGGGAGTCGGACGGCGACATCGCACCCACAATCCAGCGAATCGCAATACGAGTACTGTGGTGTGGAATGTCCCAAGCCAATTACCATAGTCGAGGTCCAGGCACATCTCTAAGCCAATCGTCGCATCTCACAATGTCGCAAAAACAGGTAACGATGGCATGCACCGATAAAGTATGCGCTCACGCTCCCTCCTCCTGGCTGCAGCCCGGCGAGAGCCGATGAATTGCCTTGCCTCGCACAGCAGACGATCAGGTCACCTGTAATGAAAACTCGCGCATGATGCCTCCCCCGAGGAGCCGAGACCAAGTGCAGACACAGCAAATATGAGCATCTTCTATTCGCGGCGAATGCAGCAACATACCAGGAGCGTACCACCTCACCATCACAGGCAGGTCCTGAACCCTCGTTGACAGCGCCAAAGACTATTAGCAGCTATTCATGTTTCCACAAACACCAACAGTCACAGTAGCACAAAGATCAGCTCAGCTGTGACAATACGTCCCAAATATCTTCTTACCGATCGTGCGGATCGACCCATGCAGTGTAATTCGGGAAGCAGCATGACACAACTTGAGCACAGCATTGCAGAGTCAACACAAAGCAAGGCATCACGATAATCACGGCGTCAACATCGAACGACACAACATGAAAGACGATGAAAGATAGGATACGGCAAACGCATGGGTGAGAGATAATCACCTGCAGTGAGAGCGATACTTCGCTTCATTCATGGATATCCTTTACTCTCAACGGGTAACACCATCAGAGGGCATTCTACCCACCTTGCTTCACGATGGGGTCCAGTCCTGTCTGTCCAATTCCCAACCAGCAAACCGCAATAATGACTACGAGATAGTGAGCATGAGAACTATGCTCTGCCGTACCAATCCTTATCCCGTTCTGTGCCCGAGCCGGAAAGAAACCCTTAAAAACTCCTTCGTCCTTGTCGCTATGCTTGCGTCGTAAAGTCGTGAATGCCATTCGCTTGTACATGATTTTGAGTAAAAGTAGTCGTCCAGTAAACTTCGCTGCGTTTCGCCCTGTCAATGCATGTGCGCCGTGGGACGCATCTCAAGTGTAACAATGCTCTGTAGTCGGTGTAGCGCATAGTGGATGTATTCCAAGAACAGGCCAAGTCATCCAATCGACACCATGCAAGGGTGCTGACACAGCTGCCAAAGAGATTGCGCGAAAGTCTCCCTGTGTAGAAGACGGGGAATATATGCTCATGCTCATCCTGCTCGTCAGATGTCAATCATCTCAACATCATCGTGCTCATGTCCGTGGTTCAGTACGTCCATTGCAGGGCCCCAGCTGCCCTCATACACCGTGGCGCCAGCTCGGCGACGCTGGTCGACCCATTGTACGCCCCCTGATGCAAGAAGATCGTTGATATCTGGACGATGTTCAGGATCTGGACTGATCATCCAATTGACGATACGATCGAGCGATTCCGAGTCTGACGGATCGACCATGAAATTCGGGGGTGTCACCAGATCACGGTCACGTGAATGCTTCGGCATCGAAGGTCGCAAGAAGCTGAGATCGTCGTCACCTTGATGCGAAGTGCAAAGCGACTCGTTGGACTGGCCATTCAAGAGCTCAATCGGATCGCCTGAATCATCGCGAACAAGACTGCTGTCCGAACTCCAAGTGAGGCTCGGCAAGTCGCTAAGGTCGCCAGCTCGCAGACGCTGCCACGATGCTCCGTTGTCAGGAAGGACGATGTTACCGGCAATCTCAAGCATGATCATACCGAGCGAGAAGATGTCGGCTGGCTTGTCAAAGCGTCCAGAGAGCACCTCAGGTCCTATGTATTCGCGATCTCCTTCGCCATCAATGCCAGCTGGTGCTGGCCATGTGCTTGCCAAACCGAAGTCTCCGATCTTGAGCACACCTTCCCAGTCAATGAAGATATTGGCTGGCTTCAGATCAAGGTGAATGTAACTTGCATCGTGTATCGACTTGACACCAGACGACAACTCAAGCAGAATCTTCCAGATGCGGAAGTCGTCCAGTCGGCCTTTAAAGCCAGTAGCCGTGAGGAAGTCCTTGAGATTGCCATTCTCGCAGTACTCAGTCTGAATGTAGAGGTGGTTCTTAGCCTCCCAACTGTCAACCAATTCTACAATGTGCTCGTTGCCACCAAGTGCCTGTAAGATGTGTACTTCTTGCATCTTGCGCTGACGATCTCGCACTCCCGTATACGGCTTCCTCGACTTCTTGACGGCCCATATGGCACTTCCTGGACTCATAGCCTTTTGTGAGGCAGCTGCGGCAGATGTGGTGTCTGGCAAAGGCTTGGAGACTTTATAGACTTGTGAAAATTCTCCCTGACCCACCGACTTGACATCGCCAAACCGCGAGGTCATCGATGTGTCAACATCATTCGCAAAATAGCCAGATGTGGCGAGACTCTGCGCTTGGCTTTGACCATAGCCTATGCTGATTCCGAAGCTTTCGTTCCTGGGTCCAGTGGGTGTGGCAGGTGGGAAGCTATTGCTGTTGAATAGTGATGATCCACGGTGCTCCGCCGAGATAGAGAGGCTGCTTGGATCTGGAGGAGTGAAAGACTCCGCAGGAGTGTGCGGAGACCGCCTCCCAGTCTGTCGAATGGCCACCGGACTCGGCGCTGGAAAAGAGTCAGATCTGTTGCGAGGGTTCTCGTAGGCATCCAACAAAGGCAGAAAGCTATTGGATCTCTTG
This sequence comes from Passalora sequoiae, assembly GCA_013248845.1. Lineage (NCBI taxonomy): Eukaryota > Fungi > Ascomycota > Dothideomycetes > Mycosphaerellales > Mycosphaerellaceae > Passalora > Passalora sequoiae. The sequence goes on along the minus strand of WSQC01000044.1, from coordinate 361,756 downwards.
GCAAGTGGCGAAGGAGTTGCAGTCCGGTGTGGTTCATGCACCGAGTGGCTCCGAAACAAAACAGGTGAAGGAGTGGCGCTTTCCGTGAAAGTGATGAACGGCATAGGCGAGTCATCAATCGCACAGTCTGCATCTTTCTCGGCGCGAAAACAAGGTGTGCTCGCATCGAAGTACTTACATTCGTCATCGGGCGTCGGCGAATGCTCACGGTCGGCTGGTGAGGCAAACGTATCAGGTCCCAAAGATGTCCTCCTCCCGAACAGGCTGCTGCGAAGACTGTTACTCTTTCCCTTGGACTGAGGTCGGGAGGTCGTCGATGCTGAGGTCGATTTCGTTGGTGTTGGTGGCAAATCCTCGTTGCTGGCCTGGCCGTCCGAAATACGGGTGGGCGAATTGTTGTTTTCATCGCCATCAATGCTGAGGAAGCTGCTCCGCCGGGTAAGTTGACGTTGATTAACTCTCGAGCCGAAAATGTTCATGCCCTTTCCGAAAGACTCGGGTGAGATCTTGGACACTCGGCCGTTAAAAGGCGTACTGGGACTGCCAAACTCGTGCATCGGCTTCACCAGTTTACCAAGTGCCGACGGTGCAGGACTTGCTCCAAAGTTGATATGTGGTACTTTTTTGGATGGCGTGTCAGGCATGTTAGTGCTTTGGAAAAGTGTGGCAGGAGCACCATCAATATTACGATGACGTTTCGAGATCAGACCTGTGGACATGAATGCTTGAGGCAGCGCCGTCGCCATCTTGAACGCTGGGGTTGCCTGTGAGCCTTGTTCGGATTCCTGCTGTATGGGGCGCATTGCACCTATTGGCAATGACCTTGAGAACCCAGGACGTGGCTTTGGAGCTTCTGGTTGTTTCTCTCTGGAGATGTCCTCGAAGTCTGCTGGCGCATTCTGGAGCTGCTCATGGTCTTTGTTGTCCTCTGCTGCCACGCTTGAGGTTGACGACGACGGTGTCAGCGCGTGAGACAGCGGGTGCGGCTTGGGCGCTGACTGATACATTTTCTGGGATGGCGGAGGGAACAGTACAGGCGGATCGCTCACATTGCCCCGTCGCAATGGCGTTTCCATGTCAGGGCTGCGAAGAGGCAATGCTCCATCCAGTGAGATCCTCGAGCGTGCCCGGCTTAGGGAAGGACCACCCGTGGAGCTTTCACGTAAAGCATCAGCGAAGAGGTGCTTTCGACCTGATCCGGCGCGCTGCGACAGAGTCGACTTTCGCAGACTGAATGGTCGCTTTTGTGGCGAGTTGGTCGCGGGTGCATCCCATGTGAAAGTCGGTATGACGTTCTTGTCCTTCTCTTTCTCCTCGGCAGAACCAGTCGAGTCATTGTGCGCTCCTTCAAATGCTTGATCGAAGATATTGAAGTTCGCATCCAGCGAGGCACCGTGTAAACTCCTGCGCTTGCTGCTACGCGGACTGCCAAAGCTAGCAGCTTCCAGATTCATGACACCATCGCTGCGCTTCAAGGGACTTGACTTCATAGGCGATGCATGGTCCCGCATCACAGGCTGTAGGAATCTGTCTGGGCCAGGCTTTCCAAAGTCGACGCAGAATGATTCATCGGGACGCGTCTCGGACACATGCTTCACGGAGTCTTCGCTGCAATCCATGTTCTCTTGATCGTGGTCGGTAGAAGTCCGGCGAGTCGCGTATCTGGGAGTCGCGTTGGCTTGATTCGTATTATCGCTCAGTGCGCGTCGAAGTGGGCTGTTTGTAGGCGAGTTTCTGCGCGATCTCGTTCGTACAGGACCCGTTCGTGATGCCGTTGAAGCCTTCGTCCTTGCTTCCAAGTGGGACGAATCTATACTGAATGCGCGGCTCAGACCTGATGGTGATCTGGGCGCTGGTGACATTGGCGCATTCGGCGAAGTGGTTCCTTTGGTTGTGAGCAGTGCGAATCGAGATGGTTTTGATGGTGATCGTGAAAGCGACCTCCTGATCTGGCGAATGGTATGATATCCGTCCACTTGAGGCGAGTGTGGGTGTTTCGAAGACAGCATGTGCATTGTTGCGCCTGGAGAATGGCGTGGTGAGATGTCCAATTCCATTTCAGTGCCCGAACACGATCAGCCAAAGTATTGCGCCAGCGCTGGATTGGAGTCACGAGAGTGAGGTCTATATCGAGGTAGAGCAGCGAGCGCAATGGAGAAGAAGTCGTCTTTCGGCTTGCAAATGCGTCTGATCGTGTAGCCGAGCGATGACGGAGCTGGAAAGGTGATGCCTAAATGCACGCACAAGGCAGCGGTATTTCCTCGTGATCGTCGTGGGAAGGTCTGGGCAGGTATGGGGTCGATTTGTCGATTGCCGTCGAGGGCGTGGGATTTGATTAACGGTGATGAAGAAGCATGAAGGCGTGTCGATAATGATGTCGCTGTAGATCGGCTCTCCGACACTAGGTAGGTTGTGTTGTCGTGGAATGTGGGATAAATCAAAACATACGCGTCATCCAGGCGCGAGGGCGGCGGCGAGGTGATAGTGCGGATGAGCAAGTCAGACACGACAGCAGCGTGATTGATATGATGCGTGTGTACAAGACATGTACACTGTGGACGGGGGACTGTAGGAGTAGGGAGGATGAGGTCGAGGTCGAGTCGTGATAGTAAAGCAGGCGCGTCGAGCGAGAGGCGAGAGCGGGAAGCGACAAAACATACTAGCGCTTGGACCCCTAACACGCCTGCACGTGCTGTGCGAGAGAGAGGGTACAAGGTAGGCGCGACCCCTGCCAAAACGGCAACCCACGAACTTCTCACCACTCGCTATTTTGGAAGCGCTTGATGCTACACGCACACGGATCCCTGTGCTACACAGATGTGATGAGGCTGAACTTGTACTATGCTCGGACTTAAATCCGCGCGAGTCGAACATGTCCCCCCGCGGCGATACAGTGTTTGTTTACTACAGGTGCCCGGCTCTCGAGCTGCTGCCCAGGACCCAGGTGCTCCAGCTTGCCGCAAGCCCTGATACGTCATCTGGAGCCCAATAAGCAATTTGAACCATTTCCGGCTGACAGTTCAGGAACACTAATGACTTCTCTGCGCTTCCGAGTGAGAGACGGGGTTGGGAAGCAAAGCCCAGCTGCCGCACTTCGGATCAATCGCAACTCTCCCCCATCAGCATAGGAGGCGCTCATCTTTTCCAGCCAAATGTTCAACATGACCCGCAACTCCAAATCATGGGAGAGTAACTTACCGTTCACATGCATTGTAATTTCTCAGCACAAGCAAGCACGTGGCACATTTTATCTGGGACTTGCCTATCAACAGCGTGTCCCCTGTCTTAACGTCGTATCCCACCTTCCAACCTGTTGCGAGACCAACAAGGCGGCGGTCTTTCTTTGTGGTCCCTAAGCCGGCAGACCCCGAAGAGCCTTGTGTTGGTCGCGTGATCGGTGCAGACAATGAATGATGAGCATGTGACCATAAGATACGCCACAGATCCACTAAGTCCGCCATGATGCGCTTTGACGGAACTCTCGTGTAGCCTTTTCCCATTGGCGAGCGGACTCGTCTGTACACTACGTCACAGCCGTGCTAACAGAAAACTGGTTCAATCTCTGCAGGCCGAGCTAGATCGACGTCGTATATGCATATATACTTCCTTCTGCCATGGCTCATCATTCCGTCGCGAAGAATACGTTTTACGGTCATCGTCGACGGGAAGCATCGAGATCACGCATCTGCGATCGCAACAAGACCTGAATCGACACTGCACAACCATCAGCACATCGAGATTCCACCATCACATCTGAAACGTGCCGGGCACAATGGGCGCTCCTACCACTCCTGCGGTCGAGAGGCCTATGTTTCTCTCGGCAGATAAGCGCAAGATCAGCTACCAAAGCAAGAACGGCAACACCATTACCTTGGAGTTCAAGAACTCCAAGGCTCCCGATAGCTTACGTAGTATGGCCGAAAAACAGCCAAAGGAAAGCCTGAAGGACTCGGAGATGCCGAAGGCGGAGAGTCAAGGTCTCTGGATGGGCCTTTACGACACACTGAGCTTCTGGTTAATGGAGGCAGTTGAGGTCGCAGCTTTTGGTCCATACGACGATCCACCGAAGTAAGCAGGATTGGACCGCTCGAGCTTCGATACATCCAGTCACTCAGCCAATATGACCGTCGACTCCGAAATCTATCTACACAATGGCATTCTGACACTTGGCGCACCGCCAGCGAACATTGGCGTCGCACTGAGTTAGTCCGACCGGCCGCGGGCTCAAACAAGAAATCTTCGTGTCAAGCCATTTGGTCTGGATCTTGCTTGCCTGCGAAGAAGATGCAGTCTGCAGCCGTCTCTACCGTATGATGGCGCAACGACATTGTGTACAGGATGTGGAAACCCATCTCTCGAATTGAAACGCGGTCGCATTGGAACTCGCCTGGACCGATACACATCGAATTGATTCTGGAGTAATCCCCTGCTGAAACCATGGCTATCGATTCGAGTGCAAAGTCTATGATGCAAAATCGATGACTTCGCACCGATGTTGGCGCATCGCGATAGGCCATGGGCTCTTGGAACACTGTCGGCTCCTAACCACCTGAACTCATGCTGTTCTCCTCTACTTACAGTAACTGGCGTGCCTATGGAATGGGCGCTGGTCGCGAGCCATCCCCACGCTCAGTTTGATGCCAAGGCTCGGCCAGCACAGGATCATGTGTGCAGGAAAATGTCTAATTGCGTGTGGCAGTCGGGGTTGAAGACAAAATATCGCGCGACTTACTCTTGAATCCAAGGCGCCGTGTGCGCTGCTTCTCGTAGTCCTATTATGTTTAGCCGAGAGACATTGCGACATCATCTCTATACACACGTATTGTTTCTTTTCTCCTTTCCATGTCTATCGTGCAGCTCGTGAAGCTACATCGAGAAATTGAAGTATGCTATGTAATAAACGTGGCGCTTGATGGTTCATCACCAGATTTGACTCGTATAATTCTCACGCCTGCGGTCATGTTCGTAAAGTTCCGGCTCACTTGGACCGGAGAGGCTTGTCAGCGTATGGTGACAACTCCATGCAACGGTCACGTATAGTTGTGGGAGCAGGCCAGACAACCTGGTCCAGCAATACACCTATCCGTCCACGACTCGAAGACACCCTGTCAATGGTTTTCGAGCCTACACTGCAAGGTAACACGAGTCGTTCAATCACATGGTCATCGCTCACGGATGTGATTCTTCGCTGAAGCTACGTATACGACCACATGTCGAGAGCAAATGCCCGAGACAAACCCAAGGAAACGTTATTCGTGACGCATGCAGCAGCAGCAATAGACATATCAGTCAGCTTAGCCGACGCAAATACACTACTACAGTCATAACAACGCGCTCGCAAGTCAAGGCGTCACACTGCGATCAATTTTGAAGCTCCGCATACCATCCTCCCTCTCCTCCATAGGCGTCTTTTTCAGCGCACTCCACGCAGCCGCGTACCTTTCCTGTGCCCACGCCTCAAGCTCAGCCTGTTTGTCCTGCCCAGCAGCGCTATTGAACAAACTACCAAGCAAAAAGGCATCGACTTCCACCTCATCTTTATCACCAGCCTCCTCCACAGTCTTGATAGCAAGCTCGTTGTCGCCATTTCCAGCTAGAGCAGCGGCATAACTCGACCAAAGACCTTGATCGAGATCGACATTCTGCTTTCTCAGCATCGCCCAGATCTCTTGCGCTTTCAGATCGCCGAAAGGTGCCTTCTCACACGCTCGAAGCGCAATATGGATACTGTTATATGATGGACCCTCTCTGCTGGCGACGATGTCGTCCCAGAAGTCGAGCGCTCTCCTCGGCTTGCCACACGCGGTATATGCGATCATTAGCGCATTGTAGAGGTATGTGGTGGCGTCCACGTTAAAGTCGAGCTTCATCTGGTTGTGAACGACGATCAAGCTCTCTGCATCTTCGAGCTTTGCAGAGCTTAGGAAAGCTGCTACGTAGGTATCGACAGTAGGGATAGTATCGGCCCGGGAATGTGCTCGCATATTCTGGAATACATACACTGCCATGTCTGGTCGCTGTCGGTTGAAGAAAGATGTCATGATATCAGTACGCTGTTGTCGTGGCATCTCGTCGAAGATGCTATTGAGTATGGTGTAGGCATCCCATGATCGAGGTGTAGTCGTCGCTGGATCGATGCAGTAATGCACGATCTCGCTGCGAATAGCCTCTCGCTCAGTCGAAGAGAAATGATATGAATGTGTATTGAGCAGATCGATGACATCGCTGACTTCATCTCTGTTGAGGTGCAACAAGCTCAATGCGGTGACAGTTGGTGGTTCAAACCTGACTTTCCGATCGGACATGTCTGCGACCACGTTCATAATAGTCTCGAAATCGTGGCGTTTGCTATTGCATAAAGCAGTAAGCAGCTTGTTAGATGCTGGCACATCCTTATTGGACGACAAATCCATGGTCTGTAGGTTAGTGTATGCTACGAGCGCACCATCAACGTCGTTGACTTTGAGCCTGTATGCCATCTGTAAAACATATGTGCCTGCATCGGGCTGTATGTTGCGTTCTTTACCCAGTGAGATGAAGCGCTCGGCCAGATATGGATCGTCTCTAGATGTGGCATACTCGACCAGAGTGTTAATTGTGTTGATGTCCGGAATGCGCCATTCTTCTCGATTCGATATGCCCTTGTTTTGTGACTCCATGACAGCAAACATGCGCCCGATCTCGTCAGCACCCTTCCCAGTGCCAGCTGCCCACATGAAGATCGCGTCCCAGATGACTTTGGGTGGATTGCTCGCCATCGTCTGACTCACAATGTGGTGACCGAGCTCAAGCTCTTTATTAACCAGACACCACCTCAGTGTTTGGCGGAGGCTGTAGGCAATGCCATGACCTGGTGTGTTCGGGAGGTCGTGGCGTTCTGGAAGCTGTTCCCACGCTCGCAAGAACCAGGCCTTGACCGCATCCTTATTTTTTCCACGTAAGTAGAAGTCAAGCATGGCCAACGACACTTTCGCACCGCCCGCAAATCCCCTTTCACGCAGCATATCCAGCGTCTTCAATAACTCGACTTCACTGTCGCCAGCTGCTATCCCTTCCAACACTTGCGCCCATACATCAACTAGCAAATAACGGTTACCACTTTGCTGCTGCGCGGTCGGGCTGTCCTGGTCAGGTGACTCTTCCTCCAAGTCTGCCTCGTCAGGAAGTTCAGACTGCCCTCTCGATTTCGTGTGTGATGATAATTGCCGTTCATACGCTAACACTACATTTCGAGCGATGAGAGACTGTCCTGTTCGGCCCAGCATTTGCACATACGAGCGTAAAGCTCGTTTTATCAGAGAACTGTTCTTGTTGCTCCCGGTTCGTAGCAAGAATTGATAGGCTTCATTTGCGAGCTCAACATGGCTTGCAGCGGGATTCTTCGTTGCGCTTATAGGTACCATAGCATGTTTTAGCATGGTATTGATGCGCTTCATGATTTGTCTCTCTGCCGTGCTCGCTTGCGCTGGGAGTCGGCTCTTCGTGTCTTGAACATATCTCAGACTTTGCAATGCAAGCTGCGCATGTGTATCCTCGATTCCTTGTTTCTGTTTGCTCTTCGCATTAAAGAACTTCTCCAATGCTTCTTCTACTTCCTCGACTGGTGGCAGCCGAGCTCTTAGTCTCTCCATCTTTGAGTAGAACATCATCGTCTCAATGCCAGGATCCAAATTTGCTTCTCTCGCATCCCGCTTCTTCTTTCCCCCAAACATGTTGAAGTTCAAAAATGTTCTCTGCTGTTGTACAGTTCCATTCGAAACTCGCTGTCTCCTGAAGCCATCTGCAGCTAAGCGCGTAGTTCTGTATGCTCTTCGGCGAACACATTCCCTGTGCAATATTGGCTCGTTGGCCAATATTCGCTGGATAATGTGGCGGGTGAGATGGGAGGGCATCTTGCCTGTCGTGTTTCGTTTTGAAAAGTGAGTGTGTTTTATTGCATCTACAAGTGTTGCAGTACGAGTCTCAGCTCTAAGGTCCAGATGGGAAATATGTACAGTCAATGAAGGTAACGCAGCTGCTACAGAGCCGTCTCAATGATGCTATAGAGGAAGACGTACATCCATGGATGCCAAGCACGGAGGAGAGCTTGCAGGCCGCCGCAAGTCTGCCTTGTTCATGGACTTGGACGTCTCGACATCTCGATCGAATCACGACATAAGACACACCAGCAATGTCGCTGCGAAACGCATTTGGACGACTGACTATCGAGTCCTCGTCGAATTGCCACCGATGCCGGAGGACGATCGTGACTACGGCGCAGCGACAACAGCAGCAGTCCGCGACAGGATCCTTTGCTGGTACGCATCACAAGTAACAGCTCCTCGAATTACATTGACAGGTCTATAGACATGCTCTCCTCTTCCCGCGAAAGCACCAACACTATGGCACGACGCACAGCATCTACAGAAACATCCTCGAGAACAGCAGCTCTACCATCAGACCGCTCGTCACCAGCACCTCCACCTTCTGAGCCTCCCCAAACCCGCGACAGCATGGCTCTGGCTCGTCAAGCGATTCGCGAAGCCAATGCCTCCCGCTTGGAGGCTCAAAAGCGGCAGCAAGAACTTGCTCTTCAGAGGGGCTGGGATAGGCGCGACCTCGAGGGACAAGTCTGGCGCAAATGGAAACTGGGCGACATATACGCGCCTCACGACCTCTCCGGCGTTGAACAAGCCAAATGGAAGAAAATGCGCCAAAGACCACGACCCAAGTACGATGTAATCGATCAGCTGGGCCTGAACCCGCTCAAGTTGTACAAGAACTTCTCTATCATGAGCGAGTATATCAGCGACATGGGAAGAATAAGGCATGGCACTATGACAGGTTTGAGGCCGGTCAACCAAAGGAAGATGGCGAAGGCAATTAGAAGAAGTATGGGCATGGGATTGATGCCTGGTGTGCATAGACATCCTGAGATCATCAAGAAGGAGCTCGAGGCTAGGAGGTCGACTTACTAGGAGCCCGACTTACTAGAAGCCTATCGTGCGTGTAGGGCAAGACGCGAATATCGTGCTGTTGAATCAGACTGCATCATCGGTCATCGGATCTGACGAGGATGAAAGAACCGCTGGCGAGGGATGCGCCTCGGTGTACAGCTAGAACCATCTTGGGGCATCCCACAACTGACCAGCTATGCGAACGATGGACACTCATGCCTACATGCGTGTCAACCGTGAATGTATCGAATCACGACACCATTCGCCGCCGTGGCTCGCACAGCCGGATCGGCCACCGCCTTGCAGGGCAATAGTCTTACCACGGTAAGGTTCCACTTCTCCACTGGCATCCAAACTATTCCGGCGGCTCTCGAACTGTTACGGATATCAGCCATTGGAAGATGCCGATGGCGCATCAGTATGATGACCGGTCACCAACAACATCAGAAGGGGATAAGCGCACATCTGCAACTCGTTGGCAAAGATGCCGCTCACGCCGCTCACTGTGAAGCTTCGTGGTAACTAAAGTTAATCGTTGGTGTCACCCACAATGCATTTGCAGGTGCCTGCAACTCTTCATCTTCAACACCCTTACGCACGGTATGGCCGAACGACTGCAACCAGCACGACGCAGGTCGTGGTGTCCTGCATGGTCGCCAAAGCTAGATTCGATTGAAGAACAGGAAGACCGCCGCCGCCGCGCATCATCGTATCTGGGTATTCCGAACGTTCTAGAAGACGAAGAGAGGCTCGAATTCATTAGAACAGTTGGCGACACGGCACCTGTATCACCAGTGCTAGAGCTGGAGGATACGAAGGCGCATGACGTTCGCCATGACAGCGCTATGGCCGAGCACGAGAACGACACCGCTGCTTGGCTCAGCATGGAACAAGCAGGCTTCTTCCTGAGCTGTCTGTCGTTCGCAAGTGGAGGAAGCGTGTGGACACACATCCCGTGGCGATGCAACGAAAGGCAATACCAGCCAACATTACTGGGACTGCCGGCCGAGCTGCGCAATCAGATCTGGAAATATACATTGCTGCAAGATTCAAAAGTGCTCGTGTCTGAGACGAACCATTGGACGCCTTCGATAACCCGAGCCTCGCAGCAGCTTCGTGAAGAATCACTCGACCTCTTCCTGATGGGAAATGTGTTCACCATACTGATCGATAGCTTCAATCCTGTGGCACCCGAGAATTTCTTCGTCCGAGAACGGCACCGGCGACATTGGTTGTCGAGAGTCGGCACGCTGGAGTATAGCTGGACAGGACAGCACTCGTGGGCAAACCTTTTCAGTTGGCTCAAGGTGTATCATGTAAACGGCGTTCGCCCACCCGCGGCACACCCGACGCAGGAGAAGTGGCTCAGGCTACCTTGCCACGCCTTTGATATTGTGGATGAACTCAAAGCTGTACCATGGGAGAACGTGCGGGTTGTTCTGGACCTATGGAAGGCGAGTACAGAGGCTGCACAAGATGGCTACGGCAGAATCATTTGGACGTGATAGTTACAAGAATGTAGCACTAATGCTTGGTGGAGATTGCAGGATAGCTTGCTTTAACACGATGTTCACCATATCTGCTGCGCTGCGTCCTGGGTGACAGTGAGACGCGGAACGCTTCGCGTGAGTATACTAATGCACGCAGCTCGACTACGCGCACTCTTCACAAAGTGAAGTCATTGTCTTTAGCATAGGAGCAAGACTCATGTTCGTAGAAGAGTGGCCTTGAGTGGCAGAATCGGCCGACGCACATTTAATGTTTGGGGATCGCTCACTTTCACTAACAAAGTATCTTCCGCTTTTCTTGTTACTGTACTATCCAGGAGGCTGCGGTCGGTCTAATGCATCATGTATCATTGACCATTGACAATACGCATATAGCGCCCGATATGCTGAGACGCGTAGGCCTGCTGTCGTAACGGTACTTTCCGTACATGCTCTAGTGCATGTATATGGCCTGATGCGTCGACCCGCACTCGTGCTGTGCGACACCCACATGCATATGCGCATGGACTTCAGTACTCTACGTCAGGTCCGAGTCGGAGAGGTGTCCTACAAGAACACCTCACTTTCATTCCGACTTCCTCCGCCACGAAAGCTCTGCACGAAATCCGCCAGGCCTGGCAGCTCGGGCTTAGTCAAGACAATGCAGAAGTGACAAGGGGACTGGCATCTCATCACTTGTTCGGCGACTTCGCTGCTGTAAGCAAGAAACTCTCACGCGAGCTTCGCGACTTTGAGAATGTCTGTCAACATCGACATGACGTTATCACCGCACTGCGCAAGGCTCAATAGCATGGAACGTCGTACCAAGACCCCGGAGTGTCAAGTGCCTGGATGTCGCTCTGGGCGTCGAGTGATCGCTGGACGACTTGAGATGCGCGCGCGCGTTGAACAGAACTGCTGCAAAAGCACTAGCTCGGCATAACCAGTGACAGACAGTGCCAGGACAATAACAACCACCACCGGCGCAACAAGAGCAAAGCTCTGCCGGGCAAGCTGCCCAAGCAGTATCGAATTGCGAAGAGCAAGGATCAAAATCATCAACACCACCCTTGTACTTCTAATCTGCCATGCTACCTTCTTGTTTATGTGACCCTGCTCATGGAGTATCAGCGGTCCATCTTGCGCATTTGCGCTCCCTCTGATTCCCTGCATCAGACGACTTTTACGACTCTTTTTAATTTGCAGCCCGTGTTCACGGCGATAAGTTCGCGACATGACCGCCAGAGCGAGACGGTTGAGTCCGTCGTGGAGCAGCCAAGTCTGCCGTGCTCGTCAGCAACATGACATCTGCCCATTCGGCAGATGTTTCATGGTAATGGCAAGCTAATGAGCACCAAGCATTATGCGTAGTGCGCGCCTTGTGCTCCCCCATATCACCTTCGTGCGCCCTGCTGCATTCCTCACTCCATTGACATGGCTGTAAATGGGTCAAGATCGAGAGAAATTGCCATAGGCACCCTCCCTAAACCAGGACAACGCATTCAGTTTCTGGATCTCCCTGCAGAGATCCGCAATTTGATCTACAGAGCTGCAGTCCTTGAAGCTCGACGGCTGACAATCGCTTCGCGACAGGACAGAGACGTTATGCAGCCCGGTCTTCTCCGTGTCTGCCAGCGGGCACGGCAAGAGGTGTCGAGCATCTATTACCATGAGAATAGGCCTATGGTCCGTGTGGCGGATCTTGATTTCAGCTTTACTGCAGCTTTTTGGACGATTCAGCCAGTACCTGACAGGCCGATCTTCTGCTTCGCATAACGACAGCCATCCTCATGGCTCGAAATACAAGCGGCGGGCTTGGCTGGTCCTGCATTTGGCAGTCCATGATAAAAACTGGCACAACTTGGTGGCATGGGCCAAGGCGAAACACATGAACGAGGGCATGATAGGCAGCGCTCGCCTTCACGCCAAGGATAAAGAGAGGGCTCTTGCATGCGTGATCAGCATGGTTTTCAAGCTGATGGAGCAATATCGCGGTCGGCCTTGGAATGACGTATTGTACGCCATCGAATGGCTGAAGTGTACTTCCGACTGGCAAGAGGTTCAATGGACGTTCAATGAGACCAGCCGATGGAAAGAGTAGAATCATGATCAGGATACGTGTTGGGACGATGAGCCCGAATGAGCTCTTCGGCCGCTTCTACGCTCGAAGGAGCGAGGAAGGCTCGGCGAAACCGCGATCTTGCTTCACGGGGTGGATTGCGCATTTTGTTCATGGTGTGCATGGATCACAGAGACTGCGCCGTAGCTCATCGGATTGTTGCGCAGAATCTGGACAACATCCGTGTACAGCCGCCGCCTTGAAATATCTTTCATCCACATGTGTGTCACAGGGCGAGCAGCCACGGTGCAATCCAGTTCAGTTACACCGACCTGCTGCAGAACCTCACTCTCCCAGAATCTGAAACCATGGATATGCTCACGATACGCACCTACAGGCGCATGATGCTCCACAGCAGTTCTCACCGCCACGCAACCACGGAAATTTTCCTCGTGACCTTGACCTTTGATAGATAGGCCTTTGGCGGTTACAAACCTTTGGCAACGATCTTCTACATGCAAATACGAGCTGAGACGGGGTCCTCCTCTCGACTTCCGCATCAGGATAGCATACTTCACAGTGGCTGGTCAATACAGCGGGCCGCTGCATGGCGGAGGGTCCAGCTACACGTTCCAGACTATGCCACATTCACAGCTTGCAGCTCTACAGTACTTCAGCTGCGACGAGGCAAGCCATGTTCGAGCGACTGTTCCCACGGATTGGTTGGTGACCACCCTGAGCAGGAGAACTCGCGCAATAGCTGTGCAGTTGTAGGACCGCATGCTTTTGTACACGACAGCTTTCAGTTGTGGTGGCAGGTGGGGCCCCCAGTTCCTCAGCACAGCTCATGCCTTGTCTCGCGCTTGCCATACGATCTAGGTATGCACACACATAAAGATGTTGCGCCGTCTTGCACTCGCAAGTCTGCTTTCCAGCTACTGCTGTCTACTTACAACATTTGGTCTTGCCTACATCCCTAGCTAACATGGCTCAATCTCAAGATGCAGAACACACGGCCTACCAAATCGATAGTATCCAGACCGAAAGTGTGCCCGACTGCTCTCTCTGTAAACGCATAGATGCTTCTGGTACAATTCCCAAGCGACTCATCGTCTGCTGCGATGGGACCAGCAACTCCTCCAACCAAGGTGTCGAAACCAATCCTACCAATGTTGCACGACTAAGTCGCGCCATCGCAAATGTCGGGTATGCCAAGGATGGCTCGAAGGTTCCCCAAATCACCTACTACCAAGCAGGCATCGGGACTGACCCTTCCGCGAGTAAATTCACCAAAGCGAAGCAACAAGGGTTTGGCGAAGGTATCAACAGCAAGGTCAGCGAGGCATACTGCTATCTGGCGAACAACTACGGGCCAGGAGATGAGATCTTTATCTTCGGATTCTCTGTACGACCAACGCCAACGCCCGTGCTCGTAGATAACGTTCACTGACTGCTCCCAGCGCGGTGCATACACTGCAAGAGTGATCGCCAGCTTCATATGCCAATTCGGTTTGCTCACGCCAGGCATGATGGACTACTTTGATGAGATCTTCAACGCCTACAAGAAACGAGCAAATAATGAGTATACTTTCAGAGACATGGCGTGGTCCAAAGCCGATGCGATACCCGGCGAGCTTGGACTGGACTCCAACAGCAAGGAAAAGATCACACGCTATGACCAAATCAAGAAATGGACACACCTGCACATCAAGGTCAGACTCGTGGGTGTCTTCGATACCGTGGGCAGTATTGGCTTGTCTGGGAAAGTTCCGCAACCTGGCCAAGACGTTGATTGGCATTCTTCGTCGCTTCACCCTAAGATTGAGCACGCCTTCCAGGCGCTGGCAATCGACGAGACTCGCGGCAACTTCGCACCATCTCTCTACTACCTGTATGATAAGTGTGAGGAAGCCGGGACCGTTCTCAGACAATGCTGGTTTCCAGGATACCATGGGGACATCGGAGGTCACAGCGACGCAGACTGGGAGACCAACAGTATCGACATGCTCGCCTTTGCCTGGATGATCGATCAAATCACTGAGCGCGGCCTGCTACAGTTCAGCAAGCATCAGCTGTACTACCCCGTGCTCAGTCGCGTCCACGACGGTCCGGTCAACGGGCCTTCGACGAAACCGCCAAAGACTGTCGAAGAAGCCGGTGAGCGTCGTATACAGTGGTCGGATGGTTATATCACGGATACGAACGATCCATGGCCATACTACGCCGCTTCACTCATAGCCACTAGGAGACTTTGGTGGACAAGAACGCCTGGAGCATGGAAGAGAGCCGACTTGGCCACCGTAGATTACAAAAAGATGAACGAGACCATCCATCCAACGATCCGCCATCGCATGGAGAAGGACGCGAAATACAAGCCTGCTGGTCTTCCGGATGCTGAGTGGCATTTTGACTCTGGTCGGGGATGGGTCAGGACTGTGAAAGGCAAGGAAATCTGTGACATCCCTGAGTACCAGCTACTCGATATCCCAACGAAAGACTACGAAGGCAAGGACTTGTGGTCCGGTAGCCTCGAGAAATACCTTGCGCCCGAAGATATCCTTGGCAAGGAGGAATACGAGAAGCGCAAAGAGGAGTTGTTGAAGCAAGCCGATCAGATGGAGAAGTTGTAAGACGCTCCGCCAAGTCAAGGTTGGACAGATGTGGACTTAATCGAGGTTGTTGAAGAGGTTGCACGATGGGATGTGATGTTCGTTGGGTTGATGCAGCCAAGCATTCGGCCGCATATATCCTGTGCTCGTAGCTCCAGTCGCCACGCTTCTTAGATATGTTTCACGACATCTGCATAATGCGAAACGTGCAACTACATGTCCTCATATTAAAGTGCTATTTCCAGTGGGAAGATCATGACTTACACGACAGGGTCGAGGTAAGATTAGAAGATGTCGTGGAGGTTCCGACCACGTAATGAATGACTGCATCTTGTTGCGCACACCACTTTCTCGACTTGCGCAATGGGTCAATTATGGTTTCTTCTGACGAGGGCCAGCAGCAGTCCTTCGGATGCGTCTAGGGTCGGATTAGAAGTGGCTTTTGGCAAAGTGCACGGACGAGGTAAAAATTTGGGAACCTCGAAGAGCGCTCTTTGGGACGTACAGCAAGCGAGGGTAAACGAAGAGAAATGTAGACGGAGAATGGATTCCGGACCTGCAGAATACGTCGAATGATGTCTGTCATGTCGCATCGAACTGTCTCTGGGAGATTGCGAAGTGCCACGAAAGCTTGCATGAGTTCAGACATCAGCAGTCTGGACTCGAAGTGTAGTGAAAGCCCCCTCTTGCCAGTCGTTTTCGTTAGTATGCTTCTGGTCTTTGAGAAGCGCTGCACTGTTGATACAGTCGCCTCTTGAGAACAGGAGGTAGCAATTTCGTCGCCGGCTCCAGTAGCTCCGAGAATTCTGGGTGCTCCGTCCTGATGGTGGTGATGCCATTACGTTGAGATGAAATGTGATGTAGATTTAGAGATCGATCGCCTGTTGATGCATACGTTCTTGCCAACGATGCGATAGACCCGCGCGGATTCCTTCGGATCGAGTTCCTGATAGCATGTCTGGATCAGCACGATCGTAGGATCGGCAACCGTGTGAACGTAAAGGTGAGGCCTCTTGAAGGGCAATTGCGAGGGGCTATTACAGCTCTCGCTCGTCTCTCTACACTTGAACCGTAATCATTGTCTCGGGACAGAAATGCAATCGGCTAACATGAGACTGTCCGTGGTCATTACCAAGGTGTTGTATGCTCTCGTCCCAGCTTGCCTTGCGAGCTCGATCTCGACAGCAACCACAATCCATACTCGATGCTCGATAATCCTCAACCTATGGTCATGGATGACGCGCCATATCAACAAACAAACAAAGCGACCCTTGGTAATGCCAATGACTATCGTGCATGGCAAGAGCAAGGACCTTGGTAATGCTCGTCGGCACAGACCCTTCACGAACCGTGGCTGCCGGACATACTTTGCATGCATAGCGTCCCATAGCAACGCTCGGGACTGCATATGCTCAATAAGGTACGGCGTCTGCATGCAATCGTGATGCTACGAGATCTTGTTGGCAATTTTGGAATATCTTGGAAATCTGTAACAGCTGTTGGTCCAGAGCAAGATCCGCGCCCCGAGATCGAGTAACACTTCGGTGGAGCCTTGGTGCGGCAGTGTTTAGCATGTCCGAGACGACAGGCGCGGACCCGGTCTGGAATGCTAAATTCGCACGGTTTCGAGCGCAAACACGGCTTTGCAGCAGGTTCTCCGGAGTCCGTGGCAAGCGAGTGCGAAACAGAACTGGCGGGGTATCTTTGATACAGGCATCCAGGTTTATGATATCTTGGGGTTTCGACGGGACGCATGCTCGCTGCATCGAGGTGCTATGGCATGAGACAAGACGTAAGTGTTTGTCATATCCAGCACGTAGGATGTCCTTAGTAGATCATCTTGAGAGTGTAACATCCAGTCCAGTCCAGCTGAGCTGTGCAAATTCCTTCATGCTTGGTCGTGGCTGCTACCGCATGAATGATAAGGATAATAACCATGGAAGCCAAATGCTGATCACGGGGCAGCCTGCATGTGAGCAGATCGGTCCAAGGAGTACGATGCCCTGCAGCGAAACTACGCTTCACAGTAACGTGCACTCCAGTGATGTTTCAGCATCATAAAGTGCACCTGGAGAGACGTGAAGTCGCTCACACGCTCCTCCCGAGACATGAAGCGCTGTCTAGGCCTTCAGAGCCGAAGCAAAACTCTCACGTGGCTAGTCAGTACAAATTGCGACATTGCGACATGGTGTCAAGTAGACTCGAAGATCTGACACAAATCTGCCAGTCTTCATGTCGGAGCTTATCTCACACGGGCACTCGTGCGAGTCGTGAGACATTTCAATGGTTCCTCGATCATTGGGGCTTTCCAACCATAGCAGCTTTTGCAAATTCGTTTCGTGTCGTGCTCCAGAAATGTAGGAAGGCTGTCTATAGGCAGTTTTTCTTGCTGTTACTGGGTATGGCCCCGAAACAAGGCAAATGTCGGCCTAGTGCTTTGTCCATGCGCAGAGCGAATGTGCATATGATGGCGCCACGAATAGGAACGAGTCCGGAAAGACGTCGCTGAACAATGTTCATTGCCGTCTATAGTCCGGTCCATGGGAACATCAAATGTCAAAGCCATTCTTGCGTATAGAGAAAGGTCAACCAATAGGAAGAATTCCGCTCTGGTGCAGCCATTTGCCAAAGTTATTGAACCTTATTGATATTCGCGATCTACCGGTACCCATGGATGTCGTCGGAGTATTCTCAGTGATGCACAGAATAATGCCTTTGCGGGCCGGCAAACTGACGGATCCATATTCTGAAACATCGCTCGACAACACAATTGCGATGAAGGTGCTTGTCACGATCGTCCCACACGGAGTATGCAGCAGATCTATGGCATTTCGTAAGCACCTGTCCTTCGCGCTAGCCACACGTACGCGGCAGCCCAGTACACGAATCAAAGGCTTAACCAGTAGGTAGTACAAGGGTTGCGCTTAGACTTGCTTTTGTTTCGCAGCACTGCGGTATGGCCGATATGCTACTACACCGTCGCCTCGATTGCAGTGCTCGTGCTTGAGTAGGCTGACGGTGCAGCGGTTCTGTCACAGCGGACGCTGTGCAAGGCTCGAACCTTGAACCACGAAGACGTTGTGTATCTGTCTCGGCAGCGGACGAGGATCGACTGTGCAGCTCTCCACCACGGCGTGCACGGCTGAATCCGCGCATCGTAGCATGTGTTGCACAGCTTTGATGAGGTTGGCTAGCACGGACAGCTTCACACGAAAGCGCTGCCATCGGCTGGGGATCAGTCTCGATGCAATAACAGCCATGCTGATTATGGGATGGGCCGGGTGCGCCGTCGCGGCTGATCCTTGGAAGAAATGTGCCATGGGCGATTGCCAGGTTGTTGACGACCTGGACGATTGTCCAGCCTCCGAGTTTGTGTGTCTCAGCTTCCAAGGCGCGCGCGCTTCGTGGTGGAGGATCTTCAAACAGCGAAGAATCTCGACGCGGAGGTGCGCCGGCTCCGCGCGCACATCACTGGCACATGACAGAGACACGAGTAACGAGATGCGAAGGCGCCTGTTATTCTCTGCAGCGACAGACCCGCGCTGATATTAAATTGCTACACATAATAACTGCAGAGGAAAAAGCATCCCGCAGCGCTGGAAAGCCAAGCTGGACCCTGGTTTGACGCGTGCAGGTGCCGCGTCTCTTTCGCGCCCGTGTTATATAGCACCGGCCAGCCATTGTAGTGGTTGACACCGTGACTCGATTTCCTTTTGGGGCACTCCGAGGCCGATGGTGGTGTTCTCGAGACCGCGTGATGCACTCCACCACTACTCAGGCACAGCGACCTTCTGTACGAAGGGATGTGCACTGCTACTAGACTGTGCCCCAACAGTGTGCGAATGTCCGGGCTAATGCACGACGCGAAAGATAGGAAACAGCTCGTCAGCTTTGGCCGCATAAAAGACCCACCGTCTGTCCCCTGTAGCTGCTGTAGAGACCACGTTGAACACTGGCTCTGGAGTGCCACAGAGGCAGTGTGCAGGCCCGTCGGCTGGCCGTTCGTCCATCTTGCACCGCTGCTGTGACAGTCGTGCTCGCTCTGCTGCTGTGCTGTCGTGAGACGTGGCCGAACGCTGTCTGCAGGTGCTTCTAGCCAATGTGCCTTCTTGGACCCATCTCGCGGCCAGCTCGACCAGCAAACACGCCGTATTGTTTGTTTTTGTTTTTGTTGTTTACACGTCCACAACGCGAACTCAAAAGCTGTCACCACTACCTGCTACTGTGCCATCGCTGATGAAGAGCGTGTAGTTACAGGTAGTGAAATATCGTGACGTCGAGCGTGGTGGGCATGTCTACGATGACTGGTTTCGCGCCGATCGCCAGGTGCAAGCGTGTTTCCCAAAGCTGCCCTAGCGCGTTGCAGGGTGCCCCCCGGTACACCATCGCCCGTGTACGCTTTAGTGCGCCGTGCTTTGTGCTTTCCGACTCGCACTTGCCGCCCACCTCGCGACCATCCGTCTTCCACTCACACCTGCCGAACTCACCGTGCAGGCGCATTCTCGACTGCGCATTGCTACAGTGAGCTGCAAACGCCTCTGCGAACTTAACAGCCTCTCCGCAATATGCCATCGACACCTTGAACATCTCTCCGGGTACGCGCGCAGACTGCCCCGATCGCGACCGGTTGGCGCATCCGTCGTCTCGACGTTGCCGCCGTGCGTTTGCACAGGCCCACCGATACGACCGCTGCCCGCAAACACCAACACTCACACGCCCCACGATCGTTATCGTCAACAGTCACTATGGCTCCTTCACGTCCCTCGTTATCCATAACGTTGCCTTCCAATTTCGAATTTCACTACAGCGACGGCCAAATGCCCAAAACGCCAGAGGCACAGCAAGAGGCACAGCATTTAGCAACAGAGCCACCTCCACCGCCGCGACCACAGGCTTTCAAGGTCAAGCGAAAGCGCGTTTCGAGCATGCCCTTCCAAGAGCCGGACATCATGCTTGACAATACGGTCATACCGACCATCGAGATGTCAGAGGTACCCTCCGATATGTCGAGTCCTACACTGAAGCCTACTTCTGCACATCTACTGTCGCCTATCCCAATGTCAACAATCTTACCGCGTGCTTTGACTCCGCCCAAGACGCCTGCACCAAAGACATACCCGAGTTTCAGCCAGACAGAGAGTCCTGCCGAGGAGTGGGACATGATCAACAACATGAAGCCTGCGTTCGAGCGCACTGGATCGGTTTGCTCCTCGTTCTCTGACTCCTCAATATCATCATGTGGCAGCTCGGCATTCTCTGCGCCGACTGGCGGCTACGACAGTCCAGACTCCGAAGCACCCGATCCATTTGTCGACAGCAATGCTTCCAAGCCGGACAAGGCGTTGGAATCGCCTATGGATTATGACAACGCCCCCAAGTCGAAGCGGGTCAAGACGCGCCGTAGCGTCAATTGGACAACAGCAATGGACGAGCACTTATGGCTGACGTTTATGTCTTACCTTTCTGATCCTACCTTGACACCATTCAAAATGCTGCCCGGGAGCACACCGCCAATAGGTGTTTGTGAGCAGGTTGCAACCAAGGCAAAGCGTACATGGCGTCCCCGCAAGAACGCTCCACTTGCGCCGGCCTTCCTTGAAGGATGTGTCGAGCATGAAAATCGCCAACGGGAGGGCTCGCCTGACACAATCCGGCCAAGCACGGTCCAGAACCTTCAGCAGAAGTGGCCAAGATCGACTGCCGCGACTCGGAAGAGGCTGCGCCAACTCTGTGCAGGCCGACCTTCGATATCTGCTCATTATCAGCGCATGCTGCGCACGCGCAGTCCATCGCCATTCGATACATCCGATCCTACAGGTCAGCCACTCGACCACGCGTCAGCGTTCTCCAGCATTGACATGAAGATATCTCTGGTGACATCTACTGCTCCATCCATGCAACCAGACGGTATGTTGGCACAGTTGGCCCGTGAGGAGCCAGCAGAGCAGACACCACAGCGTACTGCACGACCAGATGGATGGTTTGATCGTATCCCGAGATCAAAGGCACACCAGAAAAGCGCCTCGCTTCAGTCTGAGCTCAAGCTCACCTTCGATGGTCTTGCGCAGCAAGGTGCACAAACCCTGGCTTCCCCATTTGATGCAGATTCCTCCGCTCACCGGTCACACTTGCTTCAGAGCATGTCTAATACCAAGTCCCTTGGCCGCGCCGAGCTAAACGGCAAGTTTCTGGAGGCTCCTGTCGAGTTCAAGATGGGTGCGCCCACCGACCGCCGGTCTCGCAAGCGTCGCTTCCGATCTGATGAAGAAAAGCCGCGGCGACTGCCCCTCACTGAGGACGTCTTTGGCCCACCTGTCCAGGAAGGGATCGTACGCAATCGTGGCTTCAGTGTTGGCGCCGTCCGTGCAACAGACAATCTGACCAAGCTCTTCACACCATTTACGCCACCATCCACCAACGTCGATCAGATCATGGGTGAGGCGTCAGCTGGTGCCCAGGAAGACGTACCTATGGGCTGCCGTTCAGCACCACGTCGTCTTGCTGAGCCTGTACCTCGTCTCGGCTCACCATTTGTTGAAGGTCCCCAACCTGGCCGTCAGAGCAATACCTTCCCACGCAGCAGCCTGCTGCCGACCAGTTGCAATCAGGAGCCGTTCCACCAACGCCTGATCGAGCTCGCAGCTGCACACGCCAACAACGTCTCTCACCAGTAGCTAATGACTGATCTCGTTGACGTGATTTCACCGAAACGGCTCCTCGTAGCATCTTTGACGTTCGTGCTCAACACTCGAACCTGTTGCATTATTAGTACTGCATCACGAAATTGGCGTACTTGGGACAACCACGCATCTGCCGGCGCTGAATCATATCTTGGGCATCTCGAGGTCGACCATGGACGACCATCATGACAATAACGACATCACGACCACATCCGGCCTACACCAATATTGTCGGAGTGGACAACATCTTATCATGCATTATCTTCCGCCATGCATATCTTCTCTTCTTGGTGTATGACAATGGCAGGCACATGTCCACCACGACATGCCTCCGTATCCTACACCTACCTTTCAATTCCTTTCTATTGTGCTTGTCTTTCTGATGGGGTTCGCAGCTTCGAGACTCTTTACTGTTCCATTTGGACGAAAATGAAGGCGGATGACGACTCCAGGCGAGGATTCCGGTAGTTCTGAAGATGAGACGGATCTGCGGCAGTGAAAGGATACATACTGTTTCTTTTTCGGCGCTGTACCCTTCTGTTCGTGGGCAGCTTCTTTTGTTCTTCCACTGTAGATGCTGCGTCACGAGAGATATGAGTGAGGATGATGGATGGACTCTGCAACCTCCAAGTGGGTTGGATAAGGCGTCTAGCGGAGTTTCATCTTTTCTTCGAGCTGGAATGGTGGCTTGCATGCAAGGACGACGGGATGGGCATGCTGAACTGGAATCATGATAGTGCAAATGATATGGCCCAGCTTACTGAAAACTCTTCACCATCTCCTCGTTTCCCCGAGTGGCAGTACGTACCTTTCTTATCAGCACGTGTGATATAATAAGTGAGTGAGCTGCTTTGGTCGCGCCTTCTTACGCGTTTGCTGCCTGCGGGCCGTGGAGGAAAGAGCAAGGTTCAAGCAGCAAGCTGCAAGTTCCTGCATCCTCACTTTCCGACACCATCTGACCCGGCATTATTCCAGAACGCCCCTACATCGGCATCCAGCATCTTAGATATTAATCACATCTCGCTCGGACGGCATGGCTCCTTCTGAGAGTGGTGCAAGCAATGCGACCCGGCCATCCAGGAAACCAATGTCCGAGCTTCCTGGCGAGATTCGCGTTGTTTCACTGAATTGCTGGGGTCTTAAATTTATATCGAAATGGCGACGCGAGCGTTTGTCGGAGATAGGACGTCAGCTCAGTATTGCTCGGCCTACGCCTCAGATCGTGGGACTACAAGAATGCTGGACGCAGGAAGACTATGATGCCATTCGCGAACAGACGAAACATATTTTGCCCCATGGCAAATTCTACTGGAGTGGAGTATTTGGTGGCGGACTTGCCATTCTGTCGAAATGGCCCATCGAGGAGAGCTCGATGTATCGGTATCCGTTGAATGGACGACCTGCCGCTTTCTGGAGAGGAGACTGGTATGTGGGCAAAGGCGTGGCCTGTGCGAGAATTAGGATTGGGAGCGGAAGGAAGGATGTGGTGGAGGTGTTTTGTACGCATTTGCATGCACCATATGAGAGGGAACCCAATGATAGTTACATCTGTCATCGGACTGCACAAGCGTGGGAGATCGCGAAGCTGATGAGGCATGCCGCGGAGAGAGGACATATGGTGCTTGGATTGGGAGATTTCAATATGGTGCCGAAGAGTTTGGCGCATCAGTTGATCGAGGCGCATGCACCGGTGAGAGATGTGTGGAGGATACTACACCCTGATTCTGCGCTAGGCAGCGCAGAGAATGAGATGGAGAAGGAGCGAGGAAGGCCAGTACCGACCGCAAAGCAGTGCTTGGACGTTCACGGAACGACTTGCGATTCAAAGTTTAATACTTGGCGATGGAGTAAGCAGATGCAGAAGGATCTGTTCAAAGGCAAGGACTCTGTCGTCGATGGTGATTCACCCGATCATCGGGCAAAAAGGCTCGACTATGTGTTCTTCGCAGATAATGCTGAAGCTACCGGCGACCAATGGCAAGTCGAAAGTGTCGAAGTTGGTATGACTGGCCGACATCCGGGTCTCAAATGTTCACTCAGTGACCACTTCTCGATCGAGACGACACTTCGCCGGCAACTTGCCGACACGAAGAGTGAACCACAAGAACCTCAATGTCACCTGGACGAGGCAACATACAGTTTGATACAGGCCATGATCCTCAGATACGACAAACGAGAACGTGATCAACGAAGACTACAGATCGCACACTTCTGGGCATCGCTCGCGATCAGCATCGGCTGCCTGATTGCTGTCTGGTGGTCACCTCGCAACTACGTTTCGTTCATTTTAATGTTCATCAGCACGCTCAACCTCAGTGCAGGTGTGCTAGATGGTCTCATGGGCTTTTTGTTTGTTAAGACTGAGCTCAGAGCCCTAAAGGAGTTTAAGTTCGAGATCGACAATGCTGCTGAGCGAGCGAAGACCACTCATGGATCCAGGTCTACGCATGGCGAGGTTGCCGACAAGCTGCACAACGCTATACAAAGTCGAGAGGACGAACCCAGTCATGGGACATATGAGCCGTGATCGTTGTCACCTGTACACGAGATTTGGTTCTCATTGACTTCAGCCACGCGCCGGTAGCCACGAGCCAGCACAGAAGTGCCAGGTCGTGTCACCACAGCAGCAGCATGTCTTTGGACCCATCAAACTGATATTTGTCACGTCAAACTCATCTCGGAGCA
The DNA here is from genome assembly GCA_013248845.1 of Passalora sequoiae. NCBI lineage: Eukaryota > Fungi > Ascomycota > Dothideomycetes > Mycosphaerellales > Mycosphaerellaceae > Passalora > Passalora sequoiae. The sequence goes on along the minus strand of WSQC01000044.1, from coordinate 337,300 downwards.
ACTTGGCGAGTAACACACCGATTGAGGGCCCGCCTTCCACCAAGACATCAGCCACATTTTGATTGAAGAGTGCGTAGCATGCTTCTAGCCTGTACATTACAAAGCCAGCTAAACAATCAATTATCGTCAACATGCGTCTGCTAGTCGTCCTCGCCATCAGCTATACATTCCTAACATTGGTGACGGGAAAACGTCACAGAGGCACAATGCTGTGCTTCATGCCTAAGGGGGATTGCTATCATCGGCGGGCGATATGCTGTGGCGACGTTGAGCATGGTCAATGCTGCGCCATGAGAGATTCCAGGTTCTGCCACGCCATGATGGCGAAGAGATTGCCATTAAACTTCGAAACCAACTTCTACTCGACCGAGAAGGGCATCGGCCTGATCTGCGATAGCTTTTCGGATGATGCTTGTGCTTGTAACGTCGCTGGTGCTTCCTGCTACGACCACAGCACCAGCGATGATGACGACGATCTTGACAAGTGTAGCATCAGAATTATCAAGCCTGGCACGCAGAAGCGTCAGACGAACAATTCATTGGGGCTGCAACCAAGATTTCATGGAGACGAATCGAACGATTATGCATCCACAGAATGCCGGCAGCCGGACATGGTGAGGTACTACGACCTTAAGCCGGGTTCGGAAACCGAGTACACAGATGTAAACTACGGATTTGTTGAAGTGAACGAGCTGAACGAGGCGCTGAGCTTTCTGCTCGATGACAAGCCAAGTGGTGTCGCTGCTCTGGAACAATTCCCAAGCTATAAGCAGGACTAAACCGATTCGCATGGACCACGACAGCTGCTCGGTTGTCGGTGAAGATGAACCGCTCTCCGAATGGGCCATAGAGTGCTGGGAAGGCTGCTCAATGTTACGGTTACACTCAATACCGGCAAGAGTAAGGGATCGATGAACGATTGAGGTGTTCCTCCCCAAATCAAAGTACTTGATGTGCCGGCTGGATGGGCACCATAGCGGCAGGTCTTGATGTTGCGAGCCGACAAGTATGTCATGCGTGGAAATACCACTCTGATCGACGACTTCTGCTTAGAAGGCGCAAATGACTGGAAGCGGTCAGGCGTAGAATTCACCTGATGCACATGGAAGGTAGATCGGCATTACGACACAGAAATATGGCAAGTAGCAGACCTCTAGTTTGAGCGTTGTCAACGATACAAATTCGAAACTGCTAAGCTCACTATGCATCGAGTGTTCGCCACCAAGAAGCTACGCTTGCCTTCACGACGCTTTTCGCGCGCCACTTCCCACATCCGTCCGCGCGTTAGGCTATAAGTCCCGCCTTCTCCAAAGCTTTGCGAGTCCATATGCGCCAGGATTGTCGTTTCGAAGTGCGGTCGCGGCCGCGCTTATGTTCGAAGTGATCTTTGCGTTCGCTCCCACCGCTTTCAGTCCGAATCCTGCATAGCGTACTCGTGCGAGATCTGATGGGCTAAGAACGCGTCCCGGGCCAGCATCTCATCGTCACACGTGCACTTTTCACACGCTCATGCTCTTCGCATTTCTGTAGATCACGTCCGCGCCCGAGCTTGTCCCGTGTAGCTTATTGCCGCTTGCGCACTTCGTCTTCGCCGTTACACCGCGTTCTCTCGTGCTTCCGCTCCATATGGAAGAGACCCGTCTGGTCATGGTAAAGTGTAATTTTGGTGGTACATTAAGGTAGGGTCCAAATGCCCAAGCTTAACCGAAATGGAGCGAAATCGGTAGATTATGATACATCTGGTAGTCGAACTCATTGCTCCATTCGAGCACGAAGACTTTTGTTAATGCCACTGCACCGTACAGATCCAGGCAGCGTTCTTTCTCAGGCTTCCGCCAGAATGTGACGTCGTCGAGCTCTTCGATCGGCCAGTCTCTCACGATGACACGCATGATGTCTGTCACAACGCGAACAAGATCGCCGGAATTGCCTTGACCAGCAAGGACAGCAGATGCTGCCATTTCGCCCATACTGTTGCGCACGAAGTGCGAGTGCCAACCTCTGGCTTCGAGAAGATATGGTTGTTCACGGACTGTGTCCTTCAATAGCTTGGCCAAGTCGGGCCGGAAGTTGTCCATGGTCGATCTTGCGAAGGCGAGGACAATATCTCGGAGTCCGCGATGTATGCTCCACGACATGTGGTTCCATGGCAGGCAATCTAGCGCATGTGCAATGATACCTTGTTCCTTGGCAGGCACAAAGAGTCTCACAGTACCCGTATTGTCTTTGCTCGGAACATCCAGCTGCAAGTCAGCCTCATATCGGGAGTCATCTCCTTTGAGCCTGCGAGCAAAAATGTAGTCTACTTCATACACCTTGCCACCTAACATGTTGTAGAGGTGGCGCGAGCCGTGAGCACCAGGAAAGCCCTTCGATACATGCTCTAACACGTAGCTGCCGGATCCTTGACGTCCACAGAAAGCCACACGTAACGGTGATGGCTCTGGAGCAAGCACGACTCCTGCCACCATCTGCGCACAACGATCTACGCGCTGCATAAAGCAAGGTGGATACACATCTGTAGCAGCATGATGAGAGTCGTGCGGCGCGAATCGAACGAGAGCTTCTCTCCCGAGTGGCCAAGTGATGTACCATTGTCCGTTATATGAGCCATAGCCGGCCCTATAGCCGGCGGCTTCGCTGTACTCAAAGACTTTCCTGGCATTGGTGACAATCATCATTGTGATCAATGTCGTCCTGGAAATGGTCACACAGGCGTACTGATCATAGCGCAGAAGAGGAGCGGCCTTCAGAGTATGCCATTCGGTGCGTGTTCTCGGGTCTTCGGTCAGATTGTCGGTGTCGGGCATGCCAACGGCTCGCATGGCCTTTTCAGCTCCGTCTGCCGTGGAGCTCATCATGCGCCGCGGAAGCACCTCTTTTGCATGGAATATGGCAAGAATTATCGCCCATGGTGCCTTTCCAGGAGGCAAGCACAATGGAAGTCGTGATAGATATAGCACATGGTGCCCACAAAAGCCCTGCGTTAGGCCAGCACTGATCACTGGTCCCTCTGGTGGCGGTCTTCGGAGCAAAGACCACGATGCAGGCGCAGGACGATATAGCCAGAGTCCAAGATATTCTGCTGAGCGATTATCATGAAAAGGATCTAAGCTGTCGGCGATACCGCCAATTTGCGTGATGAGTCCAGCTAAGCCCAAAGTCGTAACTCCAAATGAAAGCCAGGTCGCAACGCCTGCCGAGGTTTCCATTACATGTAGGTAGCGGCTTCTGTCCATTTTGTCAGTGCGATGTGCAGATATTGAGATGTTATAGACGAACTTACTCGGCAGAATTGGAGCTCGATAGCGGTTCGGGGAAGCGACAAGCATTTCGGGAACGCATCCTCTGTTATAGTAGTGGACACCCCATGAACGCGACGCGGCGCCAACGTATCCACGAGGCGCAGTGATGCCATGTTCAACCTGGACGGGCGCTTACAACAACTCATATGATTGCTTGAGACATTGTCAGTCGTCAGAAGAAGACATGAAATGACCAGCAAGCATTCGCGTTTCAGCTACTACCATCCCAGCAATTGTAGGCAATTTGGCTGTCTCGTACGGACGTCACGCACATGAAGCATAGCCATCACGTCAACAGAGCTCTGCGGCTGAAAGACACCGGATACTGAGAATGCTGCTTTGACACTAGCGCATCATGCAGCTTCTGTTGAACTATCCAAAGAGTGCTGATGCTGCATTGCAAAGGTCATGTCTGCTCGTCCAGCAGCTCATCTTCGACGGCAGGTACATTAGCATTGCCCTTGTATCCTTCAGCCCAAGGCGGCTTTCCATCCTCGTCAAACTCAGCCCATATAAAGTACGAACAACCTTTCTGGCCTGGCGTATAGTTCGAGTAGCACTGCCACATATATCTTCCCCGAGTAGCTTTGCGCTTCTGTACACATCGCAGCACGCAAGACACGTTGCATCTGCATTTCGGTGTATATTTCGGATGGAGGTAGTCCTTGTAGCATCGATATGTGATGTTTAGCCTTTTGTTCTTCGCCAAAGGATGTGGATCGATAGCTTGTGCTGGTGCGATGGAGTGTTTCCACTCTTCTTGCATTTCTGCATGCATGACCAATAGAGAGTTGTGTGGAAGGTGAATGGCGATCTGGCCTTGCTCATCTGCCTGTGTCGCGTCGGGCGGCACGATCTTGCGAACTCTGAACTCACGTCCAACGCCGAGACTTAGAGAGCCGATAATGGCACGTGGACCAAGATACGTGAGCTGATCAGAGTGGTAGCCGACATTCTCTTTGCCACCATCATAGCAGTTCACGAAGCTCGCATTGGGCTTCCAGGTGTCCGGTGACTGGAACTTGAGCCTCTTACCGTCTGGTTGGAAGTCGCGCATCCTGCGCTCAATCTCTCGATTTACCGTTTCCTTCACGGTGCCCGATACTGCAAGCATGACAGGTGTGGTCTGCGATAGCTGCGATTCGTAGACTGCGCCATCGTAGGTATACTCAGCCTTCTGTTGTTTCAGCTCTTCCAGCGTATCCACGTAGAACTTCCAAGTATGCGGGCTCTGTACTGTACGCTCAAATAGCTGGAAGGTGCCTCGCTCGAATGTCGGTACCTCCACTAACAGCTCCTTCAGCAGCGCATCTGCCTGCTCAACAGGCAAGAAGTTGTGGACGATGGTGCAGGGCGTATGTGCTTCGATATCCTCTGGCGAGTAGAGATGCAATGTCTTGCCCTTTTTGGTCATTTGCTTAGGAATCGCTATCGACCGGCTGGAGCCATTGCTCTTCGTTGCGAAGGACGATATGGATGACTGATAACCTATTGTGGAAGGGCCTTTCCTCTTACGGGAGACAGCGTTGGTGTGTCCATTGCTCAAAGCCTGTGACGCCTGGAATGCACTGCCTCCATGCACCAACAGGTAATCCAGATGGACCTCTTGCGATACATCTGGATGTAGGCTTGCCAGAACTGCTAGCTTGAATTCAGTGTCCTCTGCATTCTCCTCACTATCTGCATCTCTTGCCAGCTGTTGGCCCTCTTCCGAAGGCTTCAGCTTTTTGGCCTTGTGCTGCCCGACCATGTCCATCGCGTCCTCGCCGATCGTGTATCCAGGTCGCATCGGCCCTTCATCTTGCTCACTTGAACGGCAAGTGGTATAAGAGCCTTGCTCGTAGGTACGTATATACGCACTCAATGTGAGTGAAGATGAGTCCGAGTCAGTAGCGTCAGTGAAGCCAGATTGGGCGCGTGACTCAGCGGACGCCGTTTGATGTGACTCGAGACTCGCATTGGCCATCAACCACCTACCTACTGCACCATCTCTACCTTAAAACGTCATGTCACCACTGTAAACTAATGTGAATCATGTGACTCAAGTCGAAAGGATCGTTACCAAGTGCAATTGGCGTACCTTAATCAAAAAGATTCCTTGCACCATCGACTACTCTTTGACGGCATGGCGGACGAAGGCACGACGCTGCTCGAGCAGCCTCCGATACACACTATTGAGACCGAGCGATTGCAGCTAAAGACAATCACGATGGACGACCTCGATGAGATTATGCCCATCATCACGAGGATGGACGTCATGCAGTGGACGTGAGCTTCATTGCTGCGTTAGAACTTGTGCAAGCACTGATATGAGAAGCTCACAAGGTCCAGTTGCCAACAGACAGCAAGGAGAACGATGGCTAAGCGCGCGAGCTTTAGGTCCTGGTGTCACCAACTTCGCTGCGCGCATCAAGTCAGGCAATACTATTGCCAAGGGGATTGTTGGCATTATCGGCAGCTTCCATCCGCCTGCTTGCGGCTACATGATCCATCCGGGTATGATCAACTCATGTCAAATCACCTGGCGGCGTATCTGACGGCAATGCAGCCCACGCAGGTAACGGCCTCGCTACCGAGGCTTTGAAAGGCTTCATATCCTTCTACTTTGAACACCATCCACCACTGAGGGATAGCGCCGATGGTTTCGACCATGTCGAAGCTTTCGTGGACGCACAGAACTACGCCAGCCAGAGGATCCTCGAGAAGTGTGGTTTCACTAAGGTTCTCTATCGTGAAGCCGCGTTCAATAATCCCATCATGGGCTTGAGAGATGATATGCTTTATCGCCTTGCAAGACCAGGCAAGACTTTGGAACAGCTTGGCCTAGATACAGCGTCCGAAGTCAGGCCTCTCGGAGATGATCCTCCACAACCTCCTGTACAATGAGGAAGGTCTGCGCCGGTCCCCTGTCTCGTCAAAATTGTGGAAGAACGTCATCCAATGCCACAGTCAGTATATGCCTGAGCAAGCACTTATTTCTTCACCAGCCTCGCCAATTGTAGATGTCCTCGAACGTAGCAGATAACGCCTGAGCGCGATTGGCAAGACGAAGAGAACTGGAGGCAATCGAGCTCGCCCTCATACTGGCTCAGCTCACAGTCCGGCGTTCTGAGGTTGAGCATGAACGAAACTTTATGACGTTGGCCGTCTGATCAACATTGTCAAGAGATACGACTCCGGAGCCATTCAAGGCCAGCATGTCATACTGACGCATTACTGGATTCGAGCGATGGGACATAGCTGGCCCAGCGCGGCTCAATACGCACAGACGAGCACGCCAACGTGCTTCAGCGCGACGCTTCCTATGCAGGTATTTCCCAGGAATTGCACGGTGTATGTGCTGTGGAACATGCCACGATGAACTCAGCGTTCAGCGCCTTCATCAGCAATATCGACAGTATGCAATCAGTAACACAGGTGCATTCTGCACCAGCAGAACTTCACCAATGCTAGTGCAAGCTCTATACAATTCCAAGAAAGCTAGCTATGAACTCAGGCATGCGAGAATTTATCGAGATATACACCAGTCTAATTGTACAGTCGTTCTTGCCTTCTTCGCCTATCTTGACTATTCCTCGTCCTTTTAACCGGCCAAGCGCTGCCCGCACCCATGTGCCGATTGCCGACGCTACTGTGCTGTCATTCCTGCACTGCTAATGGACAGCAATACACAACCCAGCTGGCTTAGTGGTGTTGTAGTCGTCCAGGTATTGACAGCAAGGGTGGGAGTAGTCAGTGCATTTCACTATTCCTGGCTTGTTCCGTCAATATGTTCTCGAAGCTATTAGCACTGCATACTGCTTCATGATCCCGTGCCGTCGACACCTGACCACGCCACTATCTCTCCGGACAATGCCGCACGCATTTGACACCAACAAAAACACCGAGGACACAGCCAATTCAGAGAAAAGCCATATCAGCGAACAAGAGACCACAGAGACTACCGGTGCTGTCGTAGAGCCTGTCTCAAGCCATGCCCCTATCGACCCACCCCCAGACGGTGGCTACGGCTGGGTCGTCTGCGGCGCCTTGTCGTTGTTGAACGGCTTCACCTGGGGTATCGCAGCGACCTACGGCGTCTACATCTCGCACTACCTCGCCACAGACTACTTCCCCGGCGCCACGCCGTTAGACTATGCCCTCATAGGTGGTCTCGAGTTCGGGGTTGCCATGGTCATTTCTCCGCTGTGCACGATCGCCACAAGAGACTTCGGCCGGTCAGCAGTGATGAGTGCAGGCTGCATAATGTTCGCCGGCGGCTTCATCGGTGCCAGTTTTACCAGTCAGATTTGGCAATTGTATCTCTCACAGGGTGTGCTGGTCGGGTTGGGCTTAGGGTGTATTTTCATCCCCAGTATACAAGTTCTGCCGCAATGGTTTCTGAAGAAGAGGTCATTGGCAGGAGGAATCGCATCTGCTGGGAGTGGCTTTGGAGGACTTGCTTTCTCTTTAGGGACGAATGCCATGATCGAGCAGATCAGTCTAGGATGGGCCTTGAGGATCACGGGAATCCTATGTCTCGTGGGGAATTTTGTGGGCACAGTATTGATTCGAGATCGCAATAAGGTGGTGAAACCGCCGCAGCTCGGGTTTGCCGTGCATTTGTTGAAGAGATATGATTGCTTGTTGCTGATTGGATGGGCATTTGTCAATTTGCTCGGATATATGTCGTTGCTGTATAGTCTTTCAAATTATGCTGTGCAGGTGGCTGGCTTGACACAGTCGCAGGCTAGTATTTTGACTGCGGTGCTCAATTTGGGCACTGGCATTGGGCGGCCAGCACTTGGCTATGTCAGTGATTATTGTGGACGGATACAGACGGCTGCAGTGGTGACATTGCTGAATTCGCTGTTCATTTGGGCTTTCTGGATCCCGGCCACCAGCTATGGATTCCTCATATTCTACGCCATCGTGGCCGGAGCCACTGTAGGCGTTTACTGGATGGTCAGTCTTACTGTTGACATGCCCCAGCGATACTAAGCTGACATACTCGCAGACCGTTGGGCCTTTATGCGCAGAAGTGGCCGGTCTTGCAGAGGTGCCTTCCTTCCTCTCGATTCAGTGGCTGACTACAGTACTGCCGACCACGTTCGCAGAAGTTATTGCTCTGTATCTCAGACGGCCGTCAGATGGACGCTGGGGATATTTGTACACCCAGACCTTTGCAGGATTGGCATTCCTGGTCGCTTCTCTTTTCATGTTCGAGCTGTGGCGAGTAAAGTTGAAGAATGGCGAGCTTACTATGAGTCGATGGCGGAGATGAGAAGATCGAACAGTCTGCTGTCTCGCCGTGTACATATACTTGACAGTAGCATATGTTGACCAAGAGCACTTGACCTCCTTACCCGGCGTTGCCAAGTCTTTGCCGCTCTCCCAGGTGACAGGAAAAGCGGAACGCTTCTCGCGATTACACTGTCGCTTAACTACACGCGCACCTCACAAAGCAAGGTCAGCGTCTTTAGCATAGAAGCAAAAATTACATTTGTAGCAAAGTGGCCTTTAGTAACAGAAGCGGCGGATGCACGTTTGACGTTTGGGTGTCACCTAGTATCGCTTGGTGCGTTTCGCTTTCTGGTCAACTAAGAGTCGCTGATTTTGAACAGGTTTATCCTTGCCACAATTTTGGTGCTGGAAATGGGCTCTATTCGTCCCTTGATATAAATAGAGGTACGAGTCATGTCGCCTTTGATGACTTGTAGTAGACTATTGCTGCTTGAGCCTCTTTGGTGCTGACTTGCCTTCGCGATCTGCGCATCGAGTTGATTCAGTCTTGTGGCGCAGGACGCCTGGGGACCCGAGGTGACATGAGTTGAGCTCGATGCATGGTGTATCCGCACCTCTCATGGCGAAAAAATCTGGAAAATGTTCGCGGCTGAAGTCCAGAACTCGCCATGCTTCCGACGCCCTCAACCAATGACTCAATGGTTGCGCCGTCGAGATCGAGGATATAGTGAACGCCTGGGTACTAGACATGTCTTTAATCTCGACAAAACGCCAGAACTATGGCTCGCGTTTCGTCATACATGGCTGCAAGAAGTCGTGGGCTGCTTGAGCTGAAGGAATAGCAGGGTGCATCGGCCACAACCTGCCTTCCTCGTACGATCGCTGAGTCGAATCCTTCTGCCAAAGTGGCAGTGTTCTGATCACATACTCGTGATTGGCAGGTCGAACAGGCTCCAGCCACGTTTTGGACAGTACGTTTACGAGATAGAGCGTGGCGCCCGCCACCTTGACAGACATTCGGTATTTGTCTCTTGCTTTCGATCACTTCTCCATTGCCAGCGAAATGTATGAATTGCGTCGTCCATATATTGCCGGTCGGCTGTGCTTCTGACCAAATGTCTAAGTGCACTCGATCGCCATAAGACCACTCGGCATGGTGGCCAATTTTTGGCATAAGGCGGCCCATCAGCCATGTTTAGCCAGCCCCACGCGACGTTTGATGCTCCTTCGCCAGTAATGCAATGCATCAAAACTCGTAATAAACGCTCTTCGTGACCGATATCCGCGTGCTCCGGAAATCTGCTGCCTGTATCAAGTCAAGCGCTTTAGTGCCGACCTGGGCATGATGCTACCGTTCACGATCTTTGATAACTACTTCGTGATCTCCTTCGCCGACGAAAAGTCGAGGGCGTCCTCCAAGTCAGTTTTGTCTACGCTCTGCTGCTAAGAGACCGAAGCGAGACCGATCCACCCTGCTTTTGGTAGGCCATCTCTGCTTCTATTATTCTTGAAGAAATCGGTCCAGGGAGCTCCGACTGAGGCACGCTTGGCCATTTCGAATTCTAAATAATACGTATAGAACCGCTCATGTTCCCCATGAGTATTGGTGGATTGCGCACCTATGCAGGGCCGGGCCTCGAATGAGAAAGCATTTTGAAAGCGCCGGTTTGTGGAAGACGATCGAACTCCCCGTATCACACATGAGCATGCGCGACAATGGCAAGAGTTGAAGTAGCCCGGGCGCTGTTAGCATTGCGTGTGTTGCAAAGCGCATTGTGTGCGCGAACGTGAATCGGCCACTGTTGATGCCAGCGCGAAGAAGGTTCGGTGCGGCACGATGAGGCGCTCGCCTATTGGCACGCAGCCGAGCACACGATGCCAAGCAAATTCGTGCCTTCTTCCACAATCGCATTGCGCTTGCGATTCTTTTTATTCTCGTCGTTATCAGGGAATCCACCTGCATTGCACAGCCAACCTCATTCGCGATGCCTACTCATCTTTCGAAGACCCGCAGGCAGTATGTCAAGACTTCCCTCGCTCTCCTGCAGTCCGATGGTCGGCATAGCAATACCGAGCGCAAATCACAGAACACCAAAAACATATACTAACAACTTCTTCGCAGCCGCGGTCACGTCTCGGCCGGTCATGGTCGTGTCGGCAAGCACAGGAAGCATCCCGGTGGTCGTGGTATGGCTGGTGGTCAGCACCATCACCGCACCAACATCGACAAGTACCACCCAGGTTACTTTGGAAAGGTCGGTATGAGGTACTTCCACAAGATGCAAAACCAGTTCTGGAAGCCAGTCATCAACCTCGACAAGGTACGAGAGATCATGACACTCATATCGTCTACCAGACTGACAAGTCTCTCAGCTCTGGGCTCTCGTCCCACAAGAGCAGCGCGAGAAGGCTCTCGCAGGTGGCTCCAAAAACACTGCACCAGTCCTCGACCTCCTCCCACTAGGCTACAGCAAGGTCCTCGGAAAGGGCCGCATCCCAGAGATTCCGCTCATCGTCCGCGCTCGTTACTTCTCCAAGGACGCTGAGCGCAAGATCAAGGAAGCCGGCGGTGTCGTCCAGCTCGTCGCATAAGCGGGCAATGCCATGGGTCACAACTTGAAAAGATGACGGCTGGATGAATGGCGTTCTCTATAAGGGGAATGTGAGTCTCCACGGCTACGTAGGAAGAGCTGGGCGCCGTGGATTATGATGATACCATACATGGTCGCAACAGCGTGGTGGCTGAGAGATGACATGCACTTCCATAGCAAATGCTAGCATCTCTGAACAAACCTTCTGACATTCTCGCAAGAGGATGAGCTGCTTCTCTGCACTTCTCGTGCCAGGCTGTGTGCCATGCTGCATACAGGCAGCCTGTAGACATTATTCTCGAGCTAACAGATGGCGGTAAGTGCGGGTTTTCTTTTGTAATATGTGGTCGATTTCCCTCGTGATAATACCATTGGCTCCGTCGAGCTCGCTGCGCTCGACAATTTGGTATGCACCAGTGCCATGTAAGATACCTTTCCGCAATTTCTGCCTACTAAGTGACAGCTTCCGCGCTTATACTTTCCTTCTTCTCGCAAAGACTACTACCATGCGCACTTGCGTCTTCCATGTTCAAGCCGTTTGCATCAGTCACTCCGCGTTCCTCGCAACAGATCATCCAATAACTTCATCCTTGGGACCTGGACCTTTATGACCTATAGATCTTCACAGCACTTTCATGTATCGTTCGCCACTACCCGATTTCCTATCACCAAGTCGCCACACCGTCGAACATGGCGATCAGATTTCAAGGCGGAAACATTCCAATAGGTCGCTCGAAGACACATGCAATCCGTCGTCAAAATCCACCTGACTGGCTCCGAGATCAAACCAACCGTTCCAACACCAGTTATCGAGAGCTACCCAGTCCATAAAGGACGCCACAGTGGCATATACCATGATGATCGCCTCGTGTTTTGGCGCGAATGCCATTGGGGCAGCTGTTGATCCACGCCGAGAGTGAGACAGGACCTGTTCTAGCTACCGTAAAGCGCGGCAAGGGCCAACCGTATGGGCCAATTGCGTACGCTATCGACGGTGCTGTCCCAAACCGGGCTGTAGCCCAGCCATACTATGGTCCCGAGCAGAAGACCATTGGACTACGGCCTGAGGCTGTCGAGATCGACCATCATTTCGAGTTTCAGGGTCGGCATTATATGTGGATACGGTACGTCGCTAGCAGAGAACATCTCGCTCGCATATCTAGAGCGCTCATGTGATTGACGCGCGCATATGAAGGAACAAGGATCCTGCCCTTGGCGCTATTCCTTGGCCCCGGCACGGATGTTGCGATTATGAATTACTGTGTATGGATAATGGTGGATAGCTCATTGGAGTATGGATTGATCATAGGTGGCCCATGAAGAAGGAGCTGCGTGGCAGACGGGTTGACTGGATGGTGGAGATGGGAGCGGGATTCGAGGCACTGAGTATGGCTATCATGTTTGGGATTGGGTTGCTGGAGAAAAGGAGTGGACAGGCGGGACCGTATATGGATTTGAAGTGATGGTGTATGACGATGAGGTTGGAGAATGAGAAGGAACTATTGGCTCTGATCACTGCATTTCATCTGTCCTTCTGCTTACCGATCAGTACTGGAACGAATTCTTGCCTGACACGTCGCCTGATTCACGCATATGAGGCAGTTTGGCCCAAATGTGACATGATATGATAATACATCTGGAAGCCTCACTCTCACGAATATTAAGCATAAGCTTGCGACTACGTTGCAGATACCGGTCTGGTAGTGCTGGTACAGTCAAGTGGCTGACATTGACGTCTCCTGATGCTTTGTGCATTTGTTGGCGCCAGCGAACTGCAAATTGAATACTTATTCAGCCATGGAGATCCTAAAGGAGTCGAAAACTGACAACGAGCCTCTACTTAACGTGTCCATTGGCTATAGGGTTGTGTTGCTTGTCCAAGAAGCATTTGAGCTTAGGGGGGATTAGTCTTTGGTCAAGACTCCAAGTGCTAGTCAACCCTGTTGCCTGTATACTATATGATTCGGTGGTGCGAATGTTCCTTGTAAGTGGTGCTCGGCAGCTTGTCCATCATCATCACTTCACTTCTTTCCAGGTGAAGCATTCTTCGCCTCCTCAAGCGCCTTCATCTTCTCCCTCTGACTTCGACTTCCGCCAAGCTTCGGACCGATCGGCGCAGCAGCAGCCTGCGATCCTCGCGCCGCTGGCGGCGCCAAAGGTTTCCGTCTATTATGTTGATCGAGGCCGGCAAGGAACTCTGCCCTGAACGCCTCGGCTGCCGCTTCGTCGCTGCCCATGCCCTCAGCTGTCGACGAAGAACGATCGTACATCGGCACTTGAGCTTCCTGCATGATACTCTCTATCATGGCATCACGTGCCTGTGCCGAAGGGTCGACTTCGCCGTGCCGACGTTTTCGCCTTGCATCTCGCCGCTGCTCGTATGCTTGTCGCCTCAACTGAGCTTTGCTGGGTATGGCGGATACGGTACTGCGGCCATGACCTAAGGCTTGGCACAGTTCGTTGTCTGCTGCTACATCCGATGATTCTCGGACGTTTTCTGACTCCTTCGAGAATTCAGCTAATGTTTTAGTGGAGCTTGATGATTGCAATTCAGCCAGCTTGGAGTCTACATACGCCGTCCTACGTTGTTAGCTCGGCTTCTCCAAGTTTGGCAAGACGGTAGGCTCGGAGTAACGTACAGATGCTTGTCTTCAACCACAACCTTGCCTGTTGGCTTGACAAAGCGATCATCTTGCGCCACCTCCGGTCCGAATTCCTGCTTCATAGGAACAAGCACCATCTCTGCAGCGGAGTCTCCTCGCACTGCGAGAGTCGGACCTCCACTGGAGAAGCTTATGCCATGCTTCTTGACTGCAGGTCTCCTCACGCTCGTGACCTGCTCATTGGCATCGTCGCTTTCGTCATCATCCTTCTGGACACCTTCCGGCACAACACCGTACCGCGTGTCGTCCTCAGTGTTGCGCTGTCTGAAGACCTTCCTTCGTTTTGAAGGCCTGAAGACGGCCCCAGACTGTGGCTCTGCTGGGTCGGTCATTTCTTGATAATCCAGGCTGCCTTTCTCTGCGCGTGAATTGTGGATACGTCGACTTGGTAGGTGTCAGCCAGAATGTTGCGCATCTCATGAATAAAACATGATTGTAGCCTGTTTACGCAACTGCCGTGCATGCAATCAATATCTGTGTCCGTCTCAATTTGAGCTTCTGGGTTTTGCAATCGATGGGTGACGTTTGACGTGAACGGATCTGATGCAAGAAGTTGATCGGGGCGGGCAGGACCATCGCGGACCGCGTGGCGCCACGTGCGCTCAAACCACTGGCTTCTCATGCTTTGCCTTGCCCTTTCCACATCTCGTCATCACTGAACATCGTCGGATGGTTGTAATCTACCTCTCTGGGCTCGGCTCTTTGCCAGACCCGCGCAGAAAACGTTCGAGTCGTCTCCTCTCGAACGTGAGCTCTCATCCGCTGTGTAGGGCAGCAGTGCGGATATGCGGCACTGTTCATAAAGAATCGATTATTAATCGCTCGCTGTATCGAGCGATACTGGGGTAATTTACTGATGCCGCAACATGTGGATCATATGCACAAAGATCGTGGCAAGTGTAGGAAGGCGACAACGTCTTGAGACGACTGGGAAGCTAAGTACTCTGGACACTCTCGTATACAGTTCTTTACATTCCATAAACAGAACCAGTAGCAATAGTAGGCACAGTGGCTCTGCGCACGACGATACGCAAGATGACGAATTACAAGATCGACATCGTTTCAGACACTGTCTGTCCATGGTATGACTATACCAAAGCGCACAGCAAGCAGAGAACATGGACTAACAGACACGAAGGTGCTATGTAGGCAAGAACCGACTAGAGCTTGCGATCAAGCAGCACAAATCGAACAATCCAAACGACACTTTCACCACAAGCTGGCACCCGTTCTACCTCAACCCCGATGCACCAAAGAGTATCGACAAACAGGCATACTACGAGCAGAGATTCGGAGCGCAGCGAACACAGGTCATGCAAGGTCATCTGGCAAGATTAGGCAAGCAAATCGGCATAGACTTTGCCTTCGGCGGCAAGACGGGCAACACGCGCGACAGCCATCGTCTGATCCAGCTCGGCAAGACAAAAGGCGAGGACGTCCAGACCAAGGTCGTGGAGTCGCTGTTCAACGCATACTTCGAGCAGAGTGAGGACATCACAGACGGCGAAGTCCTGATCGCTCGTGGTGTCAAGGCCGGCCTCGACGAGCAGGAAGTGCGGGAGTGGATGGAATCGGACAATGGCGGTCCAGAGGTCGATGCTGAGGTGGCTAAGGCACAACGTGGCTTCATTAGCGGTGTGCCGAACTTCACTATCAATGGACAGTATGAGGTTCAAGGAGCCGAGGAACCTGCAGCCTTTTTACAGATCTTTCAAATGATGAAAGATGATGCGCCTGCTATTGGCAGCATACAAGCTGGCGGTGGAGAGACATGTTAGGCGTGTGGACTCGCTTTCGAAAGTCGCCGCGGAGCTTTTCAGTTTGTCTTTTGCGAGCATTTTTGTGCGGTCCGAGGAAATGTAAAAGGATGACGAATGTCGGGGAGACAGTAGCAAGGAATCAATGGATAATGCACGAAGAAGACATGGGCATGGATGTATGTGTTGGAGCAAACACAGCTGGAAGCGCATTGGTGACGATTTAACGAGTCGCGAGAATTTACCGAGAATTTTGACTTCTACTCATCAAGCTTGATCACATTTTTCGAAACACAACTCATGCAACGTGACATTCCTCTAGGTTTTGTTCCGTATAACACGGAAGAACGAGACTCCAAGATTACGAACAGCGCATAATGTCGGTGATAAATTCTATCGCCTCGCTGAATCTAGAGCTTCCACCGAGCTGCATTCAATTCTGCCCACGAAACCCACAACTCTTCGTCGTCGGAACCTACTTCTTGCATAAGCAGGATGCTGATGCTGCAGCAGCAGCAGCTGCTGCTACAGTATCATCCGACGAAGCCGTCAGCGACAAAGCTTCAAGTGAGCGAGCAGCTGAATCGACCCCGGGCCACTCCCACAGCGCAGCACAGAAGAGAACGGGAAGTCTGATACTCTTCAAGCTAGAAAACGAAACCATGTAGGTAAGAGCCTCTTCCAAAGTCTTCCTCCCCAGCCGCACATGTGATGATGCGTAACAAGGATGTATCTCATAAGGATCAAAAAGGATTTTTTTTTCTTTGTAAGGATCATATGCATCTGACAGTGCTGTTACATGTAGCACGCGGCTCAGCACTACGGCCACGGACTTTGCGATTCTCGATTTACAGTGGGCCTCGTGTGCCGAGATTGTGGGTGATGTGCTTGCGGTTGCGACGTCGACAGGGTTGCTCGCGTTTTATCGGGTTGTAAGTGATGCAGAGGGGGTGGGCGGGTCATCATTATCATCATCGTCACCATCGTCGTGGTCGGAATTGGTCCTGTGGAGTGTGAAGAGGGTTTCTGAGCCCGAGATACTGGTGCTGTCACTCACGTGGCATCCTAAGCTACCACAGGTTGTTGGTGTGACGTTGTCTGATGGGAGGGTTTGTTTGTGCGAGAGTAGCAGTAGTGCGGAAGGCGAGCTGCTGTGGAGTCAGGATGCTGTGGTGCGGATTGTTGATGTCTATCAGCATGAGCTAGAGGCCTGGACGCTGGCTTTCACGCCGGATGAGTCGGCGAAGGTACTGTCGGGTGGAGACGATATTGTGCTGCAGTGTTCTCAGCATGGAGCGTTGCAAGAACCCGCAATGGTCTGGCGAGATCGCAAACTCCATGATGCGGGCGTCACTGCTATTCTGCCTCTTTCTGACGCACTAATAGTCACAGGGAGCTATGACGATCACATCCGCCTTGTCTACACTCCCACAACAGGTCGACGCCAGACCCTCGCCACTCTCAATCTAGGCGGCGGTGTCTGGAGACTAAAAGTCCTGTACCAAGAAGCAGACGAGCACCAACACCATAAGACAACCGGGAGCGCAGCAACAGACTCAGCCTTGCTAGGCTATTCAAGGTACGTTGCGATCCTGTCCCACCACTCATCACTCCTTTAGCGGAGCCCTATCTTCTAGAAGATATCATGCGAGGCATGTGATTGGCACATGAGATGACGCAAGCTGACATGACTCTGCACAGCACGCACAGAATTGTGCTACTCGCAAGCTGCATGCACGCCGGGACCCGCATCGTAAGCATGATACGGGATCCGAACGGAAACTGGGGTTTCCAAGTGCTCGCAAAATTTGAAGAGCATCAAAGCATGAACTACGGCAGTGATGTGCAACCATCGCCAGGCAGCAGTGCGAAGACGATCGTGAGCACCAGTTTCTACGACAAGCTGTTGTGTTTGTGGCGGACGGATGTGGGTTGATGCAGCACCTGGGTAGCGATCAATGATTAGACAGTAAGCTAGGTTATCGTCTCCAAACATAGATCAACAAAGGTGACACGGCTGACAACGTGGGGCGCGCCCGTACGCTACTGTGATGGTTTCTTTCCAAGTTTCTTTCCAACATTTGTCTTTCCTCCTCCTCTTCCAATGGTCGATGGACGCCATCCAATGGCATGTGATGCAAATAAGTTCCGGACTTTCTCAAAATGGTATATCCCAAAAATTCCGCTCAAACTCCGTATCGCGCGCTCGTGCGATAATGTCGCTTGCTTGTAAACAGATAATGAAACTTCGTGTCCGCTGCAATCAGTCGTGGCTGGTTTATGCAATGGTAGCTGCGACCAATTGCGAATGTGTATTGGCGTGCAGCTCCAGCATGTACTAGATGCCTGCTAGCTGCAAGGCCGGATCTGCAGCCGCCAAGGTCGATGCCCGTGCTAGGGATCCTGTCGTGTGACTTTTATGCTTGCGTATGTTTCGCATCTCAAGGCTCTCCAGGACCGCTGACCTTGATTTGCGGTGTCGGCGGCGGTGGGACGCCATTGTTGTTATCTCGTGCACGCCTCCATTTCAGCACGGGAATGCGCTTGTCACCCTGTAGAGCCACAGTTAGTGTCGAATCTGAAGTAGACTTCGAATTCACCGACCTTCACTTCAGTCGGCTCCTCGCTACCGAGCACAAGCACTTGACCGTCTTCTTCGAAACGGTGGGTTCTGATTTGAATGTCACCAATCCATCCTGGCAAGCTGCAACATTGGAATGTGTGCCGTAGTATCTCCTCGCGGCCAATGCCCTCGTTGCTTATGTAGTAAGGACCACAATAAGCGAAGCATCGCTTTCCAGCTTCGGCCCATTGCGGCTCTTCTCCTTCTCCACGCTTAAAGCTTTGCTGACCTGGGATGAGCATCTGTGCAGACATGTAGCCATCCGGAGTATACATGATGAAGCCAGTAAC
This sequence comes from Passalora sequoiae, assembly GCA_013248845.1. Taxonomy (NCBI): domain Eukaryota; kingdom Fungi; phylum Ascomycota; class Dothideomycetes; order Mycosphaerellales; family Mycosphaerellaceae; genus Passalora; species Passalora sequoiae. The sequence continues at coordinate 318,848 of WSQC01000044.1, read as the reverse complement.
ATTCTTTGTCATGGGAAACGTCGGCCGTTGTACAGGTGATTCAGGTGTGGGATATGCGATGTATGATTCGAGCTTCCACGCTCCGATAAGCTTGTCTCGTAAAGGTATCTCTGGTGGTGGTGTTGTGCACTGCTCCATGGTGTACAGTCCCTCGTTCAAATCATCATAATTCGTGCCAGCATTCGACATTGGCGTGTCTGCTAGCTCGATGCTCGGTACAGGTGCCGATGATACGCGTCGTTGCTTCTCGAATGTGAATGAAGCTGTGGACGCCATCCTGTTGATGTTACCATTCTGTAGTCCGTAGGGTGATGGTCTCTTGTAAGGCTCCGGTCGGAAAGATTGTCGTTCTGGCGATGGTGATCGAAATGGTACCGAAGAGAAACTGAGCTTGGTAGGCGAAACGACTACCTGCGTGGGTGAGCTCGTGTAGACTTCTGTGGGTGTATCCCTCGTCCGACTTTTGGAACGAGAGCGCGACCGTCGTCCCGGTAGTGCTTTGGGTACTTGGAGATACTGCGTCGTGGGCATAGTAGCTACCAACATGGCGGCGAGGTTGTTATGGTATGAGCACGAGAGGCAGCGATGGTGACAATGACAGTGACAGTGGCAGTGGCAGTGGTAGTGGCAGCGAGTGTTGGCGTATAAGAAGCAGCAGCAGCAGCAGCAGCAGCAGCGGGCTGGTCAACGGCACGGCACATGATATCGTGATGAGTGGATGGAGGGCGGGCAGTTGATAGTATGGATGACGGAGCGCAGACGTGCCCAAAGCATCGCGCTCCATGCGATGCGAGGTCTCAGCTCGTGCTCTGGCATGATGAGGTATTCGAGCTGGGCGCTAAGCATGGTTGGTGGCTTGGGGACAGCCGAGAGCCGCATCAAACATCGAAAAGTCCGATGGACATGGCGCATGCCTCTTCCGCTTTGGGGCGTTGATCTATTGATTCTGCACGAGGCGCCCGTCCGCTTACTGACGAGTCCGGCTGGGCGCGCCGCTTCATCTCCACCGGCCATTCGATCCAAAGTAACAGCGTCGCCGGTGCTTTCACACGTAGAGCAATATTATTGTTTTTTTTGTTTTGAATATCATGATGATGATGATGATGATGATGAAACTATGCTGTGTATCCCTGTCATGCAGCCTGATGCAGGCGATGGATGTGACGATACAGTGAGTTTACTGGGGGGGAGGGGGTGAGATGCTGCTCGCATGTGGAGAGAGACCCTCCCTGGTCGACATCTAAAAGCGGCCGCAGAAGTTTTGACGCAATCCGCAGATGTTACAACCTGAAGGTGCTTGCCGTAAGCTTAATAACTTACCCTTACTATATGCGCTTAGCCCTACTCGAGCCACCCCTGTTCCATCCGGAAAAATGTGTCTTGCGTGCACTTCGAACTTCGATCCCCAGCTTCGTCGCGACTAATAAGGTTTGGAATCACTTTGTCCCTCACCTTTTTGATGTTGCACAGGAGTGGTGCTTGCTGGTCAGTCTGCACTGGTGACGCCGCTGACTGTAGCGGAAACAATCCCGGACAATTCCAGCCATGAAGCCCCGCCGCTTGTGCTGGCGCGTCCAGAGAGAGTCGTGAAGAAGTGGTGGAGAGAGCATTGCAGGCTGCCGTCATGATGCTGATGTGTAAACGAGTTGGCTGACTCGTGCATACACGTATCGCGCGCATCTTCGTGCCAAGGAAGTCTTGGTATCATACGGTGGGTCTCGACCATGGATTTTGTGACTGTGCGATAGCATCTGTATACATACTCTGTTGCGCACTGGCGTTTGTTGACACATGCGTTGGAGGAACGGTCACGCTCGCGAATCCTCCATATCATTTCATTGCGCTTATCGTGATGAGAAAAGTCACTGGCCGGGCTTTCCAAGTTATCGCCGTCGCCATGCTCATGCGCTTTCCCAAGACGAGCTCGCGTTACAAAGTCATTTGTGCCGACTTCCTTCACTGCCAGCCCGAGCAGTTGCATGGTGTCATCGTATGCACATGTCAGTGTTTGAGCAGAAGAATTGCAACTTACTATATGCCTTGTAAATACAGATCAGACACTTCTCGATTCTCAAGCACGGTTCGGCTTCACCCACGATCAATTGATAGCTCTTTCCTTGCAGCTTCGAGCTCCCCAAGCTCTGCTGCTGCGGGGTTGAGCAGATTTCTAGGGCGTTCAAGTCACAGCATTTCTCTGAAACGCTCCTCGTCCACTTCTGCATTCCACAGTACACTCCATCATCTGCTTGAAGCATTCGACCCATTACTACGACGAAGCGTAACAGAATTGCCCACGTGTCCAAGGGACAGGGATGCGGTGCTGACCAGGGAGACAGATTCTGGAAAGTCCCGATCCGGATAGCCTAGAGGTATGGGGCGGCAACGCACCTACCGCGATGAGGCCTCTCGCGCTGCATTTGTCCAACGGCGATCAAGTTGATGAGCTTCCAAGGTATTTGGATAGGCGAACGAAAAGCATGTGAGCCGGTGGCAACCATCGTAACAGCTTTGACTGCAGCTTCCACCCTAGGCGTACATGCGTTGCTGGCATGTCGAGTCAACGGGGTCCGTGGGCTGAAACAAATGGGTTTCCCTCGCCCCAAGCATCCACTATCTCCACCACAAACCCGTGGTTGTAACACAATCGGGCGCTTGTGAGAGGTGTACCGGCTCTGCTTACCAACCTCGCCGCAGCTGTTCCGTAGCAGTCATCGCGAGTGACTTCCAACATGTCAGCAGTCCCAGCCAAAGGAGAAGTTGCAGCAGGTCGAAGATGTTGTCTGAGATTATACGGCACGAACTTGATCATCTGGATAATACCAGCGAAAGGAGATCATGCTTACATCGCACCCTCGTGGCCATGAGGGCACCACTAATGTTGGCAGTTCACTTTGATCCCTCAAAATGTCTCCACCAGCAATGATGTACGAGCAGCCAGCCTCGAATGGCCACTCTGTTCCTGTCGCAGCCTCCAAGCTGGCTGGCCTGCCACATGCCACTGCCATTCCAGTTGGTGGCCAAGCCAAAACCGAGACCATTGAAGAGATGGCAGGAAACTGGAGTGACTTCAAGTTTGCCCACATCCGCGAAAGTCAGGTCTCCCGTGCTATGACCAGGCGCTACTTTGCCGACTTGGACAAGTACGCTGAGAGCGACATTGTCATTGTCGGTGCTGGCAGCTGTGGTTTGTCTACCGCTTACTGCCTCGCCAAGGCTCGTCCGGACCTGAAGATTGCTATCATTGAGGCTGGTGTAGCACCGGGTGGAGGCGCCTGGCTAGGTGGCCAGCTCTTCAGTGCTATGGTCATGCGCAAACCAGCCGATGCATTCCTTCGCGAGATCGGTGTACCTTATGAGGACGATGGACCAGAGTCCAACTTTGTCGTCGTCAAGCACGCTGCACTGTTCACTAGTACAGTCTTGTCCAAGGTACTTCAGTTCCCCAATGTCAAGCTCTTCAACGCCACTGCCGTGGAGGACCTGATCACTCGCACCGATGACACGGGCAACATCCGCGTTGCTGGTGTTGTCACCAACTGGACACTGGTGAGCATGCATCACGATGACCAGAGCTGCATGGACCCAAACACCATCAATGCTCCTGTCATCATTTCCACTACTGGCCACGATGGTGAGTGTCTCTCTTCCAACTCTCATCATAACCGCTGAAATCATGTAGGACCATTCGGCGCCTTTTCTGTCAAGCGCCTGGTATCAATGCAAGCCATTGAGAAGCTCGGCGGCATGCGCGGACTCGACATGAATGTTGCTGAAGACGCAATCGTCAAGCGCACTCGCGAGATTGCTCCAGGTCTGATTGTTGGTGGCATGGAACTTTCAGAAGTGGACGGTGCTAACCGTATGGGACCAACCTTTGGTGCTATGGCACTGTCTGGTGTCAAGGCCGCCGAGGAGGCTCTCAAGATCTTCGAGCAGCGCAAGGCCGAGTGTGCCGAGACTGTGAAGTACTAAAAGTGATTTCATGATGAAGGAGGAGGTCAAGCAACAACGACTGTCAGAGAGCTTTTGGCATGGAACACTCGCTACTTCACAAATTTTGTTACATGATGCCAATATATGTGAAACGAAATGCGTGCTTGCATGAACTAAATCCAGTGTTTCAGATCCCTGAAGAACTGCTCATCGCGCCATTTATCCCCTGTCCTCTAGGTCTTTCCCAAGCATGAAACACGTGTTTCAACCTCGAACCAACCACAATCTATGCGTCTCACTTCACGTGTCGCCTGCCTATAAGGTCACAGTGCATTCTACGTAGCTACTATGATAACTTCGAAGCAACCTGGAACACTAGACGCTGCTCACTAAGGGATGCAGGTGGAGGAGGAGGAGGAGCCGAAAGGACATTCCATTCCATTCTTCTCTTCGTGTGGCATATACCTAGTAGGATGGTTGTTGGTCCCCACGTACACATACACGTGTACACATACTCGTCTACACATACACATACACATACATATACATATACATATACATATACATATACACATACACGTAACAATCCATACTCCAAGCTGATGCTCTCATCGCGTTCGTGAAGCATCCAAAAACCCTAGGTTAAGGCAAACTGACATGGACAAGTGACATACACCATACCATACCATACCATACCACTCGTTTACTGCACTGTACGGTACTGTACTGTACTGTACTGTATTGCAATTGCAATTCCAATTTCAATTTCAATTCCAATTTCAAAAGCGGTCGCATCGAGATTTCGCGGTGCACGATCACGATCACGATCGAGATCTTTGTCATGCCGTCTCCCCAGCCGAAAGAGCCACCTCATGATGGAGATCTTCACCATGGCTTCTCCAGATGAGACACATGCGGCGGCGCATACCTCCTCTTTCTCTTTTTGCAACATGCGAGATCGCGCTTTTTGGTTGACTCCGCCAGTGATTGCCAACCTCTAGAGATCCATCAACCAAACCACAAAAAACGCCCTTCTCTAAGGCATGTCACGTTTTATCATGTCAAAGCTTCTTCATGATTCATATCTAAGCCACATCTCAGCAAAAGGCCTTGAGCGCTACGCTAAAAGTACAACACCAAAGACATTCTCACGCCGCGTGAAAGCCTCAATTCGTCTACCAAGCGTCCTATGGTCCCCATTCTCGAAGCCAAACGCATTCTTCGGTCCTTCTTTCGCATTGTCATGCCTAAGGCGTCTCAAAAAGTCCCATGTGCTGCATCACATACTCAAATTCTTCCTCTGCCCGGAGATTCAATATGGCGAATTGACAACCTCATTCCTGCTGAGATAGCTCCCTCTGCCTTTGGTCCGTGGCGTTGATGGCGGCCCCATGATACTGTCCCTAGTAGGGCGCTGTAACTGCGCTCGTCGCACGGTATCGACTTCGTTAGGCAGCGCGACAACAATGTTCTTGTCAGATCCAAAGCGGAAGTTGTCGGCTTTGACTTCCTCAGCGTACCGCTTGATGCTGTAGGGGTCCTTTCGTCCCTGCAAGATCTTCTTAAGCGACCAGGTGATAATGAAAGGGCCAGTGGCAGTGATGATCGTGGTTTCTTCCTTACCCTCGCCAACATTGAAGCGAGCGGGTGTGAACGAGATGGGTGCCTTCGTCTCGTGCTGGAATTGCGCAACGTGCGAGGGTGTCAGACCAAGACGTCGAGGTTGTGGCTTGTCGTCTTTCGCGAAGGCCTTCTCGAAACCCAATTTCCCGGCATTCTTGCTGCCTTCCTTCTGGAGTGCGTCGATAAGCAAGAGGTAGTTCTTCGTTGTTGCAAGAACCCAGCGACCATCTGCACTCACGTCCATGCCAACTATCGGATCACCGAGCGCGGGCAGTGCAGTCTTCGCATTGATGCCAAGACGGTCGAACATGCGAATGTCACCCTTATTGGATGCGACAGCGATGTAACCTTTCTCGGTCGTGGCGGCGGCAGAAAAGTCGTTCTTGCTGACATACTGCTTCAGTTCGCTGTCTACCAGCTTTTGGCCAGACAGACGAGGGTCGACGCGATAGAGTGCATTGTTTGACAGACCTAGGAAGGTCTGTTCGTCCGTGGTCTGTGCAAACTTGTTCATTGGTGCGAAGGTGTTGATAGGAATGTCGTCATGCACCTTCCACTCGTCGACCACTGTGCCAGTCTCCAGATCCATGCGGTAAAGGCTGTTCGGATCACTCTCGTTCTGCAGCACCATGTTTCGGTCAGACATGTGGAGCATGACCTTCTTAGGTGAGAAAGATTTGCCCTTTGGCGTTGAAACGTTGTTGATGGCAGTGCTGAACTCCAACTTGTTGTCATCGTTGTGCCTGAAAACGCCAATCTTGTTGCCACGGACCACGAAAGATCTGTCAATCTTGGCTCCAACGGCAAGTAGGCTGTTCACATTGCCATCTTTGTCCATTCCCTCCGCTTCGTCCTCGTCCTCATCTTCATCGTAGTCTGGTGTTTCTGGTCGATCAACAGCATCCTCAAACTCGTCTTCATCCTCGTCTTCCTCGGCAGCTTCACGCTCTCGCTCGTCGTCTGCCGCATCCTCAAGCACGAGATCGTTGAACGCGTCAAGAACATAGTCTCGCTCGGCGTCCTTGACTGCCTTGTGCCACTTGGTCTGGTTCTTGTGTTCCCACAGCGCTTGCATCAGCCCTTCCTGAAATCGCTCTACTGTCTCGCGATCCTTGAACTTCAAGAGCCAGGAGTATGCCGAACCATCTTCAGTATAGTGATTGAAGATGAAGCTGAGGTACTCAAAGTTGAAGACCGGATTGATGTCTGGCACGACCTCTTGACCCAACCATTGCTTTGTGTCGCCCGTGATTTGGAGGTAGAATGTCCAGTTGCCGGTCTCTGCGACTATGGCTTGCACTCCACTGTCTTGAAGCAAAAATGTGCCTGACTGAAAGTCGAAAAGATGAAGCTCAGCTTCTTCAGTCACTAGTACTTCTCTGCTCTTTGGCACATCACGCGGTGCAGGAGCTCTCGTTGGAGTCTGCTCGATGGCTCTGCTTTGTGACACAAGTGCCTTCTTGGACGAGTCGCGAGCCATAGGTGAGTCGTCGAGTAGTCGAAGGTCGTTGAGCGATTGAGTATTAGGCGATACGGCCGGCGCGCGCGAGGATGGGCTTATGGTCGGGCTGGCAGCAGGAATTGGTTCGTCGTCGAACTGAAACTCGTCGAGATCTTGCTCAGTGGCGTGCTGGCGGCTCCTTTTGTACTTGCGCTCGTATTGGCACTGCGCCGCGATACGCTCAAAAGTAGTACCAGACTCGAGCCGCGTAGATGGATCGCACACGAATTCGAACAGATCACCGTCGTCGCCCGAGAGATCGTTCCATGCGAGGACAATCTCTTCGTCCTGTCTCAGTAGAACTCTAAAGTGCAGCTCTTCGTCGAGCAAGAAGACCTTCTCGTCCTTGTCCCCAAGTGTATCAACCGCGCCTTCCTCTCCACCTTCGTCGTCTAGCAGCTCTGCCTCTCCCTCCTCGTACGCGCGCTGGATCACCAGCTGGTATTGGAAGTCTTGTCCAGTCTTGCGGATGTATGCGGCTGAGTCCTTGAATATGAGCTCGCTGTAGCCTTTGGGCGATTGTGGTCGGACGATGTAAAGTTGGCCTTGCGGAAGCTCGGCCACGTTCTCCTTGCTAGAGCTACTGAAGAGGTACGACGAAAGCGACCTGAGAGCCAACATATCAGGAGCGGATGTGACGTCGGTGGTTGGTGTTGAGCATCACGAGGACACTTGTTAAGGCGACGACGACTTCATCAAGCTAGCAGAAGGGAGACAAAGTCTTGTGTGCGTTGTTGCAAACACCACCACCAAACGACACATTAGGCAATGACGCTAATCTGCAGGCATCACGGGACTAGCACTAGCGCGGGGCAGGTAGCAAGGTTGTCGTACATGGGTGGATGCTCTCTGAAGGCAGGTTGGCAGGTTGGCAGGTACATGTACGAGAGCTGTCTTTCATATAGCGGTCCGTGTATGTGCATATACCTGGTGTTGTGGTTGTCTATACAGTAAGATCTGACCGATGATAAGGCTGTATTTTTCCAAAGCAGCTTCCATGTGCAGGGAAATGCATATTTGCCACGTGATCCCAGTACTTGCCGGAAGATGTGGCGCAAGTGATCCTCAGATCCTCAGGAGGTGAAAGTCGTCTTGAAGAACTCAAGTAGATGATTATGTCTCGATTATGCTATTGATTGCGCTAAGAAATGGATAAAATGTCTGTAGACCGTTGTTCATCAGGTCGTTGCTGTGTAACAGATAGCGACAAAGCTACATTAAGTCGCGTAGATCGATCGCATCGTTCGCGGACCAAGTTGCATTTACTCCGCCCCATCGTGCCTAAACCTTAAAATCCCAGCTGGCGTCCGTGCGGCTTTCAAGGTACATGTACATACATACATATATGATACCTTGAGTGAGTGTGTGATTGAGAGCTTCATGAAATGGCCTTCGTTGGCGGCAATAATGAAGACACCAACATCGTGGAAACAGCCACCGTGACGTTGCCATCGAGATTTCGAAGCCGTCCGTGCTCAAATCTTGGATCTGCAACGCGGGTCACAGTGCATGCAGGTGGTGACAGACTGACAGTAGTGCCTGAACATGGACCCTACACCAAATGTGGCTTGATGCTCTTCTAGAACCCGCTGGCCTTCGCCGCCGAGGCATGAGTGCGCAACAGAGCGCTTGCTCAGGAGCATTCGCACAGAGATGCCAAAACGACGGAATAATGAGAACACAGAGAAGAAGCAGACAACCCTGCCTAGTCCTGCAAGTACTCCCTCTTCCGCCAGCAGCGACAATGGCCAGACGGAGTCGGGCGGACGCACCAGCGACGCCGACGTCAATGCCACATCCAACGCCAATGTCACCAACGTGCAACATCGACCGCGAGCTCGGAATGGCACATTCAGAGCGACCAAGCCACTAGAGCGTCTCCCAAAAACAACGACTTCGAAGAATGCAGCATCGGCAAATGCACCGTACGAAGTGCAAAGAACGAGGCTCCAAGCCGTGTCTACCGCGAACACCAAGGCCAACGGTTCAAAAAGTGGCCAATCAGTCTCCATGGTCGACGAGGCCTTTCGCCAACTACGGGAAAGCATGACCTCCGATCAACGAAGCGCACCAGAGCAGGCCAGTCAGTATGTCTTTGCCGCACCTCACACGCAGTCCATCGAGCCGGCATTAGAGTTCGTCAGTTGGAATCATCCTTCTCATCCCGAGTCGGAAAATGTTCGCAGACTCATTCGCGCCCATGTGGGACGAACCTCGCATCCGGCCAACTCGAAGACGACTGCGGTGAGCAAGATCACGAAAGCAGGACCGCAGACCAAGGCGCAGCACCAGCGCTCGTCAACACATGCAGCCTCACGCACGGTCAAGCATGGAGACGATCCGTTGAAAGCCGTGGTTCGTTCCAGGTCAGCACAGCTTCGTGGCTTTGATCTACCCTACCTGCGCATTCGACTCCAGCGCTGTGGCATCGCAGAGAACTTCATCGAGTCGGCGACGCAGGCTCTAACCAACCTAGTCCTACGCGACGAAAGTCGACAGATAGGCTTGGCTTTGCAAAGACTCGGCTGTGACTTCAACCTCGCCATGGTAATACATTTAACCGAGTGCCTTGCTACGATCTGTTGCTGATTGATCTTGCAGAGACACTTCCATTTCCTTGTACACGCACAAATGCCGAGTTTTGAGTCTCAACTCGGCACCATTGGAGAGGAACGTCGAAGCCGATTCGTCCCTTTCCTGCTTTCCGAGCCGGCCCTGATACAAATGATTCTTCTAGTGTCGGTCACTCACAAGCTCGCGACTTCTGGTATGAATACACATTGTGCGGAGGTTATGCATCTCAAAGGGTTCGCCCTTTCTGCAATGAATGCGGCTATGCAGAATCCTGCTCTTGCTACCAGTGACCAACTCATCTTTGCAGTCAGCAATTTTGCTGGATATGAGATCATGTTTGGCAGTTTAGAAGGCTATCACCTCCACATGAATGGGTTGACTAGGATGGTGGCCATGAGAGGTGGCCTTGGCAGTCTTGGATTCGACGGGAGCCTCGAAAGAATCCTGCTCTATCACGATACGAACTTTTCGAGCCTGGCCAGGAGGGAGCCATATTTGACACCGTATATGTCTTCACAGATGAAAGCAGTGAAGCTCAAGGCCGACCGGGAGGCCATCAGTGCCGGCATCATGAAGAGCGAGCCCAGCACACCTAGTTGAGACATTGGAGTTTAATGTACAATCATGATTATTTGAACTTTACATACAAAGGCTAGCCCCGGTGCACGGAGGTCGTTTGGTCGAAGGGCGCACATATCATATAATCTGTACGAACCATTGAAGCACGACAACTTGTCTTCATTCTCAACTTTCCAGCACCTTATCTCGGCTAAAGCTCGCAACAGTGATCGCTAATGATGTGAAGTCAGCGCTTCTTCGACTGACAATCCGCCTGACGATCCAATGCGAGTCTACTCCACCTTCTATCATCACATTGCTGATATGCGCATCGTCCTGGTAGGGCAACCGAAGCACGCCCTTGGGCAGCCTGCTAAGGGCAGGACAGATTTCCAGCTCAGCGGCATGCTCGCACTCTTTACACGATTCTAGTCGCAACCAGCGCAAGGAGTGGTATCAACTTTCGACCGTTCTCGGGATGACCTTTTCTTGGCGCATCGCGCACCCAAGAGCTATGCCGGTACTTGCGTCCTTGGTAGCTGGAGAAGTCTTGAGAATCAAACTGACGTATACTTTCCAAGCAAAAGACATCGGTAGCACGGGATGATAGTTTTATGCACTTCATGAGGAGGGCCTTGCAAAGACACTTCAGGATGGTGAGTCTGGAACCCAACTGAGGGCACGCCGTCCTATCAACCAGTCGTGCATTGGAGTCAATACGCGACGTCGAGATTTCTCACCTCCTCTCACCCATCGAGAACAAACCTCCCAATCGAAAACCGACATCACTATCATCATCCATCAAACCCCCCTCTAGAGCAATCTGCACATCGTAACCCCGAACGAACTCCAGAAAAACATCATCATCAACCGATACAGACTCTCACTACCAGCAGCCTATACATACAATGCCCCCACCCTCATCCACCACTCTCTAACCTAAACCCCTTTGACCCCCATCCCCATCCCCATCCTCCCCTCCAGCTCCAGCGCCCGTACACAACCCCCGCAATCAACCCCCACCACACCAAACCACGAACCAACGCCCCCTCCTCCTCCTCCTCCTCCTCCTCCTCCTCCTCTCACAGCCCGTCCGGAACGCCACACGGGCACTTTTTCACACCAATAGGCCCATGCCGGGACGGCAGATCGCACGGATACGTCTGACAAGCCTTTCCACTGCCGCCATTGACGGCTACATGGAGGAAAAGGAGGTCCGTCAGCATTGCGCGCGAAAGAAGCGGATTATTATCATGATGCAGGTGGTGGTGGTGGTGGTGGTGTAGTATTGAAGAGAGATTAGAGGGGGGAAGGGGATGGGCTTACGCAGACACTTCATGCCGTGGGTTTGCGAGGCGTCGCAGTCGTAGCATTGTTTGTCGGTGTCGCAGGGTTCTGGGAGGGGTTTGTCAGTTGTTGTTGTTGTTGTTGTTGTTGCTGCGGCGGCGGAATGGAATGGAATGGATAGGTGGTGGTGGTGGGTAAGACAGATGGTAGGTGGGCAAGGAAAAAAAGGGTTGACTTACTTCCTTCGGTCCTCAATGGTGGGATCCAGCGGCCGAACGCGAGGGCCGATGGGATCAGGCCACAGAGGAAGAGGGCGGAGAGCTTCATGGTGGATGAGAGTATAGGTTTGGGGGAAAGAACACTTTGGGGAGTATGTTCTGGTTCCGATTCATCATCTCAGACCTGCTCCGTCCATCTTATATATCAGGTCCTCGGCGGCATCGAGTGGAACAATTTCTGTCGGTCTGCGGTGCGGCCATGGGCTAAGGTCATGTGTGCTAGCTGTGACGTCTCTAACGTCGAAGTGGAAGCTGTCTCAGGCTGCGCGATGCCTAGAGGCTTCAGCAGGCTTTATGCTGAGACCGTCGCAGAAAGTGGCATAGGGACGTGAAATCTTAGGCTGGCCTTGGTATGTAGCCACTATTACTCGAAGCTTTGTCTCAGACCAGAAGAGGTAAATGATTGGTCATGTTTCGGGACAAGATGGTCTCCAAGACATGGCAGGAGCACCATCGGTGAAGCATGTCGGGTCAGCCACGGGTGACAGGGGCTTATGTGTTGCTAAATTCCTTGAGCTTAGGAGCCGGCTCTCTACTATCAGTCAATTCTCGCCCCACCTTCACCTATGTCTGGAGTATAACAGATCGATATCGTCAACAACCCAATCTATAAAGGCTGGCGGCCACAGAGTCAAGAGTTCATATTCATTCTAAGCGCGAGCTCATGCTTCATGCGGCATCACAGTCGTGGCCGCCATCTATTCAGTAAGTCGTGCCATGCGTCGTCCCGTATGCAACACCCTAGCCCGACACCAAAACGCCTCGCTAAACGACGATCCATCTCATGCTCCGCTATCCAGTCTAGGCTCCCGACCAACTCCACCATACCTTCATCCGGTCCTTCCTTTGCGCAGTGAAGCTGGTAAAGCGTATCACATTGAGAACCGTCCCCACTAAGTCCGACCTCTTGTAACCATACTTCCCAAGCTCATCTGCTTCTTATGCTCGCCCACTTGCGGCATCTGTTCATGAGTCTCATCCATGGCAGACGCAGCGATAGCAGCAGCCTCTCCCTCTTTCTCCACAAATGTCCAATTCTCCTCCGTCTCCTCGAAATATTCTACGTCGCGCTCACTCATGACGGAGCCTTTCTTGCGATGCTTGATCAACGTCTTCGCGTAGTCCAGGTTACGATATATGGTATCGATCGCAGTTTTCACTCCGTCTTCTGCACGAATCTGCTCTCCAATGCTGGCAGCCTTTCCTCTCATACGCGCATCATGCGTTGCAATCCAGAGTGCCTTGCCAAGTTGGTGAGCAGTGACCTTTTGAAGGTACATGCCTACTCCTAGGTCTTCGACTCTGGTAGCGAAGAAGAACTGATCGCCGAAGAAGGGTTTGATGATGGTCGGAACACCGGCTCGGAGACTTGCTCCTGTCGTGCCAGCGCCACCATGATGAACTACGGCATCAACTTGCTTGAAGAGCCAGTCATGAGGTGCTGAACGGATCTCGTGTATGCAAGATGGGACTTCGATTGGTGGCAGAGCTTTTAGTTCAGCAGAATCGAATCGGTCGGACCATCCCTTCGACAAGATGCAGCGCACATCGGCCTTGACGACGGCTTCAATGATCTGTTGCATCAAAAGTCGGGAGTCTGTGACTGTGACGGACCCAAAGCCAATATAGACAAGTTTCTGACCGTCCTCACGTGCCTTGTTGATGAAGTCGGTCAGTTCTGTCGGAGGCTGCCAATCACCACCTTCGTCCAGAAACCAATATCCTGTGACCTTGATCCAATCGCAGAAGTCGAGCGGCGGCACAACGACACTAGGCGAGAAGTTGTACAAGAAAGGCACCTTGTTCTGTTGCAGTTTGTCCAAGCTCGTGGGACCGAGTCCGAGCATCTTCCCTCTCCATCTATTAATTTGACCAGAAATGAGCGCCCAGAACATGTTGTCGAAGAACGTGTAAGACATGTAGTTGTACCCACCACCCAACTTGTTGTTCGGTGTAGCAAACGCATGTGGGTAGGCACGGGTCCTGGTCCACGGCATACCAAAGGCACGGAAGTACGGCACCTGCAAAGCCTCTGCGATATGTATGCCGCACATAGCTGAAGGACTTTCAATGAGCATGTCGCATCCTTGGCAGGCCTGCCAAGCAGACTTGATCAGGTCATCGAGCCACGGTCGAAAGGCAGAGTTGGCTTCGTATACGAATGATGGCGTGAACATGCCTTTGTCGACGCAGATGCGCATAAGCTCAGCTGGGTCGCCATGAACTTCAGCGAACTCAATGCCGTGACGCTCGACCCAATCTTTGAACTCAGCATGCGTGGCTATCTTCGGCTTGTGTCCTTCGGCTAGCAGTCCTTTGCATAATGCAATGTACGGTTGTACATCGCCTCGAGAGCCGATCGTCAAGCAGGTAATTCGCAGAGATTCCTCCGGTGTGAACTGCAATACAGAAGCACTTGGATCGTCGAACAACACAGGTGGCGTCTCGTGCTCACTAAAGCTTCTTGTCAACTGTGAATCATGGTCAGCACTTCCGTTCTTCCTCGCGGCTTGCAACAATTCATTTTCGGCGGCGGCAACATCAGCATCCTGCTCTTCTTCTTTGGTCAGTATCATGGAAACCGCAGCGTCCTGCACAGACTCCAAATTACGGAGCACTGTGACCACCGCATCGTCGCGAAGTTCGACGGATTGGAAGTCAAAGAAGAGCTCCTCATATCCTCGAATCACGAGGATCATGCCAGGATAACCCCAGCGAAAGCCTCTCTGCTTCGTGCAATTGTTGATATCTTTGTATGGAATGACGATCTTCGTCTTGACGCCATACCAGAGGCTGCGAAAACAGAAGCGACGCGTGCCCATGTATATTTTACCGTAGAGCGGGATTGTCTTATGGAGCCATGCAAAGTAGGTTGCCTCTAGCTTCTCCGAGACTGGTAGGCCAAAGTGCGCCTGGAATCGTCGCTCATGCTCAGCAACATCGATGTTTTCCTCCGGATCCTGCATGCAATCATCCGGAGCAAACCGTTTCTCGGTTTTATACTGGCGCTTTCCACCAGCGATGGCATCGCTCCAATTCGTTAGTGTTGTCTTCGGACTCGTGCCAAGGTAAGAGCCCACGCGTTTACTACCAGTTCGAACCATGCCAGCAACAGCCATTGCGTGCTGGATTGGCGTCGAGATGCCACGCACCAGGCGTCCTGGACCGCCCGCAGATGCACGCTGTACCCTGTCCGCTTCCAAAGTACGACCTGAGTCACCACTTGCCGTTCGCCTGTACTCTGGACGCGGTTCAAGGGCCTGGTCGGTGTGCTGATCAGAAGACGGCTGTCCTCTCATTCGCTCCGTACTGGAGTCTCGTGAAGAATGCTGCGATCCAGGGCGCAATCGCTCGGCGCCCGGACCAGAAACATTTCGACGTGGTTGTGGCATTCGTAGAGTCGGGCCACGGAATACGCCGTCCTCTGCCAGCATCGTACTAGCAGTCATGTCCGCTTGCATAGTCTCCTCGTCCACCGATGAGTCCGTTGGCTGCTCAGAAGACGTGACGAAACTCTCAGTCGATTCATCGATCCTGGGCGACAAGGGTGAGTTCGAAGCACTGCGGTGTCCATAGATGCTTCGGCTCTCTGCGCTGACACTTCTACTGCCTCTTTCCAAGTTTGTGCCTCCGCCTCGATCAAAACTGCTCATTGTTGACGGATCTGCACCCGGTCTTCTCCTGTCACTTCTGAGTTGTGCATTTGCACTACTGCCCACCAGTGGCGACAAGGTTGGGCGTATAGGCTCCTTGCCCCGTCGCGGTGATGTTTGGACATTTGGCGATTGTACACCGTTTTCAGATGTGAGGTGTTCATGCAGTGGACTGAACGTATCATGTCTATCAAGTGCTTTCTTGGTATCGCTGCCTTCTACAATGGCAGTCAACATGCTGAAAGCTTCCTTACCGTGACTGAAGAAGGTGAAGAAGTACTCGTCGGCTGCAAAAGTCTCGTCATCGGCAATGACAGTGACCTTGATCGTCTCCGCGAAGTCGGCCATACCGGCTTGCTCAACATCCATGATGGTCCCAATTGGCAAGGAGATCTTGACTGAATCTCCTTCATTGTGGCTTCTGAAGATGACCTTTTGTAATTGTTTCACCCACTCCTTGGCCGATTTCGGCGTGTCGGCTTTGTACAAGTATGTCCTGTCGTGTGTTGTGATTGTAAATTCTGTATCGTCCTTGCTCAGTCCTGTTGTGACATCTGCAGATATGGCGTATCGTAGATCCACGACTCCGAGTGGCGAGTATGGTTCTGCTGAGCTCTGATAATACGAAAAATTGTCGCCTTTGAGGATGAACCAGTACCGCCGATAGCGATAGCTATGCTTGCCCTGCTTGCCAAGGTGACCTGTTTTCACGGTCACGTTCGTTCTCTTCTGTAAATAGCTGTAGAAGCAGACATGTCTCTGCGTGATGTACATATATCCTTGCAGCAGCACGTTCTGGAGATACCAGCAAGGAAATTCTGACACGACATTTTCCGGCTCAGGGAATCGGAAGATGTTGGCTATCACTTGGGTGAGAGATTTTGGCGTTTTCTCTTTATGCTCTTCTGCCTTATCTTCCGTGGTGCTGCGACCATCGAGCGATGTTCTGGACGAATCGATACCTGCTCTCGCCATTGCCTGCAGCTTGCGATCCAAGATAGGTGCGTCAGACCTTTCAGACTCTGTTCGTGGTTGTCTGTCAGCGACTTTCTCTTTCTGCTTTTCTCGCGGTGGTAGAAACTGCGACTGCGACATCATGTCTTGTCCTGTAGAGTCTGCACGTTCTCTGATGGGCTGTAGGAAGCCCTTGGCCAGCTTGTGCCCGCTTGATTTCTTACGGTGTTTCTCTTCCTTGCTTTGCTCTTCCACCTGCTTGCCGTCACTGCTAGGCTTGTCGTGCTTTGGCGTTGATGTCCCACTACCGCCAGAACGAGGCCTGGTAGCGATATCCTCATTCTTCTCGTGCTTCGCCTCCTCTTCCTCTCCGTCACTCTCGCTGCCGCTTTGTGGCTGGAAACTGAAGTTACGCCTGCTCTGAGTCGCAGCTAGCACGCCATACATGCTCTGCTGCGCGAACATGGCGCCGTCGTGTCGCGCAACCTGTGTGCCATCATCTACATCATCATCATCGTCCCCACTCTTGAATCGATCGGGTAGGTCCATAGCCGTTATGCTTCCAAGAGATCGCTCCCGGCTTCGCACTCTCGCAAGTTTGTTCCCGATTTGTGCCTTGAAGTTACCGGAACGGCGGCGCCGGTCGGGCAGAATAGAAGATTGGGAACTCATTTTGGCAAACGGCTGACGAGTCCTAGTAAAGCAAATGTGAAGCGTGCAGTAAACACGTGAACAATAGTCTCACATTCGGTGAGGTCACAGGCAAGATCAACCGTCGTCCTATATCGTCGCCCTATATCGTCACCCTGCTGGCTACGACCTGCACTCGGCTACGCGCGCTGTGCGTGGCCGTGCAGCGCAACAATAGATTGTCTCGTACTTGATGTGCGTCCTCGAGCTCGATCGAAGCTGCAGTGGACTGCTGCGACTCAGCCTGTGTGGACGGAGATCTTTTCTTGTCGTTACCGCCGCATCGGATCAGTAGCTACATCTTGGCTTCCGCGCGTTCCCATCAGGCTGCCGCGTCTGCTGCCTGATACGACCGAGTGACTATTGGAGTCTCCAGTGTTGGAAATTGTGAAAGAGGTTGTCGAGATCAATTGTTTAGGTCGATCCCGATCGGCAGCTCATCGGCTTTGCAGGGGTCTTGGCTCTTAAGCTTGCGCATGTGACAGACAGCATTTGGGGGCGTGGCGCGTGTACAAAGTGACGAGATAAGGTGAAGGGATCATGCAGATACATATCACGTGAAGCCGCGGGAATAGCACGAATGGAAGATGTCGTTCATGGCCGGCAGCTGTGTTGTAGACATCGAGCGGTCCGTATGGCATCAACGTCCGTGCCCACACAGCGTACATTCAGGAAGTTCGAAGTAAGCTTGGCTCGGCAGAGAGTTATCAGCCACAGTGAAGCTGAACAAGTATTTGCAAAGCAACTGTACAGTACATTGCGACCGTCACGCATACATGCTACTTTATGAAAGTGCTACCGCGTCAATCGAAGTGCTATTTTCCACATTAGGTCCGCGCAATCTCGGTGCCGCAAATGCCGCCCACTACTCCGCGTGTTTCTTCAAGTTGTAGCACCTTCCCCTGATCAAGATCATCCTGGCACACAGCCGTCATGCTATTCATACATGCTTGGAGTCCTCTACTTGGCCTTGGCAAGACCAACGGCATTGTTCTCAAGGTCGTAGACAGAGTACCACTTCCTGAGGAACGCGTCGCCGAGAATGGCAAGAGGACCAGCAGGCTCTGGGATGTCGAAACCCATGAAGGCACTGATACAGCTGCCTTGAACCTCGAGAATGTAGTCATATGCGTCGATGGTGAAGTTGTGTCCAGTGAGAGTGAAAGTGAGGTCCGGAAGAGAGTCGCGTTTGCTGCACTCCACAGTGTATTGACCGTTGTAACCCTTCTTCGCGCCGATCTCCTTGTTCAAAAGCTCAGCGAGAGTCGATGGAAGCGCAAGAAGAGATGTGCCTGTGTCGAGAATGGCACCAGTTGAGTCAATCTCGGCGCTCTGGTCACCGAATGTGATGGCATCAAGATCGACCTCCCAGTACGCCCTCCTGCGGAGTGGAATCTTGGTAAGTTCGCCAGTGTAGTGGTCCTTGTTGACACCACCAAAGATGGCCTCAGACTCGTCACCCTGGTTGTTGGTGTCGCTCAGGTAGAAAGCGAACACCTTCTCGTCAAGCAGATCTTGGTCGATCATGTTGTAAAATGGAGGTGGAATTCCATTGACGGAGATGGTGTCGTACCCGAGACCCAAGATACCGTCGAAGCGGCCGAATGCGAATGCAAGGCCTGGCTCAGAGGTGGCCTCGGCGAACAGCTGGTCCTTGATCTTCAGATCACCAATCTGAACGGTGTCCTTGCTGACATAGCCCTCGAGGCTACCAGAGCCATATCTGATGGCGAACTCTGATCCGTTCTTCTTGTATGTGCTGGAATCGCTGTGATCGTACTTGGAGTGCAAGTAGCAGGCGATGGAGCCGCAGTCCCGACTTGGCACCCACAAGTTTGAGCTGCCAGTGTCCAATACAACCTTGAACTCTTGAGGCGGCGTGCCGATTGCGATCTCGCTGAAGTACTGTGCGTTCAGGAAGTTGTCGACCGCGACTGGGTGACCCTTCTCCGCATGAACGGAGGTCTCCTTAAACATCTCGTTGATGCGGCTCTGGGGACGAATGCCCATGTACTTCTGGCCAAGGCGTTGAACATGTTCCTCGATATTGATGCCCTCCTAGGAATAGCAGTCAGTGGCGGTCTTGTGACAGGCTGTGCGATTGATGGCTTACGAGCTGCTCTGACAAGGGCACCTTCTGAAGCCTGGATGGAGCTGTCAGCGTGTTTCCCGCCACACCCCAATGACGTGTGTTTGAGCTTACTTCATCTTGTGGACGCCTGCCATAGCGCCGGTGGCGGAGGCCAGAGCATACAATGCACTGCCCTTCATGATTGCTGGAATGTGATGATTGTTTGATGGAGTCGGTGGTTGATGCAGAGTGTAGAGAAGGTGGAAGCTAGGTATGGTGAGCTGTTCTCCAGGCAACTAGGATCGTGCGCAAGCGGTTAGTGGGACGACCTATGACGCTTCTCGTCTCACACCAACCAGACGCCGCCGTGTCATGCGTCGCGCAAGTCGTTGCCCACGAGACCAAGTTGATACACACATCTTGGAACATTTTGAAGATGGCGCTCGTCGGTAGTGACTGCCTCAGAGACTTGCTGTTTCTTCGTCACCAAGTCTCCAGGTCCACGGGCAGCAGACTCAGATTGGCGCATGCCACTGCGAGGTACAACATCCCACGACTTTTCATGCCACAAGCAGCGTCATGTCGGTCAGGTATCAAAACACGATGCGAGCGCTGGGGCGTTGACATGACAGGTTGTGATATCAGAAGATGGTTCAAAGTGTCTTTCGAGAATCAAGCTCAAGACTGACAATACAAATTCTTCCACGACTGCTCCTTTTCATACAGCTTATTTCACACAACCAGGCTGTTCCAAGCTCCAGCCTGCCTCCATGTACCATGACTGCCAAACAGTGCATCAGAGTTGGATTCCGTGCCCCCGTATGGGCATTGCAACAACGTGCTTACATATGTATTCGACGTGTCGTCTCTGCTTTTCACGAATCGTCTTTTCAATTTTCCTCTCTCACACCAGACACTTCTATTGCAGCACATCAAGCAGTTAAACACACCGCTCTGAAAGTGCCCCGCGAATTATGGTTAGCCGAGTGCACGCTCTCAACATCTTGATGTCCTGCCATGGCACAACACATCCAATGACAGTACCTTGATGTGAGCACGAAAACGATAACCACTGACAACCACATCTCGGTCTTGGACCTCGTCACATGTACGGGAGATGCAGCCTCTCATTCGGGTGGCTGGAAGACCAGGGACAAAGGTCGGTTGCACGCATGCCCGGTCGACTGGGCAATAGACACTGCAGTAATGCCGTATAGCTGATCGGCACGCTGCTGCAGTCCTTTTTGACAGCTCTTTGCCTGACGCAGTGTACCATTGATTATATCATTATTATTGCTCCCCTTTCAGCTGACACGCCCGGATCAACAATGCAGCAGCCAGGGCCACTCCAGGCTACGAGCACGTTCCAGCACCTTGTCGAAGAAGGCAGGCACTACTGCGAGAGTTCGATCAACATCCTAGAGCAATCGTACCATCACCATACACAAATCGACGGTGACAGACTATGAGAGGCTTCGTAAAGTGGCGCAATGAAGATGACGACGACTTCCTTACTGAGGTCGTTGTTTCCTCATTGGCTGCGGAGGTCGACTTGCCCGGGAGATCCACCGAGACGGTTACCTACAAGTATATTTTTCCCGCAACTGAAGAGCGCGCTGCAAGCGACACCGAGCAGTGTATGTCACCGGTCGCGACATATCTTCTTTGCTGATCGCACTAAAATGAGCGACTATTGACAGGTGGCGGTGCACCAGGTGTGGTGTCGGCATTGACCAGTGAATTCTGTGGAATCTTGCACGCTTGCTTCGACGTCCATTGACAGCATTGGCACGTGGGAACTTTGACGGCCCTGCAGCGCAGGGTCACCATCACAAGCTGGAGAGCTCCAACAATTTCCAAGCACACCTCGCACGCGCCGCCGGCGACGAGCCCGCCAGCACCATACCGATACAGATCTAGAGTCTCCTGGATCGAGGCGAGCTAACACAGCTGCTCTCCATCCTCATACACGTTCTCTCCGAATGAGCTCCGCTTGAATCAACTCGTTGCAAGCCCGCAACATGGTTAGCATGTACATATGGACGACCAGATGCATTCCGGCTTTCAGTTGTATAGCTCTTGCTATTCTACTGGTGCTCTCCTTCTGCATATCGCCCTACGGCAAAGGTGAAAGTGGGAAGCATCACGGAGAAGCTACACTCGCACAAACGATCCTCGCTGGCTGGACAGTCTTCCTCCATATCCTATCGATCATCTTCCCCGTCCGAGTCTGCTGGTCGATTCGCGATGTCATCAAACGAGTTCGAGAATCAGCAGACGATCTGCCCGTGGGTGGGGGACGAAAGCTTCCCAAGGTTAAGAGCAAGGATGGCAAAGACCTGTCGCCAACACCACTGTTCGTCATCATACTGCCTGCGTATAAGGAAGAGATGGCTACTCTGGAGGAGACTCTGAAAGTGCTTGCTTCTCACGATCAAGCATCCGTGAGCTACCATGTACGTTTACGGGAATGATGAGCACGAGAGCGTCGCAGCTTCAGAACAAGCTACCCAGTGCATAAGCTGACTGTAGACAGGTATATTTGGCCATGGAGGAGAAGGAAGAGAAGTCTGCCTTCAAAGCGGCAAGCCTATGCCGCACGTTCGAGGACTGCTTCTTTCGCATGAGCTATACAGTGCATCCTGCCAACATGCCTGGTGAGGCGCAGGGTAAAAGCAGTAACGAGGCGTGGGCGGCGAAGCAAGCAATTAGGGACTATCCCGACGAACTCGCTAAGCGCAACACCATCTTCACCGTCATGGATGGTATGTCCCGTAGCACTTGATCTTCGATCAAAGCTAACGGATCTTAGCTGATACTCATCTGTCGTCGCGCTACTTTGCGCAAGTTCGTCGCTCGCATCTTGAGAAACCGGAGACCAACCAGACCTCGATTTATGTACCACCGCTTGTATTCGACCGCAACTTGCATCACGTTCCGTTGATGGTCAGGACCGCTGACCTAATGTGGGCTGGAGCTGGCATATCCAGTCTATATACTGGATCCAAGATCGTAATTCCGACCTCTGTCTACTCGCTTCCCATGACACTGGTCGAGACAGTGGGCGGTTGGGACACTGATCCTGGTGCTATTGGAGAGGATATGCACATGTACCTGAAGTGCTTTTTTGCGCTATCTGGAAACCTCAAGGTCGAGATTGTATACGCAGCTGCCAGTCAGTGCAACGTGAGCACTGACACACCAGGTCTTCTCGGCTACTTCGTTGGTTTGCAAGCACGTTACAAGCAAGCACTCAGACACATGTGGGGCTCTATGGACACTGGCTACACCGTTCGCGAAACTGTCAAGATGCTGGCACGGCACAAAAAGGCAGCTGAAGCACACTCGGATCTTCCACTGAGCGCACACAAGTACGTTGACGAAGTTGACATAGACATTGTGCAGAGACTGACGAGCTGTAGCTCCAACTGGACTGCGTTCTATACCAGCACAGGCTTGCACAAATCCCTCGTCTCGAATCAAGCAGTCGATCAACCTCTACCACCGCAACCTGTGAATTGGTACAACCTATACGTACTATACCATCGCATCTTCGAGGCGCACTTTCTTCCCATCCATCTGGCGACACTTCTAGCAGCCTCAGAAATCTACGGCTTTTTCTACCCCCGATTCCTAATGCCAGCAATCCTACAACAAGCTCTCCTCTACACCGGTTTCTGCCGCCTCGTAGGGTTCTGCTTCATGCTAACTTTCTTCTACCACTACGAACGCTACCACCGCCTTTGCGTCGGGCTGCGAAAGGAAGAGATGCGTCGTGCTGGTATGCTCGAAGAGATGGAGGATAACGATGGCTTCACACCCCATGTCTTTCAATCCGCGGGGCTATTTGAAGTCGCTACTTTCCCTCTGGGCGGTTTCGTCATGGGAGCCATTCCAGCTCTCCAGGCTGTCATCAGCCACATATTTACGGATAGATTGACCTATGTCGTCAGCTTGAAGCCGCAGAAGGCTCTGGCGGCTGTGAGATCGACTACGTGGAGGGATGTGAGTCGCATGACACCGTAAGGCACCACCTGACCTGAGTTGAGCGTTCCGCATCGCAGTATACCCTTGCTTTGTGCCGTTACGGTGTATCGACTTAGCTTAGGCTAGAGAACAGAGCGCTAATATATAATGTGTATGAAGATCTTCTAAGAAGCCGGGCAAAACGACGGCCAAGTCGGGTTCTCAGACGACATCGTCCGAACCTGTTTTGCATGGCTCGGCACATCATCATGTGCATCAGAGGCGTATCTCGAATCTCATTCAGTTCTCGAAGGACGATTGAGCTTATGCCGAAAGGTGTTCATCTCGATCACTAATGACCTTCTCGGATCTTGACTTGACTGCACGAAAAGTCATGGGAAAGAGGTGCTGTATTTCTTGGCACGCTGGCCTCGCTGCACTTCAGAATTACAGGCTCGATGGTGGAGAATTGACAGCTGCCGCTTATCTGTCGACGGGCGCGCAGTCTCGAACTCGCTGCGCATCTTCACTTTTGAGTGTGCGTGGCCTCTAATCCGCATTCAATAGACGCTGAACGGCAGATTTTTTGTGACTGTGGCATGTTCGCTGGCTTTCTGCCCAGTCAATGTGGCGAACAATGCTTGGCGCAGCAGGGTGATCAACCCTGCCTCTGCTGATCTTGATCTTGATCTAACCTCGGTCGCCATTCCTATATGATCAAGCATTCGGAGATATACGAACTACCTTCTTGCTACTTATACCTCCTGCGTGGTACAGAACTTCAAGCAGCCCGCGATGCCCTGAACTTTCATCAAGTACAAAGGCGGTTTGCAAAGATAGCCTCTAAGTCGTACTTTGTCACAATGTTGGTCGCAATCTTGGTGATACCAAGCGTCAGGCGCGAGACAACCGCATCATGGGTGGCAGATCTTACACAGCGGGTCTGCGGCTGCACAATGTCGCATGTTATAGTCCAACTTCAGCCTCATCCATTGCCTTGGCACGTTAGCAGCCATATGGACAATGGACTCGCTTGATCGCTGCTGTCTGCTGTTCCCGAAACTCCCGCTGATGGAGATCGCGACGGGCATAGTGGGCCTCAGCTTCAGCATCTCGGATAGCAACATCAGGTCCGGCATGATCGCCGCTATCGTCTACTGCTTTTACTTTTCAGCAGTCCTGGCATGGGCCCAATGCCTGCAGCGTATTCGGCAGTCGCGAGCTTGTTGCATCTCGAGGCCTCGGTGCTCCGAAACCATTCGCTCCGGGCTGATCCTTGACGGTTTCGTCGTTACTCGATGCGATGAGCACGCAAGGCAGGTTTCTGGTCTGTGCGCTGATGCTGTCTAGCCTTCCTGGTCGCAGGCTGCTTGAAGCAGCGGAGGGATGAACGACTTTCTGAAGTGTTTCGAATTTGATCCAGATGTCTGCTTGATCATTGAGTAATGGAGGTTTTGCCTTGGGGAAATGAGAAGTACATTCTCCTGCGGAAAATAGAAGAGCTGAAGCCGGACGAGCACGGGATTTTTCTGACAGCACTGTTTGGCAAAGTGATAACCAATGAAGTACGTTGCGAGCCTCACTATCGAACAATGGTGATTCAGCGGATGCTTCGCAGCTCCAGCTCATTTCGTCAGAATCTTGTTCGAATCCAAGGAGGATGAATGAGAGTATAGGGTAGGAATAGAGTGTGTTGATGGATCACCGTCCGCTGTGCAGGTTTGTCGGCGGTGGGCTACTTTGCCACGTCAACAGCTAAGACGACCCGTTCTCCGAGATCTGGTACGTACGCTGGAATCATTTTATTGATATGAGGGTTCGTGTAGTTGCCGTTACTGTGCTTCGACACCGCTGCTCTGCAGATGCCAGGCAATGCTGGCTGCTCTGCCAGAGATCCTGCATCGCGTATGATTACATGGCAACGTAGCTTGAAATGCTTACCCGTCTGGGGCTCGATGTAGAAAATGCTGTACGCCAAGCACCATGTCACGCTGACGAGTCTCGCTAGCTCAGCACGTCTATGAGGCATATCCTGGCGGTGTGCGTGTGTTGCCGTGTGAACCGAAGGAAGGAGCATGAACCGACTGCGGCACAATGCGAGGATAGGCTCAGATAACAGGTGGTCATTGTGTGGGAGAGGTCTTGCTGTCGTTAGCTGTAACCATGGTTTGGGTGGATGATTATCGTCTTGGCAAGCGTGCTTGAGCCTTGCTTCTGGAGTCGAGACGAGAACCCGGACCTTTCTTGATCTTGAACGATGTTCGTGCAGTCAGTGCTACATTGGGTCGGTGAGCGTGTCGGGCGGTGGTGTAACAAGGTGAAACTGCATGTTATTGCCCTTGCAAGGCTGCAGTGACTGATTATTTCGAGTAGCAGTTTCTGAGCGGTCGCAGGGACGAGCGGGATGCTTGCGCGTACGTTGCAAAATGGCCGATGTTACTTTTTGATGTTTCACAACACCCAAAGCGACGGCAGCGACTCGTACTCGGGGTCTATGGTGGGAAAGTACGCCGACTCAGCGGATGGTGCTTTCCGCAGCGGAATAAAGGGTTCCCGGTTCAGCAACAACAACAACAACAACAACAACAACGACGACAACAAAACCAACGACAACGCGCGCCAAGCATGCAATTCTTGTCTGCAGAGGAAGTTCACGCGTTGCTGCTCCCTGCAAATTGCATGTCTACAAAACATTAAAGCATGCAAGCAAGCAAGCAAGTGCACGGCCCCCGTGGCGCATGTAGAAACAACGAATAACCTACATGGAAATATCTTGACCGTTGGCAGCGGGACATGTACAGTAGCGCCACCCGCATGTCCGATGATGCACGCAATATCGTCGCACTAGCGCGTCCGCCTGATGGTTAAAATTACCTTGGAGAGTTCAAGCTTGAAACTTCCCCTTTCCCTGCTCGGTTTGGGTACATGTACCTACTACTGTAACACCCAAACCGGCCCACGCCATTATCAACCCATCAACAAAAACCCTATTTTCTTGCTATTAAACCAGACGGTGGTGCCACGGTGCGGCATGGACTGGATCGGACTGGTCTGTCTTTTGGAATGTCGTGCACCGCATTGACTTGACGCGCACGCGGCATTGATCACCCTACTCTTATCCTATAACATGCTGCCCGCAGCTCTCGCCGAGGACACGCGACTCACGTCCCCTCGCCCTCGTTCCCAACGCTCTTTGAAAGCAATTTTCTATGAGAACGCCTCGACCGGCCTGCCGCCACGTACGCAGCGCAGTCGAACACGATCTCCAGCGACCCCACAGTCTGCTCGCAGCGAACTCTCCTTCTCCCGACCGCGAACCTCGCCGCACAACAGTCATCTGCAACACAACCCGCCTTCTGTTGATGTCATTTCCATTCGCTCCAACGACATCAAACGCGACAGTGGCATCGCACCCTCAATCTCCACCACCGACAGTCATCCACCATCATTGACAACCACATCCGCTTCGAGAGGGACAACCGCGCGAGAACCAAGACTGCCCACGATAGTGGTGCATCAGGATGAAGAGCCGCCTGTAGCAAGAATGAATTCATTCAGAGGGCTGGACACCAAGATCTCGGCGCTTACAGCCGACGATATCAACCTGGGTGACCTGGGCTCTGACAAAGTCACTTTCTCTACCAGAGGTAGTCTTTTGTTCGGAGGCAAGAAGATGCAGGAACTGATCAACGCCAAGGGCCAGGAAGAGTCGCGCCCATACAGGACCATAGAACCGCAATCAATATCAGTGGAGCCACCTCCTCCTCCTCCTCCTCCACCACCCTTCAAAGATGACTTGGAACTTCGGAAGATGGACTCCCCTACTTTACCAGCGAGCATGCCAGCTCCTGCAGCACCGCCCGCGCATACGGTCAGGCATGACAAGCCGAAGCAAGGTTTAGTAGCGGGCAGAAGAAAGCCCAGTGTCCAAATGCTGCAAACCGCCATCCAGGGTGGACGTGTCCTTTCCGCAGAAGAGATTACGTTTTCCATGAAGGTGCGGAGCATGTACGAGCATGGAGATGAACGAGCAGCGCAGTGGATGAGCCCATTGGATGAGGTTCTGTCGGATGCCACTTCAACTACAGACAGGGACACGAGCGTGACGCCTGACTCTGCAAATGGCGACTTATACATCCCAAGGATACGCCGTGCCGGCAGCGCTTACGTTCTGTCGGGGCATGATAGCGCACACAAGCGAAATAGTGGCATTGCCAAGGAGCCAAACGAGGTCGCGGGTGGCATCGAGGACTGGGACCATATTGACAGCCGAAATGTCGATAGGTATGGCTTTATACATTACGATCGCCCAGGATCGCGCTTTTCTATAGCATCCTCTGTCGAGCGAC
This sequence comes from Passalora sequoiae, assembly GCA_013248845.1. Classification (NCBI taxonomy): domain Eukaryota; kingdom Fungi; phylum Ascomycota; class Dothideomycetes; order Mycosphaerellales; family Mycosphaerellaceae; genus Passalora; species Passalora sequoiae. Next base: position 291,411 of record WSQC01000044.1, on the reverse strand, counting down.
AGGGCATGCCGCGCATTGCGACATCACTCCGTGCAGAAGGAGCAAGGGATCGCAGGTTGGCTCGCGGACCGTCTAGCAAACGTTCTTCGCGATCCTTGCCAGCCGTCGACATGCGGAGCGAGACTCCCATCCCTCGAGGTCCCGGCTCGATCCATAGTGTGCAATCGACCTCATCGAGGAGGAACCCTTTCAGATCAAGGACGCGAAGAGTGCTCGCAGAAGCGTCAGACATGCTTACACTACCGCCAGGCTTAGCCGATATCCACGAAGATGAAGATGCGGGCAGAACAGCGTCAGCGCTCAAGCAACGCGAATGGGCTCGCGAAGAGAAGTGGCAGAGGATGGCTCGGCCAGTTCGTCACAAAGGTGATCCCAAAGGCGGCGGTATGCGGTTCGAATTCGACACAACTGAGGCGAAACTCGTCGAGCGCACCTGGAAAGGTATCCCTGACAGATGGCGCGCTACAGCGTGGCACAGCTTCCTCTCTGCCAGTGCTAGAAAACGGAACAGTACCACTACGGACGAGGAACTCGTCGGTCAATTCCACAAATTGCAAGAGATGAGCTCTGCAGATGATGTCCAAATCGACGTTGACGTCCCGAGAACAGTCAATATGCACGTCATGTTCCGACGTCGATACCGTGGTGGACAACGCCTGCTCTTCCGAGTACTTCATGCCGTGAGTCTGTACTTCCCTGATACGGGCTATGTCCAGGGCATGGCATCTCTAGCAGCGACACTACTTTGCTACTATGACGAAGAAAAAGCCTTCGTCATGATGGTCCGGCTTTGGCAGCTTCGAGGGCTGGAACAACTTTTCCAGGATGGTTTCGCGGGGCTCTTCACTTGTTTGGATGATTTTTCAAATCAGTGGCTTGGGAAGGGAGACGTTTCTGCGAAGCTTGAAGAGCTGAATATTCCTCCGACGTCCTACGGGACGAGATGGTATTTGACACTTTTCAATATGAGCATCCCTTTCCCAGCGCAGCTGCGGGTGTGGGATGTTTTCATGCTCCTTGGAGATGCACCGAGTAATGAGACTGGATCTTTTGGCGGAGCGGACTTGGACGTGTTGCATGCTACGAGCGCTGCGCTAGTTGACGCCACGAGGGAGATTATCCTGGACAGCGACTTTGAGAACGCCATGAAGGTGCTCACGAGTTTCGTGCCGATCAAGGACGAGGATCTGCTTATGAGGGTAGCGAAGACGGAGTACAAGATGAAGAAGAAAAGGAACGGCGTTAAGGCTTAGTGGCCCGATGATGGGTTGTTATAAGACCACATATGGTCATTGTTCCATAGATGCACTTTGGTGCTTCGACGATGAGAGCATCCAGAGGCTGGGTCAAGATGGGCGGCTGTCAGCACGGGGCTAACGCAGCCCGTGACATTTTTCCTTGTGTGTTTTGAGATACCCTGAACCGGATACGAGGAATAATCTACTAGTAATGTAATGTACAGGTATTGAAAGAGTGCGGCTTCTCTCTCCATTCCATTTCACCTCTGACGAACAGCCCTGAGGGTCCGGAGAGGTGGCTCGTGTGGCCTGTGTCACGTCATAAGATCGTGGTCAGCTCTCGCTCAATTGCGCAACATGACCGATATACTTCAATAGCCGTTATATTGAACGACACAACGGCCACAGCCAATAAAAATGCGTTCCCACCCAAGCCTTTCGCCTTGAGGCTGATTATTGTCTGCCCTGCAGAAGAACTACACATCCAAGTAGCTGAAAGCAATTCTGTCACCTCACCAGATTCTAGAACAGAACGGAACGGCCAAGATGGCAGTGCTACATGTAGCTGGGAATGACATCGCTTCCTCCATGCGCGTACATGTATGTACATGTATGTATGCTCTAAACGCACCACTGAGCTGCGCACACCATCCCGTTGTTTTTGGGGCGGGCGGGCGGCGGTGCTTGCTCCGATGGCTTGACCAATCAGTCAGTCGAGGCTTTTTGACCGTGGAGACGCGGCTCTGCGAGTACATGTATGTAGAGGGGAGATTTAATGTTGCTATTGTCAGTGTTGAGTGGTGTAGCTCTGCGTAGCGACAGACTCGGTTGGATTAGAGGGGGGATGGATGCTTTGATTCAGTGGGCTGCAGGTATTGCGGTACTGTACTGTGCTCTACTGTACAAGGCGTTATTGCTGAGATTTGAGATAAGGATACGTATTGGTGGATGATTTTTGGAAGATGGGAGGTGGCATGATCATTCCATGTGGTGTTGGTGGTGGTGGTGAAGGGCAGGCATCAGTCGAGAAATGGTACGAGTGATGCGTCGCTTTTGTTACTGTTGTCGATCAGGAGCTGGTCGAAGTACTGTCTTCCTACAGGAGATTGGAGACCGATGGCCACAGGAAGTACGTGGTCAATTGTGACATGCTGAGGATCGGCAGGTCTTACGCACGAGATCGAGCGGGTTTGGTGATGGGGATGCAAATTCTGTAAGCCTGAGAATTGCACGTGTCTGTGACTCTTGAGAAAAAAAACAAAGTCTTCTTAACGACAGCATGCCTCCCTCACATCCCTTAATACACTCCAGTGCGCTGCTTCAAGCAACCTCCGCGGTGACTGGCACTGCCATTGCCACTGGGACTGGGACTTCGTTGTTGACCTCTAGCTCCGCGGAAAGCATCCCGCATTCTCACGCAATTCTCTGCAAGCGCCCTGCGTTTTGAAGCATCATTGTACATGCATGTGTGTCGATCGACATGACGCGACTATACTACTAGGCCGCGCAATTGTTGCAAGCAAGCTCTGACGGACGATGTGCGTCGTGTTGTGCATGACCGGGCCGGCGCAACTCTGGAAATGAAGGTACATGTACTGTAGGCATGCAGACTGGACCAGGCGAAACGCCTATCGCTTCTGGTGCAAACCCTGGTTACTGGACTTTTTGGCGTGTATCAGAACAAGCCGGGTGCAGCAGCCACGCCGGCAAACCTCTTTCCGAAACAGACTGGGATCAACAACAAAGTCTTCGGTAACCTGCTAGACTGGACTATCCCGAAGGAGTTTTCCCGCGAAGTCGCACTGCTCTCCGGTGAGTACTTCGCCATTGTTTCGCTTCCACTGACTACAAATGGATAACGGCGACGATCTATCATCACATAGAGCAGGATCTTCATTCTCGGCTGCGCTTGCAACTTGCAGACAACCACGAGCATTACACGTGCTGGTGCGTATGATAAGCTTTGCAGGGGTTCCTGGACGGCAGGATTGCGAGAGCAACAATCCAGAACAGCTCGAGGCCAGCACATGCCCGATATAGGCTGGAGTAAACAGAATCTTTCAATTCCGGCTGACAGGATCGATTGACTCTTCGTTGGAGGAGGTGTGAGCACAACCCGAGAGCGGCTCACGCGCTCGATGAGGGTGTGAGAATAAAACTTGCTTTGTCGGTCCATTGGGCTTGACTTCGTCGAAAACTGGATGTTCATCTTTTTGATTGGCGCTTGGCAAATGGCTGTCATCATAATTGGTCGCTCGATCGGCCACATTCGATGCGCCTTCTACGTGTGCTGATGACGCCTTATAATGAAAGCATGGCTGCGTTGGACGGTGTCGCCCACTGCTGATAAGCTGCTGGCAAGTAGCTGCCTAGGGTTTCATATTACTGCTGTGGCTAGTTGTAGTGTTGCACCAATGTGTAGCTCTGCGAGGAGAGGCACCACAGGCTCGGCAGAAATGACAGAAGGGGCGGACGGGAACGGGCGTGCATACGCTTTTGCAGCATAGTCGTTTCAACCGGACGGATGCGGACTACTGTAAAGTGGTGCCGCGGAGAGACCATGCCACAGCGTCGCACTGATGAGTACAGGTCGACTTCGGGATGGTCATCAGTGACCGTCAAATGCCAGCGAGAGTGCTCCACATGACGAGCCGACCGCGTGGACAGCACGCTGCTAGCATGATCAAGCCTCTGACGCTTCCGCTTCCGCCAACATTCATGTTTGTATCGAGCTAGACGCATCTGCGCACGGGAGGCGTCACCTACTACTAGTAGGTATGCCATCTCTGGAGACTAGAATCTAGCAGTACGAGCTCGGACGCTCCACCAGACCTGCGCGGCATGTGGGGGCTTGATCTCCCGGAAGGGTCGACGGCCAGCTGTTCGCGTCTGCTTCTACAACTCGCAGGCTTGCCATGTCCGGCATGGTCCCTCTCGCCTGTATCTGCGACGGCCTGTTTCAGCAGTGGTTCACGAGCCCACAAGCGACATTTGCAGCGAGGCTTGTGCCCGATTTGCTGCGTCCTGTGTACACATTTCAACCGTATCAGGTCGACTTTGATGCTTCACGAGCGCTGCCGTTGCCCCTAGTGCACACTTGTGTACTGCCTTCTGCTCCGCTCCACATCATTTCTATTGCAGAGGCAGCATCTCACAGCGGCTCTGTCCACACTGAGGGATCGACAGCATGCATCTGTGCCGAGCGTGACAGCGACCACGGCCGTTGTCTGCAGGGCGGCGAGATGATTATCTATGGCTGGTCCGGCCGTGCCTCGATGGCAGCGCAGCCACTTTCTTCGACTGGCGGTCGCTGAAGGTTTTTTGGTTGCCGCATCCGCAGAAGAAGTCATCTCCTGCACATACATACATATCATCACGGCGAGTCGCGCACGCCCCTCCGTTGACTCGGCCTGCTCTTCGCATTGGGACGTGGTCGAATCGTCAGCCGCTGGTGGTCCGGCGCATACTTACTGTTCTTTACTAGCCTCTACTACTTGTCGCGGTGCCAGTGCGCTTCCATCTCATCTCAATCAATGATTAGCCGGGAGACGTCGGCCACTACCGTATCAGCCAAACAGAAGTTCAGAAGCGATCAACCAGGCCTTTACCTCCTTCAGCTCGCCCATGTCCGGGGTCTGGGCTTTTTTCGTCCACAGTGCATCCTACAGCTGCTGCGCGTCTCTGCCACCTGACTGGATCGCCTTTCGCCTTACATCTTGCGGTCGAATCTCCGCAACTTCTGTCTGCAGCTAGCCTGCGACACTGCCGCCGTTGCAAGCCCCAACGTTCCCGCGAATCAACGTTGCCAACGCGTAGATCGACCGTTTGGCAGGGCTCCACTAGAGCTTAAACTGTCCAAGAGGTCATTCACACAGCACTGCAGTGCACCAGCTTTCCACGCATTTGGATGACTTGAGGATCGTCACACGTTTGAAGTATGTAACTACCATATGTTCCCTCCACTTTGCCAGCCCCTCGCACCGAGCATCATTCTGCGACAAAGCGAGCACATGCTCAACCTGACTCCAATGTCCACGCTCACCATATCCCAGCCGATCAAGACTGAGTTCGGCCACAGATTTACCCATGACTTCAACCCCAGGATATCACTTGCTAAGTCGCGCTGCTCCGCCAAACCAGGGGTCCATTCTTTCTCTCCGGTGAGCTCGCTGCGGGTCAGCTCTGCGCCGGACGACAAGATGTCGACACCTCATCCCCATCGAGGCTTGCCTCCTCCATCTGCTATGACTCTGCCGGATCCTAGAAGGGAAGGCCCGCCACCTTCGTTGACGGGATCGTTGACGCAACCTTTGGGCCACTTGCCGCAACCTCCTCATGAATGGCGAGGCCAGGAGGAATCAATGCGCAACTGGCTTGCGGCCAAGGCAGAGGAGGACAAGCGGAAGCAGGAGGAAGAGAAGACGAGGCAGGAGACTTTGAGGCTGGAGCAGCGCAAGATTGAGCAATCCATGCTGCGAGAATCGTTGCAGGGCGGAGTCCCTCCTCAGATGGTCCCCATGATCTATGCTGGTATCGGTGGCGCAAACCTGGCGAACATCAGCCTCGACTGGTTGAACCAATATGCCTCCCAGCTCAATCTAGCTCAGCAACAGATCCAACAGGCTTCGCCAGACATGCGAAGGGATCAAGGACGACTCATCGGGCCTCCGGCAGGTGGATTTGTACATCCATCACCTCAGCAGCACGTCCTGCCAAGTCAACCTTCGGATCAGCCCCAAGGCCCTGCTGGCCCGATTCAGACGACGTTTTCAGCATATCAACCTGCGCCCACAAGGCCGCAGCCTACATCGGCACCCCGTTCGGCTACACATACCCAGTTACCAAGACTTACAACCAACGAGATGTACGTTCACCAACCGCCGCAGTCAGGTCCTGGTAGCGCGCATCCTCTGCAGCAGAGCCAGAGTATCCAGCAAGACCAGCCAACATCTTCACCTTCGATATACTTCCATCACTGGGTTCCGCCAAGTGAGTCAAAGGGTGGCCCTCAGCCTCACACTCCGGCCAGCAAAGGCGAGCCGCATTCGGCACACCCGGGCTCACAGCACAAGGGTGATGATTACCGAGACTCGCCGAGGAAGCGTAAAGCCCAGGATGGCCATCAAGCGAACCCACCGCCTTCGGCTGGACCGCAATATACTTCGCCTTCATTCTCCACTGCGAGCTCTACGTCAGGTCGGAAAGGTGGTCACGCTCGAACCCGCAGTAATACGTCAGCAGCGGATAGCAGGCCGGAAAGTCGTCGAGACGATGCTTTACCAGCGGCAGAAAGGTCGCAGCCGGACGCAGGGCACACTAGTAGTGCCTTTGAAGTTTCAACTCGACCACCATCGAGACCGAAAGAGGAGCCGTCCGAACGGACAGCTCGCGACTACCCTATCGAACCTCCGCGACCGGGATCTCGCTGACACATGTAAGAGTTTGATGAATTATATTAGTGACGGCCTCGTGTTGGGGATAGACTAGTGATCTGAATTGCATCTGTCGCATAGGAGAGGGAAGCTTCGATTCCACCAATGCACATATATACCGGACTAGGGTCTTTGTTGCATCCATGCCAGGGCCTTTTGGACTTTTGGATCAAGATACCCCAGTGTTTTCAGAGGGAAAGATTCTGACTCGCGTTTCAGCGCTGGTCGATGATCATGCATCGCACATTCGTCGGGTGGAGGTGTCGTTGCTCAAGCGTTTTCTGAATTATTAGCAAGTTTGTACACAGGTGCCATGGAAATGGCTATGAATAGCATACCATCAGCTGCAGGAAAATCCGGAAATGACGTCTCGATACAAGCTTCCTCGTAGTCCTTTATGCATGTACTTTTGACCGCGTAGAGAATGCCGCGGAAACTGATGGATAAGACGAGGGATATTGAGAAACAAAGTAGCTGTGCACGGTCAAATAATGTTTTATCTTGTTGTTCCGATAGGTCGTGCCTCGGAGCGTGTCCCTGGACCGTGATGGGACCTAGGCAGGACTAAACACTGCCAAGACATTGTGTGTTCGAAGACCGATCAGCTGCGGTCCAAGGTTGCGATCGCATTTCTGGACAGCGACAACTTCGACGGCTGTGTATGTCGCTGCTCGCGAGAGCAGTCACCAGGCTGCCCGTTACGAATACGAGAATATTTGAGCTCCCTGGGATCCGTCAGAGCTCGTGGCTGGCGCATGAAATCGCTCCCCGAACGCAGTGCGCTATACATGTAGCCTGGGCGACACTCCAGCCACATTCAGGACGACATGCATCGTCTTCGTCCTCGACCAGATGGAAGAGCCGCCAAGGCAAAGACTCTTATGCAAAAGAAGCCAAAGTCGCCGGACTGAAGTCCAGAGCGGCATTCAAGCTGCTGGAAATCAATGAGAAACATCGCATCTTCAGAAAAGGTGATACTGTCGTCGACCTAGGTTTTGCTCCAGGCAGCTGGAGCCAGGTAGCGGTCAACAGGACGAGTCCAGGAGGAAGAGTCGTTGGCATCGACATAATACCCGCCCAGCCACCACGAGGTGCCAATGCGCTGCAGGGCAACTTTTTGAGTCCCGAGATCAGAGAGGAGGTCAGGAACTTCGTGCACGATACGAGCAGAGGGCGAGTACGACAACGCAGCATTGCCAATCGCGATGATCTCACAGAGCAAGATCTGGAAGAGAACAGTAAAGGCATCGTTGAGCTTGAGCGACTGTGCCGAGAACAGGACAGCCCGCAAGAGAAAAACATGGACGAGGAGAAGATGACACAACAACAACTAGATATGGCCCAAGGTCGAGTTGTCAATGTTGTGCTTAGCGACATGTCAGAACCCTGGCCTATGGTCGAATCGACGTGGATCAAGAGCAAAGTTAACCCATATCTCAGGATGTTGAACACTTCAGGCATCGCGGCTCGCGATCATGGCGGCAGCATGGTACGTAACACTGCTTCCAACACGATAAAAAAGGCATGACCGTAACCGTGAGATTGACCCGACAAGCAGGACCTCTGTATGGCTGCATTGACATTCGCGTACGATACACTGGCCACAGGCGGCCACTTCCTCGCGAAATTCTATACCGGAGCCGAAGATCAGACGTTCGAATTGCGACTCAAAAGGCTGTTCGAGAAGGTCAGTCGCATTAAACCTGATGCTACGAGGAAAGAGAGCAAGGAGGCGTATTTTGTGGCTTTACGACGCAGAGCGAATGTGAAGCGAGAAGATGTTCTGGATGATGCTTGAGAAGCACGACCATTATGAAGCTTCTATCGAAACGCCGTTGGGCCATGTCTCGAGCCTGCAGACCCAGATTCGCTGTGAATTCGGACTGAACAGCGTGTGCCTGTAGTGGAGTTGGATTTTGAAGGATCGACAACTATGTTCAAGCTATAACGCGTAAGCACGCTATATTTTAGAAGGGAGCCGGTACGAGGGTTGAGATATGCCAATTCTAGGTATCAACAACTCTGATCATATTCCGAGGAGCTGCCAAAGCCGGTCCGAGAAGTGTCGGAGACCGAACAGGATAAGTCAGTATGAGCAGGGCTCTGGTTCTAGGTGGTCGTCTTCCATGGAAAACCAACTCCGCTGCAGGCAGACCCTGTACAGCGGCTTGAAGCATCGGAGTTGTGATGGCAGGCAGCGCAATAAGCAAGGATCGCCTCAACTCCGATACTGCAAGGGATCGAACACCGGCGGCTAGGCGAGCGCGGGTGGGATGGCTTCTTCAACGAACCAAGCTTTGCCAATTTGTCGACTCAGTTCATTTCTACTCCCACGTCGACACTACGCCGATGCGTCAGTGCTGCTCGGCGTTCACCATGGGGAAACCACTTTGCCAGGTCCGTCCGGCTGGTGTTGTCATAGGCGTGGGGGATCGGCTCCGAGGACCATATTCCACAGATTACGAATGTCATGAGACCATCCACCAACGTAAGGTTGTCAAAGAGAACGTAAAGAGGCTATCAATAACACGTAATCGCTGCGCGATGGAATTTGGGAATAGGGACGCCCGACCAGCGAACAACAGGCACCATGTTGGCCCTGTAGCTACACCGGTCTCGAGTACCCAGGCAGAGGATTAGAACGCGGCACCTCTCGTTAGGAAGCGTCGTGATGTGATTACATCTCAGCATTGGGCGAACGACAATTCCGACCTCGCACATTGAGTTGAGCAAGATCATAGTGTACAAAGACCAGGCCGCAATGAACGAACGTCTATGTAATGCTTCACCAAACCATGGGCACAGCTTCAGCGAGGAGGCAACACGGATATCACAAGCAATAGATTCTCCCATGAGTCGAAATCGAAGATGCAACTTAACGCTAGACTATCGGCCAGTTGTACGGCATCGATAAGCCTGCAACCATTCACGACGAATGAATCTTCCTAGTTCCTCGTTGTAGTCACGGTGTCGGGCATGTCGCGGTAGTTTCCTGGCTTCCACGGTGCCGTACATGGTAATCCATGTCCTGTGTGAGAGAAAAGTCGGGGCCGCAGGGCCTCATCGTGATCGAGAGGATGCACACAGACCCTTGCGACTTGATATTCCGAGCAGTCGTGAGGGAAACATTTTCTAAGGCGCGTCGTGAAACTGCAGAAACTGCATGTTGTGGTGACAAAGGCACTACGAGCTTCGGCAGTTGTATCACTCATACTCTCGAATCAGAATTGTTCGGCACTGACAGCTCTACGTTAACAATCATAGTAACAACGCTCCGTCTTTCTCTTCTTCCTTGCCAAGCCTCCCTCGTACTGGACGACCCTGACATGCATGTGTGCTACGCCTCCGTCGATCTTTGCGCATCTCCCATGTGTATTTCATCTCAAACTGGAGAAGAAATTGATTGCAATTCACCATGATTGTTGCCACGGCTTTCATCCTCTGTCGCATCGGCATCGGCTGCACTCCCTGGTTTCGGGACATTCTGCGGCAGCAGCGAGCGAATCACATCAAGGTCCGCCATGCGGGACGTGGTGTAACGGGCCAGGGCTACAACCAATCCTGGGGCTTCACTATGAGGGCCTCCCTCCTCATACCAAATCATGCTACATAAGGGCGCCGAAGTTCACGCCTCTACACAAAGAATGTTATAATACGCTAGCTGTGATGGAGGGCGCCGGCATCTGCTGTACGGCATTCGCCGCCAGCGATCCAATGTACGAAAACCGCACAGGCGATGGATCCAAGCACGAGAGCATCTGCAACCATATAATGCTGCACGGGAAGGACGAAACTCAATGATCCCCAACATACTTCCTTCCTACCTCACTTGATCTGTCGTCATCTGACAATACGCTACACTACTGCATTTGACCTTGCCCCTCCTGCTTATACTTTGCCACATACAGCCCAGCCCGAAATCATGTGCTATGCCAACCTCATTACATGGATGAAATGTGGTCACTTTCGTGTTGTGCCGGAGATGTGTACAGAGGCCAAGAAGAGGGACCCGCCGGGCTTCTGTCTGAGCGCTCACGAACCAGTTGCCACTGATGTCAAGGCCTCTGATGGATTTTGCCCAGACCTCGAGAAGCACCCTTTGGCCCCCGGTCAGTCTCGACCTTCCGAGTGGGCTGTCGCGATGGGCATCGAGCGAACATCGGGCAAGGGTTGGACACGATATCAAGGTGGAAGGCAAGCTGCAGCTTCGACTGCTCTGTAATGTACATTCATCAGGTTTCATGTATTGCCTGCTCAAAAACTCGGACCCATGTATGCTGATCTTTGGGCAGGGCTCACCACCACTCCGTCTCAACGGTCTGCTACGGCCGTACGGAGAACGCTGCCAGCATTTATATTCCACCAACTGCTGTATGCGTATCTGGACTCCCCATAGCAAGAACAATCGAGCATTGCATGTTTGCGGTACGTGGACACTTGTCGGTCCACACCCTCACGCCTCTAAGCCATGCTCAGACTCTGCTGTGCTTCCGATGGCGGCAACTTGTGTCCGTCATCAGTGTTTTCGCCGCCTTGGCCGCAGGAACACCATCTTCTCAAGCATTGTTCGTCTGCCTTTGCTCGAAAGCATTCCACATCAACCATCGAATAATCCAATTACTGCCAGGACCCGCCAACAAAGGATCTTGGCACGTCGCATAGATGCTTCTGGTGACCGGGCAAGCATCCCTAAGCATGAAGTGCATGCGGTTCCGAAACACATACTCATGGACTACTTCCCGGTCGAACAGTCCTCTAATTGCTTGGATCGCCTCTGTCTGGAGACCAATCGTGATCATCAGTGCCTCGATCATATCGGCGAATCTGCTCAGAGGTTTCTCACCTTCATGATGGCGTAAATCCGACGGTCTTCTTCATCATCCAGATCTAAGCCAGCTATTGACAGGAAAATCTCCTCCGGCACTGGCAATACTCGTCGTTTACATGATGCCGGTGTGGGACGGGCCGGATTTTGGGACTGCTGGGATATGGCCATGTCGACGGAGATGCAATTCGGTGTCAGTTGATCAGGAAAGAAAGGAGATCATGTGCTTGTCGAGCAATGACAGCAGACCGAAGTAGTTGCTTTTGTGCATTCATCGACACCGCTTGAACCACGCAGCTGTCCAGAGCTCGGAACAAAAGAGCTCGCATACCACGATCTGATCTCGGGGCATGGAAGTCGGTGGCCCTCATCCCGCATGTCACTATCCGATGCAACGCAGGTTGAACACTTCCACCCAACATTATCGCCAGCAGCCACATCCCCGGCCTGGCCCTAGCGTATCGCTGCTTCAGCCATGCATGATCCATGCAGATCGCACCCCACCACGAGGTTGCAAGCGAGCATCTTTTGCACACGAACAGCTCACACCAACGATTGTGCAACCGATGCCAAGTGCACCGACCACTATGCGCACAAAAGTGTGTCTGTTCTGCATGCATCTTGCGCTCGAGTCGCTCGACAACTCAGCTGAGCTCGTGCTCACACCTGGAACTTCGCATTGCAGCTCACGGAGCACCTCCCGGCCACTCCGCCATTGTGCATAGCGTAGAACTATTCTGCAGGGTAGCTGTGGAGGAGCGCTTTCCACGGAGCACTCCCGTGATCTGAGGCAAGCCACCGTGGTGCAGGGACGTCAATGGCTACAAGAACATTGTTCACCGCGAAGTGCTACGCCACCACGTTCTGGACCGTTCAAGGCATCCGTCGATGCGTCGACTCCTACTGTTGCCAGCGAATACCTACCCGGACGTCGCGTGTCGTGCGTACGTGAGGCACTCTTTTCGTCCACATGCCGCCACGATTGAAAGTGAAGACAGGCTGTCGCACGTGTCTAGCTCGCAAGAAGAAGTGCGATGAAGCACAACCAAAGTGTGGACACTGCGCGCGGCTTGGTCTCAACTGTATCCGCCGAGATGATCCCGTCCTGCAGTTGCATGAGTTAGCCATCTCCTCGACCAATCTCAGGGTCAAAACTCCTCTTCGGGTCACACTTTCGAATGGGTATCCACCGTTTCGAAACGAGCTCGAGAGACAGATCACGCTCGAAAGCTCTCATGTTTTGCGACCATTAGTCTCCCGCATGGCTGGGTCATGGTATCTAAAAGAGACGCTCTTCGGGAGGTTTTGCACGCAAAATAGTCTTGTGAGGGAGGCAGTCGTAGCATTCTCGGCGTACGGACAACAGCATGAAGACTCCTACAAGCTGTCGCTCCGAAGCTACCAGAATTGTGTAGTGCGACTGCAGTCGACCCGAGCTTACGAGAACCAAGATCCGGTCGAGCGCGACGCAATAATCACGGCCATAGTTTTCCTGGGACTCTTCGAGGTAAGACGATTCTCGGATCATGCTCCGACATGCACTGACTGCCATCTACAGGCTCTCAAGCTAGGGCAGCCAGTCAATGCCATTTTCCACTTTGAGGCATGCAAAACGCTATTGTCGACCCGTCTGTCGCAGCTTACTGGAAGGGAAGGTCAAGACCTCCTGAATCTCTATCGCATGGTAGCAGAATGCATTATTTTCAATCTCGGATCCATGTCACCTTACCAAGCCAATATTGCCCAAGCTGCAGGAGATTGGGGCAGTGCTTTCGACTACCTTTTTGGCACTGATCGCTACCTTTCGCCTTTCCTGGGTGGATTCCAGGGGGTGTACCAGGTAATGTTTCGAATCAATGTTCTGCTACGGCAAACAGAGGCAGACAGGAAAGCCGGGATTGTCCACGATACGACACTTGCGACCTTCGAAATTGTCTGGAAGCAGCTCGCTGATCTCGAAGAACGAGTGCCAACCATGTACGATGAGGGTAACGAGACCGAAGACCTTGTCAATCTTTATCGTGCAAAGAATCGAGTTACAATTTTTGCTTTGAGGATCCACCTGCTGAAGATTGTACGTCCATCGGCCGTTGCGAGTGATAAGGACATACGTTCGAATCTTCTAGCAGCTATAGCAATACTCGAAAGCCAAGACGTGAGAGAGCCGGGAAATCCAGCATTGATGTGGCCACTCAGCATCCTCGCGTGCGCAGCTGAACTTGAGCCGGACTTCCAATTCATAGTCAACATCATGCAAAAAGTTGGGCGAGTTCTAGATCCGGGTAGTGCTCAAAAGTTGGCTGCAGCGCACAATGTCCTCGCACGTTATAGGAACTCACGAGTGGAGCTCAACTCGCCCAAACCTGATCATCGTTGGCCTGCTGACCAGCTAGACTTCTTGCTTGAGCCTCAGAGTCTACAATCGGACCGTATGGAAGGACTGGGGTGACCATGGCTACGTATGGGAGGTCCGGCCAAATAGCAAAACGCCTCTTGTGACCATACCATTGCAGGACCTTGACTGTGCGCGCACGCCTTACGAACTGAATTTAGCGTCTTTAGTATAGAAGTGGGACTCATACTCTCAGAAGCGTGGCCTTTGGTAATAGAAGCGGCGGACGCATCTCTGTATTTACCCAGTGTCATCCAGTATGTTCCGCCTGGTGTCGCTGAGGAGTGCGGCACAGACATTGTGCTAGCCTAAGGGAGCACTGCGGATGTTTTGCAGTGAAGAGGATGTGATGAAAATGTTGTAGAGAACATGAATGAATGCTGTCGAGCTAGTACTGGATCTGAAACACGAACCTGCCCCTACCTACTCTTCTCAATATCAAAAGCCGACGATCTTCTTGTTCCCAAACTACTACGTACACAATACATGCATGCACTTATAGGTTCCTGAGTGCCTCATTTTCCAATTCGTAATGACAGCAAACAACACGCTGCTCGCCCCGATCGAGCAGTCGCCGTGTCTCCGTGCTGTCGCGTTCGTCTGCAGTTGTACCAAAGCGGTGCATCGATGGCTTCGCAGTAGCTGCATGTTGCGACTGAAGAGACTGCACGCATCTGCACAAATCCAATACGGGCGCGACGGTAACGTAGTGTTCTCAGCGACGAGGTCATGCTGCACCTTTCCACTGGCATTATGCAGGTTATATGCGGTACAGACTTGTCGGATGTAGGCAAACCATGCTCGACGCGTTCACTGCCCTCTGCCTGGCGTCCATCGTTGTGCAATTTGTGGACTTTGGCAGCAAGATACTAGTGGAGGGCTACGGGGCTGTATGAATCAGTAGATGGCCCGTTTGAGGACGATGTTGGGCTCTAGGATCTCACGCGTGATCTCGAAGGTGCCGTCTCCGAGCGGCTAGCATAGTCGTACGTTGCGACAACGAGGGACGATTTGCTCGCGAGGACATGTCGACTACTGGCAGCGGATCTGTCTGTCATGCTCGATGGTCTTGAAGTCCGCTCAACAGAAGCAAGGAGGACCTGGGAGTCGATTCGTAAAAACGCGAAGCGGATATGGAATCAGAATAAGTTTGACGGTATGCAGAGGCAGTTCGGAAGAGTCGAGACATAGATGAACACACGCTTGCTGGACATCATACGAAGCGACCAGTCGTTTGTTAAGATCTCACTGGACAAACTACTTACGCAGAACGAAGACGTGGGCGTGGACAGCGGTCGAGGATTGCACGAAGCTCCAAGAACGAAGTGCTGACAGGTTTGGCGAGACAGCAGCAGGTCATCAAGGCATGCGAAGACACCTAAAAAGTATTATTGGTCAAGAAGGACAAGAAGTCTGAGATAGAGCTTCAGAGATTGCGTGACCATCTTATTCCTGCACTTCATGCATATCAGCATTCGCTCCGCAATCCACCGAGATATTCACAGGCAATGCGTGACGAGGGCAGCAAAGAGGCAACTACATAGCTCATCTTGACAAGCCTGGCTTGTGAAGAGGTGGAGAAACTCGTTCTTTGCACTTGACCGCTACACGTTTCGCGTGACGTGGAAGAAACAACTTCAGAGTCATGAGATTGTCGTGCTTATTGAATTCGGAGCACATGCAATGTCTATGCGGTCTTCTCTACCTCGTCCGCTTCATCCGTGCTCATCTTACGAGATAGATCCTTCTCCTCGGCTAGACCCGGCGGCATGGACTTTGCCAGCTTGACCGGCTGCAAAGCATTCTTCGCGGTCAGGAAGAAAGCGTCGATGTCTTCCAAAGTTCTGTTCCTAGTCTCTGGCAGGAAGAGATAGAAGCACGTCACGGACAGTAAGTTGGTGCAGACGAAAACGAGGTAGTACTTCCATCTAAGCACAAAGTCAGCAAATTGCCAGCAGGATGATTGTTGATAGTCTCACCCTATGCTGTCGAACGCGACCGGCGTCACTTCAGCAATCAAGAAATTGAAGATCCAGTTGGAAAACCCGGACATGGCAGTGACTCTCGAACGGATCCGAAGTGGTGCAATCTCCGAACTATACATGAACGGAATCAAAAACAAACCAATAGGGAACGCTGCCAAAGCTACGAAATAGAAAATCAGCGAGCAGCCTGCCGCGGTTTGGTTGTCGGCGTGTGCTTGCAAGCCTGCAATACCAGAATTGGCGATGCACATCATAAACGCGCCAGTGATTAGCAGCCTGCGACGACCGAAACGATCGATCAGAAAGACAGCTACTGTTGCTGCTAGGAATTGCCACGTCTGCAGGCAGGCCGATATGATCCGAGATAGTGTGGAGCTGTAGCCCAGATCTCGTTCGAAGATGGTGTTCGAGTAGAAGGTAATGACGTTAATGCCGCTCATCTGTGCAAGCATGTTGACACCAATGGCTATTAGGGTTCTGTTGAGATGTCGATTTGGTGTTCTTGCGAAGGGATTACTCGAGTGACCCTGGCCGTCTAGCTCGATCGAGTGGTGGATGATCTGCAATCGCTCGGTAACGACAGGTGAATCATCAGGCTCGTCTTCCAGCTTGGCCAGCACCACAGCGGCTTCTAGTTGCCTATCCTTTGCGACTAGCCATCTTGGCGACTCTTCGAGCATGGGGACCACGAACATGACGATCATCGGAAAGACGGCTTGGAAAGCGATCGGAAACCTCCAGCTGACCTCGTTGTCCTTGATGAAGTAGAATCCAAACTCCAGCCATCCGACGAACATGACACCGAAGATTGCAGCAGAGCCTTCCAACATAATCAGACTTCCTCTTTGATGTGCTTCGGAACTTTCGCCAACCCATGTTGGTATCGTTGCCGTGAAGGAACCTACGCCCAGGCCGGTGACGATGCGAGCAGTGATTAGTTGCCCCAGCTGAAAGCTCGTGGCCTGGAGGATAACTCCTACCAGCACGACCACTGCACCTGCGAACGTCGTCCATTTCCTTCCGTACCGGTCTCCGAGAAAGAAGCAAGCCAGAGCACCAAAAGCAGCGCCAACTTCATAGAGCGCGACTGCCGTTCCCTGAAGGGTGGAATTCTCGTTCTCGAGCTCAGGCGTCGAAGTGTCAATTGAAGGGAATTGCGTGGTGAAGGTTTCTAGAGTCAGCAGACCGTTCATGAGCGCTTGATCGTAGCCTTGAAGAATCTGCCCGCGCTTCAGCGACATGATCGCGTGTTATTCTCTTGGTAATACTAACCCATGCAGCTGCACCCGTGAACGCTAGAGCATATCGCAAGCGCTTTCCTCGCATATTCAGCTTCATGACTGTGCTCTTACAGGCTCACGCAACACAGACGACGAGGAAAAACATATCACGCAGAGAACGCCTAAAGTTGACGTTGTACATATCTATTCGATGCCGTGCGACGTACCGCTTCCCGATGCAAATAATGCTATCATCAGGAAACTGGTGGGCTTTGCGTCATCAGTGTTTTGCTGCACCTGCTCACGCGCCAGCGAAGCTCAAAATGCACTGCATAGTCCTCAAATGGCTAAGATCGTCCTCATCAGATATGTGCTGGAGAAGGGCTTGACCGAAGATGGTAAGCCGCCACGGGGCATGGAGGTCTGGGATCGTGGAGCCGCGTATGAGACGTGTGGAGAGCAATATTGCTGAATCTCGGCGCGGTGAAGAAGTATACGACGATGAAGGGTGTGCTAGGCTTAGCAGGTTAAGCAGTAGTCGAGGTGTCCATGTAGTGATAATGCATGAAATGTCTAGGCAGAGGCTTTGATTGATTGTACGAGGCTTGGAGGAAGTCAAGCACTGTCAAGCTTTCACTCCATCGGGATCTACCGCGTTGACAGGAAACTAGCTCGGCTTTTGACGGCACGGCGCACGGGACCTAGTTCCGGAGTAGTACCTTATCGTTTGGTCGGGTAGTCACGATATTAACCACTGTCGTTGAGGACACCTTGGAATGCATGTCCTATGTTTGTCTCAAATTGATATGGAACGATGTGGCCAGCTCACCGGCGTCTGGCAGAAAGCTCTATTGGTTTCTCGCAACAGGTGGGCTCGCTGTTTGTCCGGCAAAACTATGTCACCGTACCCTGCTCTCGCAATAGCGGACCGCTCTGCTCAAAATGCGAGAACTCTACGTTATCCCGCCTTAGCTGACTGCATGGGCTTCTTGGGACTTTGTCGTCGCTGTGACCCTCAGTGCGATATCGAGCTCCAACCCAAGAATGAGTAGCCCTCCTTTCGAGCCCGTTCGAGTCCACCCTTCTGGAAACCACCAGGAAAGGTCAGCCAGATAAGGGTCACTAAACCCAGCATTGTCAAGATGAACGGCTGCAAAGCTTGAACGCCGTACTCTTCAGCGAGGCCGCCAGCGATGAATGGCAAAACTGCCGCGCCTCCACCTCCGATTGCTGATGTCAATCCGACGGCGGCAACATGCCTGTCAAGTGGGAGTAACTTCGTTAGAGTGACAACAAGAGCTGGAAATAGTGGTCCCAAGAAGAAGCCGAGTAGGGTGACCGAAACAATCGAGATGACAACATGTGGCACAAGCCAGTACACAAGCTGCAGTCCGATGCACAAAAGGACGTATATAGTGATTGCAAGCTTCTCACCTATCCTCCCGGTGATGAAACCAAGTGTGATTCGTCCAATAGTGAGTCCAGTCCAGAACAGAGTAGCGGTGATACCAGCGATAAAAGCCTCTGCATGGCGGATCTTCAGCATGAACATTGGGGTCCAGCCTCCGATGCTGACCTCTATACCTGTGTAAGCAAAGATGAAAGCGGCTCCGATCCATGGCACTGGAGATTGCAACACATCTCTGGCGGTAGGTGGTGGGCTTCCATCTTCGGACTTGTGCTTATCCGTATGTGCTGCGCCAGTTGCCGACCAGAAGCTCGAAACCGAGATCACCAGCTCAAACATGGAAAGTCCAATCATCACGTAGTAGAACGTGTACCATGCTAAGTCGAGCTTCGCGATCATTGCGGATGCAATCAACGGGCCGAGAATCCCTCCAAGGCCATATGATCCGTGAAGCAATCCAAGCAGCTCGTTCGTATCCCGAAGTCCTCCAACCCAAGCATTCCACGCGGCATCGTTCAACCCATTGCCGAGGCCGGAAAAGATCATGACGAATGGAAGCACTGCGAAGGGCGGATGTAGTGCAAGTGTAATAAATGCAATCAATCTGCATACGGCGCCCGAGATAGCAATACCTCGCTGCCCGACAGCATGGTGCACAGAGTTGCTGATCAACGCTGCCAACAAATAGCCCGCAGTCGGAACCACGAAGATTGTCGAGATTGCTGTGTAGCTAATGTCATAGTATGGTATCATATAGGGGATCAAAGCCTAATGTCTTGGTGAGCACATGTCACTCAGCTGCGGGTAGGACTAGGTACATACACCAACGCAGGCGTCACCCATGCCCATCAGGAGGAAGCTGAGGTTTGTAGAGAGGAATCGACCAATGTTGATTCTCGGATCGTTCCATGCTTCCTGCTCTTCTACAAGCTTATTGTCTTGGCGGCCGAATTCGTTGCCTAGAAGAGCAGTGTTCTCGTCCGCATCTGTCATTGTATTGGCCGCTTGCTGGGTCAGATTCTCACTGCTGGGTCTTGATGGTGACATTGACATGGAGAACAGCCACGACCCACGTGGCAAACAAATAAATCAAAAGTATCAAGCACTGACGGCCTTCTCAAGAGCGAGATTGCGACAAGAGAATGTGATTTGTGTCTCATAGAGGCTGCCGCTCGTGCATCGTAACTATTCGGCGCCATTGCCACCGAACTGTATCGTACATATGCACCCTTCGCGTCGGCGCGCCGAACCCCGCGTCCAGTACGTACCGGGCAGGTCAAGCAAAGTCAGGATCTGGGTGTGATAAGATGATTGGCAAATGCAGCATCCCAGTCAGAGTATCTTGCAGATACCTCGCAGGTGCTGTGTGGCGGCTCCCGAGCCGGCGATGGAGCGGCGTGCTCCGTGTACGAAATGGAAATGGTTGCCGCTGCTGACATACGGAGTTGGAGCTATTGGTGAGGGGACCGAGAGAGAAGACTAGGTGTATTTCCTGCAGAATACAGCGCACTGTGTAGCTGGCTTACATTGCCATCGCCAGACGGTGTCGTGTTTGTGTGAAGATGTGGTTGTCGGAGGGAGAGAGCGTTCCCATAGAACTTTTGCCTAGGGCCGGGTCGGACATGACCCCGCCAAGAAACCTTGGAGCTTGCAAACATGGATGTTCTCTGCGATGCCTGCCACGTCTTCTTGCATCGCAGGCTTCTTGCTCTCCTTCCACAACCTCATCTTATAAACACAGTTGAGCATCAGTCGAAAAAATGTTTCCGGCGGGACTAATAGCGATCCGACGCTGGTCGGCCATGAATAACACATGGCAAGCTGATTTCAGCTGCGAGCTCAGCGAGCTCGAGCTATGGTGTATCGTCGACTGCTCGTGACAGACGACCTTATTATGTCATCGCTGTTGAAGCTGACTGTACATTCTGTTCGATTCAGCGCTGACCTACCACCTTTAGATATGACTATGGCTTCGCTCACGATCGCAGCACACAATGGAACCATGCTCGCTTCTATCCAATACATACGCCGCAACAATTCGGTTGTTTGGATTTGCAAACACCGCCGAGCGTGCAAGAATAGATCTTCAAACCGCTTGGATTCGAACAACATAAGTCTCCAGCATAGATGCCTCGTACGTTAAATGCTTCAGACATCCTTTGACAGCACTTGTCGTCGAGCCAGCCTATGCGCTCTTCCTCTGTTCACCTGAGTAGCCCAGATGGAGACTGTGATATTGGACTCCAGAAAATTTGGTGAAATGACTGCGAAGCATTGCATGTCTGCAGAGGACGACGTCGGAGCATCTCTTCTTTGGTCTTCTTCTTGATCAGTTCAATCCAGAAAGGACGTCGGAATATGGTTGCCTGAGGTAGCAGTGATGCTACAGCCAATCATCTTGCAGCACGGCACTTCGAAGCCGAGGCGATCCTCACAGTCTACACCCGTTTTGATACACAACAGCACAAGGGCAAGGCCGCAGAATTCTGTAGCGCAGCGGCGCCGACGATGTCCTTGTGTTCTGAAGTGCTCGTTCTCGCTGGGCGCTGATGCCGAGGTGAGGAATTCTCTCTAATGCCATCTTAGTATCGTATAGCCTATTAGACATAGCAGCAATTTTGCTGCCTGAGCGTGGTCTGCTTCACATGTCTTTCGACGCCACTTCGTAATGCCGAAAGTATGTTTTCGCTGAGTATATGTTATAGCGGATCGACCATCCTCCACCCACTAGTTGTATCTACCACGGCCGCTTCGAGGAACTCCTACAGCAATACCGCGTCCATTGAAGGTCGATCAACATGGGTGTCGAGCGTAACCCCAAGGACTCCATGAAGTCTACATGGAGAGATGGTGACAGGAAAGACTGGAACCGACATCATTGGATGCAAGAAGTCCTCCAAATCCATCCCACCACAGCAGGAAAGGAAGTTCCTGTACATCAAAAGACCGACAAGATGGTCCACGTGAGCCAATGGCAACAACACAAATGGGTACTTGCCCATGCCATTTGGCCGATGCTATTGCACCAAGCATACGTCTCATCCACCGGCAAGAATCTACCTGCCATCGCAGCATTCATCTTCTACACGCTCGCCTTCAAATTCAACGCAATCCACGAGATCCATCTCCTCCGACTCCTCGGACAACGCCACGGCTTCCTCGACGGCGACAAGCACGCCCGCGACGAAGTCCCCGACGTCGGTGTCTCCAAGGTCGCACGCGCTCTGTTGTCAACATCCACTTTCCGACCTCTGATGAGCGTTTTCATCGCCTACCGCACCACCCTCGCTCCCTCCACAATCAGCTGGTGGACTCCCGTTGAGCTCGGTCTCTACGGCATCGTCCTCGATTTCTGGTTCTACTGGTATCACAGGGTGATGCATGAATACGACGGTCTCTGGAAATTCCACCGCACTCACCACTTGACCAAGCACCCCAATCCTCTCCTTACCATCTACGCCGACACCGAGCAAGAGATCTTCGATATCGCCGTCATTCCACTCCTCACCTATGGCACGTTGAAGCTGATGGGCTTTCCGATGGGTTTCTATGATTGGTGGATCTGTCACCAATATATCGTCTTCACCGAGCTCTGGGGACACTCGGGTGTGCGAGTATACTCTACTCCTCCGAGCACGAATGCGCATATTCTCAGAGTCTTTAATGCGGAGCTCGCGACGGAGGATCATGACCTGCATCACAGACAGGGTTGGAGAAAGAGTCATAATTATGGCAAGCAGACTTTGGTGTGGGATCGGATCTTTGGCACTGCTGGTAATCGTATTGAGATGATTCCGGAGAATATTGGCGAGAATGCGAGTTTGCCGTTGGTTGCGTGGAACTTTTAGGCTGGAAGAGTGCGAAATGCGGCGGTCTTGGTGGCGGAGTTTTGATCATGCGGAAGATACCCACAAGTGTACAGAGACAGTTGCATATATGCATGTTCTTTCACTGTCTTGATACAGTGAATGATCATATTGTTCCTTCCGTTCGGCTGCTTTGGACTGCGTACACGAGGTGAGTTGCAGTATAGCGGAACCCGTTCACTGTCGACGGATATGCTAATGCGTCTGGACGAATGGCTGTGGACTTCAATCATCGAACGAGAACGTCAACCACTTCAGGTAACCACTTCAACGAGCCATCCAATTGCGGCTACTCTCAATGCGGTCTGCAAGCTCTAGTGACGGAGCGGCACAAAGAATAGGAGCAATGCCTGAAGCCTTCTATAACTGTCAGCGCAAGAGGGCCTCATCTGATTATATGGTGGTCGTCGCTAGACCTGGCCCATATTAGCATCAAATAATAAGTATCAATGGCAGGTCATCGAGGTCCTGCCTCGTAGCAGTCATGTGTCTGCAACTTCATGTATTGCAATGACATACATTACGACGCAGTGAGCATACATTGCTGAGCAGTGCAACGTAATGCTTCATCTTCGTTCAGTAACAGCTTGGATCGATCTTGCGAACCACCCCCGCTGACATGTCTCGCGTTAGGAACCTTAGAGGCAAGAGCAGTACATCGATAGAGCTCTGATGGTAAGCAAAAGCTCGAGAGCTCACGCCATAAACACCCTCTTCGCGTAACCTCACCCCGCCCAACAAACACTCTCCGTCCGTACCTCGCGTCTGTTCATTTTCAAAATGGAAAAAGGCAAGCGTACCAGGCAGGGCGAGTCCATATAAATCGTATGACTGGAAGCCACCATGACCATGCAGTGAATATCTCCTAGAGCCAACATCACCATCGCAGTCTCTACTCTCCTGAACCCACCCACAAAAACCTACACTCCCACCGTGCGCCTCGCGTACAAGTCAATCCATCTAGCGAGCATGTCAACCCCCAAACCACCAAGCCCAATTTCCCACATCCTCGAAACCTGCATCTACGTCAAATCCCTCCCCGACGCAACAAACTTCTACACCAACACCCTAGGTCTCCAACCCGACTTCGTAACAAAGACCATGGCATGCTATCCCTTAGGTTCGAACATACACCCGCCCTCGCCGCAAAAGCTTCTTGCAATCCCAAACTGACCCTTCTCAGGGCAAACAACCCTCCTGCTCTTCGCACTAGGCGAAACCCTCGACGATATAAGGCCCGATCCATTGAAACCACAAAACGTCATTCCAAAGCACGGTCCCGACGGTGAAGTCGTGGACATTTTAATCAAAGATTGGCACCAACTTCGTCAGCATTTCTGTCTCGCCGTGGCGTATAAGGACGATGCGTTGAGATGGGAGCAATATCTCCAAGAGAAGAAAGTTCCAGTCGTAGGCAGGAACGAGTGGCAGAGGGGAGGATACAGCGTGTACTTCAAAGACCCGGACGGCAACATTGGAGAGATTGCAAGCAGAGGAATATGGCCGCACTATTGAAAATCAGCAGTAAAAGGCAACGTTACGGTCTCGTTGGTATATCATTTTCTGAGAGGCCTGAAGAGTTTCGCATCGTCATGGAAGCTTTCCATTTCGAATACAGAATGTAACCGGTCCTAGCTCAGCTTTTTGATGTGCATTTGTTCGCATCATGCCACTGGGTTGGCTACTGTCTTACATCTTGCGCCGCTTTAGCGCATACTCCAACATCGCGACGAGCAAGACATGCTGAGAACTCAGCGTTCAGTCCAGTAGTATTGCAGAAGTCGGCCATGGACACAGCCAGTATCAAGTCAGGAATCGCCACAAGGTTGTGTACCATGGCGTATTAACCTTATTGCCACCTCTCGCTGTGTCCGCGTCTTCCTAGCAGGTAGCAGGACGTCTAGCCGTGTCGCCGCCCAGGTAGACTTGAATCTCGCCTGAAGTGGAGGACACAGAAGGATAACCTTCATCTGCTGTCTTGTAGGTAGAGTCGTCGGATACGCTCGCGCGTGCGCTATCAACCGGCGGGAGATTCTTGGTCGGAGAGCTCGGGAAAGACTTGTTGCTACAGACGACCAATTAGTACCAATAATGTAGAGGGTTGGCATGAAGTTTACATTTTAATGTAATATCAAAGAAATTCGTGTCATAGATGGCTTGTGCATTGGGTAGGACGTTACCGCATGATCTCCTCGTAAATCAATCCTAGACAACATTAGCACAAGTCTGGCGTAAGCTGAAGGAGCTATTTTGTGATCATACTCTTCAACTGCTCCTTTGACAGATTGTCCTTGTTCTTATCAAAATCGAAGAACTCCTCCGGAATGGGGTCTGCTGTTGGCTCGTCTTCAGGGTCATGGTATGGCTCGAGATATGGATGCTTCAGCGCGTCCTCCACGCTGATACGCTTAACCGGGTTGAAGGCAAGAAGTCGCTCGAGGAGGTCGAGGGCAAGGTCGGAGGTCTTCGGGAACATAACCTTCCACGGAATCTTCTTCTTGAAGGGCAAACTCCTAATGTACTCCCTCGCTCGCCGAGATTTGATGCCGTAGTAGTCTTCCATGGTTGGTGTGCCCAGAACATCCAATATGAGGGTTAGCTGGTGGTGGTAGTCCTTGCCTGGGAAGAGTGGCTTGCCACTGAGCATCTCAGCCAGAATGCAGCCAACTGACCATACGTCAATGGCCTTGGTGTACTCTTTGAACGTGAGCATAATCTCTGGTGCACGATACCAACGAGTGGCCACATATTCGGTCATGAAGCCTTGGTTGTCTTCGGTGCTGGCAGCGGACCGTGCGAGGCCAAAGTCGCAAACCTTAAGATCGCAATTAGCGTTCAAGAGCAGGTTTGACGGCTTCAGATCTCGATGCAAGACATTTGCCGAGTGCATGGCCTTGAGTGCGCGAAGTGTCTGATAGATGAAGTACTGGCAGTGATCGTCTGACAGTTCTTGTGTGCGAATGACGCGATGCATGTCGGTCTCCATCAGCTCCTGAATGAGGTAGACTTCGGAAAAGCTCTCATAGTTGCGTGGCTTCTGGATGTCGAGAATGGAGATGATGTTTTCATGGTTGAAGTAGCGAAGCAGCTTCATCTCTCGCAGTGTCCGCAAGCAAAACATGGAGTGATCGAAAGGAGTGATCTTCTTGATGGCCACCTTCTGCCCGGAAGGCTTGTGCAATGCTGAGCACACCACACCGTACGCTCCCTCACCGACCACATCTTGGATATCGTACTGCTCGGAGACGTTGAAGCTGATCTTTCTCGAGCCTCCCTGGGAGGGCGGCGCTCTCGACATGTTTTGCGGTAGTGTATGCTGCGAATCAAAGAAGAAGTGGTGCACGAGCTGTTCGACAGCTATCGAGGGAAGAAACGATGTGTTATTTGTGCTTCGAAGTCCGCTGGAGGAAGGCGCGATCGGATGAGAAGTCAAGAAAGCTCGTTCGGCCAATGGTGGTGTCTAGCAAGTGAGTCGTGTGGGAGACGATGATTCTGCTCCTGTGTTACAAAGTCAGCCGCAATGTCCGAATTCGTCAATGGCTATCCTTTGAGCACAATGCCCTCCTTCGCTGCTTTGACTGGAATGTGTAATGTCCATCACAACGCTCCACTGGTCTGCCACGTGCTGTCCATGCACAAGGGCACCGCATTGGTCGATAAAGTATATGATGCCTTGCTGTTTGCTACCAGCCAGCCACAACGGATTGTGCGCCCTCACGTACCTCCTGTATCATGTACTGTATTTCTCGTCTCTACGCGCCGCTGAGGGTTTTATCTGAAGCTGTCAAGGGTAGGCGAATCGATCGTGGTTGCGTGGATGGGAGGCGGATTAGGTGGGTTTCGTGAAGCTGCAGAGTTGAACAGAGGATCAGTGCTTCTCCTTAGACCTAGTCTCGGAGGCTCGTAGGTGGATGCAGTGACACTGCAGGTTATATCACTTACCCGGGAGTCAGTGCTAGCCACGTTCAGAGCCCCACGCTGCCGCGAGTCGTCTGGTAGTTCTACCAAACAAGTAGTGCGAGATGGATCAAATGCTAAACATGCGTCGCGAGGTAATCTCTCGTCCTGCGCCTTGGTCGAAGGAAGCTCTCAGGTCCTCTCTGCTGTGTTGTTTCAGAAGCGCCAGCAACAAGTGCTGCTGACAGGAACAGCCGCCACGGATACGCTGTTCGTGTTCGATTGGCGAAGACTGCTGAGCAAGCGCCCGGACCCTATGTGCCCCTCTGTCTCCGAGTCTCTCTAAAGTCCGCAACCCCTGCGCTCGAGACTGATTCGCCAGACATCCACAACGACCTCCTTCTCATCTCACATCCGTCTCGACACTCAATCACGCATCTCAAACTTTGTCTTGCGGTGCTACGCTACATCATCAGGGCACGACTACAGCACTATGGACAGGCTCGCAGTGCAGCGAGGCGCTCGGCACACTGAGACACTCGCACAGGGCCCTTCGACGTCTCAGCCTCAGGAGAGCACCACGACTCGTTTCATGAGTCCGATTTGGGAGAGAGAGCGCTACACATCGAGCAGTGGCGCGATCCTGAGCTGATGACATGCGTGTTCGATGGTGAAGCTCAGCTCAGCGAAGACGTGGTTTCATTTCGCCGTCAGTAACGCTCGATCAAGCAGAGGCTTTCTTTTTAATGATGTCCGCCGCCCTTTCCGCCAAAGCATACACCGTTGCCGTAGGGTGTCCACCAAGCTCGAATGGCACTACACCGTTATCCACCACACGCACGTTTTCCGTTCCATATACCACGAGACCGCCATCAACTACACCGCCCCACGACCTCGGAAGCATAGCAGTGGCACCAACTGCGTGCCACCCAGCTCGAAAAGTCTCACCAATCCAATCTTTCCACTCATCGTCGTTGGCATTCTTACTGACCCTATCATATCCCGGTCTTCGCTCGACCGTAACCTCATTCTTCAATGGGCTAGTGGCAAACATCTTCCTCACGTACCTCCCGCCCGCGATGTGAATTTTCCAATCATAATCAGCCATGAACCAGTTCGGATCAATGACAGGAGCATCCCCAGCGGCTCGAGCATTGGAACCTGAAATATGAACGTTACCACGGGACAGTGTGATCAGAGGCCACCATTGCAGCGTGAGCGTGTCATCGCCCTGGGATTGGGCACCGAGGAGTTCGATGGCCGGATTACCGGAATTGAAGACGAGACTGCTCTGCGTCTCCAAAGACTTTTGGATCTGAGCCGCAGACAAAGCGCCATTGATACGGTTGGAGATTTTCTTCGCAAGAGTCGGGATGGCAGCAGCGGTCCTGGCTCGCAGAGCATCGACGCCCTTTTTGTCCAGCACATCCTCCACTTTGAGATGCCAGATATCGGGCGTTGTGATCTGGTCATTGCCAGGAGTCTGAAACTTGATCTGGCTACTGTCGCTGCGATTATAAGTGAGCTGACCTTGCATCTGGTCTTGGAGGTTCTCGCCGACGCCTGGAAGGTTGATTCGAGTTTTGATGCCATACTTGGAGAGGATGTTTTTATTGCCAACGCCGGAGTACTCAAGGATGCCTGAGGAGCGGTAGACACCAGCAGAGAGGATCACTTCTTTCTTGGCCTTGATGATCTTCTCGTCGTTAGTGCCGTCAATGTCGGCAACTATCACACCTGAGGCAACGTACTTCCCACCACTCTTGCCATTGGCCCAGGCGATGCTCAGGCATTTAGTCTTTTGCAGAAGCTCGAGGTTAGTGCGGTTCGCGACAGGTGCGTAGTACCCGTCTCGTGCCGTCCAGCGAGTCTGTGTTGTGCCACGTGGTGCAACAACAAATTGAGCAGGATAAGTAGAGTACCCATGGGCGTCACCACCGTTGTAGTCGTACTTGTGAGGAACTCCCAACGCCTTCGAAGTATCTTCCAAAATTTTGAAAAAATCCCCATTGAGCCGAGCTGGGAAACTAACGGCGGTAGGTCCCTTCAGACCGTGGAAGTCCTCATTCACGGTTTCTCCGGCCTCCTTCTCTTGTTGAGTTGGAGGATAAAGCTTCTCCGATTTCTTGTAGTATTCGAAGAGGTTGACCCAGGACCATTCGTTCTTGTTCACCTTACCCCAGGTGTCAATCTGGCTGGCTTCTGGACGAGAGTAGACCTTTCCTGCAGCAGCTCGCGTTAGCACTTGCCAGATCAGAATGTTTGGGTAGCAGCCATACGAACCGTTAATATTTGTGCTGCCACCTACCCACCTGCCGGCCGGACAAGTTCGAGTCCCTCCGCCGGCGTAGATCTGTGGCACTGTGGGATAGTCCCAGTTGTTAGGGAAACCGCCAGGATCTGCGCCTGGAGCCACATCGGCACCGGCTTCGACAATGAGGACGTTAACGCCTTCGTCCTCGCTCAGTCTGTTGGCGACTGTAAGGCCCGCTGTCCCGCCACCACAGATGATATAGTCGTATTCTCTCTGTTGCTGAGCAGAGACGAGCTCTGGCAAGAGAAATGCCGATGTGGCAGCGAGCTGGAGTAAGGAATGCATCATATAAGAGTGCAGGAAACCTCACGGATTACATACAAGTCGTGCTGCTCACACTAAGTATGGATCGCGAGCAGCAACGGCATCTCATTATATACTTCCATTCCCTGAACTCTAGGCCGGTCTTGAGCAGACATGGTTTATACATGATGGCTGAATCGCGGCCGTATTACCCCAGAGTAGTCTTTTTACATCCTTGCCCATCGAGTCAGGATGTCATCCTCCAGGACACCAATATCTTCTCTGCGAAATGCTTTTCTGATGTAGTCCTCGTGATTGCGGTGGTCGCCTTTCCCCGAAGCCTGGCTTACAGTTTATGTCCTTTCATCTTTTGAAGCACAGCCTTTGAAGCCAACAACTATTGTTGGATGGCAGCCCAAATGACGCCAAGATGTTAGTCAAAGTATGTAATGAGATACGAGCGATCAGTAAGCACTATATATCTATTCTGATCGCAATTCCCAAAAGCGATCTATGCAGCGATATTGGCACAGTGTCGACATCGTCACATCATGCTGCCGCGGTGTGCCGCAATATTGTCTTGGCTATGATGAGCCATTCCGCTGATTGTGATTGGGCCAGAAGTCATTCCTACAGCGACCTCACATGGGACACTTGCCTAATCGCGGATGCGCCCATGCTGCACATGCGCTCGTCTTGCTGAGCGTAGTCGGGGCATCCTATTGGTGTTGTGAGACCAGAGTCGCTGCCAAACTCCAAAGATTGCTTCTTTATTACAGAGGTGTGAAGTGTCGCCATTCGGATCTGAGGACAAGAAGTCGCATAATGTTGGAGTGCTGTCAGTATCGTACAGTATTACCGCGAGCGGGGTACAGATTCCTCTTGTGGCCCCACAGCCTTGCAGCAATGAGCTGGTTATCCTTTTTCCACCGTAACATTTTCGCTACGTCCTGACCCGATATATGTCTCGTTCAATCACAGCTACCGTCCTTCCAGCCAGTCCGCCATCGCTCTTGCCATCTGTTACAATCAAACTCTTTCTTGCCAAGCTTGACGTTCACCGCGTTGTGCGCCTCACACATCCATCGTCCAAACTCATCTCTGTCACTCACTCTGGGCTCATTGCCATCTTTCATCCAAGCTCTAAAATCATCGGCGCATACCCAGCACGGGTAAAACTTGCCAAACAGGCTGATGAACTGTTTCGTCTCGACTTGCTGGGTGAAGGAAGGTCGTTCCGGGTAGTTGGCCGCCATCGTATGTAGCAGCGTCCATGTGGATCTTCCAAGCTCTTCAACATCTGGCGGACAACCCGATGGTTGCGCTTGAGGAGCAGGTTTCGCTTTGGAGGCTTGACCCATCATCATTTTCCATGATGCAGAAGAGGTGCAGGTCCGGCAACTTAATGCGCATCAGTGTCAGCACTAACACTTCCAATGGCGTCTTGATTCTCGCAAGAGCGTACGGCTTGCCATCAGGTCCAAGCACGACACCTTTCGGCGTTGGCTTGGCCTGTTCTCCTTCATGTTGAGCGCGTTGTGCTTGCTCAGGATCTACCAAAGTCTGTCCGTCTGGCGAGACTCCCGTCATCTTCTGCACAGCACAAGCGAAGCGCGACAGGATGGGAAAGTCGAGCTGTGTGACAGGCATCTCTCCATCTTCCCGTCGAGATCTGACAGATCCACTCTCGACAGGCCTGAGGCCCGCGATGAAAGTGCACGGTTATGGTGGATGACGAATAAGGTTCGCGAAGCGTCATATCTGGGTAAACATCGGCTCACGACCTTGGAACCGATAATGGCGGGAGGATGCAGCTTCCCTTGTGTAGCTTCAGGCACCATACTTGAAATCAGCAATACAATGGACAACGTCACAGACAGTCTGAGAGACCTCAAACTTGACCAGATCCCGGTGTACCTTCTTAAGACGAAGTCGGCACCATCAGACAACTATGAAGATCACTTTACCGACCTCGCCGGTGGAAAATACAAGCCTATATTCGTGCCTGTCCTGGAGCACGAGTTTCGAGATGACACGCTACGCAAGCTTCGACTTTCAGCAGAACGTTTCGCTTTTGCAGGTGGCAGCGAAGCAACAGCAAGACAGACAGCTACCAACAACCCAGCTAAGCGATATGGTGGCATAATCTTTACATCTCAGCGAGCAGTCGATGCCTTCGCCACGGTGGTAGCTAAGCTCGATCCGTCAAAGAGGAGCTCACTTTTTGACTCAGCAATGCCGCTCTATGTCGTGGGCCCAGCGACCCAGAAGAGTGTGACGTCGCTTGGCTTGCCTTGTCCAGTCCTCGGCGAGGAAACAGGAAATGGCGATGCATTGGCGAACTTCATACTGCAGCATCACAATTCTTTACCAGCAGAAGTCCATAGCCTCAACGGACGCAAACTGCCATTGCTTTTCTTGGTCGGCGAGCAACGCAGAGATGTGATCCCGAAGACGCTGCAGTCCCAAGATCTACCGCCGTCGCAGCAGATACCAGTGCAAGAAGTGGTTGTCTATGAGACCGGCGAGATGGCGACTTTCGAAGAAGATTTCACCGAGCTTCTAAAGGCCGCTCGGGTAGCGAAGGTAAAAGAACAGTGGGTCATCGTCTTCAGTCCGCAAGGTAGCGAGGCCATGCTCAGTGCGTTGGGCTGGCTCGACGAGAAAACCGGGCAATACAGCGCTGGAAGACGAGAGATCATGTCTGGACCCGTAAAGACCGGAATCGCAACCATAGGGCCAACAACCAGGGACTTCCTCGTGCAGAATTTCGGATTCGAGGCGGATTTCTGCGCCGCAAAACCGAGTCCTGAGGGCTTGAGCGATGGCATTTGCGGCCATCAGAGTACGTGATTTGATCGTGAGCATTAGAGATATCCAGGAAATCGATGTTCATAACTTGTGCTATAGATAGCGCATTGTTTCGTCTTTGACCGATCGAAACAACATCACGCAATCCCCTCAATCGCATCGAAATCCGCTCGACTTATCGGCACTGCTATGGAATGTCAACCAAGGAAACTGTCTCGCAGATGTAGAAGCGTAGCGATGGTACTGCATGTCACTGGATAGTCTCCGAAACGAGCTTGGACTTCCTGGCCGGTAACTCTTCTAGAACAAGCGTAGCATTCTGGCCCTGTGTCCACCGGGCCATGCGATTGTGGGGTTGAGCGCACTCTCGCCGATATCACTCCCCGATTGTCCGATTGAAGCGACACGCACACAGCTGTGAGAACTGCAGCGCAGCGTTGCCGGTACAGATAGATGATACTTTCACCGCTCTTTTCTACAGCATTTGCGCCTCATTGTTGCTGCACGATAGCACCCTATTTCTGCATAGCGAACCGTTATGCATCGGGATCAGCCCGACTTTGATTGGAGCCGGCAACGTTTGCAGGGGTGTTCCTCAAGCGCGTGCGCACAAGCCACACGGGTCTCCAGCATCAAACGAACATTAAAACCCTGCTGTCCACGGCGGCGGTCGGCGATAGCATTTCATGCTTCACATCTTGTGATCATGACTTCACTTATCTTCCCCTGGCATGGGTTCTGATCTTCAGTATAGAAAGCGCTGAACTTCTCACAAGTATCACTACTACTCAATTAAAAACTGTGCCTCTTCTGGAACATATTAGCCTTGCCAACGGCTGTATCAACGTCCATTAAACCTTCGCCAATCTGTGTCGGACCCGCACAAGCCAAAAGGAACATCGCCCTCCGAACCTTTTCTGGCAAACGATACGTTCACGCACTTGTCATACCACTCTTTTGCTTGGACCAGCAGTTATATATCTAAAGAGCTGTCGCCACAAGGGTGATCTCGCTCCATTCACCGCAGCGGGTTGCATCAGCAACAACAACTTCCGGAACGATCGACGTTTGTCAGCAGGTGAGTATCTACTGTTGACATCGTCGCCAATACCGCGCAAATAAGGACACAACGGACCAAGCTTTGGCGGGAGAACGAGTTCTCCATTCTGCTGCTTAGCCCAAGAAGAATCGATACAAGGCGTTACACAATAGATACCACCAATCATGGGTCTCGTAGACAAGCTTCGCGCAAAATACGACATCTATAAATTGGAGAAGAAGTACACACGACGAGATAAGCGAACCACGTTTTACGGTAATGCAACGTACGTTGATGGTGAATATCAATACCGTCCTCCGCCCGTGAGCACAAAGTCTTCGACAAGCAGTTTCGGCAGTGGATTTGGGAGATCGAACGGGGCCAAGAGGAAGTCGAATATGTTCTTCTAGTCAACCAACCAAAAGGCCGGCCTGCAGTTGGAATTGGATGGTGTGCTACATGTGCTATGGAAGTACTTAGTGCTCTAGGGGGAACGAGTCGCAACGGCCGCGAGGACGGCCATATCAGCAGGCTATGGGAACCGATCTGGCAGAACAGACGGGCAGCCTACATGAACAGAATTACGAGCAACGCTCTGGAGTGGTCCTTGTAGCTTGACAGGTCAAGACACGGTCGAAGAACTGCGACGAATATTCAAGCGAGGCTTCGAAATGGCCTGATCGCTATCTGGAGGTGAAGTTACGGACTGCCGGCGGGTGAAGGAGAGGGAAGCATGTCATTTCATGGCACACGCTCAGTACAGCAACTACGACAGTCATTCAGAAGTCTCTTTGTTTCATGATCGATATGTATGAAGAATTGCAAAGTTATAGGTTTCTAGGCTAGAATATTGAAATGTGTCAAGACGTTCAAAAACTCCATCTGGTGAGCAACCAGCGAGCACCGCTGACGAGGGAGGAAGTATTCCCACCACGTGTGCCGCTGTGCAGCATCGAGAAGGTCTAAATTATAGCAGAGGTTGTTCTCGACTTTGTCAAAAAGCTTGCGAAAGTTACGATGATCGATTGCGTATTTAGTCCGCAGAATACTTGGTAACGTGAAGATGTTACATTCCAGAAGTCCGTTCCACTGGCACCTCAGGCTGCCAAGTTAGTGCTACTGAAGCTTCAAACTTGAGCTGCTCCAAACATTCAATGTTATCAAACACATCCTGCGTCTCTTCATGCAACATTGCGACAGAGCCGTACGACGCGCTGCGCATACATGCATCGCACATAATGCCTACAGTCCTCTCAGAGCCCTGCGAGCCGCCTTCGGCACAACTGCATGCCGCCAGAGCGATGTTGATGCACCGAAAGTCACATTCACGCCAAGTGACCAGCTCAATGCGCCCTCGCGCCCCAAAGGCGCACCTTCCTCCGTACCAAGGACCGTGGAGGTCTCTCCAAGACTGAATTGGGACGAGAAAATAGCCAGAATCAGAGATGGAATAGCTCAGCTCAACACTCGCGATGGTCGAGCGCGGCTAGCTGCGATGGACAACAAAAGTCGTGAGGCGCTCAGGAGACAGTTTGAATACGAACCAGTACCAGTAGTGCCAGTACGACATTTAGGGACCGCCCCGTCAGAAAAGATGCCAATACCTTGGGCAGTGACACTTGAGCAACGATCGTTCTCCATGAAGGGACGCGATCTACTGGCTATGGAAATCCATCGATTTGCCCAACATATACAGCCTACAGCAACAGAGAGAGTCGCACGACAAGCCATCGTGGACGAGCTCCTGGAATTCATGACTGTTTTGCAAAAAGATGATGTGCTAGATTTTGAGCTCTTTGGGTCGGAAACGACTGGCCTCGCGCTGCCCTTGTCCGATATCGATATTCGAACCTGGGACAAGACGGGAGACAAAAAGGACCGGATGCGCAGCCGCGAGCAGATGAGACGCTTGTTTCACGAGATGCAAGATCGAAGCGATAAATATGTCCTCTGCACTTTCCGCTACCAGGGCGTATATCCCATCATCAACTGTCAACATCGCGAATCTGGAATCGCCATACAAATAGTCTTCTCAGAGACATCCGGTGGCCAAAAAGAGCTCGTCACAAAATACCTCAACGAGCTCCCAAATCTACGCCCTCTCTTCTTCGTAATGCGCACATTCCTCGCGACCCGCGGCTTACTCGACGTCTACTACGGTGGACTCGGTTCCTACGGCACTTTTGTCGCGATTCTCGCGGCCCTGTTACGTAGACACAACATCACCTCGCGGATCGAGTCACCATCAGGTGCTCTGCTACGGGCTCTGAACTTCTACAGACACCTCGACACATGCAGACACGGCGTGACCATCCATCGCAACGCTAGATTCATGAAACACGACCCGGCTCCGCACTTGAAAGCATACGAAGAAGCCGCAATGCGACGCGGCGACCCTATCAGAGCAGGACTATGGTCAATGTGTCAGAGAAAAGAATTGCAGCCTTATTTATTAGCTCTTCAAGATCCCGCCAACCTGAAGAACGATTTGGGCAAGAAGACGCATTCAATACAGCATATCGTGCGATCGGTGGAGTGGGTGAGATTTGGAATCAAGTTGAACCTGAGGAGCTTTGATGAGTGTCACGCGCGTAGCGAGCATTGGAAGCAGGAATCGATCCTAGTGCCAGTGGTAGGTCGATGTCATGAAATGTACGATGGTTCGAGGATTAAGCTGGAGCAATATGGGCGGAAAGTCATCGAAGATCGCAAGAAGCAGTATGCGCTCGATGAAGCTAAGCGCAATAGTCGGGCGGAGGCGCCCATGGAGTACGGCTGGTAGATGAAGCGCATGGTGTGGCAATATAACGTTGAGGAAAATTACGCCAGCTCTTTGGCATATAGCGATTCTTTCTACCTTCGTGGTTGGCATGTGGCATGTCTCCCTGAACGTCTCGGTCTCATGCATAGGTAATCTTGCACTACGCCTCCTCTATTATCACGATAGTCTCTATTGCTCCCAGAATTCAGAACAGTGCACCGATGCTATGCATGTAGGTAAGCAGTGAAGCAATGCAACAAAGCAGGGTCAATCCATCAATGCTCCTTGCTCCATCCTGTAGCGTTAAAACCAGTCTATAGCCTCGAATCGGACACGGAGCCATCGACTATTGCGACAGCACCAGCATTGCCAGCATCCGTAGATCCGTTGAGCAGCGCAACGACGGAGATTACGTCCGACGGCTCGAGCAAGTGCCAAGTTGCAAGAGTCTGCTTGGTCTTGGCGCCGACCGTGACTGAGAAGCGGTGCTCTTCGGGAAGCTTGGACTGGCGGAGCGAGCGGAACATGTCTGTCGCAGTCAGTATATTGCTTCAGATCATCAAGTCAGGATGGTGGCTCACCTTCGTCTGTGAAATCATCACCAGCGCAAAAGACAAATTCCGGCGCATCTGAACCATACTCCTTCACGAGTCGCTTCGCAATTTCGCCCTTGTTTACGAATCGTGGTCGAACCTCAAGGTTAGCTTTGCCGGTCATGACTTCCACGTCCCATCTCTTCACCACAGTCTGCTCAAGATGTTTCTGACATTCCCGGGCCATGTACGCACCGTATTCGGGATCCGCACGACGATAATGCCAAGTGAGTGCGATCTTCTTACGCTCAATGAAGCTGCCCTGAGTGCGCTCCGAGTAGTGGTTGAAAACCTTCATGACTTCATTCTGCCACGACATGTCCAAAGTCTCGGTGAGGTTGACCCAGTCACGAGAGTTGGGATCGCGCATGAAGGAGCCGTGCTCAGCAGATAGACCTAGTTCTGGGATGTGTCCCATCCACTCGTCCAGGAAAGCTTGGTCGCGGCCTGAGATGATCCAGACTTGGTTCCTGTGATCAGATGCCAGAGTCTTCAGTGTCCGAATGACCCTATCAGACGGGATCGCAGACTGTGGGTCTTTCACAATGGGAGTGAGCGTGCCGTCGTAGTCGAACATGAAAAGACGGCGCTCGGCAGAGCGGTATTGTTTGAGCAGCTTGGTCCGGTCAAGCACCGGCGTTGCAATTGCCTGGTCGTATGAGCTCAAATTGGTCAATAGTCGCTTGACGTAGTTAGTCGTCCAGGCTTGTACGGTGTTTGTGGTAACGTGCTTATACAAGAGCTCGTGCTTTTCACTCTTTTCTTGTTCCGACATAGTGAGGGCAGTGTTGATTTCTTCTGCAGTTCCACCAAGGTCCCAGGGATTGATGTGTATGGCATTTCCAAGGCTTCCAGCGGTACCTGAGAACTCGGAGATGATCAATGGACCGTGGTTGTCTCGTTGGCTGACAACGTATTCGAGAGCAGTCGTGTTCATGC
Organism: Passalora sequoiae; assembly: GCA_013248845.1. Taxonomy (NCBI): domain Eukaryota; kingdom Fungi; phylum Ascomycota; class Dothideomycetes; order Mycosphaerellales; family Mycosphaerellaceae; genus Passalora; species Passalora sequoiae. Next base: position 254,448 of record WSQC01000044.1, on the reverse strand, counting down.
CGTCGCGTACACTAGTAATGAGACCGAGATCTGCGATGCGGAGAAGGGCGAAATATTCTTCTTGAGTCAAGTACTGAGGATAGTGCTGAACAGGAGTGAAACTGAGTGAACCAAAGGAGCCGTTGATTCTGGCCACGAGCTCAGAAATCTTGTTGGCAGTCTTGTCGCCCTTCTCGTCACGCTCCTCAATACTAGTGGGAGACGTTACCTGAATGAGAACGACCTTGTCGTGCCACTCTGGGTGGCGCTCAAGAAAGATCTCGTATGCTTGCAGCTTCTGTGCCACGCCTCTGACGGTGTCGAGTCGATCTCGGCCGACGATAATCTTCTTGCCCTCGTATAGTTCTCGGAGCGCCTGCATCTTCTGCTCGACCCCAGGTGAATCGAAAGCGGCTTGTGTTGTCGCTTCCGTATTGATGCCAATTGGGAACACGTCCACGGGAACGTGAGCGCCGTAGGCATCGACACCTGCGCTAGAGGAATCGAAGCCGAGGATGCGAGTACAGCACGATGAGAAATGACGAGCATAACTATATGCCTGGAATCCGATCATGTTGGCTCCGAGTACACCCTCCAAGATCTCCTTGCGACGAGTCAAGCAGCGATAGTACTCGCTACTTGGGAATGGTACGTGGAGAAAGAAGCCAATGTAGATGTTCGGTATCCGTTGCCGCAACAAGCTTGGAAGGAGCAATAGGTGATAGTCGTGGATGAGCACAATATCACCCGGCTTGTAAGTACTGATTATGGCATCTGCGAATGCTTTGTTCATTATGTAATAGTCAGCCCACGCCCTACGTAGGCCACGACCGTCAGTAGGCTCGTTTTGCTTGTAGTGAAAAAGCGTAAACAATTCATGCTCGCCGTATCGACGCCACCGAGATTGGTTCCGGAATGTGGCCACTTCATTGTCGTCGATTTCGTCCCAGAGCCAGACCGGTGCAACCTGTCCACCTTGTTGCTGCTGGAGCTGCTTTTCGAGGTTGCGGCGGTCTGCCAGAGGAACGTGTAGCTCGGCAAGCTCATTCGGCTCAATGGGCTTTTCGCCACGCTTAACAGGTATAGGTGCCGATGCTTTATTGAGTGGTACAGTGTCCATGGAAGTCATGCCATTAGTGTGATTAGTGGGCTCACCTCCTGTTGAAGCACGATCTATCTCGCCAGTCCAGCCAACAAGTGTATGCTTCCAAGGCGATTCTGGTGAAGAGAGGTAGGAGAAAGAATCGAATAGGGCGGAGGTGCCTCTACGAGCCTGGAGCTCCTAACAACTCTGTTAGCTTTCAGCGAGACTTGGTCAACATGTGCCACCCACCCATTGCCCCGTAGTCGTGTAGCCGATCTTATAAGGCACACAGCAGGTAGCGCTGATGATGCTCCCGCTCAGAGTCAGGTTAGGATGTGTAGCATGTGGATCAAAGGACTGCAGCTCCTGTTTCGACGCGGTCGTGCTTGTAAGACTTAGGCGTCGTAGTAGCTCCTCAGCGTTCCGGGCACCAGCTGCAGCGCCTGAGGGCGAGTCTTGTCGACCGGTATCTCCATTAGCACCAATAGCTTCGAGTACATGCTGCGGAGGGTTCCGGGGAAGTCCGTAGGTACCTGCTCGGGGTGGTTCGAAAGGATTCCTGTCTTCGTTGCTGACCGTCGGCGTGACGGGGTTCTGCAAAGCTCTGTTCTCCTCGCTTAGTGCCGGGTTGACAGTCTCCTGCGTTGGAGCAGGAGGTTGCGCATTGCCAGACATTTGCCAACCGTGGCGGGCGAGACACTGCTCGTGTGCTTCCCACTGCATCGCCAGAAGTCAGTGACACTGTTGATGACGCTAACTGCCGCTTCGGATCTGCCACGACTCGCACAGCAGCTGCGGTCGGAGCTCCCGACATGGAGCGATGGGAAGAAGTGCTGCAGTGCTGTTTGTCCGCGGTCTTGGCAGCAAACGCAACTGTATACAATCGTGCAAACATTGAACTCACAGCAATATAGTACTGCTATATTCAATGAACTATCGGTGTGCTTAGGGAATCAAGGCGGCGATGGGCTGCCGGAAGTTGAACTTTCTATGGCGGATTCGATCGTGAGGTGGTACACTTGAGCCGGAAAATGGCTCGATTGACAAACGAAGGTCGTGAAAAGTCGTGCAGGATGCGAGGCCGTTCAAAGTGTTGATATTTTGCGACGGTTGTGACCTCATACACACTACTGCACGTGTGTCGTGTATGTGATATCTGCGCCGAAGTTTGACCTGGGGAGAGTTGGTCGTTGCTTCCACGAAACGCTCGTTCGGCAGCCGGGATGGTCCGCTGCGCACGCGACTGCTTGGTGAGATGTGCAATCGACGGAAAGGACAAGAGCAACCTGATGTGGAAGTCGCTGCTAGAGCCATACAGTATACGCTACACATCTACTGCCCACTGCATCTATCATGCCATATGCGTATCATATGCGTCTCACGGCATCTCAACCAGTCTATGTCGTCTAATGGCCAAGCATGAAACAATGGGCGGTGTCCAGATCGGTCACTAAGGACAGGCAGGCTTGCTGGGCAGAATGGCAGCGACGCAATGGTTACCACGAACAATGCGAGTGCATCCTCGGTGAAAGTCTGATAGCTATCATCAAGTCGTTCCGCGCAAAGGCAGCGACGTAAGATCGTAAATGGAAATGATGGCCTTAGAAGTCCCATTGCTGCATTAACAGGGCTCCGAGTGCCCCACTATCATCAATACATCCCACTTCCAGCGCGCGCACTATCAAATTCTTGTATGCACTTACCCGAAACAACAGAATCGTACAGCGACAGAAACACTCACAATGGCAGACGAGGCTGTCGTCGGTAAGGTCTACGCTTCTCAAGCTGGGAATACGAGCATCAACTGACTTGTCTCAACCAGATTACAGCTTGAGCAACCCTGACACGTGAGCTCTTACCGCTCGCTACTGTACTTCTGCGACTATAGCTGACTGCACGTAGCCTCACCAAGTACAAGACCGCCGCACAGATCTCCCAGAAAGTCCTCGAGACCGTTTCAGGTCAGCATTGCCACACTCGACTGCCGAGACGGGATTCAGAAACTAAGATTTGACAGGATGGTGCACCGAAGGAGCAAAGATTGTTGACATCTGTCAGCGAGGTGACAAACTCCTCGATGAAGAAATTGCAAAGGTCTACAAGGGCAAGAAGATCACCAAGGGCATCTCGCATCCATGCACAATCTCGCCAAGCCCATACGTGACTCCCTACACTCCTCTCCTTTCGGACGCAGAGGAGGCATCGAAGACACTTGATGCAGGCGAACTAGTCAAGATTCAGCTCGGTGCACAGATCGACGGCTTTGGCTCGATTGTGTGCGATAACTTCCTGGTAGGAGCCAAGGACAAGTCTATCTCTGGCCGCCCAGCAGACCTCTTGCTCGCGACGCACTATTCCAACGAGCTCCTCCTCCGCATGATGCTACCACCAGGACTTTTGGCGCAGGGCACTGATGAAGAGAAGAAAAAGGCGCAAGCGGTGAAGCCATACAGCCAATCGAAGATAACACAGTTGCTCGAAAAGATTGCCAAGACCTACAACTGCACACTTGTAGAGAACACTACCTGCTGGCTGTTTGGCCGAAACGAGATTGAGGACAAGAAGAAGATCATCCTTGCTCCGGGCGAGGGCGTAAAGGGCGAAGGTCTGCCAGAGGTCGGTGAAGTTTGGGGTATTGAGGTTGGGCTCAGCATAGGAACCGGCAAGGTCAAGACTCTTCCAGAGAGACCAACGCTCCACCGCAGGACCACTACGACATACGGACTGAAGCGACCAAGTTCTCGTGCCACACTTTCTGAGATCCAAAAGAAGTTCGGCACTTTTCCATTCAGTTTGCGGCAACTCGATGATGAGCGTGCTGGCAAGGTTGGAGTAGTTGAGTGCGTGCGCGGTGGTGTAGTGCGCCAATACGAAGTGATCGGCTCAGCTGATGGCGAGCCGGTCAGCAGACTTTTTACGACTGTCGGTAAGTCAAGGAACGGGCTATTGGATTCGTGTGCCAATGGTGAGGCTACAACATCTTCAGCTTGCTGACCACTTGCAGCTGTCACAAAGAACGGCGTTCAGCGTCTCGCAGCGCCACCGAAGCACGATATCTCGCAGTGGAAGTCGGACAAGAAAATCACTGATGAGGAGATCCTCAAGATCCTCGAAGAACCACTGTCCAAGGAGGTCAAGTCCAAGCCAAAGAACAAGAAGAAGAAGAAGAAACCCGCGAAGAAGGCTGTTCCAAAGGAGGAGGAAGAAGATGACGAGGACGACGATGATGACGACGAGGACGACAGTGATGATGAATGAGGATTCTGCTCGCTATGAAGTTCTCGCTTCAGCACGATTCTAGGACCCTTCTGGTGCAAACGCCGGCTGCATGAAGCCGGAGCGCTCGGATTTCCGGGGTGGCAACTGCTCAACCCGTTGTAAAGGAGAGAGCCGAGTGACAGGCGGCAGTCCATGATTATAGAGTCGCACCAGACTTTTTCGAAGCAAGAAACACCGTAGCAAACGCGATAAGTGGCTCCGCTCACGTATGCGCAGTCTCTCTATTCCCTTATGTCGTTATGTAATGTGATTAGTGGTGATCGAATGTCGTAACAGTCCACCTGTGGGTCCGTAGCACGATCAACACTCGATTCTTGTCCTGCTATCGAAGTAGCAGTGGTAGACCACGACAAACACTCAAGCTTATTGTGTACGGCGCGATATCAGATTACGCTGTTGAATGTAATTAATATGTTCGACTTCCGAGACATATGAAGTGTTGTAAGAAACAGTATCCGATCCAGATCGGGGTGCGAGGCACTTCTGCCGACACTTTGAACATTGCATCTCTCCTTTCATAACGCGTCCTTGTCGCGAAACACGACGAGTCCTGCCATAACGAGGCATCGCATCGCCCTGGGTAACATATGCATCGTCCTGTGTGATATATATGCCGAGCTGACCTGTGTGTAGAGGCGTATGCACGACCGAGCTGCCATGGCCGGAGCTGTGAGAAACAGGGCTGTACTGGAAGAACCACGAAGGAGCAGCTCGCGTGGTCCGGCACAACAGGCACCACAGGCGCAGCGGCAGATAAATGGAATCGGGAAGCAGAAGATGAAGGCACAGACGTTCATGGACAAATGGGTGGAACCTTCCCTTGCTGCCCCGAAACCGAGTTATCAAGATCATGGCGCTGGACCGTACGGCGTCCTCGAACATATGCAGCCTCTTGGAGAGGTGCCTAACGCGAGGGTCAAGGCAAGAGTGAAAGGAGATGGGTCACGTAAATCGGTGCTAGGGCGAAGCGCTGCCGCTTTCGGTCCAGATGCTATGGAAACGCCTGAAGGAACACCTGCGCCTGGTACGGCTACACCACAGCCCCTCGAGCCAGTGTCTCAGCTGCCGATAGTCATCGATGATGAGAAAGATGGCGACTACGCACCGGCAGTGAACGGGAAGAAGAAAGAACGCTCGACACGGTCACGAGCCGTGAAGCGGAAAAGCGAGTCTGCGCCTGCGGCACCACCACCATCACCTCCCAAGCTTGAAGTTGACTCCAGGCCACGTGCGACTATGCTGTCACCCACTTATGAGGGATATACGTTCGAGTACGACGGCGAGAAGCTGGAACGTGTAGTAGACGCTGCCAAAGCACGAGCGCGAGAGGTGGGCAAACCTGAACTCGCCGATGCCGTTCACGAAATTTATCTCCAGAGCCTACGAGAGCTCAAACTCAGAGTACTTCTCGAGGCTATTCTTACCCAAGAAGCTACCACAGAGCAGAACACCGCGTTTCAGGAGTACGTTCGTGCTGCGAAAAAGAAACTCAAGGCCGCCAAGCTTCAAGCCCGGACACAGCCGACAAAAGCGAACGGAACAATAGAGGGAACTCCAATTGTCCATTCACCGGCACCCAAACTCACCTTAAATCCAGCGCCGTCTCACCGTCTAGAGCCTTCTTCTGCCATTCCATCAACAGAGAAAGCAGAACCAACAAAGCCTCGGTTATCACTCAAAGTCAAGTCACCGCATAAGGACACACACCGACTACATAATCAAGGAAAGATGTCTGTCTCGCCGAGAAAGCGCTCCAGTAGTAATGCGAGCGACTCCTCGCTCACGGACATGACCTCGAACGGCGGCGACAGCGACATGGAGGCTGGCGGTCGACCTAACAATGAGGCCGCCGCTGGTCCAGCTGGCAAGCTCAACGGCATGAGAGGCAAGGACCACGCAGCAGAACGCGGCTCTCTTGTAGTCCCTGGTACGGGCGCCAAACGGTCCTCTGCAGAAGCTGAACTCGAGCAAGAGCGTGACCGTGAGATGGCCGCCAAGAAGCAGAGGATGAGTGACGGCGTCAAACGCGATTACGACTCTCAGGAGAGCAATATTCGGCCGAAACTGAAGGCATCTGTCACGCGCATGCAGAAACCAGGCCCACCGCCACGCACATCCGCGACGCTCGAACCAAACAGCCGCGCAGCGAGTGCAAAACCCAGCCGTGCGCAGTCCATGGATCCTGATTCTCCACTGTCAGTTCTATCATCGCCAGCGACATCACGACAAAGCACGCCAAAAGTCTGGCAGGTTAAGCCGCAGCCAAAACAAAGGGCAAAAACGAAGCAATCGTAAGTGTTATCCCATCTATGCATCTGCTACCAGTGAGCCACACCGCGCAGCGACAGTCTCGTACACGTCAAGCAGACACACGTTGATGTGCCACGTGTTTGCTGGTTGGAATGTGCTCTCTGCGAGCCATCTGAACCGTGTGCTCGTTCACAACGCGGGGCACACAAAAGCAAGACTCGCACCGCAATATTGTTCGAGGATGCATTCGATGGTGACTGACTAGATATCTTCTCACCAGGCCAGAGAAAAAGCAACAGGCAGCCCTCGGTGGCATGTCAGGCGCTGGTGGCGCAGGTCGAGAAAGCCCAATCGGGGATGATGACAATGAAGAGGTAAGACAACGCGCAGACGCGCTAAATCTCGTCTTCCGCTTCCACACAACTTTCTCCCTGCACCAACACCCAGACACCCATGCATTTACCTCAGCGTCGTGTTTCATCGCCCTTCCTATTTCCCATTGTCGCAAGCAAAGACAAGCATGATCTGATACACATTGAACAGATCGGCTCTGAGAATCAAGACTACTGTTCTGCCTGTAACGGCAGCGGCTTTCTACTATGTTGCGATGGCTGTGATCGGTCGTTCCATTTTGAGTGTCTCGATCCGCCACTCAACGAAGATGCAAAGGAGCTCGATGAGCCATGGTTTTGCTACATATGCGTGGCCAAACGCCCCGTCGCTCTTGAATCGCCAGAGAAGCCCACACGTGGTCTGTTTGCACCGCTGTTCGGCAGCCTGAAGAAACGCAACCCGAAGAATTTTGAGCTTCCAGAGAACATTAGAACATTCTTTGAAGGCGTTGCAACTGACAAGAATGGCGCCTTCACCGAGTCTCTGAATCCCGGCAAGAGCACCAGGTACGCGGACGCCACGTTGAACTATTGTGCACCAGCTGACACACTTGCAGAAGCAAGCCAGGTTATACAGAAGAGCAGCCAAACTACTATCGAGAGCGCGACAGCAAGGGCAATCTGATATTATGCTGTTCGTGTGGCAAGGGCACAGTGAGAAGTCTCGAACAACCACGACGGCCTATGATTACCTGCGATCACTGCTCACAGCACTGGCATCTGGACTGTCTCAATCCACCATTGGCGAATCCACCAGCGCTCAATCAGAGCGGCAGGAAAGTCCATGACTGGATGTGTCCACTGCACATCGACCAAGACCTGCGTAAAGTGGACGTGTCTCAGCTCCACAGACACTTCCGAACCATCCATGTTCGCAAGCCGAAAGCTCCGAAAGTGCAAGAAACTGCACTCAGTCGTGGCTTCGTCAACAACGGTCTCATTGAAATCGCTGATGATGAGTCCGAGGAAGACGAAGATGAATTCACTGAAGAGGTCGACGAGGTCGAAGGCACAGTGACAAGACTGCCAGCTCAAGGCATCAAGCTTGACTTTATTGACAAAATCAAAAGGTATGCGTACATCGAGCTCATCGTTTTGGTAAGGTACTGACCCGACTACAGTACACGCATTCAAAAGCGTCGCGATGATGCAGCATACTGCGAACGAGCCCGTCTCGCCGCCACCGCTGCTGCAGCGACAGTCCCCCGCGCACTGGAGCAAGCCAACTTTGCCAAGCGGCCCTTCAACGAACAGCAGCTCGCTCTACAATTGACACAATTTGCGGGCAACAACCAGGACCTCGCTTTCGGTGAAGATCGGGTGGAAAACTTGGTTGGCACCTTAATTGTAAGTTCTCTTCTGCGTACCCCTTACCCTTAGTGCTTCGACATGACGTCAGCGACCCGGAACGAATCACTGATCGCGTATTGTAGGCTGAAGCACCATCTGAAGTCGTCGAGGAGATTATGGCAAACGAGAACAAGCCGAACTCTACATCATCTGCAGCTCCGCCTTCACCACCAAGCAGCGAACAGCCAGGCGAGCAGATGAGTGATGAGCACAGGCGAGAATTAGAGATGTTACGGACACTCATCACCCGGAAACTCGAGGGCGGGAAGGTCTGAATGGCAGTCTTGGATGCCAGGTGAACGGATTTCATACCTAACTCTTAAAGAAGTGCGCGTGGCACAATGTGTCTCGAAGAAATCTGCCGAAGCGTTCAGAATTGTTCCAAGGGCTTGCGGGCGAGGAAGCACAGCCACGTGATCACGAATCTAGCGCCATCCGCTCGAGCGAATTCTGCGACTCAGTGTGCAGCACACCACTCGTTCCGACAGTCTGATTGGGCAGTCTTCGCGATTGAACCGGCGATACAGCGAGCCTACAATAAACGAGCCCGCCTAGAATGTAACAAATACTGCACGACGGACGCGGAAAATGATCGGGAGGAGAACAGCATAGTGTCGTATTCTTGATTGCGAATGTGAACGAGAAGACAGTACCATGAACGCTCCCACACGATGAGCTGGAATCGTTTCGTGCTTGGAACGGAAAGGAACAGGAACGCATTCATTCTGCTCGTGCCTAGGCTTGGGTCAGGTATTGGTAGAAAGGTCTTGAGTGATGTGTAGAAGCCGTCAATTTCCATATCATCTTGTCATGGTCATGTGGCGCATCTCAAGTTCGTGCGTGACCTTCGAATTAGTGATGTGCTGAAGGCCCGAGGAAGGCATTGCAGTGCAGCCTTGTGTAGCAACGCGCCATGAACGAGAGGCTCTAGTGTCATGTTTGGGACGTCGCAGGTTTTCCGGTACATGTGATTATGGTGCCATGGTGATACCATTCTCCACACGTCTAAGGTTAGGCGAAACTGCTACACACTACCCTCTACACCTCCAAAGCTATGTGGAATTCCTACACCCAACCCCAACACTTCTGAGGCTATGCGGGTATGGTCATAGTACTTTCTAACCCTTCAAAACTAGGTGAAACCGCCACAAACCGTCGGCCATACCTCTGAAGCTATGTTGAATCACGACACACCACCTCCAATACCTCTGAGGCTATGCGAGTATGGTGAAAGTACTTTCTATATCTCCAAAACTAGATGAAACCGCCACAAGCCGTTTTCCATACCTCTGAAGCTATGTTGAATCACGACACACCACCTCCAACACCTCTATGGCTAGGTGGTACCACTCCAACCTACGACTGCCACGACGTCCTCTGGACATAAAAGGATCGAATCCCCTCGATAGACTCAATTCATTCCAGACATCAGCACAGCAATCAGATCTGCTCATCACTCGAATCTTCAAGAGCGTACATCGCTACGCCAACCAACATTCCAAGTAAACTGGCCTACATCGCCAACCACAACCCCAGCTAACAACCACACAGAAACCCCCAAGAAGGCAGCACGCCCGACCACCCCCACCCCAAACCCAACCATGAAGCTCTCCCTCCTCTCCCTCCTCTCCCTCCTCGCCACCACCGCCCTCGCCTCCGGCGACAACAAACCCTGCAAAATCATCTTCGAATGCGACGAACCCGAAATGGACCCCCTCTGCACCCACGCCAACATCAAAAAAGTCCTCATCCAAGCCTGCGAGGACCAAGGCGGCCACTCCCTCTACAAAAACGGCCAGCAGGACATCACTGCCGGCCCCAAACACGCTATTCGTCGCTCGTGGACGATTTGTCTTTGCGCTCATGGCGATATTGAGGATCATTCTAATTGGCATCGGTGGGGTGGGGGGTTGCCTTCGGGGTATGTTGATGTGTCGATTGGGCTCGGGAGTACGTTTGGGGTTTGCCAGGCTACTGGGGGTGGTGACCCGCCGGGGCCGTATGATCTTTACTAGAGGAGGGTAGATGATTGTTTTTTTGCTTTGGGAAGAAGGGAGCCGCGGGGGTTTGCTTTTTGTTGGGGGTGGGAGGTTTTGTTGATTTGAGATTTTGACGTGCTTTGATAGAATAAACGTGCGGGTAGTGAAGTTCGGGGTATCGCTTTTGGGTCGGTGGAGGTGGATGGTGGCAGGTGCTGATGTTGCTATTGCTGCTTCTTTGATTTGGATGGTAGATAGCTGAGATTTCAACAAACTCGCACGGCAAAAGGTTTTCGGTTCTTCTTGTTGACTCAATGTATTTTGCGAGTGTTCAATATCGAGAGTCTCATGCCGATGCCAGATCACGATATCCTCGACCTCAAAGCCAACATCATTACTACCCTGCCTCACCGGCAGCTTAATAACACTCGAACTCGATGCCAACAGCTGGAGTTGCTAATAGCAACGCGCCTCACAGTCTTTTCTTTAGCTCATGTGCGCCTCTTGTTGGATTTATGTATTTCTGACTGTGTGCAGCAGCATTGTATCCTCCTGTGTCCGCGGTGATATATCACTCAGTTCCATTCAAGGTGTCGATTACCACAACGGCCTGCTCGTGCCTGGTCTGGCGTCTGTGCTATAACAATCACACTTCGGCTTCGCCACTTCGAAAAGTGTCCCGCTGCATCAAACGATACCCTGGATAGTGCATTGGGAGGAAGAGTTCCAAGTGATGCGCATGCGCCCATGTTCACAGCTCTGGCCTCGCCACACGTCCTGCTGACAAGTACCCCCGGGCTGTCATGATCCGTGCTGGTAAAGACATCGCCAAGTCCGCGATCTGAGATTGAAACAGCAGCACATCATGCTTCCATTGATATATACAGAGCATCCGTACAATCAAAAGCCCCATCATCATCACGACAATAGACGCTAATGCTAATGCTTCGTCTGCCCAGCCAAACGTTTGTCAACATTGATAAGATGCTTCTTATTCTTCAAATGCACCTCAAAGTCCGGCACAACCGTCTCCGGTACCGCGGTATATATCTTACCCTCACAATCGTGACATCTGATACGAGGCAGGTACTGTAATTTCGTTCCTTCCGGTGCAGCATCTCCCGGCACAATGGTGGCTTTGACGATATTGCCGCCCTCGCCGACGGCATATGGTTTCATGAACGGGTCAAAGTGTGCATTCGGATACCGTTGTCTGAGCTGTTGCATGGCGTCCTCAAGCCACGGCGGTGGCGCAGGCTGGGAATTTTGTTAGTTCAGCTCGACGCCTTCCTCGCCAACAGTACTCTTTGGAGACTTACTGTAGGTTCTTCGCGACCAGGGTAACGGTCGATATCAACACCACCACGTGAGTCGTAGTCGACTTGAGGTTGAGTCTGTCTGACGGATGATTGGGCCCTTGAATGACTGCCATTGGGCTGTGGAGTATTTCGCGCTTGGGGCAACGCACGAGGCGTCATGGTAGGTGTACCTGTGCCTCCTCCTGTTGGCGTGCCTATTCTTAGTGCAGTGTTCGTTGGTGGCGGTTGTGATGCATATCCAGAAAGTGGGTAAGCAGCAGCGCGCTTCTTTGCTTCATACTCTGCCAGCCATGATTTGAACTTTGGTCGAGGTATCTTAAGTTTGACAACGAGCTTTTCGTCTTCATCGTTCAAGACACTCTCTTCGCGAAGCATGCTCTTGCGCGTTGATGTCCTCGTCTCTTGTGGCGGTGCAGTCAGAAGTTGCGAATCTGGTGTAGCAGATCTGCCATAGCCAGCTCGCATGTTGGCTTGAGCGGCGGCTGCAGCACCACGCATGTTCCTCGTGCGTGTTGTGCCAGGGTTCATGACCGCAGAAGGGGCAGGTGATTCAGCCTCTTCCTCATCACTATCGAGATCCTCGCTATCCATGTCTCCATCGGGTCTCGGATTGCGTCGACTACTTCTACCGCCGCGGCGTGTCTTGGGTATGCCTGTTGTCTCGAAGGTCTCTACAGCCCCAGGTATGACTGAATGCACAATGAGTGATCGCACTGTCCGTTGCCTGTCCTTGAGATCTGGAAGAGCCGGACCACCACGCCGATTGAGTTGTCGCTTTTGTGCTCTGTGTTCGCGCATCATCGAGTGCTCTGTTCGCTCGAGCTCTGCTTCACTCATTTCGTACATGTACGGGGTATAGTCCTTCTGCGTTGAGTGTGGCCTGAATGCGCTGTGTATAGGCCCAGACAGAAAGCCGTCCCTGAGCTCTGGATCCTCGATAGGCCTGCCATCGAACGGATGATTGGTCAGATATAAGCTCTTCGTATAGAGCTGACTTTGTTCGCGAATTGAATGCGCTATTGCGGTTGTGAACTCGCCGCTGAGCGCGTTCTCCCAGGCCATCTGCCGTGCGAAGTCTTCTGGTGAATTAAGTGGATTGTTGATGTCCCATTCAAACTGATCAATCAGTGTTATACGTCCAATCGTGATGTTGAGCTTGATTTGTATCCGCATCTCGTCGTCCTTGTGATCTTGATATGGCCTTCCGGGTTCCAATGGACCATCTTCTACAATGATGTGAGGATAGTAGTTCGTGACCTGATCCTGCATTTCCGCCAGCACCTGCTGCTTGATCTCGCGTGTGGACTCGGGCGGTAGCTTCAGATCCTCGATCAAGTAATCCGCGAAGACATCCTGAGAGATGAGCTTTTCGTGGAGATTCCAAGTAAAAGTGTCTCGTAACCGTAGCTTATCCAACTCGATGTCCAATCGTACCGGCACGAGCTCTTCATGTTGTTCAGCTTGTTGCTGGTTGTCTTTGCGCGGGAAATGGACAGGTTTTGACTTTCTGCCTTTTGGCGGTCCTCTATTAGAAGCGTACACAATCCGACTGCCAGTAGGCGAGTTGGTCATGCCATTGCCATATCCCATATAACCATAGCCGTATATGGAGCCCGGATGCTGCTTCTTGACCTGCGCGACTTCTTGCGTGTAGAAATCCTTCTCCATCTCCTTGTACCTGACCAGTTCTCGCGATCGATGCGCCTGGTCGTTCATCGCAGCGCCATGTAGGAGATCGCGCTGGATGTAGCGATCTAGGAGGATTGCATCGTGGGCCGATCGCGATTCATCGTACGCGCTTTCGCTCGTCGCGTTCTTTGGAGCGAATGGTAGCTGTGTGCCATCCCGTGATCGTTTCCTACTCAGTTGCGGCGCGCCATTGGTCTGCGCGAAGCCATTCGGAATATCTGATAGTTGTCCTCGGGCTGGCGCCTCGGTCGCGTTGATGCCAGCCGCGGTCATGGCTTCCTTGGCCTTTTGTTTGCCTTCTCGAATCGCGTCCGGTCCATCTGTATTTGAGCCCTGTTGCTGCTGATGATGGTTTACAGCATTGGCGGCGTCGTTATCGGGAGTGTGGACTGCGCCTGAGGCATTCTGGTTGGGCCATGGTGATTGCGCGGAAGGTGGTTGGCTGGCCGCCATCGTCGGATCGCAGGGTGGGGAGGGCAGCGACGACTGGGCGGGAGCGGGTTACGGCATCAAGACGGTGTACTATTTGTCGGTAGAGATCAGTAAAGGTCGCGGCAGCAGTGAGGTCACATGTCTCGAGGGCCATGGTGTCGCTCGTGCTACCGGTGCCGCGCGCGCAAAGCAGTGCGCAGGGCAATACGGCAGGAGGAAGCAAAGGGCAAAAACACAGAGCGCGTCGAGTGGGATGGGAAGGGAAGGACGTGTCAGAGGCAACACGACAGAGACTAAGGAGTATAGCATGGCATACCTAAAGCAAGAGAGCCTAGCCGATTGATGCGAGCGAGATAAATGCGGTCGCGCTGGTACAGTGATCGGGATAGACAAAGCTGCGTCCAGTGCGGAAAGCTGACAAGCCTTCGGGTAAAAACCAACTCACTACCTAAAGTCCTGTCCATGCTCGCCACCACGGTTCGATCAACATTGATGGTGATTCAAATCAATGGCCATTCGACCACGACAACAACATGGTAAACACCATTTCATTGAGCTCGTGCAGCAGAGAAGAAGGACGACACTTCAGTTACCGACCGGGTTTTCGGATAAGCAGCAGCACATGGAGGTTGGAATGAGTATTAGTGTATCTCATTAAGCGGTGGCCTGGCTGATGCCGACAGCTCATCGACTCATCTGCAAGTCCAGTAGTCGTCTCCTGGACCACTCAGCATCACTGCCCACGTGTGCGTCTTCCCGTCTTCACTGTCGTCTCCGTCTGGACTTGCCCTTGGTCGTCGTCGAGACGTCGTCATTTATATGTAACCCCCAAGCGCTCCTGTCGTCGAACAACAAGCGCACGCACACGCCTTGTTTCTTTGCTCATTCGTATTTCGGTATACCGATCATGTGCCCTCACAATCACGTGCACGCACGCTGTTCCCATTCGCAAAGCCAAGACGAAGCCACCGAGACCATGAAGAAGTCGTGACGAAGTACATTTTCTAGCGGTAGTAGTATTAGTAGTAGTATGTACGGGATCCTCGATCGACATGATTGACAACAGAGGAACGAGGTCCCCGCCATGTGGGCATTACCCAGGCAGGTACGAACCTCGCATGGCACCATCGCAGACGTGCCGAGCCAAGTGCTCGTGCCCCCCTGTAAGTCACTCTTGACTAGAACTTGGCAGATACGACTCCTCTCTCGCTCCAGTCGACGCAGTCAATTTCTACTGCTGCTGCTAACATCCGAGTCCCTTGCGAGATACTACTGCTGAGTAAGCATGCTAGCCATGTGGCCTCACGTGCATGAGCGCATACGGCCACATCCGGGCATCATGCATGGCATGAAGCTACTGCCTTACCTTCCATCCATTCGGGGTTTTCCTGGATATACACCCATTAGGAAGGAAGCAACATAGCTCGTCGGCGCGCGTCTACCACATAGGGCAAGAGGTACCCATCTAGATAAGCATCCGGTCCTTGAGATATCGCTGTCCACGCCAGTATGTCTCAGGCATGAGGTCCACTCATCTATCCGCTCTCAACAGGCAAAAGGTGACGTTGCGATATTGTTGCCAGAAACAACCTATGGCCATGCTGACTATGATCGTAATCGGCCCGGCCACACATCCTTACTGCTGAGGCAATTCAGCAGCTTGGACGGCAGCAGCAGAGCAGCAACGGAAAATCTCTGGGCCACACGCTCAATCGCTGTGATACGACGGGAGGGTCCTTAGTATGTGCACTGCCTTCGGTCTGGAGCATGCTAGACCTTCTGAATTCGTGCTCTTTCCACTACCAACGCTACCGTAGGAAGTACATACCAGCAGCAGATCCACCATAATAGTGAGTGAGAACAGACGGCAAGAGCGACTTGGCAGCAGTAGCTAAAAGTCATTCCGATATTCAGCAGTGCCAATTCACGTATCAAGAGAAATATGAACGTGTCCAAGATGTCTTTCTGCTGTACACTATTTATTGTTGACATGTGCAGTCGCAGAGAAAATGCGTCAGTCATCCTATGAAAGCACCGCTATCTATGCTGTCACTGAACCTCCCGTCGTGGTGGACTATCAGTTCCATTGTCACTTGACGAACACCCACCCCTTCTGTCCGTCCGCAAAGATCAGCTCCCTCACCCTCCCGCTCCACAAGGCAAAGGAACTGGTATAGCCTTGCCGGCCTGTTCCACTCCGCAGATTATTCCCAACTGCAGTATATATACATACCTTGAACACTACGCCACGTGAATATCGTTCGGTTGTCCTCCGCATTCTGTCATCAAGACCGTCAAAGGACGAGAGTCGAGCATGCAGATGCATCGTCGCAGCCATACTTTCAGTGCTGTCGTGCAGAACGTCACGAAGTGGTCTATAGCCTAGAGCAAGTGAGCCAGGGTATGATGAAGTCTATCTATGGAGCGGAGCTTTGGTGGTAAGTAGACTCGTGAACACGTGACTTTCAGCTCGGAGCTCGGCAAGGTACAGCACGAGGCGCAAGAAACACCATGCATACTCAGCCACGAAGGATCTCCAGCTGAAGACTGTACGGTCCTTTAGCGAAGGAGAACCACCGAATGTAAACGCAGACAGGGGGTAAGCAATCGCTGTCGCAACGTGCTCATTGCTGCGGAGTCCACCTCAAAATGCAAAGCCGTGACGTTTCTCTGGTGCCTGAAAAGCGCAGCCCCCCCGATTGTATGCATTGGATGCATGGTAATCTGCACGTGCATGCTGACTTTACCATGTGCTGTGCACGACTTACCCCATGTGGGCTTCTTTGCGCGCGCGACAACTTCTCTGTTTTACAATCCTCGCGCTGCGTTCTGCTGAGATGTATCGAAGCCACAGCATCATGTGCCATATGGGAGCTAAGGCAACAGGACTTGCTTGCTCGTGCTTCTTTGTGGTGGAAGCGAATCGCGGTCAGTATATATGTAGATTTGCTCTGCTGCAGGACTTGTTCAGTTCCTTAGCATAAGACATTCACAGACACAGACCGAACGTGAAGCTCCCACCAAGCTCAACGAAGTCGGCCAAAACATCTTTAGCACAAGTCAATTCGAGCAAGGCAGCACAATGGGCAACCTTGATTCCCGTGGCGGTCTCGCCGTAGCAGAAGTCGCCTTCTTCGGTCCAGCGTTCCTTGTTGGCATCGCAGTCTGCATCAAACAAGGCTTCCGGAAGAGTTCAGGATGGCTCTACCTGGTTATCCTCTCCGTGCTCCGCCTGATCGGCTCATCCACCACACTATACATGGAAACCCATAACGACCACTCCTCAGGACTGCAAGAGACAGCAGTGATCACGAGCTTCATTGGCACAGCTCCACTCCTCTTGGTTCTACTCGGTATGCTGGAACGGATCCATGCCGCAATGGAGCGCGAAGCGCTCTCGCCGAACATTTTCAGGCCGATTCATCTTCTCGCTCTTCTTGGACTGATCCTGGGGATTGTGGGAGGTGTGAAAGAGTCGAGTAGTGACTCGAACAGCTATGACGCCGGTCGAGACTGCCGCAAGGCTGGCACGATCATCTTCTTGGCAATATACATTGCCGAAGCGCTCCTCACTATTCTTACCGCCAGGCACAAGTCCTACATCGCAAAGGCTGACAGCAAGCTCATTATTGCCGGCTGTGCTGTGTTGCCCTTCCTGCTGGTCAGAATAGTGTACAGTGTCGCGGTCAGTTTCGGGGGTCCTGGCTCAGCCTTTTATTTTGGGAACGTCAATATTTGGATCTCGGCCTTTATGATGTTCGCGATGGAAGCTGTTTGCGTCACCATATACAGTGCGGCTGGCCTCTCGACACCCAGAGCTGTCAATTTTAACGATGTCGAAAGGGACGCGAGGCCAATATCAGCTGCTGATGGACGCTTCAACGGCTAAGACCAATCGCGACAACCATAACAGGAGCAGAAGAATATTAGTGATACTGAGCTACTCCCCATGTGATGTTCACTGGACCTAATGACTGGGCTTTGCACAAGGAGAAGAGTGCATAGGCATGCAGTCCCAGCATCGTTCCGCAGGTCGTGTTTAGGAGGGAGAGTGTAAATAGCTGTCTGTATTCATCATATCGTTGTCAACGCCGTCCCCTGCTAGGATTCTTTGAGCTGTTGTTGCCAGAGTACAATCGCCTTGATTTACTCTGTGAATCTGCGGTCGTGCCATGACCGTTGAATGCCTTCGAGGCTGTTGCAGCCCATTCAGCCGGTGCTCTGCAGGAGTCTGTCAGTGGTTGCTTCTTCAGGAGATCAGCAGCTACTGACTGTTCGCATATCTTCGTAAAGGCATTAAGGAGGGTCTAGAGAGGTCTCGTCAGTATAACGGACAGCTGAATGCTTCGAGAGATGGCGCTTACCATGAAATCGTGGTCGCACATTGAGCCCAATACAGGATCGCTTGAGAGTCTCGCGGATGTAGAGCGTGGGCTTGCGATACCGAAAGCAATTCGAGCCAGATAACGTGGATCGTCTCTGTCCGGTACTGTCTCCAAGATCTTGTGGAAAGCCTCCGAGTCCCATTCTCGATGGGGAGGTTCAACTTTCGGCACTGCTTTGTGCGTCTCACACCATGTACAGTGCCCGCATTCGACTGCGTTATTGGGCAGGTCGTCTCCAAAATGCTTAGCTAGCGACCGAGCGAGGCATGTATCGTCAGTTATCAGGTCCATCACGTCCTGTATACGTTGAAGGTCCTGTTGTTCCCGTACTTCGAGCTCCTTATACAGCGCGGTGGCAATGCGATCACGTTCTCCGATGGGTAGCGGCCATGCCTTTTGGAGACGGAACAGGTTGACTACACCACCAGTGGTTAATTCGATATACCTCCCATCGTTCCAGTGGTTCAGCTTGGAGACGAGATCCATGCGGCCAATTCCCGATTTCTTGCTGGCCATATCTACATCGACATAGGTCCACGTGCTCTTCTTATCTGCAGCGTTTCGAACGGCATTTGCGGCCGCCGATTTGTCCTGTGTACACCACTTTGTCAGCGGTGCTATAATACAAGCGATGCATCAAGCAATGTAGACTGGCCAGAGATGAAGCCGTCCCAATCCGTGAGCTGCCTGAGTATTGTAATGTCGGCTTAGTGTTACCAAGGGGCGACCATATTCGTTCGTACATACCCAATCAGTGTTCATCCGCGCCTTATATTGATATTTTGTGTACTTTGGAGTTGTGGCACGCATTATACCAAAGCGTAACTCGAGCTGAGCAAAGATGCTGCCCAATGTAGTTGCTTTGATGTCGTACTGCTTTGAAAGCTGGTAGAAGTTCGCCTCGATGTGTGATTCAGGTGCATCTGTTGGCTGATAAGAGAAGACCTCACGCAAAAGATTGTTCACCGAGCTCTGAGATGGGAGATCACTTCTTGCGTAGCTCTCCTTGATGTGTAGGTCCTCCGCGCAGACATAAAGCATGCAATGGCTGTCAAGACCATCGCGCCCAGCCCTGCCAATTTCCTGGCTATAGCCCTCAAGTGACCTTGGGATGTCGTAATGGATAACGTTCCTGATGTTTGCTTTGTCGATGCCCATGCCAAAAGCGATAGTTGCGACGATAATCAGGTCGTCGGATGCCATGAATTCATCCTGGATACGAAGCTTGTCCTCCGTCTTCATTCCCGCGTGAAATGACTGGGTATTGAAGCCATGGTTTCTTAGCTGATTGGCAAGCTCGTCGGTATCTCTTTGGGTAGTAACGTAGACAATGGTAGGTCCTGGATGTGCCTTGATGAACGCTCTAAGTTTTGGGTAGGATTCAGCCTTCGTTTGGTAAGACTCGGCATGCAGGTGAAGATTGGGACGATATGTAGTAGTCCTGAAAAGACCAGCTTCGGGTATATCAAATGCTTGGCACACGTCCTTGGCGACCTTAGGAGTGGCCGTGGCAGTGAGACATACCACTCGCCTACAGTAAACTTGAAGGTTAGCCATAGCTCGAGCAACGCGGTCACAAAAGCAGACACATGGCTTCAAAGAATGCCCAAGCTTCGTTGCAGGCTTCTCGCAGCTCTGCGCACCCCGTGATACACGTACTCAGCCCGAATCTCCCTCGCGAAACGCGCCACTTTGAGGTAGTCTGGTCGAAAGGCGTGGCCCCATTCCGAGATGCAGTGTGCCTCGTCAACGGCTAGCAGGCGAACACCGCCCTTGACATGCGCCATTGATGATATGAAACCTTCGTTGTTGAGGCGTTCCGGAGCACAGTATAGGATATCCAGGGCGCCATTTCGCATCGCATCAACAGTTTCGAGATACTCCTCTCTCGACTTGGTGGAGTCCATCGATGCTGCTTTGACGCCACGCCGACGCAGTGCATCTACCTGGTCTTTCATCAGCGCCAGTAGAGGTGACACGACCAGTGTAATGCCACTGCCGCTGCCGCTGCCGCCAGCAGGTCTGGCGGACTCTCGATCGAGCTCATCGAAGCAGAGGGCCGGAACTTGATAGCATAGTGACTTGCCGCCGCCAGTCGGGAACACCACCACAGCGCTGTCACCGACAAGGAGTCTTGCTATTACTGCTTCTTGCTTGAATCTAAATGCATCCATGCCAAATCGCTTTGTCAGAATCTCTTTTGCAAGCTACGAATCAATTAGCAACGACAGTAATAGTCCATTGGCGCCCGGCTCATTGGCCTTGAAGCAGCGTATCACGTTGCTGTCGCTTCGAAGCTCTACGCTATTAGTCTAGCCACTGCACCAACCAGCTATGCTCGCTCTTTCGGAGATACATACTGCAACGGCTTGTCCATTTTCCGTCTCGCCACGTGATCTCTTCGCATCCTTTGCCCGGCTATCGCTGTATTTGCGCTTGCGATTGACAGCATGTGTGCTCTCGACCGTGAGCATATCGGCCTCATCGCCAGACGAGAAGCCGAAATCATCATCGTCGGCCATGCGGATGTGGAGCCAACGCAGCAGATGACGATTGTCTACCTCGACATACAACAAGCGAAAGTGATGCTTCGGTAGCACAGAGCTATGTAGTTGAGTTCCGTGAAGTATATGTGATTTTCGTTTGATAAACCTCTTCATCGCGCGATGGAAAGTGCAGTTCGAGATTCAGGTCGGGGTCGCGTCACATCCGAACTCTAAACGCGTCGCCACGTGCAAGGATTATGATTGCCTTAGGCCGCAGTTAGTTGAACAGAAAATGTTTATGCCATGAGGGCTTCAGAAATCATATGTATTCTTGTACAACGCGACTGTGCCGCATTGGGTCTCAACTATGCTATCTCAACGCAGAGTCGGATGACAGCCCTCATTTCTCCAGCTCCTCTGCCTTTTCCTTTGCTTCAAGCAGATTTTCTTCTGCCTGCGACTCAAGTTTCATGTCTCTCTCTTTGTTATGCTTTGCTCTGGCATCTATCTTGCCGACCTCGTGCTTGCCACCAGGTAATACTCCTTCGGGTAGTTTCTGACCCTTCTCTCCAGGAATGGCTCCCTTGCCAGGGTTTCTGCTCTTCCCTACTTGGGCTTGCACGTTATCCTTCTTCCCAACGCCAGGTTGAGCTCCTTTACCTGGATCCAGACCGAGCTCCTTGAGCTTTTGAATAGATTCAACATCGCCTTCTGCAGCCTGTGCGCGAAGCATTCTTCGACCCAGCTTCGCGAACCGTTTTTCCTTATATGCTGACAGCCTGTCGTCTGCATTCGGAATTGGTGGCCGCTGTTCAACAGGCAGGCCAAAAGGCGACACTATCTTTGCAACGACGTGGCCAACACGTCTGCTGACCTGTAGTCGATGGAGCTCGACCACGTCTCCAGTGGTCAGAGAGTTATTCGGATCGTGCGTCAGAAGGTTGTCGTGGTCGCTAAAATACTGTACACACGTTATCAGTAGCGGTGCTCGATGCTGGACTGCAATGCTCCTTACCTTTCCTATACGCTTGTTGAATGTCTGCTTTGCGATGCGCACCTTGACAGTCTTGTCCATCTTGCCGTGGCTGACCACTACCCCAACGATTGGCTTGTGAGGTACTGTCTGATCTCTCTGCGCTTTCTCGTTGATGTGTAGGTACTCGACTTCACTGTGCTGCAAATATGCTATGGGTATCCTCTGTCCCAAGGGTTTCTTGAGATAAAAGTCTCGTTTGTTCAGACGATATGGTCGTCCATCAGGTCCTAGTCGCTGAGATGCCGGCAGTGTTGGATCGTAGTCGGTTCCTCTTGAGACTGATCGGCTCGTTGACGTTGCCAGCGGTATAGGAGTGGTTAATGTCGGCGCTTCTGCTTGTGTGGCCAGGCATCTTCTGCAGATCCATCGTGAAGTGCTCGAGTGTTGCGAGGACAGCGCCCGTATAGGCAGATTGAACGACGGCCTGCTCATGGCTAGCGACGATGATCTGTCCTGGTCGCGTGCAGAGAATAGTTCAAACCCGGAAGGCAGAGCAACTTCCATTTGCGGCTTCTTCGGGAGTGCCTCCCGAACTCCGAACTTTCATGTATCCCTGTACTTCGTCACGAGTACCTGCATCACAACACGTCCTGTAGGCAAGCCTGTTGCAAGCCCACAATCGACTGCCATCGATCACGTCTCGGACACGAACGCTCGTATTCTGGACCAGAGCTTTCAGTCTTGTGTCTTAGTCAAGCACACTTGGGCCACTGTTCATTTTCAACTGCATCGACATCGCAGACAGACCTCCTGCTATTCACTATTCACAGACGTCAATTGAACGACATGGCGTCTCAAATACCAAAGCCGCCAGCTATCATGGCTATCCTCATGCTGCTCTTCATCCCGACTATGTACCTGGCTGTGGAATACTATGTCTCTCTCGCATACACGCCATACTACAGCTACCTTGAGCACTTTACGAGCAATCTTGGAATTCCGCATCCATTCGAAGATCCAATTCACAATCGTTTGTCGTTCTCCCCGCGAGCACAGTGGATGAGAATCAATTTCGTGGCGAACGGATGTCTTTACATGATCGCTCATACGTTTTTGCTAGAGGCAACACAGCCGCTCACGAAGGGCAAGTACGCAGGTATGAGAATGATCGTAGCGACTTTGTACTGCATTGGCATTGTTTTGGTTGCCATGGTACCTGGCGGCAAGCAGACGCGCATCGAGATCTGGCACTTCATCGGAGCTTCTATATGCATTGCAGGAGGCAGCCTCAACGCGATACTTGCTGGCATAGCCACTCCAGCTGAGACCGCTGGCGTTTACAGGCGAGCCTGTATCGTTATTGGTAACATTGGGCTCGCCGGGGCACTCCTGATCGGCCTCGGATACATCAACGACTCGAATGGCTTGTGGCAGCGTGTCGCTATCTATCCGACACAGGCATGGGAATACTTCACTGCGCTCACACTCGTATCCCAATTGGCACGCGGCACAAAGATGCTAGAAACGACGAGTAGCACTAACAAGCAGACCAAGAAGATGAAATAAGCGTGACTGGTCAAGCACACGCGTGGGAGACATTCGATATCGCATTTGAAGCAGCGTCAATGCAGTATGCGAAGTCGAGGTCCTCTCGCGCTGTCAGAGGATGCAAATATGATCACCTTTCCAAACGAGGTCTTATATGCACGTAGCAAAGCGGCCTAACGAGCATCTTGGCAACAGACTCGCAGCGACCTATCAAATTCGTCAACTGACTGCCATCTCTGCCACTACCATACTTTACTATCGCGCAAGCGCCACTTCTGCACTGCATGCTTGGCACAATTTGCAGACTTCCTTGGCAGGTCCGTTCCAAAGCCTGCCACACTCCGTCGTGCTGAAGCAACATGTCACAAGCTGCGACCCGGCAAGGCGTGTACCCACCCATTACACAAGGGCTATACAGGTTGTCAGAAATGGGCGCATCATATTTGGTCCCGTAGCATTTCTCACGCTTTTTGCACCAAATTCAGTGCTGGAGACAACCCAGCTTCGACACAAGAGACATCCATCGAATGTCAGCCCCGTGCCCACGATCTGCCCCAGGCGTATTGACTGAGACTAAGGTCATGAGCGTGGACTTGGACTTTACTGATAAACGGACTATACGCTGGAAGTAGCAAGCTGGCGAACAATTCGCCTTCTCGGCCGGGCCTCGTGAGACATGAAGATTACGGCCATGTCCGATGTCAAATGAATGAGAGACAAAGCTCCATGGTCTTCCATGCCAAGTAGACAATCGATTGTAATGCTGTGCGACCTGCCTCAAGCAGAATATGAGCGACGACGCTATGTGAGCCAAGAGAAAGCTTGGCATGTACTGCACCAATTACGGTACTGATGCCGAAGATTAAGACATAGGTCGACAACCAAATGTAACAGAAATTCCATCACCAGTAGGCGCTGCTGAGCTCCTTGAGAGGGCCGGAAGGATACAAATAGGCAAGTAAAAGTCCATCCGCTTGTCATTCCCACTCCTCCATCACGATCCTCCCAGTTCTAACAGCATCATTCACAAACATGAAGCTTGTTCTTCTCGCAGCCTCATTGGCAAGCCTCGGTCTTGCGCAAGACGGGTACATTCGATGCGCCACTGAGCAACCTACAGACGTCAAAATTGCTATGCTTAACGAGGCCGCAGCCAACACCAGCAGCGAGAACGGCTTCAGTATACAAGCAGTACGCAATGTCGACACGTATGTACACGTTGTTACGACGTCCGCGAAGACTGGACGGTACAGCCAGGCCCAGATCAATGAGCAGGTGGGTCTACACCTTGACAAACTCACAGCTGTGTGGAACTGGGGCACTGATACTACGCAGATATCAGTCATGAACGAAGCATATGCACCGCTCAATGTGCAATTCAACCTCCTCAGCACCGACTTCACTGCAAACAATGCCTGGGCAGCGTCTTCTGGTGGCAGCAGTGCCGAGCTGGCCATGAAAACAGCGCTCCACCAAGGCAGCTATGCAGACCTGAATCTGTACTTCCAAAGTGACCTAGCTGGTGGCGTCCTTGGATACTGTTACTTCCCAGAGTCGAACCCGACTGCTAATGACCGTATCCTCGATGGCTGCGTCAACCTAGCAGACTCCCTTCCAAACGGGTCGGCAACCAACTACGACCTAGGCTACACCGCCGTCCACGAGATTGGTCACTGGTTCGGTCTTTACCACGTCTTTCAAGGACAGTCCTGCTCGGGTTCTGGAGATTTTGTGTCCGATACTCCAGTGCAGAGCGCAGCGACCTCTGGCTGTCCAGCAAGCCAAGACTCTTGTCCCAGCTCGACTGGTGCAGACTCTATTCACAACTTCATGGACTACTCTTACGACGCGTGCTTGTATGAGTTCACTTCTGGGCAAATTACTAGGGCGACCGGGCTCTACGATCAGCTGAGAGCTGGTAAATGAGCCCGTCGGGGCGAAAGGCTACATTCCAACAGCGCCGTGAAGTCATACATTTGGCGCACTACTGTTCTAGACACATAGAAAGATCTCGTACACTCGTTTAGCGATACTGCACATTTGATACTTGATGCAAATTATGAAAACCTCGGTTGAGCAGCACCCGTGCACGTGCCGGTCTAGTCGCTGACGCCGCAAGCCGCCAACACGGTTGGAGCAACCACTCGCATCCACTCCCTTGATCATCTTCCTTTGCCGTTCTGTGGTTGCACGACAGCTCTGCAACAGCATCTTGCACATCTTGTTATGCATCACTGTCGGATTGACAGCTGCCAATGGCATCGGTCGTGTAAGTATGGCGCTCTGGCTGTGGTGTCTTGATGTCGTGTCTTCCGCACTCTGTTTTCCATCTCAATTTATTCCATTCATGAAGCGCTGAAAGTATAGTTTTCTGGTGTGTGATTCGGAAGCGCTCACAATGATGGCAGAAGATCGAGAAAAGCAGTCGCCAGTGGCAGCCTCTGGAGATCTAGGAGACCATGAAGGATGGTGCGCGAAACAAGATCAAGATGGTGCCAATAGCAACGGAGACGATTTGCTCATGCGCACGACCGACTCCACCAAAGATCCCAACACCGTAGACTGGGATGGACCTCACGACCCGAACAACCCTCTCAACTGGACCAACAAAGCAAAGATCGCAAATACGTCCTTGGTCATCATCCTCTGCCTCCTCACCCCCCTCGCATCTTCTATGTTTGCCCCAGGAGTTCCACAATTGCTGGAGGACTTTCACTCTCAAGGAACCGAAACGATCGCCGAACTCGTCGTTTCCATCTACCTCCTAGGCTTCGCAATAGGACCACTCCTCATCTCTCCCCTATCCGAAATCTATGGCCGCTGGCCCGTCTACTTCGTCTGCAACATAATGTTCCTGATCTTCACCATAGCCTGCGCCGTATCAAAATCAATCTCTCAACTCATCGTCTTTCGACTCTTTGCAGGAATCTTTGGTGTTTGCCCTGTGACTTTGGGAGGCGCGACCATCTCCGACTTGATCGAGCAGCAGAAGCGCGGGCTGTCAATGTCGTTGTTTGGAATGGGGCCTCTACTGGGACCAGTCATTGGACCTGTGGCTGGAGCTTATCTGGCTGCGGCAGAGGGATGGAGATGGACTTTTTGGGTTATTGCCATTGCGTACGGTGTTGCGACGATTGCGCACTTCTTCTTCTGCAAGGAGACGTATGGGCCCGTCTTGTTGGCGAGGAAGACGAAGAAGTTACAGAATGAGACTGGGAATCTGGAGCTAAGGTCTGCGCTCGACTCGGGACTTGAAAAGAAGGAGAGGATCTCGAGGGCGCTTGTTAGGCCGTTCAAGATGTTGTTATTCTCACCTATTATGGCGATGATGGCGATTTATGCGGCGTTCGTGTATGGCATACTGTATCTGCTATACACGACATTCACGTTTGTTTTTGAGGAATACTACGGCTTCAGCGCCTCAAACGTGGGATTGACCTATATTGCCTCGGGTGTCGGCATGTTCCTGGGCCTCTTCCTGATCGGCGGCGCGAGTGACAAGTTGCTGAAAAGTCAGGCGGCGAAGCATGGAGGAGAACTGAAGCCGGAGTATCGACTGCTCCCACTCATGTATACTGGCTGGCTCTGTCCAGTTGGGCTCTTGATCTATGGCTGGACAGCGCAGTATCACGAACAATGGGCTGTACCTCTTTTCGGAACACTGCTCTTTGGTATTGGCATCATCTCGGCTTTGATCTGCATACAGCAGTATCTTAGCGATGCATACACACAGTATGCAGCCTCTGCAATTGCAGCGATCACGGTACTGGGATCCATTGTGGGCGGTTTGCTGCCACTCGCCGGCTTGAGCTTATACAGAAGTCTGGGATTGGGTTGGGGCAATAGTCTTGTGGCATTCATAGCACTGGCCTTGACGCCTGTGCCATTCTGCTTCTATTCTTTGGCGAACGTATACGTAAGCGCAGCGGTGGGCTGAAGCTGTAGACAGGCAATGTATACGCACAGATTACTATCAGCACGGCATCGCGCAAAATCTAGCAAAGCCATCTCACGCTCAATCTACGCCGAAATCCCGGCAAGGGGCGCGACGCGTACTGATGTAATGCGGGTCGCGATTTGCCAAGTACATCTATCTTCACCAGAGATTGACAGAGCACGTGAGACGAGGCCGCAGCGATCGCCGCAAGGTCCATATCATTCTGACACTTTGCTTCTTCCAAGATGCCTCAAAGCAAGAGGCATGGTCCGGGTGGCCGGGTGATGCTTCAATATCGGAGACCCGTCTCCAAGCCTGGCTTTCTTCACAACTTTCCAGAGAAAGCATGGTGAAGTATTGGCCGTCTTCGCCTGCGCGACTAAGCAACTTAGCAGTGCAAATGTCTGTCCATCGAATGGCTGATGTTTCTGACGATATTCTGTCCATTGATGCTCCCAAGGAGATTGAGCATTCTGCTACACGAAGGGTTTGTGCAGCGCATATAGTGATTGATCGACTCGGAAATCTATCGGACCACGTACAGAAGCCGAACTCCATGGTGGTGCAAGATTTCGCTAAGAAGGCTGACTGTCGATAAAGGAGCGTTGGGTGAAATTCTCCTCCCAGACATTCAACGCAGTAAGTAGATAGCGATACACGTCCTCGCTATAAAGATTATGCACCCGCCAGGCCAGGCACATTGAGATGTCGTACTTCCACATGCCCGCAATATAGACATCTCCGAGGACTTGCTGGAATCCGCTGGCCAAACCTGAAAGAGCAGGAAGTCGGTCGCCATCCTGTGGTAGGATATGTTGCAAGAAGCACTTAACCAATTGCCGCCAGTAATCGTGATATGTGCCTTTGACGTTGCCAGACGGTATCAAGCTGAGTATGCGCTGACAATGATACACACAAAAAGGCGTGTAGACCAATGGTGAAAGTCTCAAGGTACGCCCATTAGTTCTCAACCAGCTCATCAACCAGTCTCGATCTTCAGGAAGAAAGCCTATCAAAGCTTTTCTTGAATCCCACCAGTTGCTAAGACCCAACGTTTGTAGGCCGCGACCAGCTTCATCTACGAATGCACGCACACAGTCAAAACAGATCCGCTTCGTGCCGAATGATAGAGTTCGAGAGGACAGCAGACACCCCGGCAGAGTCCAGTCTCGAGTGTGTATCCTTGAATAGCTGAATGTCTTGGATATCCGACTCTGGACGGAGGTACACAGCGATTTGGTAGTCGTGTCCGGTCCTCCGAATGTGTGCACAGTACGGCATCGAGTTCGAGCGATCCTTGAGAATGCCATCGGTCGAGGCGAGCGAGGCTGCGGCTTCAATCGTGGTCATGGCACCACTGTAGACTTGTCGCATCGGGTCAGCCTCTCGTGCCCAGTCCTCGGTAGAGTCTTGACGAATGCAGAGTGCATCCCTCCATAAATGACGCAGCTCAAGGTCACGAGTCACTGTCAAGGCGTTCTTGAGAGTGGCAGGGAACTTGCTCAATGTCGATCCGCCTCTAAGAATACTTTCGGTACTCTACTTCAGCACGATTGAGCTCGCGCCGCCCCAGCAGTACGATAGAGCTGCCCACGGTTCTGGACTGGTTCGGAAGCTGTCTATCAGTCGCACATCAGCCTCATGATCAGCACCCCCGCCTGAAAGGATCTCTAGGACTCTGATAGGGCGCTGCATGCTGATTTTATTGGTCAGCCTGCACTGCTCATGGTTCTTTAGGCAGTCGTGCAAACAATCCTTGGCAAATTTCCTGCACATATCACTGTTTGCATTTGTAGCCCGTAATTGTCCAAGTAATTCTAGGCCATCAGCTGGAATGTCGTCTGCAGCGTAACATGTCTGTTCTCCATTAACTCGGTAGCAGGCGTGCCATGTTCCGCGCAGATCTCGAAGATTGCCAGAATATTGGTCCTCGTGTGTGGCCGCAGAATATGTTGGGTCATGACAAAATGTGGAAACTGGTCCCAACGGCCCGGGCCTTGGAATCAGGCTCCTGTGCCTAGTTATATATTGCCAGGCAGCAATTTGCGATTGTCTATTGCACGCTCGCATGGATTGTCTCGTAGACCTGGGAAGCAGCCGAAGCCAACAATTTCGGAACGACTGAAATGGCTCTTGGATGCTTTCCATATGGCAGGGCATACGTCACAGTCAGATATGTATCTTTTAAGCGACTGCATGTCAAGCTGATGCTCGAAGTATTGCTCAAGTCCTTCGTGGCAGACGCCTCGATGCCGTCGCTGAGACCTCGGAACATTCGCCTTCGAGGCAAGTAGTAACGCTTTGATGTCGAGGTGCTGGCAAATATTACATAGAGTCGACATGGTGAAGTGACGATGGTGGAGAAAGGAATATGTCCATCTTCTCATGTCCCCTCAGCGATAAGAGAAAGATAACAAACACAATCTCACGCGAGAAGTGGAGGAGCTATGTGCCTATTCCCAGCACTGGTGATGTATAGCAGGTCATCTACACTTTGCTCACATCACGCTTTTGTAATGGCCAGAAATGTGGTGGTATAAAACCAATGCTCGACTGTATAGAATCATGAGTGATGTTGGCGCACGTGCTTGCGGGAGTACCCGGAGCTACGGGCGCAGATCTCACGATTTCTCGGAGCCGAAAGCAACCACTGCACCGGGACTTGAGCCTTGCCTACTGAACCGCAAGGTTGGCACTGACAT
Source organism: Passalora sequoiae (assembly GCA_013248845.1). NCBI lineage: Eukaryota > Fungi > Ascomycota > Dothideomycetes > Mycosphaerellales > Mycosphaerellaceae > Passalora > Passalora sequoiae. The sequence goes on along the minus strand of WSQC01000044.1, from coordinate 224,661 downwards.
CAATCGCTATCTAATACCACACTGAGATGCTCAGCACATAGTGACGACAGCAGGACGGGTTCAAACAGAACAGACTCTCCGACCCTCGCATGCCCCCCAACGATGAACAACGCAGAGTTCCGCAAATTTATTGCCAACAAGGCCAAAGCTGAAGATGGATCTCCTCCAGCTGCCAGACCCGGCACGTCTCTTGCACTTGGCGGCAAAATGTCCAGCTTCGCAGGCATGACGCCGCGACCTGGCAAAGCGCTGGGCGGTCATGACTTTGCGCGACAAGTCCGAGAGCAGCATGCGAGCCTGAAGCCCACGAAGAAGTTCAGATCCTCTGCGCCAAAGGGGAGTAAGTTCTCAGCAGGCTACACTGATCGAGCCAAAGCGCGGCAAGAGGCGCAGGACGACGAAGATGACAAGGGCAAGCGGATCAAGGCGTTGGAGGAACAGGTTAAGCTAGGTCAGCTGGAATACGAAACATTCGAGCAGCTGCGCGATCAGATCACGGGTGGCGATGCAGGAGCTACTCATCTTGTAAAAGGTCTGGATAGAAAGTTGCTGGAGAGGGTGAGAAGAGGTGAGGATGTGCTAGGGCTAAAGGATGACCAGACAGAGACGTCTCGTGACGTGGACGAAGAGTTGGAGAAGCTGGGCGAGCAGGAAGTGGAGCGTGTCCAGAAAGAAACGGTGGAGAAGAGAGGCATCAAAGCACCCACTCAGGTTGCTGGTGTGAAGAGATCAAGAGATGAGATCATGGCTGAATTAAAGGCGCAAAGGAAGGCGGCTCAAGACGCGAAGAGTGCCACGGCGCCAGCATTGGACAGCAGATGGAAGAAGATTGGAAGTCAAGCCAAGCCCAAGATTGAGACTGATCATAAGGGAAGAGAGGTCCTAACGATGGTCGACGAGCATGGTGTGGTGAAGAAGAAGGTACGAAAGTTGGCAGCTCCTGAAAAGGCTGTCACAAACATGCCCGACATTGGCAAGCCAGTGCTTGGAGCGGATGTTGTGGTTCCAGAGCAATCGAAGTCAGCAATATTAGAAGAGGACGACGACGACGATGGCGATATCTTTGAAGGAGTAGGGACTGAGTACAATCCGCTAGGCGATTTGGACGATGAAGAAGTTGACAGTGACGATGACGATAATGACGTCGTTACGGCACCTACAACGGCGCAATCCAGCTCAACCACGAGACGCGATACTGACTCTGAGCTGAGTGAAGAGAGCGGGAGCGGAGATGAAATCGAGACCTCAAAAGCAGCGTCGACCACGGTCAATACAGCACCTCGCAACTACTTTGGAGATAAGACGAGCACGAGCGAAGAGACAGCACAAGATCGCTTCAAGGGCGTGGAGAATGTCCTTGCCAAGGCTGCAAAGCTTGGTACTACTGCTCCCGAGGAAGATCGCAGGGAAGACGAGACGGATGAAGAACACAACGCACGGTTAGCGAAACGGGCGAAGATGCTCGCAAACCAGGATCGTGACCTTGATGATATGGATATGGGCTTCGGTGGAAGCAGAATGGACGATGAAGAGGACATGGGAGATGATAAGAAAATTCGCTTATCAGAGTGGAAGGGCGTAGCAGGTCTCGATGACGATGATGGCGCTGACGGAAACAAGAAGAAAGGTAAAGGCGAGAAGAAGCGCAAACCGAAGAGGAGGAAAGGCGATGCAAACAACATGGCGGACATCATGAAAGTCATCGAAGGGAGGAAAGGCGGCAAATGATTCAATTGAGCTTCAAGTCCACTACAGTTCCTACGAAAAGAAGTTTTCTGACCTGCGAACAGGACTTGACACCCTGCAGTATTGTACTTCGCGTCTTTTTACATCACTGTCGCGGCACATCAAGATCACGTGATGCTAAGCGCCCTGGTCATGCCGGCGCTTGCACGTCCGAAACAGGACTACCACATCCACACGCTTTGCAGACCGGTCAACGGCATGCACGATGAAGACCAACCACACTCGTGAAACTAGCGCGATGTCGAACTCTAGTGGAGTTGGTGGCCTTCGCTTGGAGCATGACAGTATTGGGTGCTTGAAGCTAAAAGAAGCTCTGTTTCAGCTTCAAATGGGTCGCTCAGGACAAGTACAGTAGTGCTACGCCGCATGCAAACAGGTGTGCTGTGGAAGTAATGGAAGCCTTCTTATATGATCGGCAGCAGAACGAGGTAGGTCCGCAGTATTTCTTGCGTAGCAGTTCTCTTCCTAGTCCGGTCTCGTATTCCTTAGAACAATCGATATCTTACGTGCCAAAAGCGGAACTTCTGCATCATCCTAACAGGTACTCTTGAAGTTCGCACAAATCATATATCACCGACGCGCCATAGCATGCGCTGCGCCAAGGATTCGAACGAAATCGTCATCAACAAGGTCGTTTTCATCGGCATCATAACCGTCTGCATCTTCTTCACAGTGAGCAGTGTCCTGGCACTAGTGGCGATAGCATACCGCGGAGTCTCCAGACATCGACAACTGCAGTCCGCAAAAACATGGGGACGTCAATCGCGGTTCTACTCAACGCAAAACAAAAGAGTGTCGATGATACGGAAAGAGGTATGCGTCCTTCAGTACTGCATTACCGCGGCAATCCTAGCACGACACTTGCATCGATCTCAGCTAATATATGGTCTGTTTCCAGATCGATGACTCCTTCACGCGTCAGTACCAAGGCTGTCTGACTACTGTGCATGAGAATCCTGAGATGGGAAGCGACAGTCCGATTGAGATCATGGCGCCGGAGAGAGTCTGGGAAGTGCCTACACACAATAGTGTTAGGGGCCATCGTGGTAGGGCGGCGAAGGAGGGCAGAGAGGGTAAGGTGGGCAGTCTGTTCTTCTGTCATGAGTTGGGAACATGGATGCCGAAGAGGTGACATTTCGTTACTGGAGACTTTCTTTTAGAAGGGCAGATGAGACCGGACGAGCTACGATACGGTATTCTCTGATCACGAGGCCCGAAAATCATCTATGAAGTGAAGTCGACGCACTTGCAGGCTGCGAGGGACCTGCGGATCACGAGTACTATCTCCTTTGGTAACAAGCTCGCGCTTGCAGCATGAAGACCACGATGAATGTGTCATCATGCACATCAAACCGCGAGCATGCTATTAGCTGCATCCTGTCCAAAGGGTGCATTCGACGCTTGGCGACGTGGTACGCCAGGCTTGACCCTAAGAAAGTTGGCCCTCCGGCCCGAACATTTCAAAGCTGTATAGTCAGTCCGAAAGTCCCAGTAGAAATTCTCGATGAATTGACGCATCTCAATTGTTTGCGTCGAATCTTGGCTAGGGAAGCACAGTGCTCTGCAAAGTGATATTATTTTAGCAGCCAGATTTACAGTGAGAGAGCTCAGACGACCTTCAGCTGAAGTGTGCAATCGGCACTCTTCGAGACCGTACGACTTTCGATACTGAGAGCTACTAGTTTTCAACGAGCTGGGGAGTTGTGATTCAGCGATGGTGCCTTCTCTGCACCAGTTTGCTCGCACCGTAAACGAGGTGCATACTCCATGTATATCTTCTGGGCCTCGCTACAACTTACCTTGTCTATCAGTAGCGTGTTCGGCCGATATCATACTGAACCATGTTCAGTGATGAGCTGGCACTGTAAGATGATGAGCTGAGATATTTCGCAGTCAGTGCTGCAAGATACAAGCATCTTCCCTGACAGCGCCATGACTGGTCTGTCCTTCGAGTAACCTCATGTCTAGTATAGCCACCACGGTTGGCCGTCCATCTTGTGCATCACTTTGGTTGTGGACGGGCTCGCATAGAGGAGTCTTGAAGATCGTGGTCGTCCTTCGAATAGAAATGTGCTCATGACGATGACTGTGAGTCTTCTGCTACATTACCAAGCTCACCGCCAGTTCGTAGAGAGCGCAACCTTTGCAGATCATGATCTCGAACGAAGCTGCTTGCGCAGCCGGGTTCCTGGCACTTCGTACAGGAAAGGGGTCCAGTGATCAGCTCTTCCAGACGCCATCGAAAGTCCATTCCTCCACAGATCGTCGCCAGTAGGAAGTCCGACCATGCGAATCATGCCGAACGCGGGCAACCACATATATAAATAACTCATCAGATGCACCTCTCACCGACGTAAGCTCGTATCGCGTGGTGCACAGCACCAGGTCACACAGTCTCCTGACTCGGTTCACATCCCAGGGTCCTAGGATGGATGTCTAGTCCAATGCTTCGGAATCTTAAAAACATCAAGCTAGGTTACGAGTACTAATCTGACAACCTGGAGCATAATAAATACACCTGGATGGCAGAAGGAGCGAAAAGTCTCAGATTCCGGCCGCGCGCGGAACAGGGGTTGCGAACTGCCGTTTTGTTTGTTGCTCTCTCATCAGCTTCTGAGAAGTACAGTACAGTAGTGCTGACGATCCTTGGGACCTCGATGCCGGACATTATCCAGCCAAACGGTGATCTTAGAATCGCCCTCGTGGCAATGAGATGCTCAGCATGGTTCGCGACCCTGGAGACCATTCATAATGGCGGGTAAGGGTCCTTGTCTTCCGCCAGATCTGGCTCCTCGGTCGTCTCAGGTTGATAGCCTGCGGTTGGCTCAACTATACGGCTCCGACATAACTACCTGGCACGATGATGACGACGACAATGGTATCTAGTTCCCGGACCTCAGTCATGCTCACCCCATCGAAGCAACGGGATGTCACAAGCTATATTGAAGAGCCACCTCACTGTGCAACCGTTACCGTGGGGGTTCAGCTACCGTATCCCCAGCAGCACACCCTCCAGAAGGTATCATATCCGGTGTGATGTCGGCGTTCAAACTGGAACAAATGTACATTTCCCAAAGCTTTCCCTTCCCTGCGTCTGGCAATATCCTTCCTGGTAAATTGGCAACGACGTGCTGACGTGCCTAGCACGGAACAGTCTCCGGTCGACAAGAACTGACGGCCGCAGGGAGTCTGCAGCTAGTCGAGACGAGGGCGCGGATGATAGTAGATATTATCGCCTGCGACGGAGCGGCGCGCTGACAGGCGTAATAAAGATCCTGGAGCTGGTCAAGACGTCAAGTGGAGGATGATATATAAGCAGCACCCAGCTTGCCTAGCCGGCTATTGCGGCTTGGTTGCACTGGTAGTATTGATTGCGGTAATTATTGTCCATATTATGGCCACAGGCTCCATGGAAGTCTTGTATTGTATAAGTGCATTGAAAGGACGAGTGAAAAGGTTGTAATGGTAAGTTTGGTCAACAATGGCTGTGTCCGACAGTGAAGCACTGGTACAGACTGGCTCATCGCAATGGAGCAGGTGTCCCTCAAGCTAGTTATATATATGTTAGCGCAGGTGTGTGCCTCATCAAGCGCCTGTCAAGCAATAGGCGAAGTGGTCATCTGAAGACCCATATAGCCCAGAAGGCACAATGATACTATGTCCATCGTCACAGTCCCCAGTGCTTGTGCCTTCTCCACGAGCGCCGGTTGATCTGACGAGCTCATGCCATTTCCCAGATTCGACAGTATATAAGCTTGCCATGACTCTCGATGTCAACGGATAACTATGTAGTAGGAGAGTCTGATGTGATGTGGTAACGTCGATGTCGCCGACTGGATCCGCGATTCAGACATCATCCTCGCTGAGTGGGCGGTGTCACTACTCTCTATTGAAGCAGCTTCCCACCTCGCACGTGCTCAGCTTCCCGCGCACACCATGCTCTGGCCTTCCAGCTCATGAGTCATAACTTCATCAGTCATTGTCTACCAACCTCGCCATCTGACCGCTGCTTTACCAGTAAACAAGATTACCACGCGGTCATGCGCCGACCGTCCGGTTAAAGTAGGCAGAGAAGCTTCCGGGTGGCTTTCTCCAGACGCGGCAGAACGGCCCCACGCTTGCGGCGGTGCCCACCTGACAAAATATCGAGGCCCGTATGAACTTCCTATGCCTTCCGACCGAACCGGGCATCGGAAATACCGTAACGAGAAGAGCAACCCATCGTAGCCACATTCGGTCAATGCCTTTGTAGTTGGTGTGGTGACGGTTAACGACGGGTTGCATCGGGTCAACGAGGGCGTGTCGATTGTTCGGCCGCACCATCGACTTGGTAATGTACCGCGTCTGTAAGCATCGCACTGGTGATAATCCTTGCGCGATATCAAGAGCGACGCTAAATTGCGTGCGCGCGCTATGCCAGGACTAGTAGATGTATCTAGGGCAGACACGCCTGTGAAAACACGCTATCGAGCGTGCTAAGTAAAAGGTCAACAGTCTTGTGGTCATGGTCGACTGAATCCGCATGTTTAGCGTGTTCAAAGCTAACTGCCAGTACACCCTCCTTCAACAACATTAACTGCAAATTCTCGGCTTGCCATCGATGTGCTTCTACTTACGCCAAGAGTGTCATTTCTGTGGCCAGACTAAGGGAGGTCAGACGGCTAGGGGGCCATGATATTCCCCTGTGAGACTAATAATAAGGTAATCACCACTCCGACGCTTCAAAACACTGTACGTTGGTTTTAGGCCTGCTCTTCCGCGGCAGGAACCTAAAGTTCGACTACACGAGCACAAGTGTACGGAGTAACAACACCTCTGTATGCAAGGCTTTCGAGAGGTGACTGTAGAATCCACACCTACAAATCGGAATATCTTCTTTACAGGTGGTGTGAGCTGTGGGAAAAGCTAGCAAACGCACCGCAGGAAGGTGTTGAGACACTACTACCAATGTACTACGGTATTCAGATGGCTACGTATTCTTGCTTTAAGAGCGTGATATTATACAGTCGTGCCCATCGTCCTCGTCTGACCTGTTGTCTACTAATCCTCCACGTGTTGCCGTCGAATTGCAATCCAAAAGTGTGATCCGACCACCCAGACAATGGCCGTTGGCCGTGGTATAGTGCGCGAAAAATGCTGCAAACAAAAAGCCTCCCATAAGTGCTGAGCGTCCATGTGAAAATGTACACGTAAAAACTGCCGCTGTTGGACGCCGTAATGCTGATGCTGATCATGGTAAACAGAGAACCTCGCCCCCGGAAGACAGTCGTCTTAAAGAAAATGATCCACTCGCGCTAGTTATGCAATATAAATGTGCCGTACCCTGGAAGTAGATTTGTCGCTTCTGAGATGCTTCGCAGGTCGCAACCGCATATGAACCGAAGTCGTGACCCTGGCAGCGTGGGAAACGTATCACATCAATGTCGTCTTCTTCCGGACACGACTCCGCGGGATGACGAGCTTGTGTGGAGCCCCGGATGAGCCTGCACGAGCGAGGTGACAAGCTGCTGCGAAAGGGACTCCTCGTGTCACCCTCCTCTGTTGAAACGAAGTCAACACCGATAACGAGACACATTTCTATGCGCTGCCGATGCTGAAAGAGTTCGAAGCACTCATTGGCTCCACGCCTTCGTTTCTGTACACGTGCGGTTCTTCGTTGGCGGTGGGGAACAGAATGTTGTTGAATTTCTCCAGGATTCCGCAATCTGCTGCGGAAGTGGGCGAAATCGGCGCCAGCTTTCGCAGGAACTTGATCGTGCGGGTCAGGAGGCGCTGGAATCTTTCCTGTGGTACAAGAGTCTTCAACCAACGAGACTCATATGCTGCCGACAGCACGAGCATGTTCCCGAATTGCCTACACAATTTGTTAGCCATAAGACGATTAGCTTAGGGCACTGCATGACAGGGTCGCTTACGCATGCGCAGTCCCGTGAATATTGGTCACAATGAGACGATCTGGTACACCGTCAAACGCGACCGTACTTTGCATACCAGCTTCGATGCAACGCCTTGCAGCAGCCCAGATTTCGGTGGTGCCGAACTTCTGGATGGCCTTGAACAGGTGTATGTCGGCTTTGTCTCGTGGATTGCCGTATCCATCTCTAGCAACGGCTTCGACTGCTCGCCCGTCTTGTACGTGCGGCAGGATATGTAGCGCATAGTCGAGGAACGGTCGATTGATAACGTATCTGGCTCCCCAGTATTTCGCTCGCAACCGTGCAGACAAAATATCAGCAGGCGGCGGATCGTCGTCGTCCCACTTCAGCTTAACCGGAAGCATCGATCTCCATTCGGCGAGGGTGCGCTCGTGACCCTGAAGCATCTCCTGCACCTCAACAAGCGGCTTGTCCAGACATTCCGCTCCGTACATTTGACGATGCACTTGGTTCAGTCTTCGTCGCAAGAAAAGCTGAGCCGTGTAGAAGAGTAGAATGTTATCGTAGTCTTCGAGTCTGCCATCCTGGTCGAGTCCACTGTACGACTCTTCTTCGGATTCGGTGACTTTATGCGGCATGAGAAGCAAGTTCTCCAACTCCTGGATGTTACTTCTTGGTAATTTGAGCTCAGCCAAAATGTCACTTTCCAACTGAAGGCACGTCCACGACGCCAGTACGATGAGACTTTGCCGCGTGTCCTTAATCCGAGACTGGCCTCTCTCGTGCTGTCGCCGAACGTCACCGTAAGCGGTCCAGTAATTGTTGTTATAAAGTTTGTACCGGTCAAGCAAGATTATGATGGCTCGACCTGCCATTCCGAACCAACTCATGCTCTCTTTGACACGAGCGAGCTGTCCTTTGTACAATCCCGCAAGCAAGAACATTTGGGCATGAACCAGATCGTTCCCATCACCTTGATCGCCCAAAATCTCCGCTGCCTTGGCATAATAAGCGACGCCCGGGATCACGTCCAGATTCCGTGGTCCAATAGGTGCAGCCGGGGAGCCTTCAATCGAGGACCGTCGACTTCTTGATTCGTTCAGGCGGAGGTTTGCTTCTGAAGGCGGCGTCGGCTGTGTGGTGGGCGTCGACTTCGGCGACATTGGAGATGGCTTGACCGCCGCTGGAATAGGAGAGCTCGCTGAGAAGCGTCGGCTGCTAGAGATCTGATGGGCGATTACGGTATTAGTCTGTAGCTTGCTGTCTGGCACGATAGGGGGCAAAGGGTCTCGATGAAGACATATCTTGCCCAGAGCAAGCACCAGATAGATGATGGCGTTGCCTGGTGACCGTTCGGTTTGATCTCGGCGCATCTCGTTGTCTGAACCACCGCCAATATTTGCGCTCGAACCGTTCGAACGTTGTCGCTTCAGGGGTCGCTGGTCCGTATCGTATGTGGTCATGCCGACAGCAAATGATGCACGAGGTCTTCCAGTGCTGTAGCGCTTAATGAAGGTGTCAAACATCCTCCTTAGTCGTCTCTTGTCCAGGAATGGATGCATGATGTGGATGTTACGCATATAGCTCTCGTAAAGCTGGTTCACCGTTGCGGCATCCAGATCGACGTCGCCATTCGCTTTCAAGCCTCCAGCACCGTAGGGATCTGATCTGCGAGCTTCACTATTAGGCGTGGAGGGAAACCCAGCTCCCCAGAGACCATCGGCATGTGGCGTTGCAGCACTGGCTCCTTCTCCACTTTCATCGCTTCTTGCGGGACTCGCAGGACCGCCCGCCTGCGTCCCATCATTCTCGTCGATACCTTCGCCACGAGTCCACAGACGTAAGACGCCTCGATCTTCCGCTTCCATAACGTACCCATCGTTGTGCTCAACGTTCGCAGCTTTCAGCAAGGGACGAACGCTCGGCCACAGCAGCAACAGCTTATGCGGCGCTGTGCGATGATCGTCCAGTTCTGGTTTTGACGTTTCAGGTCTTGGGTCGTCTGGCACCGAAATTTCCATTTCTGCTCCGACTTCTACATGGTTAGAGCGTTGTGCATTTTGCTCGACAGTCCGCAGTCGTGCGTCGAAGCCATCCATTTTATGATGGAGCTCCGATAGAGCTGCTGAATGTGATTCCATATAGTTCAAAAGCTTCTCCATGTTCTTGTCCGTCCTGCAACAAGTCAGCCAACGCCACGCAAGACAACCCCAGAAAATTATATATCTGAACATACTTCGCAGGTGGAGTGTCACGATATGCGCAATTGAGATTGTTCTCCTTGCAAAACGAACAGGGCGAACCTTCGTCGCACTTCTGCTTCCTCTGTCTGCACTGTTCGCAAGCCTGAAACAGATTTAGCGAAGCTTACCACAAACCGGGGAACACGCCAAACAAACCTGAGTAGCACGCATCTGTTTGCGTTTCTGACCGTACATCTGTTGACTGACAGGTCCAGACGGATAAGATGCGTACCCCAGAGGTGGCTGACTGGGTGGCGGCCCATATGGCTGATAGTGGTTGTCCATCATTGGCGTCATCTGCTGTTGAGGATGCGACTCATGATGATGTTGTGGACCGGGCGGAGGCAGACCATGAGGTAGATGCCCATTCGTTGGCGGGTACCCGTAATGTGCATGCTCCATATGGTGAGGCGGTGGTCCGGACGACGGCTGTTGCGCGCCGTCCGTTGCTTGACCTTGAGAGAATGGACCGGGACCAGTTCCCGCAGGTGTCGCGGGCGAGCGCTGGTGCCCGGAGTCGTGCGAGTATGACCTTTTTACGGGTGCCGGCGTAGCATGGCCGGAGCGATTGTGGTTGTACTGATGGTAATGTTCCGAAGGTGGAGCGCCGTCACGCTGATCGTGCTGTGGCGGCGCAGACGGCTGTCGAAATGAAGGCAGGGTGGGCGGCTCTGTAGATGAGGCAGACGTCGGCGCTGGCGGTGGTGGTGGCGGCGGCGGCGGATGTCCACCATACGAAGCTTGTATGGGAGGCAGCGCAGGTCCTGGCGCAGGAGGAGCTTGAGCAGACTGTTGATACGGCGGTGGGTGATGCGGAGGCGGCGGGCCTTGTAGTTGCGCGTGCGATGAGGGAGGGCCACTATGCGGTGTCGGATGGTGCTGGTGCTGGTGCGTGTACTGGGACGGCGGCGGCGGAGGCTGCTGCGCGTAATGATGCGGAGGAGGCGAGTGCTGCTGCGAGGCTCGAGGATCGTGGTTAGGCTGTGGTGGGTGGTGATGCGAGGAGGCTGCGTACGGCGGTCTCCTGGAGTCCATAACGCAAGACCAGAGCCATGCGGTCAAGGCTGAGAGCTACTCGGCGTGCCAGTGAGCTCGTTCGGCTCACGGGGATCAGACCTCGTGCAATGACGGCAACCCAGTCCAATCTGAGGCGAGCGGGGGCAAAGGGCAATACCGCAGTCAGACTCAGATCAGGCTCAGCAAGGCGACATGACAGGCGCAACAGCCAAGCTGGGTCCAAGTCGCAGTGCGTTGCCGACGTGCAAATCCTGACTGGAGCAGAAGCACAAGCAGCAGCGATTACGGCAAATGTAAGGGTAGGGTATCCGCAGTGCCGTGCGAACGAGTCGAATAATTGGCAGGACCTAACGGTGGACGTCTCGGACCCGGAAGCGTCTTTTTGGCGAGTATCGATGTACGTTGCGTTGCTGCGGCGGCGGTAAGGTAGGTGAAGGATATGCCCAGTGCCAGAGCCAGAGCCAGTGCCAGGCGTGGCCAGGGCCGCGGAACTACGCTACGCTACGCTTGCTCTCACAGACCAGACGTCGCCTACAGAGAGAGGAGGGTCACCTGCATTGGCGGAAAACGGGGCCTGGTGACGATCTCGTCGCTGTGTACAAGGAGAGGGATCAAAATTTGAAGGCCGACTGTTCAATTGGAGAGGCTGTTCAGCAGGGAAGGATAGGTAAACATCTCTCGAATATTGGGCGAGAAGGCGTGGATCCCTCAGCGTTGACGGGGACAATTGGGCATAGCGCTGACCCAGTTTTCCGCGACTGCAGGTGACCCTCTGTAGAGGCCCGGATAGCGCAGAGTTTGAGCGGCCAAAATTCAGCAGCGACCAGATGAAGCCGGCCAGCTGGTTCTTGGAACGCGACGAAACCTTATTCGCGCCTCTCCAGCACGACTGGCCGGGAGGAGAGCTCGGATGTCAATACCGTCAGGAACGGCCGGGGCTACGAGAGGCGTAGAGCAAAGCAAAACAGACGCCAGCGCCGGCTTGGGTAGCAAGAGCCTCGCGAGAGAGAGAGAGAGAGATTGTGCGGTGTCAGAGCTATGAGATCGGCAGCAGCAGTACCAGCAGTAGCAGCAGCAGCAGCAGCAGCCGGAATGCAGGCCTCTCGAGCACGGAATTTGACAAATCGTGCGCTGCGGCAGCGGTAGCGGCGACAGCACCAGAATAATGCAACAATGTCACGCAGCACGCAGCACACGCAGCACGCAGCAGTACGACGCATTAGCCCCGCCGCTATGCAATGCAAACGCAGAGTCGAACGCACACAACAGCTCACAGAAGCTGGTGCGGTACAGCTCACTCACTGCTCACAATCCACACATACCCTGGCAGCAACCACCCATGTCCCGATCACGAAATCATGCACCGCGCAGTTTGTGTTGCAAGCCGGCAGTCTGGTAGAGACTAGCAACGCTAGTGCCGCAGCAAGGATCTGCAGCCATGTGACGAGAGCGAGTGCGCCGCCCGGATGCGATAAACGGAACACCAGCGGCTATTGTGTGTTGTTCCGTGTCGTGCTGTGCTGTGCTGTGCTGTGCTGCACTGCGCTGCTTGCTTCGACTGACCGAAGCCCCATTATTTTCATTTCACTCTTTATGCTGTGGCTCTAGACCATCATTCCTTCCCGATGGTAAGGCGTGCTGATCATACTCCTACTACTCCTCCTCCTCCTCCTCCTACTACCACTACTACTCTACTACACCGCTGCTTCGTTGCCTGCGCTGTCAAAGTTGGCGCAACATGTTGGCGGACCTTTCGCTCCGCAGATAGCGAAACTTTACCATCCCTCCTCTTCGTCTTCTGACCTCCAATCTGTTCCGACCACCTGCAAGGCAAGGAGAGTGTCGAATCACGAAGCTTTTCCCACCCCCAGCCGCAAGATCTTGTCTATACTTTCGTAGCAGTCGCGGAGCTCTCTCATGACCATGAAAATTATCGACCGGGTTGCTGCGTCGGACAGCTTGTCAAATCCTCCGGTCCCGCACGGCCCCAGCTTCGCAAGAATAAGCTGCTTTACGATATCTAGTCTTACCCAGGGACCGTAGACATTACGTCGCCTGGCATGCCGACTACTAATCGAGACTGTCAACGCTTGCGCAGGCACCCCGCGGCACATCAGCTGGGCTGTCCTTTTTGCCTTCTATAGCGCCGTATCGATCTGTATCATCTGTTCGCGCTCCTCCGTACTGTGTTCGCGGTGCAGGGGGTGGACGTGCCGCAAGCGCTGCCAACCACATGATACGAGTCACGACGATTTGAGCGCCGAACCAAGTCCTGACTGTCCGGTCGCTGAATTGTTCATTCGCTTTCAGCATGAACTTGGAACACTTCGATCATGAAACTGGCCAAGCGGTTAAGCAAACCCAATTTGCTTGGACTGCTATGCGAGAAACAAGAGACATGGGAAAGTGAGGCCGATACGAATTCGGGCGATGTGCAGCCTCGCCTACGGCAGAGCGCTCGCCGACGGCCGCCGTTCCAGGCCCCTGCTCCTCCTCGTACTGTGCCTTGCGGTGGAGAGATCGTCGTACGCAGGCGCGCGTACCCATTCCGTTAGCCGTGACGGCGCTTCTCGAAAGCGCAGGATACGGCATTGGCGTGTTGGTCACAGCATAGGTCATTGCCATCATATTAATTACCCACGCAATCCCTGACATCAGGTACAAGACACGCTTGTCAACAGTGACGCTCTACGGAGCATGCAAGAACGCGTTGTGCACATGCGTTGTTGTGTGGATGACTGTCTAGATAGCACACTAGTATCTTGCAGACTTGCCACCTGAGCAAGACTTTGCCATTGGCTTTTACCAGTATAGGGCATGATGTTGCCGTGTTTGGCGAAAACATGATGGAACTGTCCGTGTACATTAGCACACTTCAAGTTTCCGCAACTTGTCCGCTGTCTATACAAACATCAATTCACACCGCACAAGTCACTTCATCACATGATCGCAGCCGTTGACCGCAGTGATGAGGTAAGCGACGCGCTGGCAATGCGCTTGACCGACTTTCGACCATGACGTGGTGTAGCACAACAGCCTGCTATCTGTTCAGTGCATCATCCTGTGCTTCATGCTGTCAACGACAGCACTACGGACTGAACTGCTTAACCGACCCACGGCGGCACGTTTCGAGAGACATGATTAGCATCAACACTGGTCACTTGTACACGACGTTGCTTGGGGATAATAGTCCTCCTTGGTGCCCAAGCTGCCCAAAGCATAATCCAGTAAGAGCAACCCGCTCAATTGCTCCGCCCGACGGCAGCGCCAATCTAGCAAGGTTCTCCTCCAAAAACATCCAAGACGAAATTCGCTTGCTTACACCTTACGAGGTCGTCGCTCATCATCCATTCACCTCGTTGATGATGGAAGCCGTATCCGAGTGGTTCCAACCAGCAGTCGCAAGCATCTCTCCACCACGCTATTGGCATGCGACATGGATGTGCCTATCGCAAGTGCAGCCACATCGAAAATACCACGTGGAAGAGACGCGCTGGGCGATGCCCTGGCATCTGAATCATGTCACAGGGCACCCAAGTCTTCGTCCCCTTCCTGCGGCTAACGCGCGGTGCCGTCCAAACGTGATTGTTGCACCGTATCTGCTGACTGTCATTATTGGCTATGACGACGCACTGCAGTACATACTTGTCCCTTTTGAACTGTCGTCCGTCACTCATATCCCGTGAAGTAGCCATTTCCTTGCATGACACGCACCTAACCGACATGACCGAGTAGAGTCAAAGTACCGCCGTTTACCACGCCGAGACAGCCTTGTCCTTGTTTGCCCTGCACAAGTACCTTCAAAGCAGGGTAAATAATGATGCCCACCTGGACTTGATGCCAAAACCCGCCTTGACCACATGATCGCGACTGTCTGCAGGTCATCATGCAGCACGCCAAACATGTAAGACAACGTGTACGCCAATCTGCTCCAGGTCTATGCCCGCAGATGTCAATAGTATTGTAGTCTACACCAGCCCTGCGCGGCGGCGCAATGAGCGGTGAGGGATGAAGTTGCTACACTCTTGCTGTTAAGACTTCATCCAGGCACCGTGTGACTCCTCCCACACCGGCATGAACACCTCATCCCAACGAGTCATCAGAAGGCGTGTGACCCTCCCTGGATGATAATGGAAAACAAGATAAGCGCCCGGAGTCGCGACATGTCATGAATCGTCCAGGATCACAAAGTTGTGACCCGTCTACCATGGTCACACAATCCATCTTGCCAAAGTTCTTTGAAGAAACCAGCGCGACGGCCCTCGCTGTCAGCGGCGAGGGGAGAGAGAGAGTTTCGGTGTTGGGCAAAATCGATATTGCGCAACGTCTGGCATCCCGACCCTGGTGTCGGACATCTCCACACTCAAACCACGATGATGGCTGTAACTCTACGAGCATCCGAGCGTGCACAGATGGGGCTGATCAGAGTTCACGGTACGTCTGTCTGAGTCGTCCTGACAGCCCGTTGCCGTGCTTAAGCTCGCACAATGTCCTTGGCAATGCAGTTCTATAGACTGGCATTTCCATAATACGACCTCGCCATTTTCGGACTTCGCATGACTTTGGCCCGCGATTGACTTCGAATATGGTCGGGAATGCTTTTTCTTGTATCTCGGCATGCCGGCCAAATCTTCTTTCTTCCGATGTTTATCATGCCGAAGGCACCGGCCGCAACCCATCACTGCATACGGTACGCCATTGTGGCGACGATATTCGTCCTGAGAGCATGGTTCACCGACTTTAGCAAGTCATCCACCATCTTCTGTTGTCGCATCAACGTGCACCTCTCTGAAGTGATGTTCACTTGTCAAAGCCAATCGTAGTGCTTGTGCGACACCTGCTGTATAAAGGTAAGCTCAAAAACAATAGAAGCGGAGCTTCGAATTCAATATACAGTAGCGACGTACGTTGCCGCGATGAGTAGCTGAAACCACAGCATGCCTACAATAGCATCTTGATTACTACTTACAGCAAGGTCCAGATCTTCCGATCGTCTAACATCTGCTCGCTAATACTAGAAGCTACAGCACGGAAACACAAGGCGAATCCCCACTATCGTGCCGTGAAGAGCATGGAAGATCAACAGCTGACCGCTCATGTTACGGAGCAGACCATCCAGACTACGACTTAACAACACGACAATCTATTGAGGCGTGGGATAACAACAATTTCACTGAGTCATTGCGCTTGGGTTTCGCGACAATGGCGTAGTCGCCACAACGTCAGACGCAACTCACTGTATAACTTTTCACCACAGGGTCTTAATGACTCTCGTGACCTGCAAAATGGCACATCTGCGCACGCTGCCGATCCGATGGGCCGCAGCATCCACATCCTCCATCCTTGAGGTGAGTAAAGCCCAAGCGACCTAAGCCAAGCTGCTTCGACCCGAACAGAAAGTCCACCGCCTCTTGCAGAGATTTCGCCCCAAGGGCTTGCATCGGTCAGGAATCAGGATGAACGGCAATCAGGTGGCATAAACTACTTCCAGTATAGTGCGCACGCGCCTCACTGGAAGCCTCACGATATGCCCACGTGACCCACAGCGCTATTTCATAGACGTCGAGTCGCAAGGCTACACGCAGACCGGTTGTCTATTATTTCAAATTATATCAGTTAATTAGAGAGCGCTTGTTCATCCCACTCCGGCGAGCGCCAAAGAGTCATGTCCGCTCGTCCAGAAAGCGTCACATTTTATGGGTGGTATTATGTCTCGGTACCCCTTCGTCTGCTGCTACGGCCCGAGAGACGGCACGGTCTCGGGAGCTAGGCAGATACCACTTTGACCGAGTGTTCCTGACGATCACTTTTTTAGTCGAGATGTGGCGGCGGTGCAGCTCCGGCGGTGCCGTTCCTCCGGCGTTCAAGCCATTTCGCTTTGCGGCTGGCGCACAACGTCGAAGGTTCGAAGGCTTCTGGAAGTGCGGTCGGTCACATGTACTGCGGTTGTGACTGTTCATCAGATAAACGGCTCTTTGAGCTAAGGCGCGTTGTATGTGTTACTGCATATTACGTATAGATGAGCTGTAGAAGTCATCGTGCCTAAATTATGTCTACGAACCAGAGACCCATGTACCTCGCCGCTCGAGAATGCGTCTGATGGCTTTGAAGTGATCTCGTCGCACTTCTTCGATCTCATCAGGAGTCAACTGCAGCGCTATCTTCGCAGACCGATTATCGATCTGGACAGGTGGGTCTTGCTGCGCAGGCGCAACATCCTGCGCTATGCTGTCTCTATGCTCGTTGCTGACCCTATGATCATTGCTGTCCCTCTGAACAGACACGTGCATATTGCCAGCCTGTAGGTCGTCTTCGTCATCACTGACCCAAATTGGTCCATCTTCTATATACTCAACAGCTGGCGCCGCTGGGTTGCTCTCGACGACTTCCCGTGGCAGATTCTGACCGAACCAGGACTCTCTCACCGACAACCCCATAGCTAGAGCGCTGTAGCGATTCACGCTGTTTCCCACGATTCTCATCTGTTGGCGCGGCATACCTATGAGAACTTCATGATCAGGATAGCCAAGTGCCCTTCGCGCCTCCATGACTGTCAATACTCGGTGCTGATCCCAGTGGACACATCTCCCATTCAACCCATCTGCAACGGACAATTTCGTAACCATCGTTGGGAAAAGTCTATCGGGGAAGACTCTGCCGTACATGCTCGAGCGCGGCATTTTCCTGATCGGGGTGACCTTTTCGCAGTACTCCGCGGGTTCGCCTCGCAGTAGGCCTGCTATCTTTGCTTGCATCAGGCCCATGCCTCGAGGGTGAATCGGAACTGCAGCTATACGCCCTCTCGATAGCGCCGTCTCGGAGGTACCGGTCCGATGGTCAGGGTATGGTATGCACAGCTGCACTTGAGCATCACCAATATCCGGCAAATCTTGCACTGAGGTGGATGCGTCAACAAATTCGAATGGTGTAGGGTACTCATGTCGGTTGCCAAACGGGAGTCCGTTACTAGATTTCCCCAGATTGCGGTTCCTTCGATTTAGTGGATGGCTGTGACTGCTTTGCGGCTTAGATAGAGGGGCCAGGCCTGGTGCTGATGCAATGATGAACACCCTCGATCTTTGTTCAGAGCTACTGTGGGACCACGCGTCTACGAGGAATTGTTGGACCTGATAACCAAGACCAACGAGAGCAGCGATGATCTGTGAGAACACATTCTGGTCAGGCTTGCCCTTGCCGATGACTACAGATGAGGTCATCGCAACCACGTTCTCCAACACTAGATACTCAGGGACATATGTATCTACGTAGGACACAACTGAAGCGACCATTGAAGCATTGCGCATCGAGCTGTCGCTGAATTTGTCCGGCTGCAGCCTCGAGAAGCCTTGGCAACAGCTACCGGCACTGATCATCCCAATCGTGCCAGGTTCGGCTATAACGGTGCCATCACCGAAGTTCTGGGTACCCTCAAGTGCTCTTGCAAGATAGTCGTTGACTGACCCAAGAAAGAAATGCATTGCTTCTGGATCGTGCGCGTTCGCTCGGTATGTATGCAGGGCTTGCTGTGCTAGGTCCACTGCATAACGGAATTTGACGCCACCGCCTTCTTCTAGACCGCGGTCGAACGTACCACCGCCACAAAAGAGACCCATGCCGGTGAGCTTGAGATCGTCATGTACAGATGCCGGATCCCAGCCTTGGCGCAGCGGCGGTAGCATGGAATCTTCATCTAAATAGGCCACATCACCAATCTCGTCGGGCAATTGCAATCGAGACGTTTGCCCGGTGTTTGGCTGACCTTGGGCTGGTTGGCCCAGGGCGACGAAGTAGAAATCGCCTGCACCGTTGCGATCATAAGGCGTGACGATATCTCCGGCGGTGATAGCTTCCTGGCTGAAGAAGCGGATATGACATTTCCGGACAACATCACCGCACCCAATGTTAAGCACTGCATTTGTGATAATGAGTTCGTTGACCCGAGCGTTGCTTGATGGGTCTGCCTCTCGTTTGCGTTGCAATAGTCGTAATGCTATTCGTCTCCTTGCTACGTCGAAGCCCGTAACATATGCTGGCTGTAGGCGTGATTTGCCGTGTGCTTGCTCCTTCACGAGTACTGCATCACCGACAGCATACTTCGCTTGATACTCCTCAAACAGAGGGGTGCTGTCCTGGCAACGGCATGAGAAATCGTTTGGTTTTAATGCCACAAAGTCGTAGTGGTCGTCTTCTTCCACAGTACGGAACTTCTGTCGGACGAACAGTCCAGTCTGCGCATACGGATTGCGAGCATACCAGGAAACATCCACTTTCTCGATAGCACTCTCTAGATCAATCGCTTCCTTGCCGCAGGCGCAATTGTCTGACAGAAAGAGTTCGTTCTTGAACAAGTACTCCTCCTGGTCAATAGTGGTATCCTTTGCCTCGTAAAGCCACAGAATATCCAGCAATGTACGATTTCTCCAAGGGCGCACGTTCTGTACGTATACTAGCCAAGTGGTGCTTGTCCGCTTCCATTTTGTCTTGGTATCAGGACGTACGCGAAGCACGTCCCCAGCCGAGGCCTGTAAAAGCGGCTCTGGGGAGTCTCTTGCCATGCTCATTGGTGTAAGCAAAGACTCCGCTGCTAAGTTCTGTTGTGGGACGTGACACGGTGTCAGCCTCAGCTGAATTTTCTTCTTCTGCATCTTCTCAAGCACACCGAGAGCCGCCTCTCGCCGAACGAGCAGCTTAGCAAAGTACATATGCTTGAAGCAGTCGAACGCGTATGGTGTCACTACCGTGTGCGTTTCGACCAGTTCCTGTGTTGCAATGGCCTTCAACCTCCACGGATGAGCCTCACCCCATATAGGATGCTCTTGAAGCGTCGTATCTCCTAGACCATTGCACTCTTTCCACAAGAACTCCACGTGTGCGGCGACCTGCGCGCGGAAGTCTTGTAGCTTTACGCCACCGAGCCAGTCGTGGTATGTTGCCTCACCTTCGAAGTTGTTCTTCAAATAAATCAGGAATCTGTGGCGAAAGTGATCCAGAGTCACTTGCTCTGAAGCTAGCAGATAATCCACGAAATGTTTCGTGAACCTGGCAACCCATAGAAATGGTGCATAGAATCGTTCGTACTCAGCACTCGGTTTACCAAGCTTGTACCATACATCCTTGCGCTGAGCGACGCGGGACTGTATGCACATCTGGTTCCCCAGGTCAATCATGTCCGTCTCTCCATAGCCATCTAAAGTGAGCGTAGAGAACCGTATGCCTTTGACAAAGTGACTTTCTTTGCCTACCGAAAGCTGGCCATCAAACATGAACTCTGCATAGCCATCGCGACTGAGCTTGTCAAGACTGATCAGCTCCTTGGCATGCAATTTACTGGCTATTGGTGAGCAGTAGATGCTGAAATTGTCTAGATTGAAGTATTCATAATCTGGCTGATCGTCCGAATCTTCGTACAGCTGCTTGAAAATCTCGTGCAAACTGTCCACGGCTTTGGCTTCACCGACCAAAGGTATGGGCGGTTGCCATCCATCATAGAGAGACCGAGGGTATGCGGGATCGCTTGGAGCAATATGCCAGTTACACAGCTCTTTGCGCGCTTTTGGATGAGGTCTAGTGACAGCTGAGTCCTCTTCTTCTTCGAGGTCTTGGCTGTCCCATTGCCGCACTCGGCTCGATCCAGAATCTGTCCGCAGGCGCTTCGTTGATGCCTCGATAGCGTCTGAAGCTGGCGTTGTAAAGATGCTGTTGCTGACCAATCTCTGATCGGCTGTGCGTCGTCGTCGCTTTTGCGAGTTTCGTGGCGATGCCAGTGGTGATCCTTCTTCACTCAGGTCCATGAATGGCGCTCTAGGCCTCCTATTTCTATGTACTCTTGAGCATGCCAATTAAGTGATGGTTCGTGTTCAATTTTTATAGGAGCTGGGATACGTGGTGGTGGTTCGCGCGCATGTGGTTGACATGGGGTCCATCTGAGCGAAATGGAGTTCGAATCTCACTGCTTGCGCCACATACCTCTTGGTACTGTCGCGTAATAAGAAGTGAAGAGAAGTTCACCTACCGCAGGGCGTGAAGTCGCGGTCGGTACCTTGGTGAGTGTGCGGAGCTTACAAAGTAAAGCCCAGCCACCGCACTTTGGTTATCATTGCTCCAGCGCCTGACTGGATCAACATACCGCTTCGGCTGCATGGTGATTGGCAGGCACAGCAGTGTTGATAGCATGAACGGAATGAGCGAAGTTATACGAAAGTGAATGTTTCACGCAGACAGGAGACATTTGATGTTGCTGGTGAAATTGACAGTGCAGATGCCTCGACACGCGTCGTGAACGCGTCAACCGGGCCGACTTGGTCCGGCCAGACGTACCCGCGCTGTGGACACTTCATATTGCTTCACTCCAAAGATACATCTCACTCGACAACACCATCGATACTCCTGCTTCAGGTCCAACAGACGTCCAGCCTCGCTATCGCTAGTTAGTAATGTTCCACCTACAGTGTGCTCCCGCACGAAAATCTGCTTTTCCGCAAGCTCCTTCTCGTCGTCAGCCGCCTTGCCTCCCACCAAGCTCATGCCGGGAGAAGAATTGGCTACTATCAGCATCCCGCCAGGCTTCAACCATTCTCCGGGATATATTCGATACCGGAGAGACATTGAGAAACTGACAATCATTGCTACGAGCAAGATACAAAGTATGGCGACTGTGACTTACTCCCATTTCAGCCTGGGACCAGATCCGAACAGCTGCCAGCGTATCGGAGAAGAGACCATCTGATGCTCTGCAGTGTATGTAATATTCCACGCTGCGAGTGCGAGCAGCTGTGTTGTCAGAGCAGCGATGACCGGCGCAATGGCCTCGGCATCTGACCTGTACTCAGATCTTGACTCTCGGAGACCTCGCGCAGCCATCACGAATAGTTCTGCCGACGAAGTGTTTGCTATAATAATCTCGAGACGTGAGAAAGTCACCGCAGTCCGGACGCTCAATGCTTGGGCCATGGCCATGTCAATGTTTGTCACTGATAGCGTCACTGGGTTCTAACCATAGCCTCTCCAGAATTGATTAGCAGAGATATCCGCTGTGCTTGCATTTTCCATTATCCAGAAGGCGAAAGAAGCCAGCAATCTTGAGAAGCTTACTACGCAAGTACTTCCTGCGGACGAAGAGGCATTGCCATCGGGTCCGACGGCCGCAACAGGCGATACACTGATCTCAAATAGACTGACATTCGATGGGTTTGCCAATATCATTAGCCAGGCTTGACTACATAGCGCTATCTTCACATTCGATCGAACCCAGAAGCCTCCGATCGGACTGCAGATGCCGAGATGTACTATGGCCAGAGCATCCTTATCTCTCGTGATCCTCGACTAGAGTGGGAAGGCAGCGATTGAGGACCTGAGGCAGGTCGGGTTCCTTGAGTCTGTCACGGAACATCACTGCAACAAGATCGATGCCCTTCAGCTTGACCTCTCGATTGCCAACTGGCCCAGCAGGCACTGGGCAAGGTTTATGTGTCACAAAGTTCGAGTGATCTTCACGGAGAGCAAGCACATGTGCGACAATGGCGGTTGCTGGTGAGATCCTTGCTGATTGTGGCGTACGGTCAACGAATTCGCGTAGGCAGCATTCCATTAAACAAGTCTTGCGTTACATTCGTGTATTTCCAGTCATTGCACACACCAGAACGCCTCGCTCGTACAGCATTGAATCATGTCGAACATTATAAGCAGCCACGACGCCACGATTTCAGCACTCGCCACGTCGCTCATGACTTCTCATCAGCTCCTATACTTCCATCCCACCCTCTCCTCTCCCTCACACTCCCGCTCGCATTCCCCTCATCCCCACGCCCCACCAAATCTCTCTCCAAAGTCCTCGCCAACTCCTCCTCCATACCCCTAAGCCGAATCGGACTCCTCACCGGCACCCCAAAATCATCCTCCTCTTCTTCCTCTCCCATCATTCCAAGATCCTCAAAATCACTCCCATCAAGATCAAAACTCCCCGGCACACGCCTCGCCACCCCGCCATCATTCTCCAAAAACCCAAACCCTCTCGCAAAGCGCGCCGCAATCCTTAACATAATCTCGACCAGTCTCGCTGGAGGCCCTAGAAAGACAGCACAAGCTTTTTGAACGAGAGCGGTGGCTAAGGCTTGCTGTTTGGTGTGGGAGGAGGTGCTTCGTCGGGACAGGTCGGAGCGTTTGGAGGAGAGGGAGGCGGAGGAGACGGTGGTTGAGGAGGATCTTCGTGTGGGCGATTTGGTGGGAGGTGCGAATGAGGTGGTTGTGCCGCCTATGCTGCGGCGAGCTTGGATACGGGCTTGGATTTGGGCGTAGGGGTCTTCTCTGGGCTGGGGTGCTGGGTTAGCAGAGGTGGTGTAAGCGACTTCGCTATCCCGTAGAGGCTGGTCGATGACAGTAGCGGGTCCACCGAGCCTCCGTGTTTGTGGTAGTGAAGCGTCGTTGCCGAGATCTTGTTGCCTCGCTTGCCTTCTAGTGGGTCCAGCATTCGTCTTTCCGTTGTGGTTGTCGAGTGAGTTCTGTTTGTCAAGCGTTAATTCCTGCTGCAACGTTGTTGCATCGTGTTCGATACTAGGATGCAGATCTTCAGGCTCGGCAGGTTCTATCTGCACTTCTGCATCGATTAGTGGAACATTTGTGTCGATCTCTACCGTCTCGTGCTCAGCAGTGTGTTCTCCACGTGTCGCCTCGTCTTCAGTGACAAATGCATCCCGTGTGCCATCTGTCTCGTGGCGCGTTTCCAAGTGATGTGCTGCATTTGATATGGGAAGACGGGTTGTGCCGTCCGCCTCACTCTTCACGCGGGCGGCAGGCTTCGCATCCCATTGGCTCTCGAGAATAAGCGACGCGTTTTCGTTCTCCTTAGCCGCATAATCTCCAGAGTCGTTCACGTCGTTGACAGATAGTGGTGCATGGTGTACCGGGTTACTGCCTGGTTGTTCTGCAGAAACTTCTGCTTCTGGTACTGTCCGAGAGGTGTGCTCGATATAATCAAGCCCAGCGCTTGAATCTGGAGGCGAAGGAGGCATATCTGTGGGTATCGCTTGGAATGGTCGCAGTGTTGAGGTGTCCAATGCACCAGGTGTTGCTCGATGCGGAGACCGGGACCGTGAGCGTTCCTGTGGCCCCGGAACCAGGCTTGACCGTAGTCGTGTCGAAGGAGGCGTCGCTTGCAGTGGCATTTGAGATGGTGCGGTGACAGATCGCATATTGATGCCCATAGCTCGTTCGCGTACGGTCGGTCTTTTTGAAGGTGTGTTCAAAGTAATGTTCTCAATCAGTTCCGGTGCCTCCAATCGCGCATCTTCTGTGGAGCTGGAACTGTCCTCGTCTGATCCTGTCGCGCTGCCCGAAGATGCACTGTCTCTCCTTGGCGACTCTGGTCCATCTTCTGGCTTCCAGCTATATGCTCTGTCCAACTTCCACTTCTTGGCGCGTCCGTGACTCTTCACCTTTCTCCTAACCTTGATCTCTGGCTCTTCAGGCAACTGGACTGTGAACGTCCGAGCAAACGGACATGGCGTTCTCTCGTAGAACAGTACTTTCTTCAGGCATTGCTTGAACTCTTCCACTTTTTCCAAATCCTCGGGCAAGTTTCCAGGTAGTTCAATGCGATAGTACGTCTCCGGCAGCACTCTCATGGCAAATATGCTCTTACCATCTACGCACCAACAATTACTCCTAGGCAGGATGGCATGCAATAGGCTACCCGAATGCAGGAAAGAAACGCTTCCAGGCACGCGATATACCTCCAAAGGCCCAGCTGCCAACGTTTGCTCTGTAGTGGTCGCCCACGGCAGGCCTCCTTGTACCTGCAGACCACCTGGGCTCGGCGTGCCGGCATTACTTCCAGGTCGTGAAGTCGTCCCACTCGATGTAAACTTGATGACCTTTGCATTGGGATGAGTATACAGGGTTTCGATGCCTTCGGCAGCGCCTATCTCAGCAGTGGGCGCAGTGCGACTCGGTGTCGCAATTTTGGAGGGCAGGGTAAACGATCGGTTCATGGCCGTCTTTCGCGGCGTTTGCTCGGGCGTTTTGGGCGCCGTGTTCGACATATCGGCGACGTTCGAGATGGCATATGTAGCGTTATGGTCGAGTCGTTGTGAAAGGTGCGAAGATGGTCAGCGGCTGCAAGTGCTGCTGTTCTCCTGTAATGGATCTCGCAGTGCCAACGGTTGTGGCTGACGAGGTAGGAATAGCCTGGACAAAGATAGGACGCGTTGGCGATGTGAAACGGTCGCATGTCAGGAGAAGCTCATCACCTTTTGATCATACCTCCATCAATTATTATATTGCGCGATCAGCGTGACTGTCTGCAATTTGCCAACGAGTTATTCAAGCAATTCACTTCAAATCGCGATGATCTCGTGAAGCGCATCAACGCCAATGCATTTGAACGACAGGGAAGGGAGTGTCCGCATGCATGTGCCTTGTCTCCCACGCGTTTGGTTACAGTGACGACAGCGGGGTTGATGAGCTTCCAAGTCAGGAATCTATGCATTTTTGGTTTCAAGTCCCAGCTTTCAACACGCTGGGGTGTTTGAATACACCAAATCGTTCGACACTGCCTACAATACCCACTGCTCCCCGAGTCACGATGAGCAATCAAGGCTTCTTCGGGAGCTTTGAGCTCAATTCCATTGTTCGTGGAGCACAACTCACCATCGTAGGCGCCAACAGAGCACTCCAGAACCCAGCTCTCTTCACTAGCGACCACTACAGGCAAGCAGCACTGGCAGTAGCTTCTGGCATTGCCATCAGGCTGCTCGTTGCCATCCCAGTACGAAAGTCCGATATGAAGACAGTATGCCCGAGCTAATGAATCACCAGACACTAGGCATCCGCGTCCTCCTTCGCTTCGTCGCTCTCTTCATCGATCTACAGGGCTCAACATGGGACGAGGACATTGTCGAGGGCATCGAGTTCGTGGAGCACTCTGTTCTCCAGGTTCCATTCTTTCTGATGTCCTTCATGCGATATATAAGCCCGGCCATGGACAACATGTTCATGAACTCCTTACAATGGGTCGACCAAACATATATCCAAAAGCACAAGAGCGACGATCCATCACAACTGCGAGCAATGTACTACCCGAATCTGCGCCTGTATAGTGAGCATGCAAAGACGGCGCACAAGAAGGAGCCCAAGGAGGCCATGGCCGCTTTCTTCATGAGGTTTGGCAAAAAGGCAGCGTTGTCCTTGGCCATTTATTTGCTCTCCTTCGTGCCATATGTGGGACGATTCGTGCTGCCAGCAGCATCCTTTTATACATTCAACAAAGCCGTTGGACTGCAGCCAGCCGTCCTAATCTTCGGCAGCGGCCTATTTTTGCCAAAGCGGTACTTGGTAATGTTTCTGCAGAGCTACTTCTCCAGCAGAAGCTTGATGAGAGAATTGGTAAGTTAGAACTGGGACCATGTTGCACGCTGGGGCTAACATGTCGCAGCTCGATCCATACTTTGCTCGGATACGCTACACTTCGCAGCAGAAGCGGCAGTGGTTCCGTGACCGCGAGGGAGTTTTGTATGGTTTCGCGATTGCCTTCTTCGTCTTCTTGAAGATCCCCCTTCTCGGCGTGTTGATCTACGGCATCGCGGAGGCTTCGACCGCATACCTGATCACAAAGATTACCGAGCCTCCGCCGTCACCAGCAGAGGCTGAAGAGTTCAAGAAGAAAGACATCAGATGGGAGAATAAGCACGAGTTCTTAAACTTACCATTGGACTCGCTCGACAAGTTTAATACTAGGACAAGCAACGAACAGGCGCGACCTGACATGACGGCAAGCCAGGGCAAGCAGTTCACTTGAGCCCGGTCGATCCTTGCGAGGCACAACAGTACATAACAGAATACAACGACCAGCCTGAGAACAGAGCGCCATGCAAGACCCGAATGCTGCCGCTTTCAAGTATTAATGTCTGCCGTATCCTGGCGAGCTCGCCTATCGAGTGGCTGAAGCTCCAGAAGCTTGCCCCACCTGAGCAAGAGCTCACGCATCATGATGTTCCTAACACGAACGGCTACGCGCCCTCTTATCAGTCTTTTGCCCAGTGTTCTCGAGCTCCCTCCTGCTTGAACGCACCTCACGTCCTGGCGGATTGGTAGCTCTTATCACTGCTCTACGACCCCGCTTCGGCAAGGTACATCGAGATCGGTAGGTGACAGTGGACACATGAAATGTCTACGCATCTCCGGCATCAGTCCTGCACCTCTTCTCCTCTGTGCTGTCTCTCGTATTTCACTGACATACTGATACGAAATGGCTCCAACCAAGTATCAAGAGGACTTCCACGCAAAGGTCAAGAGCGGAGAAAACACTATTCGATATGCGGCCAAAGTAGAGCTCGACAAGGACGCAGCGACGTTGCCATACCTTCATGTAAGTAAATAGTGACCGTGATGGTTTCTGGCCTAGCAACCACGAAGCTAGCACTGAACGTATCAATAGAACCGCTGGCATCCTGATATCCCTAACTATGGCACCATAAAGAACAACGAAACTGTGAAAATTGAATGTGTCGATTGGACTGGAGGACAAATCGGCAACAACGACTCGGCTGACGACATGCGTGATGTCGACCTCACTAGAATCCACTACCTCACTGGACCTTTCGAGATCGAGACTGCCGAGCCAGGCGACATCCTTCTTGTAGACATTCAGGATGTCCAACCTCTCGAACGCCAGCCATGGGGCTTCACCGGAGTTTTTGCCAAAGAGAACGGTGGTGGTTTCTTGGATGAGATATATCCAAAACCGTAAGCCTCATGGCCCACTCATCTTCAAGCCCAGCTCGATCGCAACTAACCACCCCACTCCACGACAGCGCCAAAGCAATCTGGGACTTCGAAGGCATCAACTGCACCTCCCGCCACATCCCCGGCGTCCGCTTCGCCGGCCTCATCCACCCCGGAATCCTCGGCTGCGCGCCCTCCCCAGAAGTCCTCAACACCTGGAACACCCGCGAAGCCGAACTGATCCAAGCCTGCAAAGGCCATCCCGAACTCGGCACCCGCGACGTCGCCATCCCTCCCACGCCGCAAAATGTCCATGCCGGTACGGCGGACGATCAAGTCAAGGAGAAGGTGGGCAACGAGGGAGCCCGGACGATTCCCGGGAGACCCGAACATGGCGGGAACTGCGATATCAAGAACTTGAGTCGGGGGAGTAAAGTGTATTTACCGGTTCATGTCAAAGGGGCGAAATTTTCGGTGGGAGATTTGCATTTTTCGCAGGGTGATGGGGAGATTTCGTTCTGTGGTGCGATTGAGATTGCGGGTGTGATTACGATCAAATTCAGTGTTATCAAGAATGGTATGGCGGATATGGGCCTCAAGTCTCCGATCTATATCCCGGGCCCGGTGGAGCCGCAGTTTGGACCGGGGAGGCATATTTATTTTGAGGGGTTTTCGGTCGATAGTAGTGGGAAGCAGCATTACATGGATGCTACGGTGGCGTACAGGCAGACTTGTTTGAGGGTCATTGAGTATTTGCGACGGTGAGTTGAGCATGTTGGGATTGAGGGTGGGATGTGTGCACAATTGCTGACGATTTTTTGTTATGTTTTTAGGTACGGCTACGATGACTACCAGGTCTACCTTCTGCTGTCGTGTGCGCCTGTTCAGGGACATATTGCGGGGATTGTGGATATTCCAAATGCGTGCACGACGCTAGGGCTGCCGATGGATATTTTTGATTTTGATATTTCGCCGGGTGCGAAGGTCGAGAAGAGGGATTTGGGGGCTTGTGCAAAGGCGAGCTCGTGATGGGATTAGTAGGACATGGTGCGCTGAGGGAGATGTGTAGATGTCATGATATCGAGCTTTTGACTGTACGCAGATGGCTGCAACAAAGGGTGTCAAAACTGCAACGCCCAGAAGATGCTCGAGAGAGCAATCTTGAGATGCACAAGACTTCACAAGATGTCCTTTGCGTGGTAATGACGGCCGCGCATTTCGTCAGAGCTCTCGTAGACTTGTGTTCGTGTACATGCGGTAAGTCAGTCGCCTGCGGTGGTTGTTGAGGTCGTCGTGGTGGTTATGCTTTTTGCACGGGATGAGACTTGATGCTTGTGGTGTGCCTCATTCTATCGAAAGCACTCCAGTGGCTTGCAACGTACCACACAATCAACACAATGTGCTTGTCAGCTCTTGTCTGATGAGGAACTGATCTGTCTTGTCGTTATGCCATGTCCGTAAGGGTTCCACGGTACGTGGTGCGGAATAGGGATCCTGCTGTGCAACCGAGACCAGGTACGGGTACTTGGAACCAACCATGGAAACGAATGTTTCTTGTGTTGTTTCGTGATTGTGCTCTCGCGCAAGTGTTGTGGTATACATGGAAATGAAGTATATCATCATGTATAATATACGTATGGTCGGTTCATGCTTCCGAAATCTGAGATTTGACAGCACTGTAGACTACGGATCCCTGTCGGAATCACGCCAAAGTGACGCGGGTCGGCGTCTGTGTTTTCGGTCAACAAGGATGCATGTGGCGGGAGGGAAGCTCCAGCCAGCCCGTGCCTGACGGGAACTGCTCTGCTGTGCTGTACTGTGCTGGGCTGTGCTGTGCTGAGCTGGCGTTCGGTGGTGCGAGATAGATTACATGTCGCACTTCCTGATTGCCCTCACACATCCACTGGACCACCATACATCCGTTACGCGAACATTGTGGATCCGACCGACGCAAAGGCATTCCAGTCTCTCTTTCTACTTTGGTGCCCTGGTGACGTGAGAGGTTCTCGGTCGCTGCGTGTGCGCAGCTGAGCAGGATATCGTGTGGCATGGTCGGTGATATGGCGTAGACATGTGAGTTGATCCACGCATTCTCTTCCAAACATACATGTACAGTACCTGTCTTGTACGACATATAACTCCTATAGCTCCAAATTACTGGCAGCTGCGTTTGCCGCAGCACTCAACAAGCCAAGAAGCATCTGACTCGAGTTGTAATGGCAGGTCCAGGAATCGATGCCTTAATACACGACAGACCTTCGATTGACGTGATTATCGCACCTGCATGCGCACACACCACCTCTCATCGCTACTGGGCACAACCAACTCTTTGGACACCCAAGAACGCCGAAGATACACGAACCCGACCTGCCAAAAGACTGTCGCCTGGCCTCGAGCAGCGATTGAGACGACTAGAGGAACAGAAACGCAGGAAAGAGGTGGAGGCGCAGGTCAAACAAAGCATCGGCCGCATACCGGAGGAGCAGCTGTTGGAACTTGAAGGACTGCGTGAAGGCTGCGTGATAGAGGTTCGCCGTCGGGGCAAGACGTGGGCGTCGCCTTTGCCTGTTAGAGTCTCTAGCATGCCAGCCGGCGGCGTGCGACTCTCAGGCGGCCCAGTACGGACGGACAATGAGCTGTCTATGCTGGAAAGCGACGTTTCGTCGCTGATCGACATTAGTGATCGTTTTGAGCTATCGGACACCGAGGACGAATTGCAGAGGCAGCTCGTGCTGGACAACCACAAATATCGTATGCCGGATATTGGAAAGACGAGACTACACCTGAGGACCAAGGAGCCACTGAGTCCTAACGCGAGGCAAGTACCGAGGACTTTACCGGTGAATGGGCAGGGTAAGCGGGACGCGACGCCTACGACACCGAAGTCCATACACGCGCCAGTCTCGAATGCGCTTTCGCCCGGCATGGAATTCCCTCCGAATTGGCACGAGAGGAGTCTGGGTAGGGAAAGTGTCAGTGAGGGCGATTTCGGTCCGACCCCGTCAAGGTCAGGCTCGATATACACCTTGGGCAGGGCAAGCTTCACAGGCCAGCTGGCGCAGCTGACATCCATGAGATTGCCGGACGCCAGCTCACTTGCGAAAAGAATATCTTCCATGTCTTCTGCCGCGGAAGCTGCTAAAGCGCTATCCGATGCTTCTGAGCAAATCAGATTGTGGATCAGTAAAGCATCCGATGTGCTGGAAGGACTCAACGCGGAAGATGATGTGGAGTGGGCTGCGGCTGGCGGCAGAGAAGGCATTGAGGATGTCGATAATGCGATTAAGAAATTTGAGAAACTGGTGGAAGTCTACATTGTGTCCATTGAAGAGCTTCAATTGCGGAGAGACATCTCTTCGCTATCAGCAGATGAAATCAAGAAGAGTGTGGGGCAGATGGAAGCCATTCTGACGAGTTGGAAGAAGATTAAAGACACGTTGAAGAACATAAAGGAGCAGGTCGTGATAGCAATGGAATGGGAGGAACTGTGGAACACCGTCCTGGGAGAAGTCGCACAAGAAATGGAAGGCTTGAATAGGATGGTCTTTGAAATGGAAGAGATGCGTCACCAGGGACACGAGAGTGTCTTGAGCTCACGCGACAGTATCGACATTAGCGAACTGGAGACGATTCTCGAAGAGCAGCCTGGAAGAGGCAAGATCATCAACGATAGACATAGTCTGCCTCAATTGACGCCATACTCGCTACCGATCGCAACACCGCCTACAGCTAATGGCAGCAAGGAAGATGCGAGCCTCCTCGCACTCTTCGCGCGCATGCAGCCACTTCGAGCAGCATTGGACTTTTTACCCATGCGTCTGGCAGCCTGGATCCCACGTGGCAATGTGCATTTCCCGAGCGCCGAAGCTGATCTTCTAAGCCGTCAGAAACAGCTCGAGGAACAGTGGCAGAAGCTCGAGGCAGATGCGGAGTCCTTGCGAAGAGAGCTTGGCGAGGACAGATGGATCATGGTCTTTCGAAATGCAGGCAGACAAGCCATGAAGATGTGTGAGTCGATCTCCCGAAGCTTCGAAAAGCTGAAACAGGCTATTGATGCAGACGAGCAACACACGTGCCCTGCTGCGCTCCACGAACGTATGCTCAACTACGAGCAAAAGAAGCGACATTACGGCCCTGCCATTGAGCGAGTACTGGCGATCATTGACAGGGGTGTAATGGACCGTCTGACTGTTAATGGTGAGATCTTGCGACTACAGAGCGACATGAGGCGAAGATGGACCACTTTGCAGAGCGATATGTCAGACATTGACCGGGTCGTGGAAGATATCAGGATTGCTGCGGAAACCGAGGCGAAAGAAATGCACGATATGCACCTCAGGGACTCCGTCTCCACGGTCATTTCTAGCCAACAATCTGTCACTAGCAGCTTGCTTGACACTCCTGGAAGCTCACCCGCAAGCAGTGTGATGGGCAGCAGCAGGAAAGGCAGCTTCGGCTCGCGGACACCCACGCCACTTATCAACATCAAGACAAGAAGCAGTAGCTCGAACCCGAAGTCGAGGCTGCCATCAGCAGCATCCTTGCCACGGAAGAGTCTACTACCACGATCATCATTCGCAGATTTGCACTCGCCAAGCCCAAAGTCGTCGCCATCTTCACTACCAACACCGTCCAAGACGCCCGTTCTCAAAGGGCCAGCATGGCCTGCACGACCTGAGGCGCCATTAGATCCGAACAAGCAGCGTTGGGTCAGATTAGCGAAAACAGAAGATAAAGGCTTCCGACCTCTTTCAGCGTTCGAGCCTTCGCCCTATGCTAAAGCACCTGTCACACCGAAGACCAACTATCTCCGAGCAGGCGCCAAAACTTACGCCACAACCATGCCCACCGAACGTCGTTATGCGAGCGCACCAACGCCCAACGCACCATCGTCGATACCTCGACCTACGACCAGTACGGGAACCGCAAGTTCGGCACGAAAGTCTTCGCTTCCCATACCATCTGCCACGCCCTCGAAATCAGCACCGAGGACACTCACGTCGAAAAAATCAGCGCCTACACTGAGACCTGCTTCGAGGACCGCGGGTGGGAGAAGGAGCAGCATGCTGCCGCCTGTTCCTCCTGTGCCTATCGGTGTGATTGATGGCAATGAGGCTGATAATGAGGCTCCCAGCCACCATAAAATGCGCCCGCCTAGTGCGCTAGCGAGCGGGAGGAGGAACAGTCTGGTGCTAAGTC
Source organism: Passalora sequoiae (assembly GCA_013248845.1). NCBI lineage: Eukaryota > Fungi > Ascomycota > Dothideomycetes > Mycosphaerellales > Mycosphaerellaceae > Passalora > Passalora sequoiae. Next base: position 191,864 of record WSQC01000044.1, on the reverse strand, counting down.
GGACGGGAGCGAGGAGTAGGTTGAGTGATGTTACGACAGCTGGAGGTGCACAACAGCAGCAGGATCATAAGCCGAAGTGGAGGGGTGCTTAGGGAGCTCTTGTTACTCTTGGTGGAAAAGCTGCAAGGCGTTTTTGAGGGTTGGCATGTTATTATTGCAGCGTTATGCGTCGAGTACATGCACTTTTGGCAGGTAAGAGCATCTTGTGTGGCGCGAGTAGGAGATAGGGTTTGAGCTTGATTGATGTGGGACGGGAAGCAGGACATGTATCGCTGGTTAGGTTACATACCCATTTAGCAATAGGAGACAACTTGATGTTCTTACCTTTTCGGGCCTTTGCAGTCGATTTTGCTCGGTATCCCTGCTATCTGTTACCTACTAGTAGTCTGCTGGTAAGGGCGGCCGATTCATGTCATGTTGTGTAGCGGACATCATCAAGCTTCAACCTCGCGCTAGATATGTATGGTTCAATACCTCTCTCTCAGCATCTTATCTCGACCCTCGCTCAGTTTTGTGTACTATGCACGGGACATGATCAGGAAGGGATCTTATGTGAAATGTCTGTACGCTCAGTACGCCGTCTAGTCCTCAATGCCATGCATTCTGTCTGACTATGAATCATTTTTGACCTTCGAGACTGCATGCTCTTCCACGCCCATTCAAATGCATACCATCAATCATCGCCTCGTAAAACGTTCGTCTCTGTTCAGATATACTGCTTCTCACACTGAATCCCAAGTCCCATTGCGCATCGTTATCAATCAAATTTCACAACTTCGCATCCCCCTTCATCACATCCCGCAGCAGCGTCAGAGCTTCTACCGCAAATTGAACCATATTCGCAATGCGATTCCCCCCGAGTCCCGTGTTCATCTCGCGCGTAAAAGTGCCCTTCTCGCACGCCACAGCGAGCGCGACGTAGCCCGGCGTTCGGTTGGGTGTGTTGCCCCCCGTCGGACCTGCCGTGCCGGACTCGGCCAGCGTGTACGTGCTCTCTAGCTCCTTTCTCGTGTGCTGCGCGAGCCCGCTGACGATGTCGGTCGTGGGTCCTTTGTAGTTGGCGATTGTCTCTTGCGTCCAGCCGGCGTAGGCGATGCGGGAGGGGAGGGTGTAGAGGGTTAGGCCGCCTTTGTAGTAGGTTGAGGCGCCGGGTTGGGAGAGGAGGGGAGGAGGAGATTAGGCCGCCTGCGGCTGTTTCGGCGATGGAGATGGTTTCTTTGCGTTCTTTCAATAGGGTTGTTACTTCGGCGAGGATGGCGCGCAGTTCTTGGGGTGGGTAGTCGGGGGTCGTGGAAGACATTTTGAGGAGCTGTGATGGGGATGGGGCTCTGGAGATGGAGGATGTTGGAGGAGGTGGAGGAAGTGGGTAGGCTCCGGGTCCGCACAGGGTCAGTGGAGGAGATGGAGAAGTCGCTTTGGCAGTGCTTTTAGCTCTACAATGATGCAGTGATATGAGATAAGAAGGATGTCTTCTTACAAATGCACTTCTGCAAAATGTAGATATCATCATTATTACCTATTAGGTACCATCATGGCTGGCAGTGATGGATGGTGTCACAGCAGAGTAGACTCCAGAGGAGGGGTTGTGCTTCAATGGGCGAGAACCGAGCTCCCTGGGTCCCTGTCAGTCGTCAGTTCTGTCTGTGCTCACTCCACTCCACTTCACTTCGGTCAGGCACCTTGGCAACATGTCGACTGATACATGTAGATATACAGAGGGATACATATTGCTCTCGTAATGGCTGCCGGGGCTTCTGAGCTTCGGCTATGGCTATGTCATCCGTAGCTCGAGCGTTGCCCAGGCGCAGGCATCCCCGCTGTCAGCACTGGGCAGCAACGAAGTCTGTACAGAGGAGAAACGTCGTACACGTCGCAACAACCTTTCCGAATACCAGGCATGACTATCAGAAGCTTACCGGCGTGTTTTGTGCGAGGAGGCACTTCCAATGGCTTGATCATCCATCGTAGGCATTTGCCGGACGATGTAGCGCAATGGCAACCGATTCTTTCGGCAGCAATGGGCTCGCCAGATGCATACGGCAGACAGCTTGATGGTATGGGTTCTGGCGTGTCTTCCACGAGCAAGATCATCGTGGTTGAGAATAGCAGTCGAGCAGAGGCCGACATCGACTACACCTTCGTCCAGGTGGGCATCAAGGACGGCTCTCTGGATATGGCAGGCAATTGCGGTAATATGTCTTCGGCCGTGGGTCCATTCGCATTGAATGAAGGTCTTCTCCATAATGTTCATCGCTCTACAGGACTCGATGAGCACGATAGGGAGGTCAACGTGCGGCTCTTCAATACTAATACTAATAAGCTCATCAATGCATCTTTCCATGTCACAAAAGACGGCGTATACGATCCTTTTGGCGACTACACTATTGATGGTGTTCCAGGATCTGGGTCACGAGTCACACTGTCTTTCGTCAATCCGGCAGGGAGCAAGACTGGCAAGGCACTTCCCACAGGCAAACCGATCGATACTCTGCATCTACCGGATGGCACGTCTGTAGAAGCCAGCCTTGTAGACGTGGCTAATCCGGGCGTCTTCGTACGAGCTTCTGATATTGGAGTTTCAGGAGACATTGACCCAGCGACACTCGAGGGCAAGCTGGCAGTCCTGGAGAGACTTGAGCATATCCGGCGAGCTGGAGCAGACCGTATGGGCCTTGACCCGAACACGCAGACAATCCCGAAGATTGTCATTGTGTCCCCACCAACTGGCGATGAAGCAGCGAATGGCGTTCATGTTGTCTGCAGAGCACTGTCGATGCAGCAGCCTCACAAAGCTGTGCCTCTGACATTGGCGCTCAATTTAGGTGCCAGCGTCAGGATTTCTGGAACAATTCCTGCGACCACGGCAGTAGGTACTGACGGTTTGCGGAGTGTCACTGTTGCTCATGCCAGTGGAAAGGTTGAAGTGGGTAGTGTTTGCGAGCATGGCAATATCAAGAGTGGCCTCATACATCGCACTGCCAGGATACTTATGAAAGGCGATGTATTCTACATTATCAAGTCTGAGGTAGATGCACATGAGTCCGACAGTCAGGCCCACGATAGCACTGATAGCGAAGCCCAGAAGAAGCGCAAAGAGGTCTGATCCGACATCGTACTTTCCCGTGCCGCTCCCGAGCATGATGTTGACAAGCTAGTCATGACTGAGTTTGTTTACCACGAAAACTGATGACAAGCTTGGGATTCCAATGAAGTGCACTCCAAGTAATCACATGTCCCCTCTGCGCACTATCAACACCTTCTATTGCAGATTGCATTCTCGGATGGTCAACTTGACCATCACTGTTGCTACAGAGCCAGAACATCAGACTGACCAAACTCCAAGCCCTGCACTACCAGAGAAGTCATCCAATATCGATTCACTACCAGAGAAGTCATCTAATATCGATTCCATCGCACGGCGGTCTCAGCAGGTCGATCTCACGACACCAGAATAGTACGGACCATGGTCTCGGACGAAGTTCTCGAGCAAGCTATTCGGAAAGCGTTTGAAGAAGTCTTTATGTTGATGCAAAAAACCGCCAACGATGTATCGAAGCAAACGAGAGCGACACCTGACCTAGAATGCCTCCATCGTCTGGCTCGGACTTGGATCGCAATAGGCCTTTTCGTGCGTATGTCTGAGTGAGGCCATCATAATGTATGTGCATATTCTGATAGCGAGCAGTACTCACTACTCAGGTCATCTACATGGTTGGACAGATTTTGTCTGCATGGCTCGATAAATACCTTGCTTACCGAACAGCTCTCGCTCACCACGAAGCGGCTAAGGAGCGGGACTCGTCGTCGGGCGACGTGAAGCATACATTGACTGTTGAGGAGGAGTTTGGAAACAGCGAAACCATGGCATCTGTTGCGACATCTGTCGCCGCGTACACGTGGGACGGATGGGACTGGGAGGAGTCTGCCTGAAGCTACTCAGTAGCCTGACTAACGTCGATATCGAAAGACACGAAGCAGCACGGCAGGCCAAATTTGAAAATTAGAAGTTCACTGTCTCCTTGAGCAGAACTCGTTGATTCACACAGCTTATACGTTCAAAGCAGTCGAATACACCTCAACCCTCTCGACATCGAGCTATGGCTTTCAACGTAGACGTCGACACATACGCAGAAGGCTTTACCTCTTGCAGCAGCGCCTATTGCCGTGACTACCGTCAAGGCATCGAAACAGACAGATCATTGGCCGAGCAAAGCCATAAGCGGGTTAGAAATGGCATGTATGACAAGAGAACTCGCGTTGTCTGGATGGCACTGTCCTCGAATCTAAATCCTGTGATGCCTTGATTGCACGGAAGAGGCTACGAGGCTAAAGAAACCATGATCTGCAAGTCATCTACTCTTCCTTCCTGGCCATCACCCACACTATGCATCCATGACCAGTATGCATCGCGCGACTCGCACTCGCGATCGGCAGCACAATCTACAGGATCGCCAATAAGTACTTCGCGCTACAGAACCCCCTGCGCCGCGGGACTAAGGACGAAGAACACACTAGCAGAGCACGATGCGAAGGACTACACAACAGAGTGGCAGAATTAGATCCATCCCCCGAAACGCTAACGATTCTCCACCCGCGACTGACGAACCTGGGAATCTCTGTCCGAATTACGAGAAACTACAGAATCTTGGTGAAAGGTCCGACTGCGAACGCTACGCATGCGGGACCTCTCACGGAGTGAGATGAGGCTAAGACAGAGTCCGGGAACACAGACGCCTCGAACTCGGACTTCGCGAAGCTTATCAGGTGCAGCCGATTTGGCCGCTCAGCGACAGTAACGAATAGTCGTGATCTGCTCTGCGCTCAGCACCTTGGTGACGGAGTCGTTGAATGTCGTTGATATTTTGAAAAGGTTGAAAATGTCTATGTTCGAGGGACGTGTGACGGGATGATATGATGCGCTCAAGGATCCGTTATGAATGCAGAGTCCTCGTCGAAGGGGTTGTGGATGAGACGCTCAGAGTTGGAAATGGAGATTGATCTTGGTTTGAAATGTCATTCCTGATTTGCGGTTTGGAATTCAGCTAGTAAGGGATTAGTCCTATGGTGGATGATCACGTGGGAATACACTGTGTTGTATTTCTTGATTTTTTGGAAGACAAAATTACGGTGCGGCCAACACTCACGGTGGGTGCTCGACGAACGGCCGTTCAGCATCATACTGCGGTGGAAGCTGCGGGCGGGCGGGCACCGGTTGTTTTGATACAGCTACGGCTGGAGCAAGAAAGGCTGCAGTGTAGTGTTGCTATATATTCCGTAAGCGATGCCATCGTATGAAGAAGATACGAAAATGTTTTACGTTCGTTCAGAGGCGAGATTCGATTTGGCATTTACTCCATTCATGCAAACGTTTCTTCACATGTCATGCTACGAATCACCTCCCACGCTCCGACATTGAGCACCAGAACATACTCCCAACCAGGTATCAGAAAGCGACTACACTTTTGCTAATGGGTATCAAAAAAATCAACACACGCGCAAAAAAGCAACAACTCTCTCACTGTAATATGGTCGGCTTATTCGACATATTGACGCTTGGCGGCGGACCCGGACTGGGCAACCTTCTGTTCAGATCGCCCATGTTCATGAAAGTCTGCGGCTGCAAGTGCTGCGTCTCTGTTGGGTGCCGACTCGTCATGGATGGCGACTGAGCATCTGGATACGGTAAAGTCGAATTGCTTGTTGGTGTCTTGGGTGGCACTGGAGGTGCAGATCCTAGTGTAAAGTCCTGACTTTCTCGTGGGGAGTCGCTGCCGTATGCCATTGATGCATTGGAAAAGCGCATCGAGTCCCGGTATTCCTGTGACATTCGGGCTTGGTCCGACTGAGGGGAATTGTATGGAGAAGAGTGATGGCTGCCAACTCGCTGATGTTGTGGCAGCGAGTATGCGTGATCGTAATCGTCGCTCGACAGGGTGTACTCCTGATCAGCAACGCTAGGTCGATGCATATACTGCTGGTTGTCGGGCTGTACAGAGTACTTCTGGTCAGCTATGCTTGGCCTGTGCTCATACTGCTGTTGACCAGGTCGATAGCCTTCGTCGCCAGGCAGCTCGACGGCGAAGTTCATTGGCGGCGGCACTGTCGGCAGCGGTCTTTCCCACGGGTTCTGCTCCCTGATGCTGCTGTATTGTGGTCCATCGTGACCAGCAAGCTTTCTAGCTTCGGCACGATCGTGTCGGATCTTGGCGAAGCAGATTTTCGCAATCTTCGCCGATGCTGCCTGGTTGATAACTTCGACATCTTTCTTAGACAGATATGATCTCGTACTTGCACTGATCTCTGAAAGACGACTCCATTCGTCCATGCCAAACTCTCCTACGCCAACTTCGACGTTCAATCGATAGTAATTCTCCGGGTTTACACCTCGTGCAGCGAGGTGTTCTCTTTGCATGTATTTGTGAATGTCTTCACATCCTTCGAGTTTGCCGATGAGCTTCCTTCGCGCTTCCGCGAATTCGCCCATTGAGCCACCCATAAACTCCTCCCACCACTCGTGTTGCTTTGCGCCAGTTCCAGCAGGACGCTTTCCAGTGCCAATACTCACGAAGACGCCCACTTCACGACCTGGCCATTCGTTCTGAACTGCTTCGTCGAGTACTAAAGGCGCTGGATTGTACTTGCCGGCGCCCTCGTCAAGGTACCACGACTGGCCAATTTGTACAGGTTTAAAAGCCATCTGAGTCGCAGCGGTGGCGCGGCCTGCTTGCCAAATTGTGCAGTTCACATCCGGCGCTGGCTCTTTGCGAGAGTCGTATGAGCGTAGAAGTGTGACTACAGAAGTGCCCTTGAGCACCGCTGCCACTGCCGTTTTCGTTCGATTCTCTCTCGTGTCGTATAGTAACGCATTGGGGTTGCCTCGTGCGAGCATGCCAATCGATGCTCGAGTACCTATGTTTGAATTGTAGCCGATTGAGCTGTACCTGCTGCTTTGGCTCAAGCTTCTTTGTGGTAGTGATGAGGCTAGGCTGTTGGGCGTGATGGGTGTCATAGGCGTAGCATTCGCCAGGGTATCATTGCCCTCGTCGTCGAAAACTGTGTGTTCTGTCGCGACCTCTTTGATCGCCTCCTCCAACTTGCTCGCCTTGAACATGGTACCTTTGTATGGCATGCCGAGAAAGGTCTTGTTGGTCTCGAAGACTCTCCTCGTCATACGCACGTAGACTTCCTTGCACGTGTCTAAGTCGAGTCGCAACCTTCCCAGCATGATGGCGATCAGGCCTCCCGTGCCAACGCCTACGATAAGATCGAAATGGTCGCATGGCTTCGGAATCTCATGTCTCTTGGGCGCTCTTCCTTCAATCTCCACGAATGTCCTGTGCATGAGCTCTTGCAGGATTATGAGCATTGAGTAACCTCTAACGCCTCCTCCATCCAAAGACAAAATGCGCAAAGGCGGACCTTTGGTGGTATCCTTTCGCCGAACTCTTATAGCCTCATCCATGAATACAGACTATGCGCGGCTCTTCAGCCGCGAGTGGTGGAGTCGTCCACCCCAGAAGAGGTGTGGTGTGCGAGGAGAGTGTCGGTTTGATTTCGCAATGTCGTCGCTACGTCAGGTATGGTGTATTTGCGCCTCAAGAGGTCGACAACGCTCCGGAGACAAGCAGTGTTTCGTTACTGACTGGAACGGTACGAAGAGTCTTACGAAGGCCAAACCCCAGCCAGGCTTTTTGTGCTGTATTGTTACTGTCGCGCGGACTGGTTGTGTTGCACCGAGGCCGCCAGGTGATGCCTGAGTGTGAATGCTGGGGATTAGAAATACTTCAGGCTGCAGCGAACACGTGAAGTCCGAATCGCAACGGGTAGTATTCACGTCAGCGGCGAAAAGCGCGACGCGATCGTGGTCTCCAGCTGTTCCTGGGTCTGTTACAGAGTACTTCGCCGCTAGCATACGATATTCATCGCAGACTGTCACTCACTCGAGCAGCTGATTCGTCCTCGAGGCTCGATACGTCAGCCTGCAGGGGTCCGGGTCTTCGTTGCGGAGTTGCCGTGATGCGAGGAGTGGCTGAGTCGAGTACTCTCCTACAAGGACATACCACGGGCACAATGAGACCAATCCTACATCATCAGACGGTCGATGGCATTGTGAGTGCTGATCTTGGTAGAGAGCCCCGCGTTCTGCAACGGCGCGGCCGCGGGTATGGCAGATCCGATGTCACCGTCCGGGTGGATTGGGGACTCTTTAGATGCCGGTGGCTTCGGCAGTCTAGCAGCAGGAGCATATACCTTGTGCTCAGCTGGATCGCCGTTCAGATGAACAGATGATGCATGGACAATGAGCAGCCGGCAACCGTCCAGAGAGTAGACTTGCCATGAAAAGATGCGACGTACATGTCTGGAGCAAAGCGCTTCGAATCGCGACGAGTGTCAGTTCATCATACATGCTAAAGGGAGCCATGGCTTCCTTTGCCCAGAAGATGCTGATGACAACGGCATGAACCTCGGCCGAGTAAGTATTGGCAGATTCAAGCAAGTGACGAAGTCCAGCAGAATTGAGTGGGAAGTGAAGATGGAGGGCAGGATCATTCGAGGTTGTCTACAGGTGTATAAACATGCAAGACACGAGACGTTTCAGAGCCCGTGGCTTTCCCAGAAGCTTCCCTGTCGTGAATGTGACTTCTCTACTTCGTCGATAATGGTAACAAGCATACCATGCATACTGATCAGCAACCCGATAGTGGTAGAGGAGACCACGATGAATATGCCAAAGCCACATTGCTAGGCGAACAGTCCCGGAGCTGGACGGCCAGCACGATGCCCCCAGCACAACATCGTGGGGCGGCAGACCGTGCTTCCTCGTTCAGAAATGAAACACATCTCATCTTCTGAACCTCTCCTTCTATGCATAGAGCCCGTAAGCACGGATGAATAGAAGTCCTCCTCCAGATCTTTGACGACACGGAACGATTCCAGTCCAAAGGAGTGATTTCCCTCCCGCTGGCGTGCAGTGGCTTCGCGAATCACATATCCAGCTTTACAAAACTAATATTCCGACATTGCGTATCGTGCTTGTCATGGTCACCACTTTGCACTCACACGTGGCCACCATGCATGTCGCCGAAGAATAATAAGCACCCACGAATCACGAGCCTCGAGCCACGTCCACGACTTGCCCACAAAGCCACAGACCGATCCTCTGCGCCTGTCTTTGGTGTCGCTGCGTGTGCATATCGGTACCGTTGATGCGGGATAGCGCCTAATGATGAGGTTGCTCTGCCCCGATCCTTCGGGTGTTCCTGATGGCAATGAATCCCCAGCGCCCGCGATGTATGCAGGATCCTTCTCCCAATAGTGATTGGGTCCAGAAGCATGATCACAACAGGAGTAAGAATGCTCAAAGCATGTTTGCCCGTCACATTCAACCGACTGAAGCATACCCGACCCTCCTTGAGTCGAGCGTCTCACCTGATACGACCCAGACAGAAGTATCATATCACGAGTGTCGCTTCACAGTGCATGAGCAAGCACCGACAGCAGGATGTTATCGCCGTGCATACGAAGCACAGCATGCCCGGCAATGTCTCGGAACCTGCTGTAGCTGCATAGGGCTGACGTTGATTTCGTAGTCATGAATGAGAGCAGAGCGAATCTGTGATGACTACGTTTAGGTACATGTACTCTCCCACATCCTGGTCAGTTGCGGAACGTGATAGTGTACCCCGCGTTGACACGTGAGAGGAAGCCGTTGGGTGGTTGAGCTCGAGGTTCATTATTGCCGGTACATCTGGAGGAGGAGAAGACTACTACTGGTGGCGCGGGTGGAAATACATCAGTAGTTACAGTGGACCAGGATTCCCTTTCCCTGAAACAGCCTATGACCATCCCACATCCCAAATCGTACTGTTAGACACGTGAACGAAACGACAGCATCACGTAAGAAGCACAAGCACCATGAAGGTCGAGGCCATCTTGTGCTATCCAATCAAGGCATTGCGAGCAGTCGAGCTTGATTCTGTCCAAGTCACCAAACACGGCTTCCCTCACGACAGACGCTTCCTACTCCTCCACGTGGATCGCAAAGATGGCAAGGTCACCTATAAGAACATTCATATCGCGCATTACCCGGAAAGCGTCTTGTTCTTTCCCGATCTGGACACGGCCGCCGACTTGATTAGAGTGACCTTCCGACCGCCGAAGGACTCCAATACCAAAGAGAGCACTTTGGACATTCCTCTCAAGCCATATGTTGAAGACCGCGAGACTGTCGAGATCGAAATGCACAAATCGCCCACAAAAGCATATCTCATGGACCAGAAATACACCGACTGGTTCTCATCATGCTACGGCTACGAGGTAGCACTAGCATACCTCGGTCCTCACTACCGTCCAGTCCTAATGTCCTCATCCCTCAATGGTGCCCGACCGCCGCCCCTGAACAACAACAATAACAACAACGACAGCAGCAGCAACAAAAGCACCGGCTGGCTCACATCACTCTCCAAAACCATCCTAGGCCCCAATCCCTCCCAGAACGAACTCCTAACCTTCGTAGACTGCGCCCCCTACCTCATCGCCTCCTCCCGAAGCATGGACGACCTCCACCACCGCCTCCAAGGCCAAAAAATGGACATCATCAAATTCCGCCCCAACATCATCATCTCCGGCGCAGACGCACCCTGGGACGAAGATTTCTGGGGCGAGCTCCAAATCGGCGGCGGCGACGACGACGACGACGACAACAACGTCCTCATCGAATGCATCCACAACTGTGGTCGGTGCAAATCCATCAATATCGACTACGAGACTGGTAAACCCGGTGAAGGGCCCACAGGTCAGATGCTCAAGCATATGCAGAGGGATCGACGCGTAGATCCTGGTGTGAAGTATTCGCCGATATTTGGACGGTATTCGTTTTTGCATAAGGATTCTGAAGGGAAGACGGTGAGAGTCGGCGATGAGGTAGTTGTGAGTAAGAGACTGAACGAGAGGACGAAGTTTGGTAAGTTTTTGCTGCCTCGCTGTTTTTTTTTTCATTTCGTGATGCTGCAAGTTCTGCGATGTCGGAAATATTGAACTGTCAAAAAATGCTATGCTAATTCAATGTGGGTGTCCAGATTGGGAAGGGCTGCATACTCTGCCGAAATAAGTGCACATGATGCGCCTTTTTCGAGTCCACACCTCACGGCATTCTTTGCTCCTATGGCGCTTTTGGGTCAAAGCTCCGGGGTGTAGATGTGGCCGAGCTGGCAAGCCCAGTTCTCGGCGGCGGCTGTGGTGGCGAGGGTGACGGCATATCCCACAGGGGCCTAATGCTTTCAAGCAGTTGCATCGCCGCCAAGATTTCATGCACCAGACTCGGCATACAGTCCCTTCTGACCCTAACCATTCCCATTAACTCTTCTATCGCTTCGAACGAGATTGAGAGCTTCCGTGTCGTAGTCCTGAGGATTTGCCAGCTGGGTGCTGCAGCACTTTCCGAACCAGGTCCGAGTTTTGCCGGAGAAGCTGAGACTCTCACTGCAGATAGAGCATTCGTGAGGTGTCGCTGTATGTCGGGATATGTCGTAACATTCGTCGCGCTGGGAAGATCCGAAGTCAACGGCTTCGAGGAATGCTGATCGGCATTGGCGGTACGCTCTACGGGAGCGCCGTTCCACTCCATGAAGATCGCCCAAAGTGAATCAAGATGCCGAGATGGTAGCCATGGTGTCAATCGTTGCGTGCAATCGTGAAACGACGATTCTAGATTCTGACAGCCCTTGCTTGCTGTTTCGAGCGCTTCGTAGAGATTGGACGAGGCTTGTTCAAAGGAGACGTGCGAGTCGCGATGTGCGCCGGGCATCGGGTAAGTGTCGCGCGGTCTGGGGTCAAGCGAAGGCATTCGCTTCGCATTGAAGAAGTCGTCAATATGGTCGTAAGGATCAGGTCGAGCACTGTAGGCGCCAAATGGATTCTGCCAGCAGTCGCGACCAGCACTGCTTGAGGCGAAATAGCTGTCCATATTGTGCTGTTGGGTGGTAGTCTTCTTTTGTGACCAGTGTCGATGAGTACGAGACTTTTCCTTCTCGTCTTGAAGGTGCTTGGGTAGATTGGCTTCCCACTTGGTGAACATACTGTCGTCTGAGGTGCAGCTCTGCTGATTGTGCGGTCAGAGAACCCAGACGGCGCAGGGTACGGCTTGAGAGCGCTGTGCGACCCTTACGTGGATTGTTTGCTGGCATGAAGTCGGCTGAAAGCATCCGATCGTGCTACTTATCATGCGGATCATTGAGGTCGCGTGTACCAACCCCTGCCGCGCTAGTAGCTGACATGCTCTCTTCAGCAAGACGTAGCAGTAGATGGAACGACCCTGAATGAAGACTGGCTCGCATGGAGTGTCTCCAGCGATGCTCCTCGAGGCGAACAACTTCCACGTCTATTGGTTTCGTCCTTTGTCGCGTGATTCTACTTATATCATTGTCGTACCAGCTGCTGTCATTCCGAATTTGCTGCAAATGCGATGAGCCAGATGATGCTCCACAATTGCGTTGCTCTGGGAAAGAGCTAGGTCCGGAACTTATGTTCGTCACGAGCTTTGAAGGCAAGCTTGCCGCGTCCCTCGCTAGCCCAGGCTCGTCGATTTGGTCTGCCGTGATATGAGCACGTCTGCATGCGAGAAAACACATTGTTGGTGATAGATACCTTCCATGATGACTGGGCAGCCAGGATCATCACGCTCTATCCGAATTTCTGCAAGTGTTGGCATAGCGCAGCCACCTTTGCAGTATGACTGATATTGCTTCGTGGGCTTCTGTCGACCACCTCGTTCCAGCCATGCAGTCTGGTTCGTAGTCTCTATGACAGACATTAGTCTCAAAGCTCCTGCTAGTGTCGCGACGGTAAGACTTGCCTTCGGTCCAATCATTGAGCTGGTTTCGCAGGTCAACCCAATCACCTTTCCGACTTAGTTTCCCCGTGGGAGCAGGGACAGGCTGAGGTTGTTCATCTCGATCGTGACTGGTACACTTTAGCCCGGTTTCTGGGGATTGGAGCTGCTTTTCCCCTCTTACATCTTTGTTGCCGTTCGACTCTACCCGTCGCATGTACTGCGTAGAATTCGGTAGCTGCGGCCCAGCGTGCCAAATTCCTTCTTGTCGTGGGTTACGCGAAAGTAGAGTAAAAGCAGATTGACGGATAGTAGGATTGCGACAGCGCGAGATGGCCATCCACAATGGATCCGTGACCCACAACGAAAACGACAGATATGGAGTACCAGAGTTCGGCCCCGAGAGCGTCGGAAGCGGTGGACACGAAAAAGATGCCAGGACTTCCCTTGCAAGGTCAACGATGGCTCGGAACTCGGCTTCGTATGAGTCGTATGCAGCAGGACCGGCGGACTGATCAACAGATGCCAGCATCGTGCCAACAAGATGGTTGGCCTTGAGCACCATCGCGCGTTTCAGGTCCATGTTGGGCATGAAATCGCGTTGCTCTGATAGAAATGCAGTGAATGCAGTCTCCCACTGCGAAAACCAAGGCGCGTATCTCAGATACTTCTCAGCCATTGTGACAGCGATATGATCGCGCGGCGCTGTAGGATGGAAACCTTGCATGAAACGCATAACACTATTGAGCGCGGTGTGCAATGTGTTGTGCGCATGCTCTAGGCTGAAAATGTAGTCGATTGGAGGCAGTGGAGGCGTCTGTCCTGATGTGTCAATCTCTGGCCGCCTGCCTTTGTCCAAGAGTGCCGTAGCTTGCACTTCCAGGCGCTCGACCAGTGGCCGCATCTGCTCGATGTCGTCTTCATCTGGTGGTGACATGCTTGTAACATTAGGTCGGCCAGTTGCTTGGAGAAGGCGTCGACCTTGGAGCGCATGGTTTACAGCGCTGTCGCATCGGCCCTGCATTGCTTCGAAGCAAGTGAAGAGTACGCAAGTCGTCAGGGCCAGCCTTGAACTGGGTATTCTTCGTCTGTTTGGATCATAATCCGCTTCGTCGTTGGTGAGGCACGAGATGGCTTTGTTGCATTGACTCAGTGAAAACTCCATAGCCTTTGCCTTTTGCTTGTCATCCGCGAAAGCACGCTGCATGATACATTCATGAAGCGCTCCTATAGCCGTGATGGCGTGTCGGATTGCCGGCTCGTGGTACGATGTCTGGATAACCATGCGCTGCCAGAAAGAACTATCAAAAAATCCTGCCATCTGCGGTGCGCTGAAGTTCACGAAGAAGTTCAAGGAATGCCTTTCTCTCCAGCTACGACGCCATTTCAGGTCGGGCCTGAAAGTAGTCAGGCTACCAGAGCCTGGTGAAGGGTAGAAGATCGCACCGTCTTCATCATCCCCGGGTCGTACACCTGCGTTCAGCGCCCAGTCATCGGACATGGCGCGCTTGCAATCGGGATTATTTGGGTCGCATTTTATGCCCTTGATACTGCATGTCATTAGTGCTCATTGTCATGCGCGCTATGGCCGAGACGACGTACAGGCATGGAATGCAACCGGTCTGCATCTTGGTGCGCTGGACTTCTTCAATCTCCTCATCTGTTCCCAGACTGATTGTACCGTCTCCATTCTGCGAGAACTCTGGCGTTACGAAGCCTACGCCAGGTGTGACGTTCATGCCGGTCTCGTTCAGTAGTTCCAGATCAGAATCATACCACAACGGGACCCGCACATCTTGTATAGGTGTCACTGCCTCTTCATACGACCGTTTCCGCGAAAAGCCATTTGTATAACCATTTCCATTCGACATGCCATTTCCATTACTGCTCGTGCTGCCATGACTCGATATCGGAGGTGTTCGCAATTCCAAATCAAAGCCATACCAACTACTTTCCGAATCCTGGTCGCGCATATTCGTTTCGACAGGCACAGTCATGGTGGACATTGGTAATATCGTTCGAGGTGCAAAGGATGGGTCCTCTCGCTACTTGACCCGGCCCCACGTGTATAGCTCCCACCCTGATCGGCGCACAGTTATGCTGCTATCTGTTTTATCCGTGTCTTCGTTGCGATGCCAGGCGAAAGCCTGTATGTGAATGCTGTCAAGCCTATCGCGGCTGATGTAGTAGAGAAGCGGCGAGGGAGCTAGCAGTGTGCTCGAACGCCACAAGTGATAGAAGAGGAGAATAGGTAGATCAATCTGTGTCGCCCGCCAAAAAGCCGTTGATTTCTAAACACCGAGGACGACTCGGATTGGGTGACAACAACTCAGCCGTACTGCATCTCGAGCGTCTCGGCGTGCCCAGGCTGCATGAAGAGTACGATTGCAGGATAAAAGTATACACTTCTGCGCGAGCTGGGACCGGGGGGCCTCCCGTTCTAGCGACCTTCAGCTGATGTGGCTGTATCGCTGAATGTCGGATCCGTTAGGAAGACTGTAGATCCAGGCGGCATGTCCCGTGGCGTTGCGTCTAATGCCCGGGACTTGAAGCCTACCACGGTCGACAGGTACCGCAGACGCGCTAGCATATGTTTGTCCACATGGTTATCGGTAATCTGTGGATATGGCTTTGGAGCAGTACATGTAGCACATAAAGTATGTATACATAACGACGGCCCTGGCGAGTAAGAATGTCATCATACAGTGCTTACGTGGATGCACAACAAGCGTGGATATCACTTTGAACGATGTACACCTGACCGTAAGCTCTGCCATATTGCGGATACTGCTCAGGCCGACCATTCATATCGTCAGGTGGGTCTCTAACGCCGCCGAGAATTGTGAGTCGACATGTCTGATATGTTCCTTCGCGACTCAGCCTCATCGTGGATCGGTGGTGCAGCTCCGTATCGGTCATGGTCCTAGTAGGCTGCGTCGATGCTGGGCGATGGGCCGTGGGCGATGTGATGGTTGCCAAGCCCGCCAACATACGAGCAGTCGGAGTAGTAGGTCTGCTGCCGATCATGCAAGTGTGAGCCGCTTAGCAACCTCCGATCCACCGTCTCTAGTCATGTGAGTGCGAATGAGCATGCATTGTTCCTAGCAAGTCATTTCTTGTGTGGTAGGAACGACGATATGCGAGCATGCTTCGTCGCCCTGCGTCCCGAATAGCGACGAATGCATTATGCTCTTCCGCCACCGCACGCCCTTCCTGCCTTCGAGCAGCGCTTGAAGACCGACCTCGCCGCCGCGACCACAGCACGGATTCGGTCATCACCTCTCACGATGTAGCGGTATTGGGAGGCGGCATCACGGGTCTAGCCAGCGCATACTACCTCACCCGCGAACTGCCGAACGCGAAGATCACACTGTATGAAGCGAAAGACCGTATAGGAGGATGGCTGCAGTCCAATCGTGTGCCTGTTCAAGACGGCAACGTTCTGTTCGAGGCCGGACCTCGCACCTTGCGGCCGCAGTCGAATGGAGTTCTCGCTGCAAGTTTGGTACGGCAATCAACACATACGACACGAGGCGAGTGGACGAGGCTGATGACGGATGATAGATGCAAGAGCTGGACCTGGCCAAGGATGCCATCTTCACACAACGTACTGCGCCTGCCGCTCGGAGTCGCTATGTCTACTATCCTGATCACCTTGTGCGCATGCCGCATCCTTCTTTTGGCCTGGCAGACAATATTTGGAGCCTGCTCACAGAACCGGTCTTCCAGACTGCGATATGGAGTGGTCTCACAGAGTTCTGGAAAGACCCACGCGACCCCTCTCTGCAAGACGAGAGTGTTGGCGACTTCTTTTCACGGCGATTGAGCAAGCCTATGGTCGATCGAATACTTAGTGCCGTTATCCACGGTGTCTATGCTGGCGACGTTTACAAGCTTTCTGTCAAGAGCCTATTCCCTCAGTTATGGAGGAATGAGGCCGAGCACGGCAGTGTGCTTTTAGGTGTTATGAAGGCTAGGTCAGAAGGGCTGCAAGTATCGAAGCGAGAGGCCGACTTCCTGCACGAAATGAAGAACTTCAAATGGGATCCATTGTTGAAAGCGACATTGAGGGACACGTCTGTCTTCACTTTCAAGGATGGCCTAGGTATGCTAACTGACCGTTTGTATGCCAAGCTGTTCGAGACTGGAAGGGTCCAGTTCAAGACGCAATCTGCCGTAGAGTCGCTCGAACCAGCAGAGAACAATGCAGGCATACAGGTGAGATTGGGCGGTTCAGCAGATGCCTACCGGCATACACACGTCATCTCTGCACTTTCACCTTGGCACCTCGATGCTGTTACCAGATCACCATCGAAGGGGCAGATGATACCAGATATACCGACGGTTACTGTCATGACTGTCAATCTGTACTTCCGCACGCCGAATCTGCACGAGCCAGGGTTCGGCTATCTCATACCCCAAGCGACCTCATTTGAACAGAACCCCGAACGTGCGCTGGGCGTTGTCTTTGACACTGCATATTCGCCAGGGCCTAGCGATTTAGATCTGGTGAATTGGCAGGTGCAAGATGTCGATCAATTAAAGGAAGCTCGAGATGGCGGAAGGATGATAAACGTGAATGATTTTGCTTGGTACAACATGCCCGAGAAGCCTAATTCGCAAGATCAGGTTTCTGCAAGAGGCAGCAAAGTCACTGTCATGCTTGGTGGGCACTGGTGGGACGGCTGGCCAGCATATCCGGACGAGAAGGAGGGTGTCGCACTGGCGCGGTCTCTCTTGGAGCGTCATCTAGGCATCAAAGAGGAACCCGAAGCGTGGCAGGTCAATCTGGAGAAAGATTGCATTCCGCAATACACTGTAGGACACGAGAATCGGCTCAAGCAGGCTCACAATAACATCTGGAGCCAATACAGGGGCAGGCTACGTGTTGCCGGCAATTGGATGTCCGGGGCGGGCGTCAATGACTGCCTAAGAAGCGCCTTCGATGTAGCTAAGAACATGCGGAAAGACGGGACCGGACTGGAACACATCGGCGAATCTGCAACGGTCAGACTTCGGCCGGTCGGGCCTGCACGAAAGGGTAGCGAAGAAGACCAGTAATAGACATGTACATATATGTATTCGCAGCAACAGAGATGCTGAAATATCTGGATATCCATGATGTTGTGCCCGTGGTCGTCTCGCTGATGGACTACATGTAGGACTGTTGGGGACCTACTGGTAGATCCACTCATCGGGTACACGTGAAAGGGCACGACGCGGGGCGCAAACGTCAACTTCGACATCTCACCACAATGGACCACCCGCATCATGTGAGAACTTAGCGACTCGCTTCCAACCTTCAGAAGATACATGTAGCTTCTTCCACACACGCTTGCCCTACTTTTGTTATAGCACTATACGATTGGCAAGTCACGTCCGCAGTGGTTGCGGCAGGCCTGGTTCTGCCGACTGCGCCTCACTTTTGAGTTACTTCGGACTCCCACAATTTGGGCTGCAACGCGAACAACGCAGGCAGAGCTGCATCGCGGAGTGACCTGCCACAGCAGCTGATCCTACCAATAGCCACTCCAAGATCGAAATTGATTGACGAGGTTCGCGTGACTAGGTGCGTAACGTAAATACCAGTAGCCCGCTGCAGTCACAACTTCAGCAAACAAACCTCTTCTATTCTGGGGCAGGGCCGTCGTCTGAGATTCTGCGACACTTCCTGCACAAGCATACCCGGTCGCGATACTGCACCGTCTAGGCTCACGAGCACGCAGTTGCCCGTCGATGCTTGCAACCGCCAAGGCATCAGTTGAGCAATTACATCACATTCACCGGGATCGCTGCAATCGCCATCGAGTCTTCAGATTCGGTTTGAGCTTCTGCACTGTCTTGCTCGACAGTGCCCAACCGCTTCCTTGACCTCTGACGCCATGGATACCCGTGATGGAGGGGTCTTCACTCGAGTTGGACCTGGTACTATACCTAGGAGCAATGTACGCATTGGCACACTACCCAATGGTGGTAGTTATCGAGTAGAAACATTCTCGAGTGGACCACTATCTTTCAATGCCACGACTGGCAGCGTTGGAGGACAATTTCAAAGAAGCTTCACAACACCTACGCGACCTGCCGCGCGATCAGGCAGCATCATTGACTCTGTGTTCGGCCTGGTAAGTACAATGGAGCGCGGAGCAGACCAATAGGCAGTGAATTGTCAGCTGGAACTCCAGCGCGCCACTGCTCCTACTGCTTCAGCACTTCAGAGGTCGTTGCCACGGCCTTGCTCTGACAATAGCTAACGTTCTCTCGCTCTTCAGGCAGAGGATCTCCTCTCGGTCCATCAAGCTCGAGACGATACTATGCGTGGAAACATGGGACAGAATGGCTCGAGTCGTAGAAGAGTCCGCGTAGGCGTGGAAAGCGATACTGACGACGATGAACTCGCCTATGACGCCTATCACAACAGCCAGTCACGACCCAAATCTATCTTCTCGAGAGTCAGGGATAAATTGCTCGACAGCAAGCTGAAGCCAGATCAGCAGGCTTACAGCACTAGCTCAAGCCGAGAGAGAGAGCAATCTCCTCTACGAAGATCCCGGTCGAACGAGCGCAGGAGTGGGTCATATCGCACGGAGACGAGGGAACCACGAGGGGCGCAACAGCCAACCCGCGGGCGACCGCCGGATCGCTACGTCGAAGTTGATTACGACATTGACGATGAGCCTGTCGTCTTCAACGAAGAGCCAACGTATCGGCAACAACGCAGCAGAAGGCCAAGCGATGCTAACACAGAGCTTCTAGAAGCTCTGGAGGACGCCGCAGAATTCGAGCGCAGATCTGTAAGGAGTTGCAAAAAGCGGCTGGAACAAGCTGCTCGTCAGCCTGCAGTCAGTGCGCATGCCTTGCAACCCATGCTTGATGAACTCAAACGCCACGAGGCGGCTCTACTGAATGCAGAAGCTAATTTAGAAGATGCTCGAGCACTGGTGAGTCCTCAAAGACATGACGCGTAGTCGGCTATCTGGAATAGAGACACATATGCGGAGTCAAAGACGAATTCCGTCGCGCCTGACTCTGTATTCTCAGTGTCTGCTTAGGCATCGCTGATCCCTATGCACTATGGCTGACGTCTTTGCCTTTTGCAGCATAGAAGCACACGACCGCGGCCAGCGTCTCATCATCCAAGATCAGCACCTTCAGGACAGTCGAGACCGCGACAATCAGTTCCCAGCATGGAGGAAGCCTTTTTCCATCCATCTGGCGGTCCGTTTGCTCAGCAGCATCCTAGAGCACACCATCCAGATCCGCTATTCCGAGCCTTCGAAGAAATGAACGCATTCGACCCTTTCTCGCACTCGAGTCCTTTCGGGGCCTTTGATCGGATCTTTGAACAGATGCATGGTCGTCCAATGGCTTATGACGCCCAATACCACTTCTTTGCCAATGCTGGAGCACAGTCTCAGAACAGTCAACGTAACAAGAGACAACGGTATAGCATGCCTGGTACGTAAAACACGGGGACATAGGCGAGCCGCAACAGCAAAGCAAGAACTCCTCTGAGCAATGCGCTGCCACATCTGCTGCACGGGAAACGCTCGAGACGCCGCTGTGTGCCGCAACAATAGCTAACATTCCACCTTGTACAGGTAGTGCACCGAATTTCTCGCATCCGAACCCTCGGTTTAGTGCTTTCCAGCCTCCTCCACCACCGCAACCTCCTGCCAGTCTTCTGACCTCTGATGAAGCTAAGAAGATTTTCAAGACGTATAACGACAGATGGAACAGCCTCACTACCACAGATGCGAACATCCCATATCCCTCGCGGGGCCTCAAGGCTTCTGCGCTGAACGCTCGAGATTCTCTCTGGGCGCCTCTCTGCAGCGCCAGCCCCGAGACTTGGTCCGATGAAACGACGATGAAGGCGAATGCACAAGCGTTATATTTGGGTGTCGTCGGCCTGAAGCCTGTGTACAAGGAAGTGCCAGGAACTGGCAGGATCGAGATGAGCTTTGACAAGAGTCAGGCGGACCCGGCTCAAGTCAAGGTGCTCGTAGACATGCTCAAGAAGGAGAAGACACGATGGCACTCAGATCGACTGGGTAGGAGAAACGGTGGAGCACCCATGGCCCCGACCAACGAAGCATTGCAGAATGACGAGAGAGCTAGAGCAGTATTTCATGCTGCGTGTGAGCTTATGGACGATGCTCAGTAGACTTTGACTAGGGACGGGACATGCATTAAGCGCCGAGAGCATGCAGGTGGCATGGCGGGTTGGGATTAATGGAATGTGACGAAAGCGGCCCCCAGAATTTCATGGCCCATCATCAAATGTTTGTTGAGGAAATTGAAAGGTACCGCCACTCGCTCTTGCGTGCCCAACTGTGGCTAGTAGACAGTCTTTGCAGGCATCGACAGTACTAGTGTGGTGAGACAACATGACTTCTGGATTGTTTTATGATGCATGTGCACTTTTTCTCCAGAGCTCATGCACTCCTCACCTGTATGCCGCTCGCACCGCATCATGATCCTTGTCTCTCGTAGATCTGTCCAGGATTCCTTGAGCTACCGTCGAACGCGGACCAAGGAGATTATTCCCTGCCTCAGCCACACTTTCTTCGCGTTCCCGTCCGTTCTTGGTTGTCGACAACACACGTGTGAAGCGCAGGTCGCTGAAATCCTTCATGCGACCCGGCTCGTGTCTTTTGTCTACAGTACACGCCACCCGTCGGTGGCTAGGAACAGACAATGAGCAAGCAAGGACAAAGACATTGACGAAGCGATGGCGAATGCATCGATGAATGGTGGCTTCGATGGCGGTCGTTCGTCGAATCGCTTCGGCCGCAAGGTGCGTGAGTATCATGCAAAGTTAACATGCGAGGTGACTTGTCATGACCAGGCTTCCCGTCAACCATCAACATGACGACAGAAATGCATATGAACTGGTTCAGTTCATCTCGGGCGATGACCTTACTGACCAGATGCAGCTTCGGCGCGCGACATTCATTCTGCCTAAGACTGGCGAGCGGTCCAGACGACAGTTTACTCTTCGAGATGCATCAGAACGTTTGACGGCGAGATCAAGACGAGCTAGTGCATCAGACGATGAGCGTGAGCCACTCTTCGCCAATGGCCATTTCGGGTGGCACGACCAGGACAGGTCACTGACCACCAGAGTCTGGGCTGCGAGCCGTAATGCCCTCCACCAAGCATGGACGTTTGCATTGTCGCCCACGGGTCAAGGTATCCTCAAATGCTCCATCGGATATGTCATCGGATCTCTGGCCACCTTGAACTACACTGTTGCTGGCCTCTTTGGAAGCAGGCAAGACAGTAAACACCAGGTGGCGACCACAGTGGTCTACTTCCATCCCGCGCGAACACTTGGAAGCATGCATGAGGCCACGATCATATCTCTCGTAGCATTTCTGTACGCCGCATTCCTGTCGCTATGCAGCATGGGAGTCTCCATATTCTTTGCTCAGTACGATCTGTTCGCAGTCGGCCACGCCATTGTTCTGATCGTTTTTATCGGTGGTGGCTTTGGATTCATGGCGTATGTCAAGCAGAAGCTCGGAAATCCCCTGGTCAATGTTGGCGCATCCTTGGCCTCGCTTTCTAGCATCAATGTACTGATCCGAGAGGGTTCTGTACAAGCCGGCGCTTTCAGTGTGTACAAGGTGACGCAACAGCTGGGCATGACGATCATGGGAATTGCAATAGCCGCTGCTGTCAATTTTATCATCTTACCGACACTTGCTAGGAAGAAGCTTTCGAAAGAGCTGGAGAAGAACACCGATCTTCTGGGAGAGATGCTCATCAGCATCACCAGGGCTTTCTTGCATGGGCGAGAAGGTGATCTAGAGGACGAGTACTACAAAGTGCTCTCGCAGGAGCATCAAAGCTCCCTGAACGCTATGAAGAAGAGTCTCAACGAGGCCAAAAAGGAGCACTACGTGCTAGGCCGCGAGAAAGTGTATGCTGTCGAAGCACGAATTGTGGAGCGCTTGATCGGCCTGTCGCAGGATCTCGGTGGGTTACGAAGCGCCGCCATGGCTCAATTTGCCTTCCTCAAGTCCGCAGCACCTACGGGGGGTGGAACGACACCTGTTCCGGACCCTCGACAGTGGATCAACTCACCCCCGGGGACGCCAACGAATGCGCTGCATGAGTCTCAGCAGTACTTTGGGAACCTGGATGTCATCAGAGAGTCTCCTGAAGAACAAGGCGATCCTCTGGAGAATATTACGCAGCGCGATGCATGCCAGACCAGCGAAGGACTCATATCTCGCAACTACAGCATGGACTTCGCGACTCCAACAGGCACTGCTACACCAATGTCAACCACCTCCTATCACGAAGCGCAAGCTCCACCGAACAAGGAGAGTCTAGTCAGCGCTAACATGGCTAAAAGTCCTGGCGACATGTTTATCGCATTCATCAGCCAGCTAGGACCGCCGACCAAATCCTTAGTCTTCACACTGAAGCAAATTTTGGACGAGTTGCCGTTCAAGCAGATCTCCAACGACCAAAACCCATGGGCAGCACGCGAGCTGGAGGTCGCTGTTAATGAGCAATTTCATGCAAGTTTACGCCAAGCCGTAGCCCTGTATCGGGAGTCTCGCAAAGAAGCTCTAGGCATTCTGTACCAGAACAGAGCAATGACTGCCGCTGTCAATGCACAACATGGAAAGAATGACATTCCCGAAACAAGAACACCGCCAACGTCGATTCCCAGCTCCCCCGTCGAGCTACGAAATAAGCCGCGCACAACGACGCAGTCGCACTCGAACACCTTATTTCATCGACAGCCAGAAGAAATTCTCGCTGACATTGAGGAAGTGACGGCTTGCTGTGGGCACTTCTCCTTCTCTCTACTCGACTTTGCAGAAGATGTGCTCAAGTACCTCGACACCTTGGACGACCTGAAATATGAAATGCAGTCTCAACAACGCTCCTGGAGCTGGCTGAGATTCTGGAGGAGAGGAGAAAGCTCTGGACCAACTGCCGTTCGCGCACATACACTCCCGGAAGGCAGCGAGGATCCCAATGCAGACTTCACGGTACCATCACCCATCAAAAAAGCAGATGCGTTCCATAGGCATGATCAGACCGAAGACAAACCGTGGTACTTTAGCATGTACCGCACATTTCGTTTCATGCGACGTGACGATACCAAATTCGGTATCAAGGTCGGCTTGGGCGCCGCTCTCTTTGCACTACCAGCCTTCCTCGAAGACACTCGAGCAACATTTCTGCACTGGCGGATGGAATGGGGTCTTGTGTCCTTTATGGTAGTATGCAGTATGACTGTTGGAGCAGTCAACACCACAGGTTTCAACCGAATCATCGGCACTATTGCTGGCGCTCTGTGCGCAGTAGTCGCTTGGCTGATCTCTAATCACCATGGCATTGCTAATCCATTGCTACTCGGCTTCTTCGGCTGGCTGATGTCGCTCGTCGGCTTCTACATCATTGTGGCCAAGGACAATGGACCTATGGGTCGCTTCATCTTCCTCTCCTACAATTTGACTGCGCTGTACTCTTATAGCTTATCGACACACGACGACGACAATGATGATGATGAAGGTGGTATCGATCCCGCGATTTGGGAGATTGCCCTTCATCGTGTAACGGCAGTGGCGGTGGGCTCAATTTGGGGTATCATAGTCTGCCGATGGATCGCACCCATCTCAGCGCGTCGCAAGTTGCGGGAAGGTCTCAGTGTACTGTGGCTACGCATGAGCCTAATCTGGAAGCGTGATCCTCTGGCTATGTTCCTGCTCGGCCAGCCAACTTCTGCTTACATGGACATTCGCGAAGAGTCTGATCTGCAAGCCTTCTTGGGTACCTTGAAGAGTCTACGCAAGGCTGCTTCTCAGGAGTTTGAGTTCTCTGGACCCTTTCCCGGGAAGATCGTGGGTCGTATGCTGGACTCTGCTGGACGCATGCTAGATGCATTTCATGCAATGAACGTGGTCATCTCGAAGAACCCTCAGTGCACACCTGGAGAAGCGGCTGTCCTCAAGTATACCCGGCCTGAACGCTTTGCTCTTTCGGCCAGGATCAGCCATTTATTCACAGTGCTTGCTAGCAGTATCAAGCTGGAGTACACATTCTCGAATGATGTCCTGCCGAACATCGAGGATAGCAGAGACAGGCTACTCGCTAAGATCTCGGAGTATCGACGAACCGGGGAGGGAAGAGAGCTCACAACGGAGCAGGACTATGAGATGCTGTATGCGTATGTCCTGGTTACTGGTCAGCTCGCTCTCGATATACAGGCGGTTGGTGCTGAGATTGAGACACTGTATGGATCCTTGAATGAGGAGAACTTGAAATTGCATTAGCGATACTTTGAAAGGATCAAAAGAGCCGAACGAAACGGCATCAGTTATTCGGCTAAGACCGTGCCAGAGCATTTGCATTGTTGTGGTTTGCGCCACGCTTTCCGTTCGCTCACGTGTCGCGCCGCACATGCTTCCACGTCTAGAAGAGTGCTTGAACAACGAGCCACGTCTTCGCAGATCAAGCTGTCGTGTATTCATGTACAATCGTCCATGATTAAATGGTGCTGCTGTGCGCCATGGTTTCCATGCCGCGCTGGCCACTTGCAGTCACGAGACTGGTCGCTGTGAGCTTTCCGGCAGACATAAAAATCTAAGAACGTTCTACAATCTCGATCAAGTTCAGGAGACCTTGAGAGTTTGGACACAAGGTAGCGAAGTCTTGACAGGTGAAACACGTCAGTTTCGTACCAGCAGATGTGATATGGCACTCAGTACGCCGGCCTACTCCTGAGGATGTTCAGCAGAGCGGCTTTTGAAAATCTGCAACTCGAATCACAATCCGAATGGCGGGAACAGGTTCTTGTCCAACCTATACTGCCGAATCTGTCTATTGTAGTCATCATGACCTTTGATGAAGTGCACTTGCGGCGCCGTGCACCAAGTGTTCTGCGGCGTTGCACAACCGTTCGCAGCCGACGGGCATAGTCAACGGGTGGTCATAAGCCGGTCGGGTAGCCCTCGAATGAAAGTGCCACTGCATGACTTGATGGACTTCTTTCCTACATCATATACCTGCAATATCATCGTCGTTGATGGCGCCGATGACGTTCAGCTGACGCCGCTCGACGGAATGCGAGACAGCATTTCTGATTGGCATCCGGCAGGCGATGATGTACCGAGCAGAGTCATGCACGCCGGGCGGTGTTATGCGGATTGCGTCTGTGCGCCGATTGCCGCTTTTGCGCTCGTGGTAAGTGCGACGTCGTTGCTAAACTCCGAAACACAACTTCTTTTCTCTTTCCATCGTCAAAGAAGCAATAGGCTGCAGGAGCGAAGATTGAATAACGTGACCGGTTCTTCCGGTACTGACGTT
This sequence comes from Passalora sequoiae, assembly GCA_013248845.1. NCBI lineage: Eukaryota > Fungi > Ascomycota > Dothideomycetes > Mycosphaerellales > Mycosphaerellaceae > Passalora > Passalora sequoiae. The sequence goes on along the minus strand of WSQC01000044.1, from coordinate 165,703 downwards.
ATTATCTCATTGTCGAGGAACGTTCCTTTCTATGCCCCTGCGGAAAGTCGTACGCCTGCCATGAATCGGAGTGGCCTCCGCATCGCTGCTGATGAGGGCAGTTTCTCTGCTCTTTATGGCCATGTCTCGGCTCTCCTGCTGATACAGTGGAGCTATCCACAATGCTTGCAGAGTATAGCAAGTAGCCGCCACTATATGAAGACCCGACGACTACCAATTGCAGGTAGTAAGCAGACGTTGAAGACGTTGTCGATTTAAGGTGTGCTAACGAAACCCAAGCGGTAAGCATAGCAGCGGCCCATCGTGAAGAAAGGCCATGGAGGTAGCTCCGAGCCCGATCTGCCCAATCACAGAAGCCGGATCAGTCATGCCGTGCTCACTAGCGCTCAGAGAGATCGAATCGTTCTACATTGCTCCGTAGCACCTGCACTCACCTCTTTCGACGACACAGAGCTGCGAAGAGAGACAGTCTCCTGGTATCTTCAAGCATGCGGCATGCTACACATGCGAACGATCGTCTCACACTAAAGTATCCACGTTCATCAGATCTCCCAGTCTGGCTCCCGGTACTCCAGATTCTGGATCCGAAAGCACGATCTAACGCTCAACAGGTCTTGGATCTCAGATGGCGCAGTCTGCACTCTCCCGCAACGCAGATCTCTGTATGCCACGGACCCCCCGACGGCTGGTGTAAGGCAAAGACTACGGCTTCATCACAGCCCCTGTGCGCTGTGCGCCGTTAGATCGCAGCCGTGCTCCCGACTCTGCGCTCCTTCGTCATATGCCTCGTTCTGACAGCGGTGTCTGGTTGGTCTACAGAAGACGTTTGAGCATCGATCGACAGTCCCTGGCCTCTGCTTGGCAGTGCTTGCCCATAATGGGTCACTGCAAAAGTCTTTGTGGCATCTTGCCAAAATCATAGGCAGCGACGTCTATGATGGGGCTCATAGGGCAATCTAGGAAGGAATCTCTCCGCGATCCATCGTCGATGGTCTGCTTTTGCGAGGCCTAACGTGCTTGTAGGTAGGTATATTGTGCCCAGTCGCCCTACCGTTTACCCTCTCGCATTCGTCCAAGATCAACCCAAATTTCCCTTTTGAATACTCACAGCGGTCATCTTCACAATGAGGGGCGCTCTTTACGCTACTCTGCCAGCCTTCGCCGCTGCGTTACCTGGATACAACAAGGTACGGCAAGCGGACTTGCTCACAAACACTGTTGGGGATCTTTCTGGTATCCTTGGGTCTGTCGCTGCCGCAGTGGACCTTGACAACAAACGACCTGAGCCTGGATTTGAGTTCATTGCACCCAGAAAGAGTGACGCAAGAGGTCCTTGCCCTGGTCTCAACCTCCTCGCCAACTGTAAGTCTTTCTTAGAGATCACGCGCATACTCGTTGATATTGGCCATGTGGTGGCCACCAGGTCGAGTGTCTAACGAAGAATCGAGACCCCATGAAGGTTCCATGAATCGAAACGTGGCATGTCCTATTGCGTCTACATGACGGCTATTACGCATTCTAGCAAACGCTTACCAATTTGCTTCTTTCACAGATGGCTACCTGCCGCGAGACGGACTTGTGAATTACAGCCAAGTTGTCGAAGCTGTCTCGCGAGGATTCAACATGGGTAAGTCATACTGTTGCGCAGATGCCTCTCACTCGTATTGACCGCTGCTTGAAGCTCTCGACCTGGCGACTGTCCTTGCTGTGTTCGCCATCCTGACCGATGGAGACATCGAGACCGAGTCGTGGTATCTTGGCCAGGGACCCCAAGGTGTCGGCGGTCTCAATCGCCACTCGACTGTTGAGGCGGATGCATCACCAAACAGGGAAGACTACTTCCTCGCGTGCGGAGACAACCACCACTTGTCATCTCGCATGTTCAAGCAGAACGTTGAGTACGTTAAGCAAGATCCGGACAAGGAGTTCAGTTACGATGTCATGCGACGACACTACGGGGAGAACAGCAGATTCAGCCAGCAGTACAATCCATGGATCTATTATTTCCCATTTCCCTCCATTGTCAGCGTGGTGGCTTTCAACTTCTATCCGGAGTACTTCTCGAACGGCACATATGGCGCTGGTGGTGTTGCCAACTACGAGTCGATCTCCAACATTGTTGGTGCGAAATATCACCCTGATAAGGACGAGTACGAGTATGTTCCTGAGCGATGGGCGGAGAACTGGTATAGGAGAGCGACTCCTTATGGCGCCGTCGAGGCACTTACTGACGGTTTCACCCGCATCTACCCAGCCGTAAGTGACGTTGGGTTTGGATTCAGTGTCGAAGCAGCGCTAACGTGAGCACAGAACCCTGTTGCGATGCCCATCGCGCAGCTGGGCACCCCCAATCTGAATGCATCGACCATTCTGTGTAACATTTACCAGGGGTTGAACTCCATCACACCGCTCGCACTTGCTGGCGAGGCGGAGATCCCTTACGCAGCTGTCTCATGGGCTCTGGGCAAGCTCGGAGCTGCAGGTCTCAGTGACACGATTCTCGGCTGCCCGAGGAACGCCATCTCCGCGAATTCCTTGTTCCCAAACGCTACCACTACTGGCGGCCCACTTGGACCGGATCCGGTCGTTGTGAAGAATTCGGGTAACAACGTTTACAACAAGATCTACCACATGAAGGCACCGACCCAGCCTACCTGCAACTTGAGCTAAATGGTCTAGCGAGAGTAATGTACTGTATAAAAGTCGTTCAAAAGATATACCAGGATGGCTATAGAGGTGGATGGTCACCAATGATAACTGTAATTATGGACTGAATGATACCACATGAGCATCTTTCTGCACGTATGACACTCTCCGCATTTGCTTCACTTGCTGCATCTGCTTTACTATCTGCATCTGGTTCACTTTCTGTATCTGCTTCGCTTAATGTATTGTTTTCGCTTTATGCACTGTCTTCACTTTCTATATCTGCTTAACAAGGTAAGAGCTACCCTGCTTGCATGGGCACGTGCGCTAAGGGACAAACAACTAGTATTAGTACAGAAGAACTCCAGTGCGGACTCCTTCGCGCTAAGCAGTATAGGCCACTGGCAGAAGAGGAGACATGAAAAGGGAGGACGTCTCGACCAGCGCTGAGGACGCATGCAGCTATGCGAAGGCCGCGCATTCAGAAGAGCACTTCTCATCAAGAAGCTCGCCACTACCACTGCCCACACCACCCTTGATCAGCCTCTCTAATCACCCCGGCAACATGATGTGCATACGCATACACAATCGCCTGCAAATGCACATTCGGCGGCGTCGGAAAAGTACTACTATCCGCCACTCTAATCCCTTCGAGTCCTCTAATCCTCCAACTCCTCCCCGCATCAACGACTTTGCCCAAAGCCACCGTGCCCAGCGGGTGATAGAACGACGTCGCACTTTTCTGGATCGCCTTCCACAATTCCTCGTCGCTGGTGGCAGCCTCACCCGGAAACACCTCCCGAACAATACGATCGGAAGTGCTGGATGAGTGCAGGACCCGGCGAAGAGTTTTGTAGCCGTAGAGAATAGCGGCTTTGTCGCCTGCGGAACCGTAGTAGTTCGAATAGATCAAAGGGTCGTCGCGGTAATCGCTTGAGTTGAGACGCATGTATCCTGAAGCTTCGGGCTGCACTAGGGCCACGAATGGGCTGATGACGCTGACGTTTGCGCCGGACAAAAAGGGAGCTGCGACCCATTGGTAGAGGAGTTGGCCTCGATCGGCAGGGAGCGAAGTGTGAAATGTGTCATTGACAGCTTCGAAGACTTCGTCGGGGACTCTTTGGAGAGCGTAATCGCCTCCTGGGACGCCGAGGAATCCACTGCCGTTTTGTGCGTAGGACGCGTCGGCTATGGCGCTGAATGAGGCGTTGTTGGTGTATTGCCACATTGTTTGGACTTCGGAGTTTACTTCGTATTCGAGCACTGAGAAGTGATGGTTGTAGAGGTTGGAGCCTATTTCTGGGATATCGGACACGACAGATATGCCAAATTCTTCGAGCTGGTCTGCAGGCCCGATGCCAGAGAGCATGAGCAGTTTTGGGCTATTGATCGCACCGGCAGTCAAGACTATTTCCCGTGGTGAAATGGTGTGGACGTTGTCATCAAGTGAGGAGGTGTACGTGACGTTGGTCGCACGGTTCCCCGCGAAGCCGATCTTACTGACCCAGGCGTGGTCGATGAGTTGCACGTTTGCTCGATGGGCCATTTGCCAGCCAAAAGCGGGTAGTGCGTAGTCTCGCGTTCTGTTTGAGGAGCGGATGGTGGCGGGAGCGCTCGATATGCCGATACCATAGCCAGCATTTGTATCTACGAATGGCAGATTGAGCGTTTCGTGGATGGCAGAATTCCACTGTATGTTGAAACCCAGGTCGTCGTCAGAGGACGTTACGTCGAGTGGGCCATTGCCGTACACGCTGGTATCTATGTGAGGGTTCTGTGATATGGAGTCGTTGACGAAGTTCGAGGTGGCCCTGAAGTCGTTGAGTAGCTTGTCGAACTTCAGGCCATCGTCTCCTGAAATCGTGGCCCATTCGTCAAAGACAGATGCTGCACCACGACTGTATGCTTGGTAGTTCACCGCACTGCCACCTCCCCAAGCGTGACCTTGCACCATGGCTGGCGTGCCACCGTCTAGGTTCGGATCGGGCTGAGAGGTGAAGTTCCAGACCCACTGAGTGTTCATATCACTCGTTGCCGCTAATGCTGGAGTATTTATACCGTTATTGTTCGTGCCATCTGGTCCGGCTTCGAGCACAACAACTCTGATGTTGGGATCCTGCGATAGTTGTTCGGCGATGACCAGGCCTGCGATCCCGCCTCCAACAATGACATAGTCTACATCGTAGCCTTTCAAATTGCCATCAGATTCTGGCCGGTGGCCTTGCCAATTCTGCCATTCGGCATGAGGTTCATGTGGGATCGGATCTGCCAGTGCCTGCGTTATGCTGGAGCCAAGTCCCAACAGTATCGGTATGCGACTTTTCATACTCGGGCTGATTTCTGAATGGGCGACGACCCGACTGCTGAAGCGTCACAGGAAGTATGTCGCCAATGGACGACGAATGAGCGAGACGAATTGAAGACATACCGTGCCTTACCTTGTGCTCCATCATCACGGCGCACGACGACCGCTTAGCAGTATATGCTGCGCCGTCATGACCGGATCATGATTAAGCTATTGACATGCCGCCGCACTACGGATGTAAACAACACCCATGGCATCCACTGGGTTACATGCTAATCGATGACGTATCGCGATGTGCTCGGAGGCGTATGGCTGAGGTAAACAGCAATGGGCACGGGCAGGACTCATGTGCACAGGTCGTGGGACTGAATCTGCACATCTGAGTCTCTAGAGGGCAATGGTCCCAGCTTATTGGAGCATGTGCTGCTGAATATTATACAAACACTGATATTCGAGCCTGCCGTATTCGCTTCGTTGCGGTCAATCTACCACTGTACAGAGCAACACTCGCTATGCTGAACGCCGCGCTATGCTATGCCACCCATGACATGGACCCATGAAGGTCGTTTCAAACGCCAGTGTAGATGATCAGCACCTATCGGCGCACCTAGTACGCTCTAAGTCCGTCCTGATAGCACATACCCGCTCTCAAGGCCCAACTTTGAAGTTCATCCGTATTCCCATAGCCGCCAGCTCAACATCCAGATATCTCAAAACACCAGGTATCGCGACGACGGTAACATTATCCCCACCGAACCACTTCTCGCCCTTCTTATCCTCCCAGCACTGACTTCTCGGGTCATCCGGGAGAGCTTTTCGACTACATCTCCTACATCTTGTTCGCCCACCTTCTCTTCTCCGTCCAGAGTATCGATCCGAGCTCGGCTGTGTTGACAAGAAGCTCCCACAAGTCTTGCAGATGTGCGCTTTCGTGTAATCGCTACAATTCATCAGTCGATCCTGAAGTAAGAACGCCGTTCCGTGAGCCAGAAGAGCATCACGCTCCATCTCTCCAACGCGGATACCACCACCTTTAGCTCTGCCCTTGATCGGCTGTCCGGTGAGCGGTGTCACGGGTCCTGTTGTGCGCACTTGATACTTGTCGTTGACCATGTGCCTCAGACGCTGGTAGTAGACTACACCAATGTAAATGTCTGCGGCAAGTTCTTCGCCTGTGATGCCAGAGTACATGGGTTCGTTGCCGTAGTAATTATATCCGGCACGCTTGAGCTGATGGCCGAAATACTCTACCGCTGTTTCGCCTTCTTTGTCCTTGAATTTGAAGGGTGTCGAGTCTTGTGCCAGACCGTGTAGTGCTCCAGATTTGCCTGCTAGCGACTCCACAAACATGCCAATCGTCATACGAGATGGGAACGCGTGCGGGTTAATGATTATGTCCGGCTGCATGCCGCTTTCGGTGAAAGGCATGTCGATCGTGGGCCACTTTTGAGAACAGACACCTTTCTGTCCATGTCGTGAAGAGAACTTGTCACCAATGACTGGAGATCTCGGAATTCTGAAGCGTATGCTGACAGCCTGACACGGGTCATTACTGCCAGACTCATTACCAATGAGCTTGATCTCCTCGATGAATGCCTCTTCGACTTCCTTATAACGGTGGATATGAGTCTGCCCGTCCTGGTTGACATACTCTCCGGTATATGGATCTTTGACAACGGTGTAAGAAGCTGCGATCGCGTCCCCTTCCTTCACTTTGACGCCTATTCGCCCAAGGCCGTCATCATCCAGAGTCTCCCGCCAAGCAGCCTTGATGATACCGGTAGGTGCAAACCCGAACATGTGAGTAACACCGGAGCGGCCTCTTCCGACTTTGTTCTCCTCAGCAAGGTCGATCTTCTTCGCTTTGTAGATAGTTCCGTGTCCAAAACCTCGTTCGTGAGCAGACTTGTTGATTATCATAGCATCGTCCATATCATATCCGGTATATGAAATGACTGCGACGACTGCATTCGTACCTACGCAGGATGGAGTCAGCTATTGTCGTCATTACTCTCAGAAAGTGCCGGCACGTTAGAAGCAATGCAACAAGTGGTCATGTCTCGTGCCACACCGTTTTGTCTGGTCCATTACAGCACACCTTCTGCACTCGGATCTGACTTACCATTCGGGAAATTGTCGAGTCCATATTCGTTATGCTTCGGAGTCCTGACGACAGGCGTTTGTCCTGTCTGCAGCCTGTATGATTTGTTGTCAGTCCTGTACTTCAACGCTGTTCCAGGCGTTCCCATGGTCTGTTTTCCCATCTGACACCTAAAGAGAAGGAGGTTAGCTATGTTCCGCTCGAGGGCATTGTTTTAGAAAGTGCAGTTCAAGTGAGAGCAGCAGCAGCGCACTGCGTTGACGTGCTTTGTGCGAAGCACTGCTATCTGCTCCAATCGAGCATGCCTTACGAACAGGGTCATACGAACTGATACATGTTTCTGGGTGACTGGTTGAAGTTCGAAAAGGGTGTCTGGTTCGCCACGATCGACAGGATGTTCGTCACGTCATACTCGACATGGGTGGAGTCTCCCGAGGCGATTTCAGGCTCGGTGCATGCAATGGACATGAAGGGCTGTTCGAATGGACCAACAATGTCTTGCTTCTCGAGTGGTAGATACTTCACCGGCCGCAGCATGCGTGCTGCCTCTGAGAACATGAACAGTCCAGGGTATTGTCCACCATTGGAGAGTGGAATGTAGCCAAGTTCCAGATCGACGGGCACATTGTGGGTGCCTTCCACTTTCCAATATCTCAGCGTATCACTAATGACTTTGGCTTGCTTGGGCGAGCAGAAACCCAGTATTCGACCATCAAGCTGCACAACCACACTCTCACTGAGTGTGGCCTCTGCTATGTTCGACACGCCCAGCTGCGCAATTAGTGCCGGCACATGAGATACATCTGTGTTATTCGTAGAGATTAAGCACTTGTGAGCCAGGTGATTGAGCAAGCCACAAGGGGAGCCATCAGGAGTGTGCACTGGACATAAAAATCCCCAACTTTCGGGCAGCAACTTCCTTACTGTAGTCGTCTTCAGTTGTGCGAAAAAGCTACCTCTGTGCACCATTCGAAAGTGACTGATGAATCGGTAGAAGTTAATCTTTTCCGCCACGACTGTGAACCCTGATACTTGCTGCAGATCGAGACCACTAGGACTGACCAGATTGCCTGTTGACATAAAGTAGTCCAGCTTCTGGCCCAGATTTTCGTTGGTTCTCCGCACAACCTTCGACATAAAGTCCTTCTCGAAGTCCTTGCCCGTGAACAGCGGGTATTGGTTCATCCGGCCCCATATTCGTAATTGGTCGCCTATTGAATTGAGCCATTCTTCCACCTGTTCTTTGATAATCATGCCGAACAAGAAGCCCGGAAGGAGGATCTCCTGGTTCTGCACGGCGTCGGGGTTGTCGAGAGTGCAGTCGCCTTCGGCCAGTGCATAAAGCTTTCGGATCATGAACAGCATCATTCTGAACTTGTCTGCATCTTGCGCTTCGGTGACATCGTGTGCGCCAAGATGCGGTAACACGATCTTCCTGAGAAACTCAGTTCCTGCTTCAACATTGCTCATATCCTCTGGAACGTTCAGGACGGGTCGGAATTTGGCTCCTAGATATGCTCGCGCTTTCGATCTACCATGCAGTTGGTATGCCTTTGCAGTCCGTAGCAAATGCTCAACACGATCGGTCACGAATTGGCGACCTTCAAGGCCTTTGCTTCCAGCTGGACCCACGATACTTTCAAAGATTTCGCGATCATTTGTTTCCGTAAGCGCTTTCAGAACCAGCATCACAGGTACAAGATATTCATTCTTCCTGAAAGAGAATCTGAATATCACGTTGCCATCGCTCAGATAATGCAGCGTGTTGCTCTGCGAAGTCTGATCCTGCCGTACTGATCGAATCTGTATGCCGTATTTCGTGTAGGTAGCTCCCCGATTCTCAAAGGATGGCCGTATGAGCGCGATTGGAAAGTTTCGGCGATTGACTATCAGCATTCGAATGAGCTTCTCAATGCCATTCACGATGAAATAGCCTCCCAGCTCTTCCGTCTCTTCTCTTCGGTTCACGAGCTCTTTGGGCGACAGTCCTTCCAAATGACACCGATTCGACCTCAGCATGATCGGTAAATGTCCAAAGTCGCGCACAGTCTCTTTCCATTCTCCATCGTTCACTCTGTATTCCAATCGTCCTCGAAATCTTCCTCTGTACGTGCAATGTCGTTCTCTGCACTCTACGGGCAAAATCTCTCTCTTGTCCGTTTGTGTTTTGTTCGAAGACGGCAACATACTCTTCTCTAAAAAGAGATCCCTCACCCGGAGCTGTAGTCTGTTCCGCCTCGCGCCATTGTGCGCTGCGACGCGCGAATCGCCGTCTAGAAATGTTTTGGTGCCAATGTCTTTCAGGGCGTGGGAGAGTTGGCCGCCTTCTGCGAAAATATAGTTAAAGGATTCGACATGAGGTTTGATCGCGTCCTGGAGTTGTGGGAATACGCTTTTCTTGCTCGGAGGATTGCGGAAGAGTTCTTCTCTTTTGAGAGTGTCGTACTCGGTGGACCATCTCGACGCGGGCGCCATGTCGGATGGGATGTTGTGTCGAGGTGGCAGCTCTGACGCTGTGCTGTGGCGACGCGGTTTCTGCTATCTATCGCGCTGTCTCGCCAGAGTCGAACCACATAATCGAGACCGCGCCAAGGGAGATCAGCGACAACAGTTTTGATGATGGCCTGTATGTGCCCAGGTAGAAGGAGGAAGATTTATTTTCTGGATAGAGCTCCATCGGGACTAGTGCCCGAGGCCGCTGTGGCTTGATCCCGCCGCTGTGCACCTTGGATTCACGGGCTTGGGTGGCCTCCAATTGCACGGGACGGGCTCAACTCACACACTACTGTACATGATTCAGATCGCAGTGCCGCCTGCGCGACACAGCTACGCCCACAGGCCTCCATTCTCTCCATCCCGCGCGCGGGACAACCACCTTATACAACCCGTGACCTATCTAGCCTCTCAGAACAACCAAAGTTCAAACTTCATCATCGTTGTCGATTAACCTTTTGCCCTACAGCTGGACGAATAGCACGGCCCGTATCGGCGTTTCGCCCCGCACCAAATCTTCCTCGTCGGCTTGAAGACAAGGAACCCTTTCCTATCCTACCAAGCCGTCTCATCAGCTCCTTTGTCTCGCAGCTACTGGCCACGACTCACAATCGGCCAACAGACCCCAATCAGCGCCGTCGCCCAGTATGGTGGGCATCTTTAAGCGCATATATGATTGGCTCCTCAGCCTGTTCTGGTATGCTCACGCTTTCCTCCTTCACAGCATTCACAACAGTCCCATCCAGGTAGACAGGTGCCTGACGCCTGGACCGGCGGTACACCGCTTCCCCAAGCTAAGGCCGCCGACGACGATGACGACGACGACGTGGTGGAGTTGCTCCACAACGATATCGCCAGCACATGATCATGGACGCCGCTGATATGAGTCGCTTTCGTCCAATAGGGCCACCGAGATGGACATCACCATGATCGGTCTCCAAAATGCCGGCAAAACATCATTGCTCCGAGTCCTGGCGGTGAGTCCTCCATATGCGATCTCATGCCTCATCGATGGCTGACGCTGTGATACAGGGCGGCGAGTTCACCATCGAGTAGGTCCTGTGTGCGACCGACAAGGATCTAGCCGAGATCTAGCGTTGCGATGAGACGTGTTTCGAAGCTGATTCCGTGATACAGCTCGATACCGACCGTCGGCTTCAACATGAAGAGGGTCCAGAAGGGCCATGTCACGTTGAAGTGGTGAGTTCTCGATGCGCATCTGTGCGTTCTGCTATGACATGAAGTCGACCGCGGAATGCTCAGGGGCAGGAGGTATGTTGTGATTCGACTGACGATGTTGCATGTGTAGTTGGGATCTCGGAGGCCAGCCCAGATTCCGTTCGATGTGGGAGAGGTACTGTCGGGGCGTGAATGCCATAGTGTAAGGGATCGGCGCGAGCGTCGAGGTTCGATGTCTCCTGACAGTGTACAGATTTATCGTCGACTCGGCGGACAAGGAGGCCTTACCCGTGGCCAAGGAGGAACTGCACATATTGCTGGACAAGCCTGCCATGGAAGGCATCCCTCTTCTTGTGCTCGGTAACAAGTCTGATTTGGCAAACCATGCCACGGTGGACGATCTCATCGCAGCGCTGGATCTGAAGAAGGTGACGCATCGAGAGGTGAGCTGTTACGGCATCAGCGCCAAAGAGGAAACGAACCTGGATGCAGTTCTGCAATGGCTCATTGCTCGAGCCAAGCAGTAAGTGTTCCACGAATCACGTCCTCGGAAGATACGACTCTACGGCCTCGGGAAGCACGAATTCATTCAACGACATCATGGCCTACACGACAAACATCACATGTCAGTTCGGTTTGCGTTTTGTTGGGTATAGAAGGAAAGGATCGCGGCGCGAAGCTGCACGCCAGCAATGGCGACATGGGCAAAATGTTCCACATGAGGTGTCATCATCTCCTTTGTTGTTGGCATGGAGGGCGAGTAGCAGCGAACAGTTTTTTTTTCATTCTTCAACACGTCCTTCTTGGTGTGGCTGCGGCAAGGAGCGACAGTTTCTCTTTCCAACTATAGCGCCTTTATGATGGAGATTCTGATCATGTGACACGAGGTGACGGCGGTATGAGTCCACGGCTTGCGTTGTGCGATAGCATCGGTATGCGATAGTCGAACCTCGTGACTGGGCGTTCTGTTCCTGTCCGTATGTGGCAGCTCTCCATTTAGCCTGTATAGCTTCGTGTGACGTGGTATGTGGCATTATGGCCGGGCACCCCTGACATGCTCGTGGAGTGCGCAGCTCTTCTCTCGTCTGCAGAATGTCGAGGCGTCGCGCAGTTTGGAAAGAAACAAAGACGAAGCTCACGATCGTTTGCAAACAGAGGTCCCTCGCTCAGGAGAAATAGGAGCAACAAAATAATAGGCCTAGCACTGGCTCTTGATGCGTTGGCATTGCATATATCCTCCATGCACGAGAGACGCAACTATTCCAGGTTTGGGAAAGTGATACTCCACGGCTTGTGCCCAAATACCATAGTGTCTCTGGAGTCATGCACGGTCTCGGCACGGCCAACTTGGAGATGCTAGGACATGCTAGGACTGTGGTCAGTCATGGCTTTCGTGGGCCAGCCCTAGCGCCTGGGGTGAGATACTTTGCCGATCTATCAGTAGGGGATACACGGTACATGTAAGGAACGTGTCTGCTTGCTGATGATTATTCTGCAGTATTTTTCTCTGTCAAAAAGGTTGCAAGTGCTCAGCAGAGTCATGGCCGGCTCGTGGCTGTGTCCCGTACAAGTGGAACACCAAGCGATTAAGCTGTGAAGAATCGCATGGTGCCATGGCAACTCTCTGACCAACATGAACCTTGCCGCTAGGTACTCAAGTGTTCGCCGCCCGCTCCGCGCGTCATCCACCGTGGCGCACATCGCATGAGGTCGTATACCTAGCACTTCTACCCTCCCGCTTCCACCTGACCTGCACCTTCTTGCTCTCACAAGACGACGCTATCTACCTACTCAGAGTGTTGTTCACGCATTCTCGTCGCCTCCGTCGTTGGCAAAGATGGCCATCCTACAGCGTCGCGACTAGTAAGTACCACATTCCGCCGAAGCATTCTTCAGAACCTCAAACCACCGAGACATGGCCGGCTAACAGTATGCGCAGTTGCAATTACGATGAAAATGGCAACCCTTACGGCGACTGCACCTGGGACAATTGGGCTAGATGGCTAGTCTTGGCTCTCATCATCGTCGCCGCCTTCCTGCTTTTCTTCGCATTCAGGTAAGCTACATGGATCGTGTGGCGAGCGCGCGGAGTGAGAGACTGACTTCGCATAGCTGTATTTCTGCACGAAGACGCAGAAAATTTGGCAACCAGCCGTATCGCGGCACTGGATGGACATTGGGAAGAACACCAGAGGGTCACAATGCACCCGCTTATTACAATCAGCAGCCCTACTACGCACAGAACCCGAACCAGTATCAGCAGCCTTATTACAACAACAGCAATAACCCGCCTCCAGCGTATACCCCGCCGCCGAACAATGGATACTATGGGCAAAATGATGTAGAGATGCAGCCACCACAGCCGGCATATGGCGCATATCGCAAGGGAGAAACAGCCAGCCCTGTCTACGAACCGCCAACAGGGCCGCCGCCCGGCAGGAGCTGAGTGCTATTAGAGCCACGATGATTCAGAAACATGCGGGTGATACTTTCTGGGCGCAATCGGAAGAGTGTGCCAAGAGAATGTTTTCGCCATGTTTGCTTGGCTGGATAAAGACCTTCATTGGTTTGGCCTCACGATAGTATGAATGAGAATGAATGTCACGGCAACACACAAAATGCACTGCTACAGGCAAGCAACACAATTGTTCGGTGCCACATACATGGTAAGGATGCAGTTAGTGCCCACTTTCGCGATAGCACTCTGCCCTTCGCACGCTATTTCTTCACGCCATCAATGCATACTATCGCTCCCTTGGAACTGTCCTAGCCCTGAGCGATCATCAAAAGAATGGCCTCCGCAACGTCTTTTCGCATCATGGCTTCTCGCGGATTGTGCACGCCTGAGTCGTGTCCAAAGACCTACGTCAGCGACGCCCCACACGCCGCTCACCTTCCATACATGGTACACGTACACCTCCGCCTCCATGGTACTGCATGAAACAAGCACGATCCCAACCACATATGCGTGCACTACATGCAACCTCACTTCACCTGATCTTGACATTTGTCCAGCAGTGCGATAATCACTGCCCACTAGAATCGCCAGCTCTGCTTAATCTTTACACTACCCATAATCATATCCAATAGCATAAGTTATTCATAATGGATAATATCCTGCCGAGAACCTTCCAAGATGAAGACTTGAAACCAAGAGCCACACAGGCCGAACATGATGCCCACGAATTGGAAATTACAGAAGATGAACCTGAGGGCGCGAATGAAGTTCAAGAGAGTGATGCTGTCCAAATCTCGAAGGAGGCCCACGAAGAGAATCGGGCTGAGGAGATTACCAGGTAGGCGTCTTCGTTTGCAAGCATGCATGACGTTTGTTGACTGTATACATTCAGACCGGATCCTGACAAGGCAGAGGAGGATCAAGCCAGTGTCAGTGATATCGATGAGCCGACGGAGGAAGTACAGAGTTATACGGTAAGTCGTGTCGATGCCGTTCTGAACGGTACGAGTGTTGAATGAGCGATACGTTGGGAGCTCCCAAATTCATGATGAGAAGTTCCATCACGCTCGTCTTTGAAAGTCACCTGACACGACACAAGCTAATGTAACAATCCAGATAGAGATTCCCGAAAGAATGAAAGCCATCAAGATCGCAGAGGGCAACAAAGCAGAATTGCAAGAAGTACCTGTTCCGACACTGCGAGATGATTATGTGCTGTGCAAAGTGAAGTGTGTGGCGTTAAATCCCACGGATTGGAAACACATCGACAAAGTGGGCAAGCCTGGATCGACAGTTGGTGTGGACTTCTCTGGAATCGTTGTCGAGATTGGCGGGAAAGTGACCAAGGAGTGGCAAGTCGGAGATCGTATAGCAGCATTTGTGCATGGTGGTAACGAGACGCAGAAAGAAGATGGTAAGCTTCAATCGGCACTACCCATTGAACCCAGCACTGATCGTGGTTTGACAGGCGCATTTGGCGAGTTTTGCGTGGCAAAAGGCGACCTGGGACTTCGAATCCCCGACACAATGAGCGACGAAGACGCAGCCACTCTCGGCACCGGCGTCATAACCTGCGGTCAAGCCCTCTACCAAAGCCTTGCTCTCCCCCTCCCCGGCGACGGTATGGACAAATACAACGGCTTCCTCCTCGTCAACGGCGGCAGCACCGCAACCGGCACCCTCGCCATCCAGTACGGAGTCCTATCCGGCTGCAAAGTCATCACCACAGCCTCAGCACACAACCATCCACTCCTGAAAGCCCTCGGCGCAGAAGAAGTCTTCGACTACAAAGACCCAGACTGCGCACGAAAGATCCGTGACTACACCAACGACGACCTCCGCAAAGTCCTCGACTGTATCGCGGAAGGTGATTCCCCGAAATTGTGCGAAGAGGCCGTCTCCTCGCAGGGCGGCACAATCACCTACCTCCTCAAAGCCAAACACAGTCGCGAAGACGTCGAGAATAAGCGAACCCTCGGCTACACCATTATGGGAGAGGCCTTTGACAAAGGTGGAAATCACATGGAAGCGAAACCAGAGGACTTCGAGCATGCGAAGATGTTTTATGATTTGACGCAGAAGTTGGTCGGGGCGGGACAGTTGGCGGTGCATCCGGCCAAGGTTGGAGAAGACGGGTTGAAGGGCGTATTTGAGGGGTTGGATTTGTTGAGGAACGGGAAGGTTAGTGGGGAGAAATTGGTGTATCGTGTGGAGCAGACGCCGGTGGAGGGGTGAAGAGAGTGGGTGTGGGAAGGAATGTTTGTACAGAGTATCATTATGTGTATAGGGCTTGAGGGAATATTTGTCAGTACTTGGGTACTGCGCCGTTCGCGGGCAAGCGAGTTTTCAAAAACAGTTTGGCAGGAAGTTGGGAAGCCTGCTTTTGGATTACGTCAAGCAAGGACAAGCTTAATGCAGGGCACGACAGGATGAGCAGAATAAAATCGAGTACAGTACTGAATAACAGGTTCTTCTACATCCATCGTACGCAACGGGACGGAGACGCAGCCTACTAGTACCTACATGTCGCGGGGAGAATTTGGGGAAAAAATGAATCGGGAAAAACTTACCTGCATGGCCGCTGATCGCATCTACGCCTCAATGGTCCGCTTCAGTACGTGACTGGACTCATCACGACTCACCTTCGCAGATGCCCGGGCATTGAAGAGACTCCGTGTCGCCCAGCACCATTGGCCAGTCTTTGGTCCTCTTTCGCAGCCAATCGCGCCGCTTCAGCTTATAGAACACGCAGTCGTTACCTCCATCTTCCTCGGGCCATTTGCCCGTGGCGACTACTACGAAACCGCACTTCTCCAGGGTCCGACGGGATGCTATATTGTTCGAATCAGGATCAGCGGTGATCGAAGGATACATCCACTTACTTGCCCGTTCGCGCGGTGTCAGACTGAGGTGTTCAGTGTCACCGTGAGCAGTGCCTGGACATTCGAGCGCGAGTATTTCCTGCTGTGAAGGATCATTTCGCAGGCTGAATACATGATCGAGGAAAGCCGTCATGGCCTCCAGCATGAGGCCCTTTCCCCAGTAGTCACGGCTCAACAGGTACCCAAAATCGTTGGAGGGCCACGCAAGGTTGAGTCCGATGTCTCCGATCGGCAATGGTGCCATGTCTTTGCGTTGAATGCAGATGATGAAGGCAGCCGTGCCTTCCAAGGCGTCATCCACATGTTCGATTCTTGCCGCGAGTTCATCAATGGCCTGGTGAATTGATACGAACGGCTTGCCTGGGTTGTATTTCCAGGTCTCTGGAAAACTCCATACCTTGAACATTGCTTCGGCATCTGCCATTTGTCCTGCCCGCAGGATGAGGGAAGTGGTTATCAAAGTCGTCGTCTCTGGCGCCATTGTCAGCATTGATAGACCCGGGGATGCGTGATTTCTCTTTCGAGGACCTTCTCCAGGACCGTTCCACGATACGTAGTTTTGAGATGGAGAATCGTGTTCGTGGTCAAAATGTGAGCACAAGAGCAGGACTTTGAGTATATATGCAGGATTGGCGCCGAGGACAATGAATATTATCTTTCGGAATAGTAGGCCTTTGACCCGTCAAGGTCGATGAAGGACAACAATGCCATGTACATGTGACTCAAAGACGATTGTCCGAATAGTACCTCTATCACGATCAATATCACCGATGGAGACATGACGAGTTGTGAAGGGCATGAGTACTCGCCGTCGAAGTTGCCAGGGCCAGCATGACTGCCTCTTGTACAGCTGCCTTCAAGTGGCAACATTGATACGTTCGGTCAATGCGCATTAGCGATCACGAGGATGGCTACAGCCGCGTCGTCAGCTTCATCTGCCTCGGCATTGTCTTTGAGTCTTGGGCTTTCCGCTGAAGAGCAGACTTGGCAGCGCGGGTGTCGAAACTTCGAACCTTAGCGGCTCTCTTCAAGCTGCGCTGGGTCGACAGGGACGGCTTGTAGTGGCACTAGAAGCCGAACCACCAGCAGCCACCACACGCCCTTGTCCTGCCCTGCTTTCGTTGGATGCGCTTCCACGTTTCCACCTCGGAAATCTCGTAAATCTCGTATTGCAGTCTTTCCTGGACACCTGCTGACACGAATAACAACACTGCACTGCTAACTTCAAGTAACGTCTGCACCGAGGTTCGCAAGACGGAGATGGAGCAAGACACGCGTGAAGATATCGTGAAGCTAATCTTGATTCACGACTACCTCCGATCCTGGTCGCCAACCTGGACCTGGCACAGTGGAAATAACATTCCGACCAGCTGATCTGAACATCACTTCATACACGCATACTCGGCGCATAGAGTAGAATTGCACCTCGGCCGCGTGCTTTGTGCCGGTTTTGTAGGTCGTGTGGCATCCACGACCGGGATCCATGCGCTTGAGATGCCGTCACGTAGGGCTTCCTTCGCCGAACATGTCCACCTATCTACCATGTTGGCCGAACAGTAACATTGAACCCTACCAGCGACTGGACCGTCAAGCTTCTGCACATCTTCTACTCTGTGGACAACCATGAACCGCGGATACGAAGCATGCTTAAGGGGTCCACTGCCGTCCTGCACCATCCGATCCCGTGGTTTCCGCAGGAGCTTTCCTCGCTGCCATATTGGAATGTGTTTGAGCCACACCTCGCGTCCATAGGCTCGTATATCTCGGGTACAGCTCAACATGCACTCTGCGATCGACAGAAGCCTAAGACACGCGTAACACTACCTGAGACGGACGTTCAGGCTAATCACCCACGCATTTGGGGCGTGTGTATGAGACACCCCGCTTGATCTGTTTCCTCTATGCTTGTTGAGGAAGTTGTGGCGGTGGCCAGTGTCTTTTTGGCGATGCATTTTCCGTTCGTGTACTGCAATTAGACGCATAAATATGCCGTTGGTACGAATATGTTCGACGCCTTCATACCCTGCCGAGCACACTCGGGCAGTCGCTTTGTTGTTAGTATTCCTGAGCCACGATGGCTTGCCATTCTTTACCACGCATCGCGTTCGCATGCGCAGCTATTGTCTCCTCGGTGTTGGCTTTGCCATCCGCAGACGCTCAGGCCGCGTGCAATGTGATCAAGCAGCAATACGAAGACCAATATGCCGACAACGGACTCGTCAATGCCAACGCTAGCCTTGGCCTGGTCTATAGTGATCAACGAACCGAATACTGGTCCCTCGCAAACGCGGACAACAAGCCTGCTTGCATGTTCTTTCCAAAGAACGCGGCAGACATCGCCTTCGCTGTCAATACCCTGAACAAATACCCAACAGTGCCATGGGCAGTCAAAGGTGGGGGCCACAATGCGAACGTCGGCTACTCAAGCACAAAAGACGGCATCCTCATCGCGTGCGAGCCCAACATGAAGTACACCACACTTGACCAAAACAACCTTGCACATGTCGGACCAGGATCGAGATGGATCGATGTTGCAACGGCGCTTGATCCCTACAACAGGGCTACGGTGTCTGGCCGTCTTGGACATGTAGGGTGCGCCGGCCTCATGCTAGGCGGTGGACTCAGCTTCCTCAGTGCTGAACACGGCCTGGCCGCAGACGCCATTGCCGGCTACGTCGTTGTCACCGCAGATGGTCAAATCCGCAACGTCAGCCGTAACGAGAACTCCGATCTTTTCTACGCCCTCAAAGGCGGCGGTAACCAATTCGCCATAGTGTCCGAATTTATCCTGGAAACCTTCCCCATAGGCCAAGTCTGGGGAGGCTACAAAATCTTCGGCATGGATCAAAAGGACGCGGTCATCAATGCAACTCACAACCTCCTTTCGGATTACTACGATCCCAAAGCCGCGGTCATCGTGACCTTCACCACGACTTTACACACCCTCATCGATATCTTCGTTGTCTTCTTCTTCTACAACTCCCCCAGTGGTCCAGGATCCATTTTGCAGGAATTCAACGCCATCCCAGCCCTGGTCGACGGCACAAAGGGTCCGCGATCATACAAAGACCTCGTCGACTCCAATTCCGAATTCTCATTGAAGGGCATGCGATACCTCATTCGAACAGGAACGTTCCCGAACCTCCCCGGCGAGCAAGGCGTAGATCTCTTCAACTACGTCTTCGACAGTTGGTATCAGGCCACAGAGAAGTATTCGAATTCGCAGTTGGACAATCTGGTTTATAGTATGGCGTTCCAGCCTGTGCCGCACCAATTGGCGAATGCGTCGAAGAATGCGCAGAATGGTGTGAATCTTCTGGGGCTGGATCCGGCGTATGGGGACAAGGTTTTCATGGAGTATGATGTTTCTTGGTTGTTGAATACGACGGATCAGTTTGCTGCTGATAGTATGCCCGAGGTTACACAGCCGGCGGTCGATTATGCGAAGCAGAAGTATGGCAATGTGAAGCCTACGAACTATCAGTCGGGAGATGTGTCTTTTACGAATTTCAATCCGATGTTTATGAATGATGGGATGTACGATCAGCAGGTATTGCAGAGTTATGGGCAGGGGACGTATGATCGATTGAAGCAGATTCAGCAGCAACGGGATCCAAATGGGTTCTTTTCGCAGAGGACGGGAGGGTACAAGTTTACGTAGTCATGGTCGGAGTAGATGAAATATTAGATCGACAGCCAGCCTACCAGTAAGAGGAAATGAAACATCCTAGAATTCTGCAGCCTCTGTTACCTAATTGCGAAGCGGGCCAGAGGCCTTTGGAGTGGGCGGTAGGCAGGAGCTGGCCTGCGAGGGTTGATCATCGGACTTTGCCTATATGGATGAAGCTATCGCATCATTTCTACGCACTTGTTGTGCTCGATCCGCAGCTTGCATCTCTGGCAGATGCTTCACTTTCAATGCCTGCGGTGTTGTTCGGGGTACATGGGGCGCACAATCACTAGACTCCGGGCCAGTCACTTCTGATCGACGTCAAGCTGATAGGGCCAACATCGCTAGCTCCGATGCGATCGGGTCGGCAACGTTGTCGAGTATGTCTGGCTCGCCGTCCCAATCTCGTAACCGAGCTTCTTCTTGACGCAGCACCTGGAGTTGCATCCTCGTATCCTGGACAGAATGTCTGTCCATGAACCTATTGATGTCCGTGACGAGAGCCTCAGTGGATGCGCCAGAATCATGATTCTGCGCTATGTCACTGTCCATGGCTTGCCACAATTCGGCCACTCGCTGAAAGATTACAGGCCACAGGAGTGAGTGCCGAGCGCAGTGTAGTAGGTAGAGCTTGTCTGGAAGTGCACGATCTATGTCATCTCTCAAATATTCCAGCAGAGCCTGTTCTTCAGGTACGCCAAAGACTCCGATCTCTGGCAGTGCACAGAAGCGCATCCAGATCTGGTGGAAAGGGAGATCTGTAAACGTGATGGACAGTCCGGAGGGTAATGCTGGTGATGTGAAAATGTACTTGGCAACGGCAGTACATCTGATCGTGCATCCTTCATCTGCGTCGACGCTCATGCTTCCGATACTCTCCACTGTAGCCTTGATGAATCCAAATTCGCGTTGATGGTGGTGGTAGTCGATGATAACTGTTTGTAAGCGCGGAAGCTTGGAGAGAGCTTCGATGAAGCCAGCGGCTGAAGGATGACATACGCGGCAGCAGCCAGCGAGAACCATGTTGTTGCCACCAGAGTAGGAAGAACATCGTATCGACTGGCTCAAGTTCCTGATCAATAAATGACGGACCTGGTCACGGCGGAGTGGCGTCTGTAACTCGGAGTCTTGCCATTCGCAAAAGTCGTTCCTGGTCGCCAAGATTTGGTTTCTGTCATAGAGTACTGGTAGTGCTTCGCTGTGGATTTGGCGATTTGCTCGCAAGATGCCGGTGTCTTTCGAGCCAGCAACGACCTGCCGGAGCTTCAGCGGCCGATGAAAAGTGAGAATGTATTCGTATATCTGGACTCTGACTTCAGGCGGCAGACGAGTGAGAAAGAAACAATCTGCCATGCTTTAGTCGTAAGTCTTGCTCTATGCCTGGATTGATGAGATGAGGTGGTGTCCAAGATCGCGGGAATGTCCGTTGGAACTGAGGTTTGGCGACAGGGAGATCTAGGACGAGTGGATGGACCGAGCTGCGGGAGCTTGCCACTATATCAAGAGCGTGCTGGCAATGTGTTGTTTTGACTGGCCATTCTCGTACCACCCCATGGCACGATATGTACTCAGCTCGAGAATGGTGACAACTTACATGAAATCTCTTGTGGTACCACATGTCTGTGGCAACGGCGACGTCGCGTTGTTGTTCGCATGGACGTTGTTGCCAGGATTTCGTGGCACAACAAAAAAGCGGAGACGCCCGCATCAAGATCGACGCCAGCAACCGTTTTGGCTGCAGGGAGTGTACATGCAGTGTTCCTGAACTCTTTTGCTCTATTGTTGCTCTGTCGGCATGCATGTTTGCATCGGCTCAGTGAGCTGCACATGCACGCGTACTGCAAATACCTCCTGAACCACTGGCACGTTGATCGTGGCATCTCACTTCATCCTGGCTCGCCGGTGTTAGACACACGGCGCCAGGCAGCGCATTTGGCGCTATGGCATTTCTCTTTGGCCGCAAACGACAGACAGCACAAGACTTGGTCCAGGCGACCAAAGACCTGCTGCAGAGGCTGACGACCAAGGAAGATGGGCAACAACAACAACAGCAGCAGCAGCAAGGACAACAGACGGCAAAGGTGCACATGGTTTAATGTCTACACTCGAAGCTTGGACACATCGACTGACCATGTTCAGGTCGAAGAGGAGCTGGCCAGGAATCTGTCGCAGATGAAAGTCACACTCCAAGGCACACCAGAAGCCGAAGCGAGCCCCGATCAAGTCTACCAACTCGTCAGCGCCTGCTTAGCAGAGAGTTTGCTGCCACAACTGGTCGATGAAATACATCGACTACCCTTCGAAGCACGAAAAGACACGCAGACAATCATATCGAACGTGTTCCGGTTTAGGAGTCCTGGAAGCACATCGAATGAGCCCGATGCGCTGAAGGAGGTGTTAAGACGACAGCCCGAAATCGTCATCGCGCTATGCAATGGGTATGGAAGACCGGAAAGTGCATCGCCATGTGGTGGCATACTGAAAGAGGCGTTGAAGTGGGATGCGGTGGCTGCCGTCATACTGTACGATGAGCCTACGACAGATGGACGAACAATCGATATCTACAACGACGTGGACGTCACGAGACAGGCTTCCGGAGAAGGCGTCTTCTGGAAGTTCTTCACGTGGATCGACAAGTCTGCTTTTGCTGTCGGTGCTGATGCATTCGATTGCTTCAGGATCATCTTGACGAAGCACAAGGGATTGGTTTCGCAGTTCATCAATACCAACTTCGACATGTTCTTCCAGAGATATAACGACATATTGATCAAGTCAGCCAGCTACGTGACCAAGCGACAATCGATCAAGCTTCTGGGTGAAGTGCTGCTAGACCGGCAATTCTATGAGGTCATGACACGATACGTGGAGTCGGGCGATAACTTGAAACTCATAATGTGGCAACTCAAGGATGACCGAAAGATGGTTCAATATGAAGCTTTTCATGTCTTCAAGGTTAGCGCATTGCCCCCCTAGTGTGTGTTTGCCTTTCCAACAGTACTAATACAACTCTCAGATCTTCGCCGCGAACCCACACAAATCACCGGAAGTGCAAAAGTTCCTGATTATGAACAAACAACGTCTTCTCAAGTTCCTGCCAAATTTTTTGGAGGAACGAACAGACGACGACCAATTCAACGACGAAAAGGCCTGGCTGGTCAAAGCCATTGGTAGCTTACCCGATACGACAGCCGGCATACGAAGTCCGGGTACGCCGCAATCACAAACACCCAGCGGAACCCCGACTCCACCAAATAGTGGGCAGCTGCGCTCATGACGATATTAAGATCGACGCTATGGTGTGCACGAGATGAAGAACAGCATATTGGTTATGGTAAGGGACATTATACCATGGGGTCTCGGGCTGGCGTACAAGCGAAAATCAGTTGGACTCTTGTAAGTGTACTTGAAGCGTGATGCATGTCGATTGTCTGCTGAGAATAACGCTTGATGAATGCATATGTCGTTATGATGCCTCTACGGAACTCGCTTCGAGACAATGCGCAATAACACGTCTAGGTTGGAAGCACTTGAGCATTGTTTACCTTTCCAGAGCAATACGGTCTAATATGCGAGTGGTGCAGTGCTCCAGGGCGGTACGTGAGGGTGTGCAGAAGCGAGTGACATTGGAGCCGTTGCATGGATGGTTATGATCAGCATGCTAGGTCCTTTTTGGCCAGAACAGTCCTGCTTCGAGGTCCCTGCACCGCGTCGCAAGGACATCGGCACAGAAGTGCCAAGATTGTGCCCTGAGGGACGAGGTTGTGGTCTATGGTCGACGTGACGTGTGACATGGGAGGGTTGCATAAGCATTTGCTGAAGACGTACTGCGCACGTGGCTTCGCAGGATGCATCCTGGGCGAACGAGGTCCCATTTCGGAAGCCATGACCGTTGCAGCTGCACATTGCTGGGGTATCGTGAAGTTGGTGTGTGTGGAGATCTGACCATCATGCCTGGATGTGCTAAAGATGTCGACTTCCCTGTGAGCGAGAGCTGATAAGATATTGTCTTCCATGTGGGCAGGAGCTGACACCAATCCACGGGTGGTTTTGCCCTTTAATGTGCGAGGCCTGTTAGTTAGCGATCGAGGTAAGATCTAAGTCCATTTTTATCGTAGCCCTCCATGTTATCTCCGCGTTTTGCGCGGTTCGTGGTACTCTTGCAGAAATGGAGTCTAGCTATTGTCGTAAGGCGAATCCCTTCGCCGGGGCGGCGTCCTTTTCGTTCACTTCCATGATCCGATCCGAAGATACTGTTAGCGAAGAGAAGACATGACCGACCCGTCCCTGACGATGCGTTTCTTGTTTAGCGTGCCGAGACCCAGGCGGTTATCTCCGTCGGAGTGAGACTTTGACGTCATCATGCGGATCGACCTCTCCTTACCGTTGGATCGATGAATATGTCTTTAGTGGGTAATAATGATAACAATAATAACAATAATAATGATAGTTTGGAATTGATTGTGATATGGGACAGCAGGACTCTTAATGCGAGGTGCGCCCATCAATCATGGGCACGCCACGAATCAGAGCATCTGTGGCAGGACGTGTGAATTAAGATACCTTCATGTTTGTACCGACCTGGTGCCGTAAGCAGAGGTCTAGTCTAGTTACTACTGGTCAGAGGGATCACGACACAGCAAATATCTGATCGCCCGCCAAGAATGCTGTGTACAGAGGCTCTCCTCCGCTTGTCGAGGTGTGTTCGCGTTGTTTGTCGGCGCCCTCGCTGGTTGTGGTCTACACGCAGCGGAGGCTAATGCAGAAGCTCAGACACTTTGATGTGTCGCGGACATGCGCATCATGAAGGTTCTGACTCGAGAAGAGGATATCATATCCCTGAATGTGCTGCCACGCTATGCTTCATGGATGTCGAGAGTGTGGGCACTGGGATTGTACTGCGCATGCAATGGGAAAGGGGGGGCTGTCGGTGAAGGTGGTGGTGCTGTTCCGGCTGGTGTAAGGTAGTTGTTATTTTCCGATTAGCTGCGATTTCCTGCCCAGGTGCGTGGCAGTCAGTGAAAGCTTTCGCCAGGGCCCAGCTGATTGCCAGCTGCTTTGCCGTCTCATGCCGTCGCTACAGGAAAGTTATGCAGCTGTCGCCAAATCCCTGGTGCGTTCGTTCATGTCGTTCCCTTCGCAATCGGTACAATTTCACGTGTTCTAGAGACTTGAATTCGTCTGTTCTTATTGTCTGAACCGGAAGCTCTTGCATTTTGCTTTCCCAACAAGGCGCCGTGCAGGAAGGAGCAGCCAAGGCCGCATCAATCAAAGACGCGCAGTGATCCATTCGGGACAGGGATCTGAGCGACGTCATTCTGCACATTCGCTCTAGCAGCCTCTCACGTTTTGCAGCTGGCACCACCTAAACTCTCTCTGCAGCAGCTAGTCCGCGATACAGATGCCGTCTCTGGCAGCCCTTGTACGCGTGCTGTTCGCTTCGTATGATACGATCTGCTCAGGAGAGCGCAGCACGGCCGCGAGCGTGGCTGTTGCGCGATGAAGTCGACCTCCACACCGCAAGAGACACCCGGCACCTCGACAGACGAATCCGAGCACGATGACAGTCAATGGAACTCAGTCGAGGTCCCGACACGACCATCGGCTCAGCACATGATATCGTCATTCAACCATGGCCGACCGCAATTGCTAAGGTCACCCCCGGGCAGGCTATCAGAGATCAGTAGGAGTCCGGACCAGGAGGAAGGGAGTGGTGATGCGACAGACAGCAGTACGGAGGCTGGACCCAACGATGGTACGAAACGAAATGAAAAGAACGCACGGGCTGGCGCGAGTGTAGGAAGCAATATGTCGAGAAGCAAGAGCGCAGGACAGGCTCCTCCGTCAGGCGATTCAGATCACATGAGGGCGGCGTCGAGTAGCAAGATGATGTCTGAGACACGTGCTCGCCGAAGTTATGGTCTCAATTCTGGCGCGAGGGACAACATAAAGCGGGTGTCTCCGATCAAGGAAGAGGACAATGCAATGTCTCCCAGCTCATTGAACGCGATCTGTGATGGGCCGACGGAGGATCCAATGCGCACTTCATCGACCATTAGTGCTCAGTCGACTGAAAGCGATCGGACGATCCGAGGAAGTGTGCCCGCTACACCAGCTGGTCAACCCTTGCGCACGCCTTCATATCCATTTCCTTATGTGCCCGGAACGCCCCGAGCATGGTCGAGTGCCTTTCATCAGCCGTTCACCACACTGTCACCAACTAGCAACGATCAGGCGGTCGAGGAGCGAATTGTATCGGGTAGAGCAAGCTATGGTGATATCGCGTCCGGTGGCTCTACTCCAGCGGCAAACACTGCCTTTGCGCCTGGCGGCATCGAACTTCAAGGAGCAGAAGATCCGCGCTTCCCGACACCGAACTTGTACGATATGGTCCTTCAACTGAATTCAGAACCTGGCCTCGAGCAGTGGTGGGCGACTGTGACAAACCTGCTACATGACCACTTCAAAGCGGAGCGTGCAACGCTTATACAACCGGTCGATCCTACTGACATCGAGAATGTGCCTTGGGGTCAGAAGGCTACTTTTAGCATGAGTGGAGCTGACAATCTCCTTTCTTCTCGCACTGCGCAGGAACAGACACATGCAGCGCAATTTTCGCATTTTCGTAGACCCGATCTGACTCTGCACGAGCCATCTAACGAAGCTGTAATGGACAACACACCTCAAAAAATACATCCGGAAAGATTGCGACCAGGTCTGCAATCGCGGCACTCTTATGCAGGACATGGTCGTGAAGTTAGAGATGTACTCGGCACACTAAACGAACCACATCAGAGAAACCGTCCGGCCGGCCCTCAACGTACTGCGACCCATACGGCAGGCGTCAGTCCTGGTAGAATAGTGCCCAAACGGCTTCCGTCCGCGGGCAGCAATCGATATGAATCGCTCAGCGATGTAGACTTCAGCAGTGTTGGTTTCAACGACGGGCCCTTTGCGGAGGTTCACAGCACTCTCCGAGCATTGGAACACGAAGCACACCCGTTGATTGAGTCTACTGGCGTTAATCGAGTTTTGGAGAGAGGCAGGATCGTCGCCGTCACCAGAGACTATACGGACTCGACCCACAGCACGACGTCAATGGCTGCGCCGGAGCCATTTCTGTCGACAGCATTTGGTATTTATCGCAGTGCTTTTGCTTCTGACAATGCTCCGGATCGACGTAGGGACTATCAGGAATACGAGCAACATCCAGCATCGCCTTGGTCGCAATCACCGGCGCCATCACCCGCTATCCAGTCTGACGAGGAGAGCAACCCATTCTTTGCCTCTGACGATAAGGAGGTGGAAGACTCGTTCAATGATGCTGCAAGTCCCAAGGACTACTCGCAGTACAACCAGGTCGAGGCTATCGGCATCGATCACGCCAGTACCGTGCTACATATTCCTTTAGTTCATCCCACGCTGTCACAGCAAATGCAGTCGTTACGCATGACACCGCAACCGAAGGAGAACCCAGGCCGACTACACCGAAACAGCACTGTCGATCTGGCTCGAAAGGCACCCATTGCGATACTGTCAGTCTTGACACCAACAGTTCCATATCCGCATAACCTTGCGCAGGCGCTCAAGCTGCTAGGGCCACATTTGGCGACTTCGTTTGCCACCGCACAGCAATTCTCGGCAACACATGTGCAAGGAATGAGCATCAGGCATCGGCAAACGGCTAGCGGGGGCTTCCCGCGCGCTGCACCCATGGCTATCGAGCCTGTCGGCTTGCAAGACCTTGCGCATGCTCAAGTAGAGCAGCCTGCTGGCTCATTCTCTGGTAGCATGACAAGTCCCTCTGACTACTCAGGCAGGTCTCGAGCAAGTCCATCTGGCTCTATAGTTGGTACACCGGGTTGGGACCCCGCATCTCATGGCTGGACTGCGAGCAGATCTGTTGGAGGTACGCCGGCACTCACCGGCTGCGAAATGGTCGACAACTATTTTGAGGCGAAGAAGAAGACCGGCATTCGAAGTGGCAGTAACGCCAGCCAAACGCAGACCTCAGTCAAGTCCGGGAAGAGCGCTGGAAGTAGCGTGGGGGATGATGATAAAATGAAAACGCCACGAAGCCAGCGCAAGTCTTTGAAGACTTCCTCAAATGGCAAAGAGGATAAGACTCCTCTTCAGTTATCCACAACAGAGCGTAATCAAACTTGCGCTGCGGACACACCATCGCCATCACGACCTAGCTTGCGACCTTCTGCGCCGTCTCTACCGTCCCTGCCTACAACAAAGGACACGAAACCGCATTCTTTACTACACTCCTATGGTGCGGACTTTTCCTCATCCTTCGGAGGCTTCACTCCGCTCACGAACCCGGCAGAAGCAACCACACCTGGCCTCAGTGGCCATGCTCGAAAGGGTTCATATTCTGAAGACATGCCACCGCCATCTGAGCGCTTATTGAGGACCATCATCGATTCAGTGCCGGTACAAATCTTCACCGCACAACCCGAGACTGGAGCGCTGAGCTGGGTGAATTCCAAATTCCTCATTTATCGCGGCCAAGAACCCCGCGATGTTCTGAATGATCCTTGGCAAGCCATCCACCCTAATGATCGCAACGACTTCATGTCAGCGTGGCATAGATCTTTGCGATCAAATCAGCAACTGCAACAAAAGGTCCGATTGCAACGTTTTGATGGCAGCTATCGCTGGTTCTACGTCCGAGCTGCTCCATTGAAGGACAAGCGACAAAAGGTCGTTCATTGGATCGGCACCATGATGGACTTCCACGAACAACAACTCGCGGAACAGAACTCAGCACGACAACAAGAGACTGCTGCATCCGAGGCTAAGTATCGCGCTTTGGCCAATTCAAGCCCGCAAATCGTGTTTGCTGTGAATAAGTTGAAAGGCGTCACTTTCTGCAATACGCAATGGCTGCACTACTCTGGTCAAACAGAGTCGCAAGCGCTTGGTGTCGGCTTCATGGACCACGTGCATTCGGAGGACCTTGCAAAGTGCAGATTACCACATTTTGATGAAGGGACTGATCAGCCAACGAATGTGCCCACATCGCTGCCCGCTGAGCCAAAGCGGACAGTGTCTCAATCGAATGCATCTTCTAGTGGTTCGTCCGAAACTGAAAAAGCGGTCTCCAGCTCAGACGACTCCGTGATCACGTCTCCGATCGCCCAAATGCCACAGCGCAAACTGTCCGAGCTTGCCAGCACTGGCATATTGAAGGTGTCGAGAGATGCAGACGGGCGGCAATCGTACTCTACGGAAGTCAGGCTCAAGTCCAAGGAAGGCCACTTTCGATGGCATCTCGTCCGAGTACTCCTAGCTGATTCACGACTGCATGATGATGAAGAAGAGACGTGGTATGGAACTTGCACCGACATCAACGATCACAAGACGCTGGAACGTGACTTGAAGGAAACCATGGACGAGAAGTCCCGCTTCCTGAGCAACATGTCGCATGAGATTCGTACTCCACTCAACGGCATTACTGGCATGGTAAACTTCCTGATCGACAGCAGTTTAACAGTCGAGCAGATGGAGCACGTCAATATCATCAGGCAGAGTACAGAAGGACTTCGTGGTCTAATCAACGACATTTTAGATCTCTCAAAAGCAGAAGCTGGCATGATTCAGCTCAACATGGACTGGTTGTATGTTCGGGCACTGATCGAAGAAGTGAACGATTTGACCTCTGCTCTTGCTATTGACAAGGGCCTGGAGCTCAATTATGTGGTTGAAGAAGATGTGCCGCCGCAGTTCAAGGGCGATCGCTTTCGCATCAGACAAATTCTACTCAATGTCGTTGGCAACGCAATCAAGTTCACACAGCAGGGCGAAGTGTTTGTGAGATGCAGCCTTGAGAAGGACGAAATTGATGGCCTTGCCAAGCATGAAGTCTACATCCGCTTCGAAGTGATGGACACAGGCCGTGGCTTCACGGACCGGGAGGCGGATTACTTGTTCAAGCGATTCAGCCAGATCGATGGCAGCAGCACAAGGCAGCATGGCGGCACGGGCCTCGGGCTGGTGATCTCGAAACAGCTCGCCCAGTTGCATGGCGGTGACATGAGCGCCAAGGGTGTTCCGGAGAAAGGCTCGATCTTTAGGTTCTATATCAAGACCTCACTTCCCTCCCGGGACGATCAGCCACCTCCGCCAACGCCAGGTCCACAGAACTTGCCTCTGTCATCAGCTCTCATGTCTCCGTCGGCGGTGCCAACGCCTACCCAAACGGGTCCGCTGACAAGGGGGCCGCCACTTTCGTTTTCTTCGGACTCGCAGCCAAGGGCGTCTCCGCGTTTCTTGGGCGAAATCTTGGGCACCACTTCTCCACATGTGACATCGCCTGACACGGGACGTTATTCGCCATCTGTATCTTCGGCCGGTTCTGATCCATCAGTACGATCTGCTACTCGAACTGGTAGTGTAGGCTCGGAGAGATCTTCCGTTTCATCGATTGTGCCAGAGGTGTCGGCCAGCGCTCCTATGAAGCTCGATCTCCCGCAGGTTCCAAAGGTTGTGGCAGCAGACTTCCCGCCGTTGTCTAGCACTTCAGATGCTTCTGTACCATCTGACCGGGCGGTCAAAGGCTCGCCGTTGAATGTGGCTGGTGCGCTGGCGCCGCCAATGTTCTCGATCCTTGTAGTCGCGCCACTAAAGTACAGTCGACAGGCTACCATCAAACATATCGATATGACGTTGCCTAAAAACATACCCCACCAGATCACATCACGAGAGAGCTTCTCCGAGTGCCAAGCACTATTGAGTGGAGAAGAGCCGATCATCTTCACTCATATTGTCGTAGTCCTCCAAGATGTTGATCAGATTCTCTGGCTCATGAACCAGATTTTTCGATCGGATACAACAACAACAACCTCGATCGTACTCATCACAGACCTGGCACAACGACGAAAGATCATGGAGCAGGCGCCCGGGTACGATTATGATAAGCTTGTCAATGTCCGGCGGCTAAGATTCGTGTTCAAGCCGCTGAAGCCTTCGCGATTTGGCCTCATCTTCGATCCTCAAAAGGAGCGCGAGATGTCGTTGGACCGCAACCAGGACAGCGCACAGCAGGTGGCCGTCAACCAGAAACAAGTCTTTGAAGAGCTCACGAAACGACTCGGCAACCAAGAAAAGCGGGTGTTATTGGTCGAAGACAACCGTGTCAACCAAATGGTCATCATGAAATTCCTCGGGAAGGTACATATTCCCGTGGACATAGCCCAAGACGGGGTCGAGTGCACCGACAAAGTGTTCAAAGAGCCTCATGGCCAATACTCGATCATTTTGTGCGATTTACACATGCCGAACAAAGATGGATACCAGACCTGCAAGGAGATCCGGAAGTGGGAGAAGAAGAATAAATATCGACATCTACCTATTATCGCGCTATCTGCGAACGTTCTAGGGGACGTTTATCAGAAATGCGCAGAAGCTGGATTCAACAGTTACCTTACCAAGCCAGTTGACTTCAAGGAGCTTAGCACGGCCTTGATGGCCTTCATGGACCCGGCTGATGCAAGCAAGCCACACGAGTTCATGAAACTTAAACGAAGTCACACGCTGACCCTCACACCTGGCACGAAATAGAATCACATCAACAAAAGTATACAGAGACGATGACGATGACGTACACGACATTGGCTGTCGGAAGATAAGAGGATTGTTCTCAGACTTGCGGGAGGTGCTTGGGCATTGCAGGCGTCTAGGACGGGGCGTTGGGGCATGGCGAACTCGCGGCGATTACAGCACTTAGCGAAGGCGCAGTTGTGCATGGCATGGCATAAAGAAGATACGGCTGCAATCCACCCTTGTAACATTGTTTGCATTTGGCGGCGCAGATCATTTCGGTTTATGAGCAGAGCTGTAGGAGCTGTTAGTGGTCGGAGCATTGAGGATCACAGGCGGCAGAGGGGCCCACCCTATTCCTCCAGTATACCTACCTTTATCCAGACTTTGACCTAATGAGAAAAAAGATCTATTGTTACATGCGCCCTCGGTCGCGCTAGCGAGGTGGGATGCGGTGAGTATCATAGTTGGTGCGAAAGAGTGCTTGACAGCGCTCACTCACGAAGGACGAGTAAAGGTAATTGTTGGTGATCCGGCGAGTGCTAAGCGAAGTAAACAGGTAGTGAGTGCCGTTGTCGAGACAAGACGGGCAAAGTTTACATGGTCGATGTTCAAAAAAGTCTCCATCCTCTCTAC
This sequence comes from Passalora sequoiae, assembly GCA_013248845.1. Classification (NCBI taxonomy): domain Eukaryota; kingdom Fungi; phylum Ascomycota; class Dothideomycetes; order Mycosphaerellales; family Mycosphaerellaceae; genus Passalora; species Passalora sequoiae. Next base: position 133,789 of record WSQC01000044.1, on the reverse strand, counting down.
TCGTACTCTTACACTACTGTATCTAGCCTCTCCATCCATACATCCATCCCCGGGCAACATCGCTCACGTTCCCAACCCGCCGCGGCCCTATTTAAGGACTGATCCGGACAATCGAACCTCCACACCCCGGATAAGCCTCTTCGAACACCTCGTGGAATCGCCCTTCTGGCATTGGGGTCCCACGTCGTACCCCGATGTTTCGCGTTATTCTAGGCGCGTCGGCGCGACGTCAGTAGCCGGTTGTGGCTGGGACGTCGTCGGGGCCCGCCGGCTTCTTGCAGTGTGGCTCTTAGGGAGGGTGGTGGCCTAGGAGGATGGGGTGCTGGGTTGTGGTGCAGGATGTGGTGATGGGTTCCGATTATGATTCTGTGGAGGAGGAGGAGGAGGATCTTGTTGATTCTTATTTGGAGGTGAAGTCGGGGGAGGGGTTGGAGATCCCGAATTGGGGTGTGTATTGGATTTTGCTGGTTGCGTCGACGAGAAGTTTGATGCCGTAGCCTTGGGATGGGGTGTTGGCTGCTGATGGAGGGAGGGCGGGGGAGACGTTCCAGGTGTGGGTGCCGGTGTTGGGGATATTTGAGGCGATTGGGTATTGTGGGAGGGCGTTGCTGCTTGGGCCCTTGAGGAGGATGAGGGTAATGGTTCCGTTGGTGGTTGGCTCCCAGGTTATGACGAATTGCTTGCCTGCTGTGACGATCGAGTTAAGGCCTGGCTGAGAGAAAGGGTTGCCCTTGGCAATTGGGGTGGTGGAGTTGAGGGGCAGAGTCGAGTTGGCAGGCGAAGTTGTGTCATTGAGCGGCGTGGTCGAGTTGTCAAGGCAAGTAATACCATTGAGAGGCAAAGTCGAGTTGCTGAACGAGACTGTGCCATTAAGCAGAGTCGAGTTGTAAAACGAAGCTGTGCCATTCAGCGGCAGAGTTGAGTTGCTCATTATCGTCAGTTTGCTGCGTGAGCTACCACACGAAAGTGTCAAATTCCGCGGTACTGCACGTGAGTCTCCCGTTGCGAAAAGCGTAGCGGCCACGCCGACGAGGACAGTCATGAACTGCATTGTCTTGGGCTGTTTTGGCTTGTCAATCGAGGATCGTGGTATGATTGATTGAACGAGGTGTATGGTGTGTGGTCGTGCTAGTATTTCTTCCAATGTCTGCGATCTCGATTGTTTGTGCTGAAGAAGAACGTAGCAGAGTATAAGGAATGTTTATATTGGGAAGGATATTCTTCACTGCGTTGTAAAGTATCGCGTGTTGTATGTATTATGTGTTAATTCGAACAGTGCCTTGTCCTGGAGCAGGCTTATAATGCCCTTTGTATTTACTTTGTCCAGCGACACACGTGAATGCCTCGTGGAAGCATACAGCCCAATTCTCTGATGCAAGACACGCTAAGTCTCCGACCTGCACTGTTACGAGTACACAGCAATGCTTCCTGTTGTATACAGTAGCTTTGTCTCTGCATCCCGTGGAACAACATAATAGATATCAGAATCGTGACGCGGCGTCTACTAAGCACAGCGTGATTGACCATTCAATGGCACATTCTCAGATTGTCAGCTAGACCTGAGTTGATCTCTCGCTGAAAAGTGGCGCGAGCCTTGTAACATAGAAATGATACACATGCTGAAAAGATCTCGCAAACCCCTGGTTTTTTTCAAAAAAGTTCTATATGATGAGCATGCCAAGACTCGGTTGTAGTACAACTGCAGCACAGAGTGTAGAGATGGTATGCACCGACCATAAGACGAGTGCTGCCCGGAGCGCTGCTTCAGGTGGACGCCGCCAAGCGCAAGTCTGTTATTACAATGATGCGCGCTCAAAAGACGCCAGTGCTGTATCCAGTCGTCCGTAAAATTTTCGTTGTGCCTGTTTTCAAGCAGGGTGTCGAGCATCGTTTGGTTGGGCAAGTCTATGTTGATGCGCGTATCTTCGGCGATGAGAGCCGCTGCCGACTGCGAAAAACCGCTTATTGCAAGTTTCGCAGCGCCAGTCTGCTTTGTCTCAAGACGACATATTTCGTCGATGATTGGATGAGTTGAGGTGAGAGTTCGACTTCGTTTTGGCGAAATGCTTGTTGCAGAATTTGCAGTGCCGGGACTCACCAGAGTGTTGCTTTGACGGAGCTGCTCCTTGTAGTGGGACAGCTGGCGCACCAACGTTCTCTTCGATAGCTTGGTTCGGATCACTACTAAGCGACGAGTCCGTTGGATCGTAGCCGTGGAGTCCAGCAAAAGTGCTTTGCCTTTGTGCTTGGTGGATCGATTCACTCAAATGCGTTTGCGTAGATGGTGGACGAACAAAAACATCTTGTTGCTAATCAAGAGTAGCATGTTCTTGCGAAGAACGGGTACCAATGTTCAGGATGCCCTCAGCTCTTGCACGAGCCTTACCCTTCCCATTTCCTCGAGCGACTTCGGCGTTTCGCGCGGCTTCCAGCCGAACCAGCATATCGATTGAATGAGAAAATCCGTCAGTCGGCTATTCTGACTTCTCCATCTGAGACGTGCCATTGGTCGCGTTGAATCCAGGAGATGATGCAGGCTGCGAAGTGGCGCGGTCAAGACCTGGCCAGCCAGGGAAAAGATTGCTCAACCGCTGGTACTTTTCTTGTAACTGCACCATGTGAGGCGGCTCGGTCATGTGCGCGGGTCCTTGTGGTGTTTTCGTGATGCCTGAGGAGTCACTCGATGCTCTCGGCATGAGCCAGGCGAGATTGGCCTGCACGCGACGCAGACATTGGATATACTCGTCGGAAGCCATCTTGCTGTCCGTCCTGCCTTCAATCCGCAGCTGATTGAGCTGGGCCGGACTGATGGCGCCACCATGTCCTGCACTCTGGAGCCTATTGACCTCCTGGAGCAAGTCCCGGTTGATCTCGAAGAGCAGGTTGATCTGCTGGGCCTGTCTGCTTTGGCTATCGGGCGAGAGTGGGGTTCGCGGTGAAGATACGGCGGCGGCGGGTGGGTGTTGCTGGGCGACGGGTGTTTGTGGAGTGTGGGCTGTGGCCATTGGGTGTTTGCTGAGCGCATTCGGCGATAGGCGATGCTGCGGAGAGAGGCTTCGTCTCACGTCGGTGTGCTGGTGGGCGAAGTGTGGTAGCGCGATCGGCGGGCGTGCTGATGATGCTGGGAGTGCAGATGCCTGCGCATGTGCCTGTGCCTGTGCTTGCCTCTGCATGGAGCGCGCGCTCGCAGAGTAGGAGCTTGGCGGTGCCTGCTGCTGTTGCTGCCCCGGTGTGCCTGCCCACCAGTAGTCATCAGCCGTCAGCGCTCGCTCGTGGTGACTTTGTTAGGGGCTTGGCGGAGTCGCATCCGTCCATTCGTGCATGCCTCAGGTCCCTCCTACCTAGGGAGTAGGTACATGATGACGACGACGACGACGACGATGATGATGATGTTGATGATGATGATGTAGCAGCTGAGAGAGCCAGCGATCCCGCACAGTAGGACATGTAGTAGTGGTAGAAGGTGCGATCGTCAGCGAGGCATGTGGCAAGGAAGGAGCCGTCCCTAGCACCTTCCACGTGCGAACAAAAGGACGGATGACAGCAAAACACAGGAGCATGCATCGGGAAGTGTCACTCACCACCGTTGACGCCATACTGCGCCTGCCTCGTGTAATTGTATTGACCTGGGAAAGCTTGTCCTGTGCTCGTGGCCGTGGTCGTGGCTGATGAGGAGGAGGAGGTCCCACTTGCACCTGCACTTGCACTCGCACTCCGTGTATGGGGAGAGTAGAAGCCTGTCGCACCGGCGTCTTGTTGAGGCGCAGGAAACGGAGCGGCAGCAGCAGCAGCACCACCACCACCACCACTACCAGGGTATCCGCGGCTGGTCATTGCAGCTGCCATCTCGAGAGCCTTAAGACAAATCAGGCGATTGAAACGATTCGTAGTGCCAAATGATTGGCTTCCAGTCTTGCCCCGTGTGGTGCCAGAAATGCAATCTAGAAAGAAGGCAGAGAACAGATGTTCGGGAGAACGCGGCACCCTGGATATGCATGTCTAGCGCCGAGCTAATCTCGTGTGCTCCAGCCCCAACTGGCTTCCACCCGCTGCGAAGCTCTCTTGCGTGCGTGCATACCCATCATGTCAGGTAAGACCGTTTATTACATGCATCGCTATCTGCCCCGATGCCACAACTCTTATTGTCGTTATCCACACCCACCAGCCAGCTAATCGACCAATCCAGGACGCGGGCTCGGGCTCGGCCCCGGACGCGGGCGCGGAGCCTACTACAAGGCCACATATGGCGGTGGCGGCCGAAGCAGAGGAGGTTTCGGCGGTCAGCACAATCAAACTGCCCGTCTCGACAGTAATCAGCAGTCCCTCGATCACCCGAAACCTGGGCCCGCCAGACATTGGCAACAGCTCGGAGCAGACCTGAGAAGCATTGATCAGCAGCAATACGGTTGGTGCCAGTTCCCTTTCCATTAAATGTGCTCTGAATCCTCCTCTTTTGCCCAGTCCAATAATGCTTGTGCTTCGTGAGGCACGTCGCGGAACTCCTCACACAAAAGTCTGCTTCACTTCGTAATTGCATGCGAGCACGGAGTAATGCACATCTAGCAAGTACTCCTTGACCACACGTGAATCTCTGCGCACCGCGAAGCACTGGCTTGAGAAATGCTACCTCCTTTGAAACTGTCGCGTGGTGACCTTCTCGGCGTCAGACTGTTGACAATTCACAGGGGCGTACAAGCGACTCCTTGGCAAATACCACAATGCGGACCCGTCCTTCACCCTGTCCATTGATCATGTCCAAGCCGATGCTTACGCAGCACCATCTCGAGTACGCGCAATAGTGCCGTGGAGTGACACCCGCTTTCCTACGGAATATCTCGACTCAGACATTAGACGAATTGCGCTCTGCGATTTTGTGAGTCGAACCGCTGCTTCTCTAATACAGAAGAATCATCTCAGCCAGAGCTTGGGCAAAGCAGGCGGAGGCTGGTCTGGTCCAAAGGGTGGCGCATTCTCAATCAATGCACCGGGACAAGAAGTATTGCCCCGTACTTCTGCGCTGGTAAACGAAAATGCAACAATCGAGCTGCGCTTCACAGTCTCACTGCCGGCAGCTGGACGGACCATTCTTGGGCAACAAGCATATCAGATTCTGGGTATCAATCTTCCGGAGATTGTTCAGCACGCACTCTTATACCACAACGTTGATCAACAAAAATTGGGCGCTCACATCAGCTCGATTGAGATGCAAGAGTCGCTACGGAAACAGCTTGGTCAACAAGGTCTCGTAGCCTTCATTGCTAACGGATCCCTTCTGCCTCGAGCATCAGGGGCTTCGCAGGCGCCATTAAGTGGCAATGATGTGGTGGCTTTCCAATCACCCAAGGAGCTCGAAGTCACCCTGACTGCCTCTTCTGGCACAACCTTCACTGGAATGGGTGTACCAAGAGGTATAACGCTCCTGACAGGAGGCGGCTTCCATGGCAAGTCAACGCTGTTGGAGGCCATAGAGCTAGGTATTTACAACCATATACCAGGCGACGGAAGGGAAGCCATCGTCACGGATCCTTCTGCATTCAAGATTCGAGCTGAGGATGGGAGAAGTGTATCGAAGACAGACATTAGCCCTTTCATCTCCTCGCTGCCTGGTGGTAAACACACCACGGCATTTTCAACATCTGACGCAAGTGGCTCGACTTCGATGGCAGCCAACGTTCAAGAAGCACTAGAAGCAGGCTGTAGATTGCTTCTCATCGACGAGGACTCTTCGGCAACTAATCTGCTGGTTCGAGACGCGCGCATGCAGGCCCTGATTCGCAACGAGCCTATCACACCACTGGTGAGCAAAGTTCGCGCCTTGCACGCGGAGCATGATGTAAGCACAATCATTGTCATCGGGGGACTTGGCGACTGGCTCGCGGTGGCAGACCATGTTGTTACAATGGACTCGTATGTGCCGCGATGCATTACACAAAGAGCGAAAGACATAGTTCAGCAATTTCGGAGTTCGCTGGCACAAGATGTAAAGTATGGCTCGAAGCCAGCGCGCGCTTTGCGAGTCGACCTCGAAGGACTTCGATCGCCTTTTGCATCGCGCAATAAGTTCATTGCGCTGAGTCCGCAGCAGAAGGATGCCGTGGATGATCCTTCGAAAGCAGAGAACGGCATCGATCTGGGAGCACTGGACCAGCTTGTTGAAATTGGCCAGTCGCGCACAGTGGCGGTGCTTTTGGAGCGCATCGCGGCTGCGACACAATCCAAGGCGCTGACTATTCCAGAGATCTTGTCGTATCTACAAGATGTGGTTGGCACAGATCATTGCTTGCCAGTTTCGCTTACCGGCGGCGATTTGGTCGGTGTGAGAGATCTTGAGCTTGCTGCTGCGCTTTCGCGACTGCGCGGCCTGGCTTTGCGAGTAGACCGGGCGCATTGACACAGCATTGTGAGCGATCCAGTCAGCGTTCCTCTCGTAGATGCTAGACGACCCTTGCGGTGCGGCGAAAGTCCATTGATATCAGCATGCTAGCCGAAGTGCGCAACATCAGAGATTCACCTTCTCCAAGAGTTCTTGGTCACGAGACGGTGAAAGATTGGTACGACACAATGACTTGTCGCAGGATCATATATGATCGTCGTGTGCAAATGTTCTTAAATGCCTCAGTACAGAGATACCGCAAAGAATAGTAACACGAAAGCATTGCGATCAGAGGGTTGGCGCGAATGCGACAGCCATGTACGAACTTTACATGACCGCACACTTATGTGATTGCACCAAGTGTTGCTGCGCCCCACGATGATCTTGGCTTTGATGGGATCCTGAGATTCAGATCATGGTCGCGCCTTCCTTTGGTCGACTCTTCCGCGGCATCGGGCTGGGCGTTAAGGTTCCGAGTACGAAGAATATGCCGTCGCTACCGTGACAGAGACTCGCGGTTACAATCCCTTCGCTTCGACATGGCTACGGCTCTGTTCACAGGCAAGGTTGGCTTGGCGAATTAAGATCCGAGAAGAGCGTGTTATTGAATGTTGACGGGAAAATGGTCCGTCATGACTAGCTCTACCGCCACTACATATACGGTATGCCATTCCGGCACAAGGCATCATTACCCCCCGCCCGGAGGTATGCTATGCTACACCAAAAAATTAACATCGTGCATCAGAAATGGAACCGATCCACCATTGTTGTACGCGAAACCAGCAATAAGGCCAAGAAAGACCTGAGCATGGTTGTCATGACTAGACTGGATCGTCAGCGACGGCAATGGCGTGAGTGAGTGCATGACACATGTGATTAGTGGGAATATCTCCACCTTTGCCGCACTGCCGCAGAGCTTAGCAGTTGTGAACATGGCGCTAGAAGGTAGGGGTATAGATGGAAGAGGACTAGTAACAGTTGCTCTGCCTCTTCCTTCGAACCACCCTCGTGGCGCGGTGAGCTGCTGCGGCTGCTGCACTCCGACTTTCTCGTCACTTGACACTGCGCGATTCTTTGTCCAGTACTTTGGTGGTGACGTGCTACATATACTTACTCATCGTCTCGCCTTTGGCATTTCACTTGTACGCAGACATTGTTCACTCATACAGCCTTTCATATCTCGTGGCGCATCCCTGTTCCACGTCAACACGCATATAACAACAGCTTGCCACCCCGCATTTCGAGCTACTAGTATCATAACACCTAGCCGCACGACAACAAGCGTATCCTTGAGCATTCCAAAATACGACGCCATGAACGGTAACACGAACGATGTCAACGGCAAGGCGCCTCTTCACGATGGTGCTTCGAGCACAGGAGCAAACAATCCCATCGTCAAGGTGCAGCCACCACGACGAGAAGACCTGCAGCCAAGCTATGCGCAAGTCATCAAGCCGGACACAGAAGATGCAGCTCAGCACGGCTGGTACGGTAGCATGATTAACGCACTCGGCACGTGCGTCGGTACACTGGGAGCGATTCCATGTTGTAAGTTGTCGCAACCACAATCTTGGCGCAACACGTTACTGACCTTTCTACTCGAAAAAGGTATCGTCTGCCCGAATCCGTATAAGCCCGTCGCCCAAGGAAACGTCGGCCTCGTCACGAAGTTCGGTCGCTTCGCACGAGCAGTAGATCCCGGTCTCGTCAAGATCAATCCTCTCTCCGAGAACCTGATCCAAGTAGACGTCAAGATCCAGATTGTCGAGGTACCGAAACAGGTCTGCATGACCAAGGACAATGTCAACCTGACCCTGACATCCGTCATCTACTACCACATCATCAGCCCTCACAAGGCCGCTTTCGGCATTTCCAACTTACGCACCGCCCTCGTCGAACGCACACAAACAACTTTGCGCCACGTCATCGGCGCACGAGTACTGCAAGATGTCATCGAACGTCGCGAAGAGATCGCCCAATCGATCCGCGAGATCATCGAAGAAACCGCCACCGGCTGGGGCGTCGCCGTCGAATCCATGCTCGTCAAAGACATTATCTTCAGCCAAGAACTTCAAGACTCCCTCTCCATGGCCGCTCAGTCCAAGCGTACCGGAGAAGCCAAAGTCATCAGTGCTCGCGCCGAAGTCGAGAGCGCGAAACTCATGCGACAGGCTGCGGATATTTTGTCCTCGGCACCAGCCATGCAAATCCGATACCTCGAGGCCATGCAAAGTATGGCCAAGACGGCGAACAGCAAGGTCATTTTCTTGCCGGCGCAGAATCAGACTGTGCAGAGCCAGCTGGCGCAGGCGGAGGCTGTGGGTGAGGGGCCGAGTAGTTATCGGGATTATGGATCTATGGGAAGTGAATTCGCGGGCAATACGCAGGGATTTCAGAATGCTGTGAATGCTCGGGTTGTGGAGAATATGTGAAATCAAACAAGATGATTTGGGCTGGTTGGTGACGGATCAATGATGATGACAAGCGACGATGGTAGCAGAATGATTATGGCTGTTAACGGACGGACGGACGGACGGAATGGTGTGATACCCCAAGGTAGTTTTTTTGTTAGGGTTTTTTGGCTTCTTCGTTCGCTGAGACTCCGTGCTTTGGATTTTGTCATGATTTCTATGCTCCCTTCTCCACTGCGTCCAGTATAGCCGCCTCGAGATCTTTCCTACAGCACCTCATTGAATTTCCTTACCCCTTCCTCTATCAGAGCTGGGTCATGTAGTCGGGCGATGTCTGCGGAAGATACCCCTGTGATTGATGGCAAGGTCCGTCGCTGAAGACACTCTTCCTCTGTGTTATACTAGATCAGCTTGACCGAACTTGTACCGAGCTTGGATCTGAATATTGGTCCTTGGTGTGGAGCTCCGGATGGTTTCCTCGTGACGATCGCTCAGCGTGATGACTGCGTCCATACCACTCGAGAGCACGGAGTGTCAACGGTCGCGATTGTGCGCGCGTATCATGCTTGAGCTCAATGGCGTTTTGGAGAGTAGCAGCATCATCATATATACGCTTGACTGCTAGCTCTTGCAGCGAAGTAGATGACGCTCAGCTTGACCTCATCTAGTTCTACTAGCGTGAGCTTCGGACCTTATACACAGTAACATGTGCTGCTTATGATTCGTGCTTTTTGGTCTCGGGTGCTGATCAGTGACTCGTGCGATCCATCGATAATGAATCTTCTTGACTTCTTGACCTATGAACCCTGCCAGCCAGAACGTACTAGCAATGTAAGTCTTACGTCATCCACAATCAATCACTGCCTTCGTCGCCGCTGTCACCAAAGTCGACCAAGCCCTTTGGCAGCCTCCTCTTCGGTGGAGCACCACCTTTACTCTCCTCCTCTTCCTCGTCGTCACCCTTGTGAGACTTCTCTTCTTCGCCATCATCCTCGCTATGACCCCATCGCTGTTCATACTCTTTGACGGCCTCCAGCTCCGCGGCCAGCTCTCTGGACTCCTTGATCTGCTTGGCCTTCTCATTGCTCATTCTGCCCGTCATGCCCACATCATCAAGCATGCCCTTTAGATGCTTGATCTTCTCCTTGTCCGTCGAGCAACTCTTGAGCTCGTTATGCCACAGCTTACGGATGCCACACTTCACCAGCCATCCTTGCAGCTTCTTGATCTCCTCTTCACTCGCCGACAGCTCTTTCCCGGCAGGCTTTGCCTTGGCTTTGGATGATGTCGCCGTTACTTTGGACTTGCTTTTGGCTTTCGGCTCTGCGGCCTTCTTCTGTCGCTTCTTCTTCGGCGGTTCGTCTATTAGCTCTGACATTTCACTTTCGTCGTCTTCCGGCACTGCTGGCTTCCCATTTGTCTCTGGGGCTGAAATTTTGTCTGGCGCATCAGACAGCTCGCTCGTTTCTTCTAGCGGATTTTTGTCATGCTTTACGTCTCCCACCGGCTCGCTTTCATCGTCCTCGCTGGCAACCCTTGCTGCAGACTTGCTCAACGCTTGCGCTACGTCCGAGCCTTCATCCTCGCTTTCAATCTTTGGCGCAGTTTTCTTCTTTGGTGCATCCTTCTTCTTCGCCATAGGTCTAGTGGCAGTCTTCTTCGCGACCTTCTTCTTGGGCTTCTTTTCCTCTTCGAAGCTGGACTCGTGCTCATGGCCATTCTGCTCTATCTCTGACGCTGATGCTACGTTCTCCGGCTCCACCTTCGCTGCCTTTCGGCGCCGTTGTGACTTCGTTGCTTCCTCATCGTCAGACTTTCGCTTCTTTCCCGCTTTCATTGCAGGCTTCGCTCTGGGCTTCATTGCAGGCTTCTCTGGCGATTCTGGCTCGCTTGCGTCTTCGTTGACCACAGCTTCGATGATGTCCTTACTACGCGCCTTCTGCGATCCCTGCTTCAAAAAGCCAGGATCCAAGCTGAGTTCCAGCTCTGCCTGTTTGCGTACATTATTGACAGTGATGGCGTCGGGATCGGTCTTTTGCAGTTCGCGTACGACGCGTCGCAAACATTGCTCGATTTCGGCGTCAGTAGGCGCATTCGGCGCGGCAGATAGCTCTGAGTCTGACATTTCGGGCGAGGTCAATATGTACAGTTATGTCTTCGAGGTATGGTGGAACAAGAACGAAGTGTTACGTCGTGGTCAATGGCGCATTGATAGGAGCTATGGTAATACACAACATCTCGTGCGGGGATCATGCGCCACAGAAGCAGTTTTTTGAGTTTGGTTCTTGCAGCGGGCGGCAGTGCGGTTCAGCCACGAGATCGACAGGCATCTCAATGTCCAGATATGTAATTCTTTGGAAGGTAAACCGGACAGAATGTGATACAACAAACGCATTCCTGCTAATCGTTGTTGGTGAAGCACAAGTTGCTGCGCCGGGCAATTATCGCAGTTGCGCGACAAAGAGGCGTTGGCCGACGTCATCTGCGTGACGACGGCTGCTCTCCAGCTGTCGATCCCTGCTCTAACGTGAACAACTTCCTTGGAAACATTCGAACATTTTCTCTGTAGCGCGCCAACGACAGAGTGACACGACGTGGTAGACACCTCCTCGTCCCTCCTCTTCCTCCTCCTCCTGACAGAAATTCTAGTTCTATTTCTGAGCTGATCCTCCCGCTTACTATTATACCCGACGCTCTCTTCACGCAACGACAACTTGCGCTGCTATCATCCATCGGACTCGGGGCCCCCCGCCAGTAATCACCTGCAGAGCACAAACAATAATAATCTGAGGTGTGACACAAGCGCGACCTCAAGACGACATCTCAAACGTCCAACTGGCAGGCACGGCCTCTCCGACGTTCCGACATTCCGCGTGCAGGAGCAAGTGACGGCCATCATCGCTGTTCGCAAGACGAATCACGTAGTCACGCCTCCCTTCCATACGCACCACACAGTGCACGTCTCTGCAACGTCTTCAGCCTTTTTGGCCTCATCATCAAACACCAACACCACCATCCTTGTCGGACCGCGCCACAAGTAACATAACGCGTCGAGGCTGCGCGCCGAACCTACTTCGACGGTGAGTTTCTCCCTCTTCCATCTTCATGCATAGCACCGGCACCCCATTCATGTGACATTTGCACATGCCAAAGCAACATCTCCAGCACACATGGCGCAGACACCCTTCAGAACGGCCGGCTTCGGCCTGTCCGGCCTGTCCGACGGCGAATTATCCATACAGAAGTCATACTTTAGTCTGGGCGACAGCAAGCTAATACCTTCTCCGACAGGCACCATCGCAAACGGCACAATGTCTGCGTTCGAAGACACAGCGTCGCCTAAGGGACGACTTCTGCTCATCTCCAACCGCCTTCCAATCACCATCAAGCGGTCTGATGAGGGCCATTACGACTTCTCCATGTCTTCCGGCGGTCTGGTGGCGGGTCTATCAGGTCTGGCAAAGACTACCAAGTTCCAATGGTATGGCTGGCCCGGGGTGCAGTTACCTGAAAATGAGATTCCCCTGGTGAAGAAGCGACTCGACGAAGAATTCTCTGCCGTGCCAATCTTCATGGAGGAGGAGCTGTCCGAGCGTCACTACAACGGATTCTCCAACTCGATACTGTGGCCTCTATTTCATTACCATCCTGGCGAGATCACGTTCGACGAGTCGGCCTGGGACGGATATGTGGAAGCCAACAGACTTTTCGCCAAGGAGATCGCAAAGGATGTGCAAGATAACGACCTTGTGTGGGTACATGACTACCACTTGATGCTTCTGCCTGCCATGCTCCGCGAAGAGATCAACAAGATCGGCGAAAACAGGCCGAAAAATGTCAAGTTCGGCTTCTTCCTCCACACGCCCTTTCCATCATCCGAAATCTATCGTATCCTGCCAGTCCGGAACGAGATTCTACAAGGCATTCTGCACTGTGATCTGGTAGGCTTCCATACATATGACTACGCACGACACTTTCTTTCGGCCTGCGCGAGGATCCTGGGTCTACCTACCACACCGAACGGGGTCGAGTTTCAGGGCAAGCTAGTCACAGTCGGTGCATTTCCCATCGGTATCGATCCCGAAAAGTTCGTGCAGGGTCTCCAGAAGCAGACCGTGATCGACCGAATAGAGCAGCTCAAGAAGAAGTTCGAAGGTGTCAAGATCATCGTTGGCGTCGATCGACTTGACTATATCAAGGGTGTGCCTCAGAAGCTGCACGCACTGGAAGTCTTCCTCACTGAGCACCCAGAATGGATTGGCCGAGTTGTCCTTGTCCAGGTTGCGGTACCTTCACGACAGGATGTCGAAGAGTACCAAAATCTGCGAGCCGTCGTCAACGAGCTCGTGGGCCGTATCAATGGCAAGTTCGGCACGATCGAATTCATGCCGATTCACTTCATGCACAAGTCCGTCAACTTCGACGAGCTGACGGCACTATACTCTATCAGTGACGTGTGCTTGGTTAGCTCGACTCGAGATGGCATGAACCTGGTGTCCTACGAATACATCGCCTGCCAACAAGAGCGTCACGGCTCGCTCATTCTCTCGGAATTCGCTGGTGCAGCGCAATCACTGAATGGCGCGCTCATCGTCAACCCATGGAATACCGAGGAATTGGCCGATGCAATTCACGACTCCGTTACAATGGGCGACGAGCAACGCCTGATCAACTACCAGAAGCTCGCAAAGTACGTCAACAAGTACACGTCGGCTTGGTGGGGAGAGAGCTTCGTGTCGGAGCTCACGCGCATTTCGGAGCAGGCGGAGAAGAAGTTGAAGGTCCGCCGCCAGAGCACAGTCGCCAAGGAAGACCAAGGGAAGTCCGAGCACCCTCAGACCGCCGCCAATGGCATAGATGACCAGGCGGTAGTAGGCGAGAGTGGTGTAACGGATAAGTACGATCCCTCGAGCACCGGAACTACTGCATAATCTTGAACCGTTGGAAGACAAATCACTAACATTCACTTCTTTCATAGGCTGGAGGAGGAAGATGACGACGACGAGGGCCTTGTGCTGAATGTGCGGTCGAGAGCTGACTCGGAGGCGTAGAGTGGCTCCGATGGGGGCACTCTGCTGCAGACTGAGAGTGGCGAAAGTGGCGAAAGTGGTTCAGATGGTGGGATCAGCATGAGCGGAGGCGACAAGCGACGCGATAGCGCTTCCAAATTCTGAGAGACAGGAGGGTGTGTTGCGATTATTTTGTAACATAACACGATAGATGGCATTTGCATGGATCAGGTGTGCTATCAGCGAAGGATGTTCCGGCGTCTGGACGGAAGCATAAATACAGGACAAAGTGCCCACACAATGTAGCAACAGGTCATGCATGAAGCTCATACATGTACTGCTGAATTGCGAAAGAGATGCTCGACATGATTTAATCCAATCAGATATCCACGGAGGTCTATTCGAGTACACGCTTAACCAAGGCTTTGTAGCGGCAACTCACTCTCTCGCTTCTGCCATCACTTAGGCCATATCCGATTTGCATCTTTGCTTGGTCATGGCAATGTTCTTTGCGGAAAGAGCCTCGTCTTACTCGATATGCACACGTCGGCTCGATCGCCGCTTGATGCAGATTTGGGAAGCGCGAGTGCCGAGGTCAAGCTCAATCCATGCATCCAACATCATTAACAACCTGTATTCATTCAATCCAGCGTCCTACGTACATGTCGTCAATGACAGAGCAACTTGGATAAAACCAAGCGATAACATAAAGCCAAGTCGTCGCGGACAATGTCTGAACAAGTACTAAAACCACGACCAATAAAACGTATCCTCGTGGCAAATAGGTACGCAAGCCATTATCATCGTCCCTCCTCAAACGACATGATCGATTCGAACACATCACCACTCACTACTAACTTAATTCTTGCCTCAGGGGCGAAATCGCATCCCGCATCCTCCAATCATGCCGAGAACTAAACCTAGAAACCTTTGCCCCATACACAGAAAACGACATATCCCACACTTACAACGCCTCTCACGCCATAGCACTAGCCTCGCCAGCCGAATACATGTCCATCGACACAATGCTTTCCATAATCAAGACCCACCACATCGACGCCGTACATCCCGGATATGGATTCTTATCCGAGAGCGCAGACCTGGCATCACGAATGGCAGAAATAAACGTCCTCGTCATCGGGCCCGGAGCCTCGAATCTACGACGCACGGGCGATAAGTTAGAGGCCAGGAAGTTAGCGGAAGAATGTGGTGTGCCCGTTTTACCTGCACTCACGTCTCCGACGAGTCGTGTCGAGGATGTATGGGATTTTGCGGAGAAGAATGGATTGCCGATTATGGTGAAAGCTGTGGATGGTGGTGGAGGACGAGGGATCAGGTTAGTGAGGCGGCAAGAGGATTTGAAATCTTTGGTGACGAGGGCGATAGAGGAGAGTCCGTCTAGACGGGTGTTTGCGGAGAAGGCGGCGGTTGATGGGTTTCGACATGTAGAGGTGCAGATTGTGGGCGATGGGACGGGGAGGGTGATGCATCTTTGGGAGAGGGAGTGTTCGATTCAGAGGCGCTATCAGAAAGTTGTGGAGTTGGCACCGAGTATGTGCCGGGATAGAAATGTGGTTAAGCCGGTGATTGAGGCGGCGGTGACGATGGCGAAGGAGGTGAAGTATGCGAGTCTTGGAACGTTCGAGTTTTTGGTGCACCCGGATAGTGGTGAGTTCTTTTTCTTGGAAATTAATCCGAGATTGCAGGTAGAGCATACGATTACAGAGAGCATCTGTGCCACGGATATTGTCAAAGCGCAATTGAGGTTGGCGATGGGTGCGCCATTTGAGGAGACAGGTCTTGGTGGCCTGGTGCAGGATCCATTAAAGCCGCCGGGGCAACATTCAATACAGATGAGGTTGACGGCCGAGGATCCAGAGAAAGGATATTCGTTGAGCATAGGCAAGATACAGTCGTTCAACTACCCTTCTGGTGTAGGGACGAGAGTCGATACCGCATTAGTGCCCGGTGCGCCAGCGGTGGTGACCTCAGACTTCGACAGTGTTATCGGCAAAATCATCGTTACGGCAAGGACGTGGCAGGATGCAGTGAGCAAAGCAAGGCGAGCGCTGGACGACACTCGCGTTGCTGGCATCCGGACGAACCTGGCTTTGTTGCGAGCGATCGTGTCACATAATGACTTCGAAACTGGAAAGTGTGATACACAATGGCTAGAGGCCAAGCATGAGGAGCTTCTTACATCAAGTCGGAAGATGCAAGGTAGTAAAGACCCATTCCATGGTCTGGTCCAGCAGCAGTCAGCAAGCTCGGCAGCGGCTGCTGCATCAGGAGGTGGCAGCGCTATATTCAAGAAAGACGATGCTTGGACGATAAATCTTCGACCTCAGGGCTCGAAAGAGATATCCGGCCAGCAACCACATCATTTGCAGCTCACAAAGGTTTTGAAGAACGACTTTCCCGACTCTTTTGCTGCAGAAATTCTCTACACTTCTCCAGGACAAAAGCCAGTGCCATTCACGATGGACGTCAAGAGTACATCCGCATCTGGCTCAGCAATGAGCTCATCACATCCGATGGCCTCGAAATCAGATCCCAATCACATAGTCATGCCATTATCGGGTAAGCTGGTGGAAGTTCTCGTAGATGCTGGCGATGTAATACAGAAGGACGAGGCGATCTGTGTCATCAAGCAGATGAAGATGGAGGTTGAAGTAAGATCGCATAAAGCCGGTCTGGTGACTTGGGTGACTGAAGCAGAGGACGACGAAGATGTTGCCGAAGGTATGCTGGCTGCCGTCGTCGAGGATCAAAAGGCACAGGCGAAGC
Source organism: Passalora sequoiae (assembly GCA_013248845.1). Lineage (NCBI taxonomy): Eukaryota > Fungi > Ascomycota > Dothideomycetes > Mycosphaerellales > Mycosphaerellaceae > Passalora > Passalora sequoiae. The sequence goes on along the minus strand of WSQC01000044.1, from coordinate 117,209 downwards.
TATAGCACCCATGTAGAGGGCAGATGGGAGCGAAACATTCCCTTCCATTTATCCGATCCGTTGTAGCCCATGCCACCTTAGCTTTGAAGCAGATATATCACTGAGTTTGACTTCACTGTGGTTTCAATCCGGCCCAAGGGTCCTCGATAAAGCTCGGCAAGAAGTACACCATGTCCCCGCGTCCATTGCGTACTCCGAGACGAAGTGCATCAAGACTTGGCGGCTCACTACTGCTTCCCATGGCCTGTTTCTGCACAATGGCTAAATCTTGTGTCGTGCTCTGCAGGGTCTGAGATGTTCTGGCTGCTTTCGGCTCTCCCAATGGTAACTTATTCGCACTCGTTCCTTGCGATGCTGCTGCCTGACTTGCGTCTGGGTCGACAAAGCCATCGTCCTTGTTGAACTTTCGCTTCTTGCTGGGCTGAGTGCCGAAGCCGGAGAAGCCCATCGCCGCCGCCACAGCTGAGTCGATTTCGAACTCGTCGCCACCATCCATCCTGGAGAATGTGTTGTGGCTGGCTGAGGAGATGTGATTCGTGCGAAAAGTTGTCCAGGGCGGCAAGGCACGTGCTCGATTGGAAACGTGGGAGACACGCTAGGCTGATGTGGCCCACGGCGACGCCGATCAAGTACAAGGGTACGAAACCAAGTCGCAGCTTCGCGCCGTGTATAACCAAGACATTACCAAATAACACCGTGCTCAGTGAGCAACACTTGTCTGGGACACATTCTAGTTAAGTATAACGCATTCTCGCTATCTCGCCTATTGTACGCTGCCGACATACCCATCCTCAATATCGACATTCACCGCACAATGGCCAAGCTTGGGAATCTCGTCCCGCTGCTCGTACTGTTCGTTCTGCTGGGCATAGTAGGCTTCATAGGCTACTCGATCTATGCATGGTCGAACGAGCTACAAGAGCGCGGTAAGAAGAAGATGGGCAAGAAGAACATGACATTCACGAAAGAGGGTGGTCTGCGCGTAGGCGTGAAAGAAGTCAAAGACGAGAAGTATACAGATAAGACGCAAAACGTAAGTCGCATGACACTGCACACATCGTACGATCCTTCCAAAAGCGATCTTTGACATGGTCATGTAGGTTCTTGTGAACGTCTGGAATACCGGCGAAGAGTCGAGGAAATCGAATGGCACGAACGGCAGCACCGCAGGCACCAGCGGCCCACAATCAGCAGCGGCTCGATCAAGTACTGCAGCCTCCTCGAGCAGCGCGCAAGTAGCATCACCAATAGAGCAAAGACGACCGCAAGTACAGCGCAATCCGAGCACCCCAGGCGGATGGAATTAGGAGGATCGAACGAGCATTTGCGACTGTCCCGCACACAGACAGTATTAGGAAACGAAGTCACGAGCATAGGATGCGAAATCGCGACGTGCAATGTTGGAAACCCCAGCTCGAGGTCAAGGGGCATGTGGGCAGCTGTTTACGATATGACTTCGCCCATTGCAAGGGTACGGTTTTCGCGATCTGCTACTGTACGAATGGTAGCGAAAGGATGATGTCAAGGCATGTCGTCCTGTATCAAGCAGAGAAAGGCAATCGTGGACGAGAGCAAGATGTGTGCGACAATCAGGATTACAGGGTCTCGTACAGGGATCATCAACCTAGAGCTTGGTCAAGGATCTGAGGTACTCTTGAGCTGGCATTTCCATCCTTGGACGAGACATTCTCATAGAGCGATAGGTTCTCAAGAGATGTTGGTTCGTTATGTTCATGAGTACCCAGCCGTGTCTGCATCAACTTCTTCACCCTTCACATGCAGTACCAGTACGAAACTGCGTCGTCCTGAGCGCAAGCTGAGATGGACATGAGCCGCCCCTGCGAACGAGAACCTATCCTCTAGTTGCAGCTGCTGAGATAAGCTTGAACAGAGTGACCAGTAATATGTAGCTCTAAAGGCATAAAATGAAAGGACAAAGATAAGGTAACAACGGTGCTAAGTCGAATTTCGCTCAATTCAGTTGCTCGTGCCCACTATAAGACGCTCTAAATGTCAGTCTTCGCGCAACGCCGTGCATGCTTCCCATAGCTTATCCTGGAAGGCGATGTGCAGCATAGTCGTTCATCCATGATCGAGCATTGCCATGCTCAAATTGTGAAACCCATAAGTGAATTCGCAAAACAATTGCGCCCAGCGCCTTGCTAAAGTGACAGTCTCGTGCCAATTTCAGGCAGCTCGCAGCTCGCAGCGACACCATATGTCTCGTCGATCAAATGAACTTGAAGTTGTTTTTGTCCAGTGCTCGTAACGTGTGAACATCGCGACTCGCCTCGAAGCCAAGCTTGTGGCTAGGAATGTCTTGGAGTCCTCTCGCGGGCCCAGTCGGGCTGCGGCTGCTTGTACGTGGCGGTGGCTGTCCATTCTCCCCGGCATTGAGCATTGCCGAAATACTGGGAATGGTTTGCCCAGACGATGCAGGAGCCTTATCCGCGCCGGCACCTGCTTGAGGCTCCGCGGCTTTGGGCGAGGACTGCTGCGTGCCTTGGTGAGAGTCCGACCGGTCGTCCTTGACAGTCTCTGAAGATGGCGTAGACTGTTGCTGCTCTGATGGTTGTGATGGACGCTGCTCATACGGTTGACTCCTCGACTCAGGGTATGGCGGCGCCTGCAGCGGTGGCGGCTGATACGAATACGCACTGTGGTAGGTCGCAGGTGGTGGTGGGTAGCTGCCACCGTGGTAAGGATGAGGGTGACCATAGCCGACCGGAGGTGGAGGCGGCAGACCGTTGTTGTGCATAGGAGGTGGGCGATCAAATGCCGTCATGCCCGGCGGCGCGCCATAGGAGGTTGGCGGAGGTGGGTAGTGCATGCCATGTCCATATGGGTTATGTGCCGGGTGCTGATAGTAAGGCGAGTAATGGTTCAGCGGAGGGGTGTGCATGGGGCTTGGCGGATATGGTGCGTAGGCTGGATAACCTCGGCCATAGGGCGACGGTGCATGTGGAGCGTGAGCGTAGCCGGGTGAGCCCATGGGACCACGAGTGACGGCTGGAATGCTGCTCTGCTCGTGTACGGTACTGTCTGGGTACATGCCCTTTTCCGGACGGATGTGTCGCAAGCCCGGATCTTGCGATGGCTGCATTAGACCCTGCGCGGCTTGGGTAGATCGCGAGAAATAACTGATCAGGTGAAGATGTTGACCCTGATTGGTGGTGATAGAGAACGACTGCTTCATGAGACCGTCCGGCTTGTAGCGGTAGCCATCCGGACCGCCGTCGTCTTCAGCTTCCTGAGGCATCCCGTCTCGGTTCGCGGACTTGTCGAAGGAGCTGCCGCCACGCTTGCCTTCCATCTCGCGGTAAGTCAGGAAGCTGCCACTGACTCGCGACGCGCTCCAAGATTTGCCGTCGGTCCATCGTCGCATGCCAGCTTCACGCTCGTCCCAGACGAAGACGGAACCCGACTTGATGGATTGTCTTTCCTTTTCGGAAAGACGGCGCTGCACGCGCGGTAGTAATCCCATGCGGCAGGCTTCGAATAATATGATGGCATCCGCGGGTGTCCGGACATGGCCGCTATAGGTTTCCATTTTGTTCATAAACGTCCAAACGGACGTCAGCGACGAGTAGACACCGTCTCGGTCGCGACGTGCTCGGAGGGATAGATGGGATGACAGACACTCCGGATCAGTAGTGTCCGAAGAGTTGTCGAAACAGCGTCGTGCAGTTATGACGCAGTAATTGGTGAGATTCGGCGGCGGCCTTGTGTTATATTATGCCAGGAATTTTTTCACGACGTCTCGAGTGGGCTCCCAGTAGTATGCGAGTCGCACAATGGTATGGATGGGAGAGAGGATGGTGAGCAAAGGAGGAAGGAGGAGAAATCAGCACGCAGCAGCTACCGGTTGATGTTGCACGAGAATGCCATTATGCGAGCGGGTGCGAAGCGCGCCACGCCTCATTTAGGACAGCGTAAATCTAATATTTAACCATACAGGGATTCTCAGATCCCTGTAAATGCCAACGCTTGACTTTGCTTGGCGAGACAGATCAGCGAGCAACCGTGCTCGAGTCGTCATCCTCCGCGCAGCGCCGCCCTTCGCCTGCCCTAGCAACTTCCAGTCCACACCCACACACATATACACATATACACATGATGCTACGATCAGCAGTGCTACAGCGCTCCAAGAAATCCTGCTTATCTGACACTTGGTCCTGCCATCTCTCGCAACCTGCTTTCTGCTCGTCCTGCCACTTGGCATAGCCCACTCCCGAGTATCCGGCATTCAGTCAGTCAGTCAGTCAGTCAGTCAGCCTGCCTCTCACGTGCCTTTCGAAGCGCGCGACGACTGTCGATCGGTCGCATAAGCGGCACGTCTTTCCTGGGGCTGGATGTCACCAAGAAAAGCCATGCGGCACAATGTGCGCTAGAGCCGACACGAACTCTTGTGCGCTCTTGTGCACAGCTTGGCTATTCCAAGCCTCTTCCAATAGGCTGGGGGCCCAGGCACGTTTTTGGCGTAACAGAGTTTGTATCGGCTCGCAGCGATGTTCTTGGGTCCCATCGGAGCGATTGCTTGGTGCCGTGGAGGGCATCTGCTAGCGACGGCTGTGGGCCTCTCACCTCGCTTTCTGCTGACGTCCATGTACAACATTATTGAGTCCTTTGCACGATTATATGACGACCACGCGACATCGTCCTCACGCGCAGTACCACGAGATTCGGCTACGAACAAGAAACTTGTCGTTCATCACTCGAAACACTATTGAAACGCTGTGTCTGCCGCTATTCCGAGCCAACGCCGTAAATGGCATGCAAGGCGCGACGATAAACGTACATGGTCCGAGAGGTCCACCGGTCTGCTGATGAGATATATGCTTCCTTCTCTACTGTAACTTTAAAGGTTGATTGGTCGTCAGGGCAGTCTGCAGACTTTCGGATCTTGAGCGCTCCTGCCAAGCCCTTCTCTCTGCTACCTCGGAAGTGTAATCTGCCTTCTACCAACCTGAGACAGCTGGCAAATGGCCTGATTGCATGTGCGGCTCTGCTTCGTTGCGCTCTTACACGCCGTAGATACAGCCATCGCGTACAGACCGCAAGAGTGCGCGAAACCCACGTGCGATGATTGACCAACGTGCACTCCTTGGAACAATGCTTGTGCTTTGGAAAGCCTTGCGGACAGAAGTCTGATTCCTGGAGGATCTGGTTCGCATGGCCTGCCCTTCAACCAAGGCTGGCTGTCACCGCTCGTCTAATTCAATCCTTTCGATTGGGAGGGCGGCTACCACGACGGTCTTGATGAAGTGACACAGCTGCGAAGGACGCACGCCACGCAAGCTGTCTCCACCATTACCTGTCGGTCAACTGATATGGGTAAATGCGCAAATGCCGCGCTGCTGCTGCGATTTCGAGACCGTCCGGACCCGACAAGACTGATGTATCATCGATGGTCCTGCAGCAATGTTCTGGGCGCCGCTGGGGGCCATACCAGAACATCTTGCTCTATAGAATATGAATGTTTCCGGCCGTGTCACATGGACGCCTCCTTCGCTAGCCATGCCGTGCCTCGATCGCATGACGAGAGCTACACTTTGACAATGCATTCGCGGATCGGAGATGCCGGATCGCTTGCACAACTCGCGTCTTCTGTACGGTTTGAGGCGCGACCTTAGTGCAAGCCACCACGTGTCAAGAAGTAGTATTGGTTAGGGCTGGCTGATAAGCATACCAGAAGTAAGCTGCGAAGCTAGCGCATGCCGCCATCTTGTGCAGACATGCTGGATGAAAAAGCTTGGATGGACAACGACTCCCCGCCGCGTGTTGAGGGCCAAGGAAACACTTTTCGTTAGCGTTAGCCAAGCTTTTCGCAGCTGGATTTGCGTTTTCCTTTTCACCACAGCCGGCTCCGAAGACAGCGCGTACGACTACAGCGCCTTGGCTGTGCGACAAGCATGTTAACGCCCGCTCCGTGCGAAGGGATACCAGTTCCGGAGCCGAGGCGGGCGAATACTGGTCTTGTTATGAAGGTGTAATGACGCATTGGAACAGGATTACAGGCCTGACCACTCAAAACATGGCGGACTGGCCTATCGAACAGAATTCAGTCACCAAATTGTCACTCGCGACGCTTCGATACAGGAATTTGACTACATATGATGCATCTCGATGAAGCTCTGCAGAAGTGCTTGCGCAATGCGCGGCTACCGTGCGACGCGAACCTACTGGCGAAAGTGACCGCCACCTGATATCCTCGCACCAACATTACAACATCAGTCCTATGGCAAGCCACAAATGAGAGACCACCTAATGCATGTATTCAGCTGCTAGGGGTTTACAATGCCATGTGCGCCAAGTGAAGACGTCCTGTTTATTATCTCGCTACATCTGACAGTGCCTTTACCAATCTTGCCGCAGGCTGTCTGAAAGGTCTCGCGATCTCCTACATTCGAAGTCAAGAAGATCCGATGCCCCAGACATGGACCCTAGGCCAATGTCATCGCTGCGCCGGGATATTGAAGCGATGTACCCTGTTCAAGAATAATAAGCTTTCTGCCGGTACGATGGTACTGTCGCCAAGCTGAACTCTTCGTGTGGTCTTTCGCGCGATGTCTGCTATGGCTCGTATCTACCAAGACATCAAACATTATGCCTGCGCGCGGCACGACAATACGGGATAGCTCCGATTCCAAACAAGCTGTGCGTTGTGTACTCACTATGCGAAGGAGATGCGTGCTGTACTCTGGCAATGCTTGTCTGCTTACTAATTGAACACTTCCAAGTTTGCGCTCGCATGGACAGGCTGAGTCGACTCAGTGCTCCTGCTCTATCTGGTTGGAACCGGAGCGGCAATACCTCGGAGCTTGCAACAAGCGCTTCTACCCAACACATGACCTGCCGCCCACTGGGAAATGCCAAAGCACAAACGCTGTGCGACCGGTAACAACATCCTGTCAGCGGAACAGTCTGATGTGGTTGGTGCAAGGATCGGGCCAAGGCTGACAGTAATGCCAATCCCAAGCCAAGACCGGACCGCGGAGTGCCAATACACCCGGGTTGTCAGCCATTTTCATGTTGAGGTGCGTTGAGTCTAAGGAAGGCGAGAGGTATACTTCTTCTCTAGCTAGGCTCGGTACAACATGCTCAGTCAGAGACTTCTTTCGCCATGAGAGCTTGGCATGACCCTCATGTGGGCTCAAAAGCAAGCCGTCTCATCCGAATGGCGGTTTCAGTGCGCTAGTGCTGAGCGTCTCTCTGACGACAATGTCGTTAAGTCGAGAGACACTTCTTGCTGAGGAACTGTGCAAGAGTCTTGGGCCTTCAAAAGCATTAGCTCAGTGGCGGTGCTTATGCAAGCTGTGCGGCGACAGCAGACTTCCAAGTCGGAGGCCACGGCTGTCGCACAACACGAGCGGCGTCAAGACCAAGCACTACGAACCGCGTGGCGGACCAGAAGACGCAGCCATGCGCCTTTGTTCGCAAGTTTTCTTGCATAACCGGGCGATTAAAGTCAGCCGTCTCGACAAAAGATGATTGCTCTGGCGCAATCACGTCACTTTCTCGCAAGACTACTGCCCAGAGTGGACTTAAGAATACCCATCGATACAGTAAAGTAAGCATCTACAGAATGGCTCTTTGGAGGTCTCCACTTTGAGGTAATGAGTGAGCGCTTCCTGTGAGGATACGCAGCCCGACCTTGTTCAGCAACACGTCGAGATGCTCAATCGTTTGATAGTTATGGCGAAACTCGAGTCGATACTCGCATTTCATGCGTCTGCAGCACATCATGGAAAACCGATTCCGGTCATAGTCGTGGCTTGCCGGTAGTGCTTGGTTCTGCCCAGGCTGGATTCTTCGTATTGACCTTCGAGAACCAGGGATACACGGACGGTGAGTCTTTCTGCACGGTAGCAGTAAACTTGGCTTTCCTCTTCTGCAGAAACGCCTCGACCGCTTCGTCGTTATCACTGCGAGCTCGTCAGTAATCATCTTCCCCAGAATAACCTCAGCTCAGCGTTCAACTTACGCGCTACCTCTCATATGGCCCATCACACGACTCTCAAGCAAATGCGCCTCCTCGGCACTATTCATGCCCCGAAACATCATCTCCCGGTTCATAAACGTGCTAACAGTACTAGTGTTCTCCGCCAGATGCTCCGCGGCTTTCAGCGCCGTCGGCAGAACTTCTTCCTGCTTGTCGCAGAGCTCATAGAACAATCCGTCAAAGCGTCGATGCTCGGCGGGCATGATTTCACCTGTGATGACGAGCTGTTGAGCTCGTGCTGCGCCGATGAGACGGGGTAGGAAGAAGGATGAACAGCCTTCCATTACTACGCCTCTTTGGGAGAAGACGAAGCCGATTTTGGCGCGCGACCAGGCGATGCGGAGGACTGTGGGCATTGTCATTGTGATTCCGACGCCGACGGCGTGGCCGTTTATGGCGGCTATGGTGGGTTTGGTGCAGTTATGGATCGCTAGTGAGACACGGCCTCCTCTGTTCGCCACCAAAGGTCAAAGGTTAGTAAGATTCTCATGGTTGTGGCGTAGAAGAGGGAAAGGAATATATGTACCCATCACGATGGTTCTTATCGTCCTCGTCCGGTTTATCTTTGTTACCAACAAGTTTGAAGCCTTGGTTCAGGTCCTGTCCCGCACAGAACATCTTGCCATGACCTGTCAGTACGATCGCTTTGACGCGATCGTCAATACTTGCGAGGCCGAAGAAGTGCTCGAGCTCGTCGGTCATGATGTCTGTGAAGGCGTTGTTCGCCTGGGGTCTGTACAGTGTACAGATCAGGACGGGAGTTACTTCTTGGGACGATGCTGGATGATGTGATATCTTGATCTCTTTGTATCCTGCTTTGGCATAGTTGCTGGGCAGGGATGTTGGCTTGACCTGGCCTGAAGACATTTTGGGCCTATGGGGGGCTCTGGAGGCTGGTGTGCTGTGAGGAATGTGTCTCGTTGCAATATGTGAGGTTGAGCAGTGGGATCAAACAGCGATGTTCATCTCGCAGTATATCAAAAGGTGTGTTTAGACGCATGAATGATGAGCCGAGGTTCAGACCGAGGCAACCGATAGAACTAGTTGAGAGCTCTACGCCATTCTCTGGCGCGCGACGTCAACGCGCGCCTCGGGACAGAAATGAACAATCAGAGCAGCTGTCATGCTTCACGTCTGCCATATCATAGAAGTTGCCCTGTTCAATGCGTTGTGGAAAATAACCATGGGACGATCTTCGTCTCCCTCGTTCGCTCGAAAGCCTCAGTACAATCTTTGACAGTATCCATCTCTTCGTGGAAGCCATCATCTCTCGACGCCTGCAGGTCGTAATGTCTGTTCCAAGTCAAAGACCCACATCACGAAGTGTAAAACATGGCCACGAGTACGTCTCGAAAATACCATACTTCGAACCATGCTTCTTGACAGTCTGACACCCTTTGCCTACCGTCTGCCGAACAAGAATTACTGAACTTCTGGCGCTACCTGATCCCAAAGCTTGTGCAGTTGTCTTGAAGAGACTTGTGTTCACTTGTCTCAGACTTTCGAAATTAGTCAATACCTGGAATTTTCTCCTATGTAGAAGCAACGGCACGATCGACAACGCCAGTCACATCGATACCTGAGATCAGTTGTAGCTGAGCACCCCGAGGTAGACCGGATTGTTCGAAGGGCAGAGGACGATTGATCAAGCCTGTGAATTTGTTGAATGTGCTCGAGCTGAGAGACTACCATGCTGCCTTCACTAATGCGCAACCTCTGCCATTGTATCGGTCAGCGAGGCTCAAGAGGATATCACTTTGCTCACGATACGCCCGAGCTGCCAAACACTAGTCGATGAAAACCCCGGCTACCACTGTGCTGTCCTAGATGTTGCACAAGTCGATGTGAACAGGCGAGCCGGCCTCAAGTGTGCTGTTACATGATGGATTTGTGATCAGCAGGCTTGGCGTTATGCTTGAACACGCTCCGTCGTCAAAGCGCAATGTTATGCTTTCTAAAGCAATGCAGTGGCGAGCTGCTTGAGGATCTGGAAACAGCTGCCGCAGTCACGTTGCATGGCGGAAGATCATTGTCATGTTGGGCGTGAGGGTCAATACAAATCTGTCATGGTCAGAACGTCGTTGGTCGAAAGTTCCACAGCTTGATGATACGTAACTCAGCGGCAATTACACAAGAATCCTGCATAATTCTAGCCTGCTCAAGTCTTCTCCACCTGGCTGACAGTGATATCGGCTTTCTCAGATCCCACAGAGCGCCCTTGTTGTGTCGAGCTGCGTTCAAGATCCATCTCTTTCTCCACGCTCTCAACCTTGCCGAATAGCTCGTCCATTTTCTCAAGAGAGATACCTTTGGTCTCGGGAACAAGGAACCAGGCAAAAACGAACATGCTGAAGCAGAATGATCCATAGATGAAATATGCACTGTCAAGACGTCAGCATCGTTCGATGCGCGATTCTAGTGCAAATCTGACATACCCAAAGCCACCTCTGCCAACCGTAGCGATCATATTGGGAGTCGCGCGTGCGACTACGAAGTTGAACAACCACTGCGTAGCGGCGCCAAGCGCTACATTCATGGCTCGGAGTCGAGCGGTCGGAATTTCAGATCTTCGATTGTGTCAGTATCTGCGCCAGATCCCATTGTTGCTATCTCACTTACACGTAGATCCAGCATACTGGTCCCCAGCCGAACTGAAAAAACACCGCAAAGAGGTAAATGCACACTACAGCAACGTAGCCGGCAGGCGGGATCGGCTCGCCAGTTTTCGGTGGCTCAATGCGAACATAGATCGCGATGTAGTACATGCAGAGACCCTGTGCGATAGAAGTCCAAAGCAGGCTTCGTCGGCGGCCCAAGGAATCGGCAGCCAAGGCCAGAAAGAGCGCGCACCCGACCATCTTGAGAACGCCATAGATACCAGTGGCGAATAGCGAAGGAGCATTACCAGTCAGACCAAGGTTCTGGAAGATGGTTGGAGCATAGTAGTTGATTGCATTGGTTCCAGTCATTTGTTGCGAAATCATAAGGCCGACAGTAATGAGGGCGCGCTTCCTATTACCAGGAATCGTCCACATCTCCTTGAGTAAGTCTCTTGCTGTTGAGCCACCAATGAGACGTCGCTCGTACTCGAGCTGATCGAACATCTCCTTGATCTCGCCTTGAACGTACTCGTGAGTGGATGGCAAACCTCGAAGCCGAGATAGAACTAGGGTAGATTCCTCCCACCGATCCTGGCGTGCAAGCCACCTGGGTGTCTCGGTGCTGACGAGCATGCCGAAGAACAGGATAATGGCAGGTAAAGCTTGCAGAGCCAATGGCACGACGTATTGTACCGTGCCGTGGCTATGTAGCAGCATGCCATAGTTGATCCAGAACGCAATGCAGACGCCCGTGACGATGAAGAACTGGTACATGCCGGTAAGCGCGCCGCGTATAGCTCGAGGAGCGTTCTCAGATGTATAGAGCGGTGTGATCATGGATGCACATCCAACTCCCATGCCAGCGATGAAGCGGCCGATATACATGACTGGGAAGTGACCAGTGGCCGACGCCTGCATGACAGCGCCGAGGATCGCAAAGCATGCAGCGATCATAAGACCATAGCGACGGCCGAGTTTATCAGCAAGGTACGAAGCACCGAGGGCGCCCACAAAGCAGCCAGCCTGAAGAGTTGAGACGATGTTCGCCTCGAGATTCGCAGATAGAGTCGGGTTCTCCTTCGCCTTTGGTAGACCGTACTTGCTACTTATGTTCAGTGCCATTCCGTGGAATGGTGTCTGGCACTCACGCTCGAAATGGGTCAAGCTTTAACACGCCACCGATGATGCCAGTGTCCATACCGAAGAGCATGCCGCCGAAACAGGCCTCATCGAGCGTCAACAATTGGAACGATCGTTTCTGCTTCTCGATGTGGCACTCACACTGGCGGAGAGCAGGAGGACTCTGAAATTGTAGATCTCTTTCGGATCATGCTTGACTGCGTCGTTGCGAATGATCTTCTCGATTAGACCCATTGGAACGATGCGTAGCGGGTTGCGCTAATGCTTCTCAAACAAGATGTATGGTGAGCGCAACGAACAGAAGAGAGTTGTCAGGCGAATAAGGATAGCAGTTTGGAAGACATAAAGGACCGTGAGAGCATAATACCACTCCCGTAGAGGCTGATGTACCAAAGATACTTGCGAGTGGCGCCATCGGGTGAAAGTTGACCGTGAGCGTGTCTTCGAGGGATCCTTCAAGGGAAGCACAGCGACAACAGCACGTATTCTCGCGTGTCACCCGACTTCCAGGCGTCAAGTTGAAGTAGGGCATGCGGTAGTAAAGACGGCGTTCCCGCCACTTGCAGTGCGTGTTGCATTGTACTGCAGTGATACCCCAGCTTGACCCCAGATTATGTCCCCGCATACGCACCTGGCCAACACGGAGAAGAGCTCCCCGAAGAAGATGGCTAGGCAGAGTATGGGTACGAGCGGCGCCGAAGCTGAATGTTCCATCAATCAGCAGAGTATATGCGTTTGGCCAAGAAAATAGCGAGGGGATCAGGATATACAAACCTTTTAGCACGTTCGACCGGGACATCGCTTTGTGTAGAAGCAAGACGTGAGCTTCTCCAGCAGGCCTCAACATGATGTGTACAGATGCCATCGTGACAGCGTGAAGACATATGCTCGTGAAATGGGATTCACGCCATGTGTTCAAGTTGCCCCGAGGCCATGTTGTGCTCTTCGACGATGACGGCGGCTGAATGATTCCATCGCCGTCGCCAACTGAGACATTGCGGAGCTGATCCATGCCGCGCGACCCCTGTAGATGCATTGAGTCACCTTGCCAATCGTGCGGACAGGCTCAACACCAGAAAATGTAGGGTGGTATCTTCGCTCTGTGGTATATCATGATCATGTCGTCCGCCCATGATACATGTTATCGTGTTGACATGCTGCGTGAGTCCCCCCGCTATTCTGGAAAACCTCCATGGCGACCACGGAATATCGAGACGCCTGCTCCTACCAGCTTGAGACGCATATCTCACCAGGAGGTGTCACTCCAGACGTCCCGTCAGAGAGTATCCGGTCCACGATGCAGGTCCAGAGGTGGTGGCTGTCAAAGTGTATGTCTACAGCTGCCCGGCTGGCGATATATAGGAAGGACGGCGACGGCGACGTCAGCCAGGACCAGTGGCGGGCGGATGCGCATAACGTACACTGTAGCGGTCAAGATGGTACGCGGCAAGACCTGCTAGACACGTCGAGAGGGGAACTCAGATGTAGTTCCAAGAGGACCATCGTACGCAATTGGATGCTCGGTTGAGGTTGACAGAGATGTGTTTTTGTTTGCCGACAAGGTCGCCGACAGGAAGCAAGGCGGCTAAAGAAAAGGCCCCACCTGACGATGCATTTCCATCCACCTTGATTCGCTGGGGGAGAATGTTTTGCTGCGAACAATCTTCAGCTGTGCTACAAGCGGTAAAGATGGCCTCAGCGATATCGCAGTGAAGGTAGGTCATGCATAAGCACTTTTCATGTCCTTCGGGAGTATACTTCCTTTCACATATCGTTCATCGTTCATTTCGTTCATCTACTGACCACAAACACACATGCCGCATCTCCCTCGACTTCCATACCAACGCCAATGTCCCTGTTGCCAAGCATGACCAGATCTGCATCTCACGATGAAAGCAGAAATGTCTCGGAGAAAGACGTAGAGGCCAACACGAACGCATGGCCAACCTCGCACGACTCAGAAATCGAACACGAAATCGAAGAAGCAGAAGAGAACCACCACGCCGCCGCCAAAGATGAGAAAAACACACCTTCCATCAGAGAAACCCTGACCCGCACCATCACCGGCCGCTCCAACGTATCCTCCTCCTGGCCAGACCCCGGACCACCACCCGACGGCGGCCTCCGGGCATGGACGCAAGTGCTTTGTGCCCACCTCACCATCTTCACGACCTTCGGCTTCTTCACCAGTTTCGGCGTCTACCAAACCTACTACGAACAGACCCTGGGCATCGCACCCTCGACAATCTCCTGGATCGGCAGTATCCAAGTGTTCCTCCTCTTCGGCATCGGCACCTTCACCGGCCGCGCCACCGACGCCGGTCTCTTCCGACACTCTTACATTCTCGGCGCCATTTTCCAGATCATCGGCATCTTCACCATGGCTGAGAGTACCAAACTCTGGCACCTATTTCTCAGCCAGGCGGTATGTCTAGGTATGGCGAACGGGCTCCAGTTCTGCCCGGCGATGGCGCTGGTCAGTACCTACTTCGTCAAAAAGCGCGCCTTCGTCATGGGCTGTGTAGCACTAGGAAGCTGTACGGGCGGGATCGTATTTCCCATCATCGTACAACAATGTCTTCCCACCCTCGGCTTCCCTTGGACCATCCGAATCATAGGCTTCATAATGGTAGCCCTCAACGTCGTAACCCTATCCCTCTACCGCACCCGTCTCCCACCTCGCAAAAGCGGCGCCATCGTAGATTGGGAGTCCTTCAAAGAAACGCCCTATACCGTTTATTGTGTGGCCATGTTCTTCACATTCTGGGGCTTATACTTCGCATTCTTCTACGTCGGATCCTACAGCCGTAACATCCTGGGCGCTTCCTACCAAGACAGTATCAACCTCCTTCTCGTAACCGTAGCAATGGGCTTCGTATTCCGCCTGCTCCCCAACTACTTCGCGGACAAAATCGGCTCCCTAAATACCATGATCCCATTCGTCTTCGTCTGTGGGACCCTGATGTTTGGCTGGATCGGGATTCATACTCTCAACTCGCTGTACGCTTTCGCCGCGATATATGGATCCGGAAGCGCGGTGATACAGGCGCTTTGGCCCGCCATCATAGGGACTTTGAGTCGGGATGGGAATCTCAAGAAAGCGGGTGTGAGGATGGGGATGGCGTTTACGATTGTCAGCTTTGCGAGTTTGACGGGACCGCCCTTGGCAGGGGCGCTGATTCAGGTGCACGGAGGGAATTATACGTATGCGAATATTTGGGCTGGAACGAGTTTCTTTGTGGGTGGTGCATTACTTGTGGCGACGAGGTTTGTAATGGTTGGCTGGGATTGGCGGGCTAGGATATAGAGGTCGATAGAGAATAGATTCCAAGGCGGTGAGTGGCGTGGAATTGTATTGCCACTCCAAGAGTTCCACAAAGAATGGAGAGGCCGAACTGAAATCGCAGTGATGCTCAATGCCTTCATAGCATCGTGTGCTACGGAAGCCACCACTCGGCTCCGACCTGTACAACACGAGAAAGTGCTTTGATCTTCACATCACAAGCCAGCTGACTCCCACCCATCCCGCGATCCCGCTCATACCAATGAGAAAGACACATATACCGATCAGAACACCACTCCCGACTCTACCGCCAGCGTGACGGAAGCCAGCGTGTGAAGGTGCAGGCCAAGAAGGCGTGGTGCTCGTGCCCAGGAAGATCCATAGTAGCGTAGCCGCTATGCTGAGCACAATAACGAGCACCAGTGCCATCAATAGACGGCGCACCGACCAGCTGACCACAAACTCAAGTCCTTCATGTTGTTCGCTCCTCCTCACGAGGTTCGGGCTAGGCACTTGTGTGCTACCGCCCTCACTGAGCCGTGGCGAAGACTGCTGCGAAGGTGCTGCAGAAAGTCGATGCGCCCAGTGCACAAAGGCGTATCTCGACTTTCCCAAGGTGGGCTTGCGGTAGTACTGTAGGATTTTCTCCTCGCTGAACGTGTCTGTAAGGCCTCTGTATGCCAAGACTCTTGGACTTCGTGGTTGATGCAGCCAGCCATAGCCGGCATCTGCTGCACGCGACGCAGGTCCACTGACTGTGATGCGCTTAATGCTGCGAGCTGAGAAGTATCGCATGCCACCTGCGAGAGATTTATAAGCATCCCGGAGCTGCCAGAAGAACTCGGCATCGTCAAAGGACGAGCTCTTGAATTGCTCTTGTTTCTCGCCTTTGCTGGTGGTGCGTACAGCGCTGAAGTCGTTCGAGGCTGGTATCGTAATGCTGGTAACGCGAGGTTTGCTGTTGGGATTGGCTCTTCGAATACTAAGCGTCAAGATGCTCTCTGCTATACCTGCAGGACTTTCCATTGCTATTGGCGGCTCGCGTTCAAAGCCCTTACGATGTATCCGATCGTGCGAGAATGGGTATGGAGTACGTATGATGCCGTCTGGTAGTGACCTACTTGAGCGCGTGTCTATCGGCGGTGGAACGAGATGTACTTTCTTCTGCTTGTTTGAGTCATCGCGCTCCAGAGGGGCACTATTCGGAGCGTATACTGGGTTGCGAGGACTTCGCGGATCATGCAAATCTAGGTGTGGTGGCAGCATGGACTCGCGAATGGCTGACGCGCGAGAAGCCACTGGTGCGAAGCCGCCCTCTCGTCGGACGACTTCTTCATCAGCATACAGTCCACGCAGCAGCATGTCGTATGCGAATGCATGAACGCCTAATCTCTGGTCCAACCTGTCAGAGTGTGTGGATGTCCGATTGTCCCAGCCAGACTCATGCTTTGAACTTCGTGCTGTTCGTCCAGAAGACAACCTGACCGACTTCGGATATGACGGATGTGTGGCTGAATTTCCAGGTAGCAGATCCAACTCTTCTACGGATCCGTTGAATGAGTTGTCTACGGAAGCTGTATTTGCATTGGGTATCTGTTGATTCAGATCCAAATCGATTCCCTGATATTCTTGACTTTGCCGTGCTGTATCATCCTCTAGAACGGTCGTGCTTTTCGGTTCGCATTGAGATACGAGCGTTGACCCCGATGGTGGGGGCCGCTTTTTCTTTTTTGGCGAGGATGAATGGATGCTCTTGGCTTTGCCATCATCCATCGTGATAGCCGTGCCTGGCAGCACGTTGGCCTCTTCGTCGGTGCTCTCGTCATCGAAGAAGTCTGTCGTGCGATGCCCAAAATCTGCCTGGCTATCGATCGATTCCATGTGGGCTGCCGTAATCCCGTTTCGTGTGCTGGTCGGGCTGTTGAGATCCGCATGTATGCTTCTGACCGGACTTGACAATGCCTTAGTCACATGTGTCCACCTTTTCGGAGATTCGCGATGCCGAACTTGGCTGAATTCTGGAGGTTCTTCTGGACTGTCCATGGTCCTTGTTGACTAAATCTCTGCCGTGAGCTGTGATGATCGTTGCCTTCCTGTCGCAAAACTCTCTCAGCTTCGAACGTCGCTATTTGTACAATGCGTCTGACGAGAGGTCAACTGCCTCAGCACCTTGATGCGGCTGCTCAAAGACAGTCGCGCAGGTCCCTCACGATCACGGAGTTGCATGATGAGCTGTCGTCAACAATGAGCACTGGAATGTGGCTTAAGATTGCATGCCAAGCCGGATACAGTAACAGGTTGCACAAATATCCACTTATGAAGTGAACCTGCCGCCACAATAAATGCAAACGTCGCATGCGGTGAAAAGCGATATCGTCAAAGTACTCTCAGTTTGTGAAATCTCATGCTGATTGCGTGAAATCTCGACCCACGTGTCATTCGCAGATGTCGCTTCATTGCCATCCGGGCCCGGCACATCGACCATTTGGATGTCATCTGACCCTCGCCTGAATTCCGGCACGATCGACTGATCGAGGTAATGTAAGCCACATATTCCACAGGCTTTGGTCATGCCTGGCTCTTGAATGGTATAGAACGACAGAGCGCAGCGTGCAAATTGGTGGCCCGTAGCACATTTAGCCCATTTTATACTCTCCAGCGGAATAGGACTCTGGCAGATTGTGCACTTCTCATCGGCTGAAGGGTGATTTGCGAGCTCTGATGTCGATCCTTGAGGTTCTAGCTTAGAGATTACCGTCTTGTGCAATATCTTCAAGCGAGAACTCATTGCATCGTCACCAAGACCTTCAGGCGGTACCTCTGCGACAGCCGCAGCTAGCTGCTTAACGATGGCGCGCGGCATATCGTTTTGGCTTGTTGCGGTCGTCGTAACGAGGCCAGCCAGTCGCACAGCGCGTTGGTATCGCATTAGAGGATGCTCCAGCAATACGTGCCGAAAGTTTTGTTCCAAGTCAAGCGAGGGAGGACCCGCATGTTCAGATTCAGCATGCGTCGGATGCTCAGACAGCGACGCAACAGCAGGCAAATTCCTCAGAATATCCTCGGCGATGACATGTTCACTTTCCTCATCGAGAGCCATGCCTCTTGCAACCTCCGCATACTTTTGCTTGAGTGCAAACAATAGTGCCTCAACAGACGTGTAATCAGATTGTCTGCTATTGCGAGGGGTGGGCAACAAAGCACCTTCGTCGAGCTTGCTTTCGAATGTAATGTTCAGTATACTCTTCTGGTCTTTCTGGATGGCGTACTCTAGCCCGTTCGATGGATGTACAGTCAGACAAGTAGCCACAGACTCGCCCAGAGGAGAAGCGGCAATGCCCCATACGCGTTCCTGCACTTCGCCCTTCAATCCGTGTTCATCGCTGTACGCGTCTCTCGAGTCTTGTAATGCTTCTTGCCAGATTGGTCGCAGTGATGAATGACTGTCCGATTTCAATGGCAGTTCCAGCGCAGCTGTGGTTGCCGTGGAGCTACACAGGTGGGAAACGATGTGAGCTTGAGTTGTGCCGTCACCGGCGTTGGTGAAGGTTACGCCTGATATCTCATCCCAGCGATCGTCGAGATGGTGCACCGAGATGTAATTACCGTGAGATGCTGCGCCAGCAAGAGTAATACAGTAGATGCCGTCGTGACCAAAAGCAACCAAATGACCGTGTTCTCCGGCGGGTGAGAAGCGAAGGGGTCCGGTCATATTATCGCGGTCGCGCATATGCCATTCAGTAGGCCCAGAACCTGCTATTTCGAGTGTTCCGGCTATGTTCGTAGCATTTAGGTGAGTTGTGAACAGCTTGCCGCCAACCACAAAAGCTAGGCGGGAGGAAATACCATGCTCACCATACGTGCCCGACATCCAAGTCCACTCACCAAAAGCGATATGCTCAGCAAAAAGCTTACCCTCCGACGACCTCGAGTCGACATGTGCTGCATTGGGCGATGGACTAGAGCCTGCAGAGACGTTGGCAGCATCGACAAGCTCACGAACGCTAAGTGCTGCCACGACCTTGATATCCCAATGCTTAGAAGCGTTGGACAAGCGTTCGTTGGGCGAACGTATTGACAGAATCAGTATGTGCCCCCCCTCTGTAGTGACCGCAAGATGATGTTGGTTGGGGACTACATAGGGCATTGGTCCGACTTGTCTCGTCTGGTCCAATATGGGCGGGAGCCAACAGAATGCACGTATACGTTGTTTGACCTGTAACCTCTCGGTCTTCTTCCGTTCATCCTCTGCAGCCTCTCCGGCTGGTATATGCACGTGCTGCGCATAGTGTGCCTGGACAGTGGAATTCACGATAAGCTTGCGGCTCCAGTCTCGGTTCGTTTCGCACTTCTTGTTGGGAGTCCAAATGGACAGCACATGGTTAGCAGTGAGCACAGCTAGTGCGCAGCCTTTGTGGCGAGCTAAGCCAGGATACGACCATTTGGCTCCAATGGCCTGTCGTGTAGAAAGTTCCTCTCCCACGCAGAATTGCGAATTGGAGAGGGGGAGCGCGAGAGGCAGCTCATCTCTGCTAAAGGCACTGACAGGAACGATCTTGACGTGCCAAGACTGGGCCTGGCCCTTGGTGTCTGGCTCGTTGAGTCGTGCCGTCAAGATGGCGATGGATTCACCACCCACAACCACTATCTGATTGTCGCGGGACCAGTCTAGACAGTCTCTCGATTCCGGCCAGAATGGCAGCGTGATGGTAGTGGTCATGGTCAGAACTAGTCTAGTGCATCTCATGTGCCATCGCGCAGAGGTCGCTGCGGCTGTGATCACCTATCGCGTAGCTACTTTTTACTGCATAAAAAGCTTCGGAGTGAAAACATCGGATATGCACGTGATCCCTTGAATGTTCCAAGTCTGTGGCGCCATCCCGGCAAGCGGAAACAGCTCCGGGTAGCCAACATCGAACTTCCATCACTGCACCACCAACAGTACTTACTCTCCTGCCTCTCTGGAGCATTCCATGATCCGTATCATTTTTTGCTCATATCAACCCATAAGCATCCCGTCAGCATGGTGCTCTCCTTCATCCTCATCCAGAACCGCCAGGGTAAGACCCGCCTTGCCAAATGGTACTCGGCCTACAACGACGAGGAGAAGATCAAGCTCAAGGGTGAAGTCCATCGTCTAGTCGCACCCCGAGACCAGAAACACCAATCGAACTTCGTCGAGTTTCGCGGCAACCTCAAAGTGGTATACAGGCGCTATGCGGGACTCTTCTTCTGCGCGTGCGTAGATGCGAACGATAATGAGCTGGCATACTTGGAAGCAATACACTTTTTTGTGGAAGTGCTGGATCAGTTCTTCGGGAATGTGTGTGAGCTGGACTTGGTCTTCAACTTTTACAAAGTCGGTACATACGGTTGCGAAGTTGGCCAAGTACTATCTGCTGACTTTTTTTTTATAGGTCTATGCCATCCTGGACGAAGTGTTCCTTGCCGGCGAGATTCAAGAGACCAGCAAGCAGGTCGTGCTTACAAGGCTGGAGCATTTGGATAAGCTAGAGTAATGATCCTGTCATCCGACCCGATCATGTTGCATGAACTACCCAAGCACGACGACCACAATCACTGCCCTGCCGATCTTGTTGGTGACAGTCAGTTGACAAGGATGTTAGACGTGCCACCTGGAGCTAGAAGCTCAAGAAGTGTGTGCCTGTGCTAGCCTAGAAGGTGACGCTCTTGGACCTTTGCGTCGAAGTCGATTACTCAACCTACCCCGATAGCCACTATGTCTCCGCGGATCCCGGCGACATTAGAGGCACACACCGGGCTAATCTCTTCAACCGCTCTGAATGGATTCTACGCGAGCACGCCGAGGGAGGAATCATGGAAGAGTTGGATGCCGCTGGCCAGGGGTTCGCGCGATCACTACCTTCAGACGCGCATCGCAAGTACACGCTGAAGTACGTAATATCCGACTTCAGTAGTGGGCGGAGAACACGCTGAAATGTCTGCACGAAGAAGCCAAGGCCTCCTGACTGACAACGGGATCAATAGATGCCAGCGTTGCAGAGAACGCATATACCTTCGCCGCCTCGACCGGTATCCAAAAGAAAGACGAGAGGTAGTAGGAGTGGAATAAGCACACGAAGTTGAGGACAGATTCAAAACTGGGGAGAAGCTCTAGTGCATGAGCCCTCCCTGCACTCAGATTAGCTGATACCGAATAGCCTACCCAAGAAGGCAGAAGATCACGAAGTAAATCCAACTGGAGCATAGCACAAGCTCTCTTCCCAACGCCATCTCAATCATCATCAATGACCACCACCTCCGGCTCATAATGGTAAATCGGATAACCCTCGTCGAACTTCTTCCCCTTCGCAGCCTCGCTCCTCTTGTCCACGAACCGGAAAACGCAAAGCTTATCATTGAAGTAATCCAACTGCTGCATCTGATCCTCCATATCCACAACCTCGTGCCCCATAAGCATGACATACTCCTCCTTATCAGCATCAAAAGCTCGCTCCCAATACTTCTCCCACACAGTCCTCACAGTTGAGAACTTGTTTCCATACATCCAGAACAGATCTTTCTCGGACGAAATCGCTTTTGGATTTTTTCCATGGATTGGTAAGACGCCGATCAGGTAGCGTCGGTCGAGGTCGTAGGCTTCGAAGTTTTTGAGTTTGGAGACTTGGGCTAGGATACGTTCGTGAAAGCGCCAGTGGCCTGTGAGGGTTTTGGATATGTCGCGGTCGATGTCGGGGCCGGGGCGGATGCGGCCGTCCCAGACCAGGGATCCGTAGGGGTGTGGTGGTCGCTCGGGTTTAGGTGGTTTGGGGAGGGTGATTTTGGGGGTGGGTTTGTTGGTTTTGTTGATGCCGGTCGTGCTTTGAGAGCCTGGGAGAGGGGGAGTGGGGATGCGGTCTTGTAGGGCCGTGGTCTGGTCCTGCGGGGGTGGGAAGGTGGAGCGTTGTTGCTTGGGCGTGATGGGTTTGGTGGGAAGAGCGACTTGGATGATTTCGGGATCGGAATCGGAATCTGCGTCGTCGCCGTCTTCCTGGATTGTGGCGACTTTACCGAAGGCGCTGGCGAAGAGGTCATCCTCTTCGTCGTCGTCGTCTTCTTCGTTCTCCTCATCTGAGATGATGATCGCAGTAGTTGTGTCGAGTTCTTGCTCGCCGGTGTTCACGATGCCTAACTGTTGTAATTGCTCATGAAAGGCGTAGTCGTGATCTGGCCGCTCTTGAGCGACTGGCTCTTCTTGGACAAGCTGATTCTGTGGTTCTTCCTGCTGTCTGCTCGAAGACTCTATGCCAATGTCACCGTAGTCATACTCTGGCGCCACGCAGCTCTCCTGCTGACCGAGTGCTGTCTGAAGCTCATGTTTGGAGAAGGTCTCAGCTGGCCATTGTTCTTTATCGTGATCCTCTGAAAACTGCTGCTCAGAGACTTGCTCGTCACGATTGCTTGACAAGGGCATGGCAGTGCTACCAGAATCAGCCTCGCCCACGCCGAAAGTGCCATCCTCAGTCTCCGACGTCGGGTCGTACAGTTGCTGCTGGTCATCGACGATATACTCGGCGGGATAGCTATCAAATCGGAACTGCTCGTCTGGGATGGCGGCTTGGTCAAAGTCGTCGTGCAGGACATCGTATGGCTTGTTGAAGTCTATCGCTTCCTCGTGCTCGGCAGCCTCCTCCATCGCGATGCTTTGAACAATTGGCAATGGCTCAGAATTGGCATGCAGTTGAGGTACCAGTTGTGCTTCGAGATCATGGAGTGCACCGGTCGCCAAGTCTTCCTCAGCATCTGCGAACTCGTCGTCGTCGTCGTCGTCGTCGCTGTTGACACCATAGTGCAGTGCTGCACTTTGGCGACGGGCCTCAAGGAGCTCGGCGGCTGTCTCCCGTCGATTAATGAGTGGCACCAACTGCTGATCTGGGCTGATGTCTGTGCTATCCACGTGCTTCCATCTCTTACTGATTGGTTCGTCATCTGGAGCATCAGATAGAGGGTGCTTGACTGGCTTCGTGAAGGGTTTTGCTGGCGATGTCGGAAACAACCACGCCATGTTGATGGTCTCGCAAGTGCAGGTCCGTGCAAATATGTGGTTGCGCGCGGTTTCGCGTCGACGGAAAGGATGTGAAGAATAGAGAAGCGTTAGGCTGTAAACGCAGAAATGCTCGCTACATATAGAGCATGATGGAAGGTGCAGGATCCACATCTGGTAGCTCAAATTTGCTTGAGGTCATATGTAAGCCACAAGTGAAGGCAGAAAGAGCATGGCTTCGCGAGGGTCACGCGGAAGATGCAAACGCCCACAATAGTGGCGGAACCTCACCTGGAAATCTGAGGAGTCGTCATAAGCCTCTTTCCTCCAGCTCTTCTCCCAGTCTGCTTCATCCTCCATCAACCACATCTATGCTCACGGAAGCACTCGAACCAACCACCACCACAGCAGCTTCCTCTATCAAGCAAACCAAGCAGCCTTCTACGACAGCGAACATGTCTGAAGCGGGAGCAAAGGCGCCTAAGGGCTGGACCGATGAGGAGAAGGTAAGACATAGCGCAGAATCGGCGAGTGCATCGAGTCCCTTCTCCTTCCGGAGCACCGCGGTGTATGCCAGCATATGACCGATTGACACATGATTCAGGTTGCCATTTACTTCCAGATCATCTCGAAGATGGACAAACCGATCCCATGGAAGGAGCTCGAGGTGCCAGAAGGCCGCACACTCAAGGCCGTTCAGGTCATGATGGACAAGGAGAAGACCAAGATCCGCAAGGCTCGTGAAGCTGAGGGCAAGGACATGTTTGCTCCTAGCACTCCAAGTGAGAAGAAGACTCCGAAGGTGCGTTTCCCATATATGACTGCTCCCGTAGTATTACTGACGTCTGATAGAAGCGCACAGCCAAGGACACTGAAGCCGACGGAGAGGTGAAAGAGACGCCAAAGAAGAAGAAGGCAACTCCGAAGAGCAAGAAGAGCATCGCCAAGGCTGACGATGAAGACAATGAGGAAGCTGCGGCCAAATCTCCCGTCAAGACTGACTCTGGCGGCGAGGATGAAGAGATGGCTTGAAGGGGCTATTGCGAAGTGCTCCCCAGTTCGTTGTCGCTTTACTGCGAGGCTTGCGTCCAGGAGCACATGAGCTCGGGAGTTCGAGTAGTCGCACCCGTACCGCACGCTTAGGTGAATGCAGCACCCCATGACCTACCATTCAATTCGATAGTGAAGCCTCAACACATACATCAATAGTGAAGCCTCATCACGTCAAATACATATGTACCAGTCTTCGATTGTGTTGTCGGCATGAACACAAGTCGTCGTCCGGAGCCTGTGCCGTGCCACTGGACATGATCAGCCGGGCTCATCCGGCGGATGCTGTGCTATTCGAATCTCGCTCCGTTGAAATGCCGAAGAATAATTACAATTTATATAATTACATATCATTAATGACTGGAGGCCGTGACATGCCGATCGCATTTCATTCATAGCAAGTGCCTTCTAGTAGTGAGACTAGTACATGTACATGTACATGTAGTAACAAAGTGCAGGGAGCCATCCCTGTCTACTGCTAGAAAGAGTTGTTGGCCCTTGCATTGGCGCGACACACCCAACATTGAATTGTGCCAACGTGCGGCTTGCGAAATAATTAGACTTTTACGCTTTCATCACCGCGGCCGGGCGCCCTGTTCTCCAAGCTCTGTACAGTGCTTGCAAGGGCGACGACGACGACAACGACGACAACGACGACGACGACGACGACGACGACGACAGCTTCTGCGACTGCTAGCTCCCTCACCGCCACAGTATTCTGACAGTTGATGTCTTCTGGCAGCTTCATTGAGCAATCGCTGCTTCTGAGAGCGCATCAATTGAGACTTGGCAACTTTCCATTGGCAAGGAGCATCGCAACTGCATCGTCGTCGCCTACCTTCTTGCTCCCAACCAACGTCCGGCAGAGAAACCCATCCTCCGGGCGGCGCACAGCTACATCTTTCTCGACTGCCATCGCAAAGCACTTTTCGACTTCTCCTTGTACGCTATCGCCACTTCTAGCATCTTCATCTTCTTCTCCATCGGGAATCCTCACTATTGCGGCTCGCCCCACGTTTCAGCGAACTCACTTGACACGGACCTTCTATAAGACCATCGCCATGGATCATGCTACCTCGAAACGCAAGCAACCGCCCACTTCCAACTCCTCCGACCGACCTTCGAAGCAAGTCCGTAGGCCCCCATCACCGCCTATGGAGAATGGAAGCAAGGCAGCAGTCGGCAATGGTGTGCCGGCATCCGCCGCAGATACACCTAATGGTTATGGGTCACCCAAGCACGAAGAGGAGGGAGCACAGGTAATAGCAGCGGCTGGCCCAGACACGGCGGAGTGGCAAGCGACGATTGAAAAGGTGGTGAAGAATGTGGTCAGCATACACTTTTGCCAGACTTGCTCCTTTGACACGGACTCGGCTATATCCAGTGAAGCAACCGGCTTCGTCGTCGACTCAGAGAGAGGATACATCTTGACCAACCGACATGTGGTTGGCGCTGGACCATTCTGGGGATACTGCATATTTGACAACCACGAGGAAGTTGATGTCTATCCCGTCTACCGCGATCCCGTCCACGATTTCGGTATTCTCCGCTTCGATCCTAAAGCTGTCAAGTATATGCAGCTGGCTTCGCTCCAACTTCGCCCTGATCTTGCCAAAGTCGGCGCTGAGATCAGAGTGGTTGGTAACGATGCGGGAGAGAAGCTCAGTATTCTGTCTGGTGTGATCTCGCGGCTGGATCGAAATGCGCCAGAGTATGGCGAGGGATACAGCGACTTCAATACAAACTACATCCAGGCAGCTGCGGCAGCATCTGGAGGCTCATCAGGATCGCCCGTGGTGAACATCGATGGTTTTGCCGTAGCACTACAAGCTGGCGGCAGAGCCGATGGTGCCGCGACAGACTACTTCCTACCCCTTGATAGACCCCTTCGGGCGCTGGAGCGAATAAGAGAGGGAAAGCATGTGGACCGGGGAACAATACAGACACAATTTTTGCTCAAGCCATTCGATGAGTGCAGAAGATTGGGATTGACGTCGGACTGGGAGGCAGAGGTGCGTACCCAGTTTCCGAAAGAGACAGGATTGCTCGTTGCCGAAGTTGTGTTGCCTAAAGGACCGGCTGATGAGAAGCTGGAAGAAGGTGACGTGTTGATCAAAGTCAACGATAAGCTTCTCACGCAGTTCGTGAGTCTGGACGATGTTCTGGATACTAGTGTAGGTGGTAAGGTCAAGCTTCTTATACAGCGAGGAGGAGTGGACATGGAAACCGAGCTGGATGTCGGAAATCTGCATGCCATCACGCCGGACCGATTTGTGTCGGTAGCGGGTGCGTCATTCCATGAGCTATCCTATCAACAAGCACGACTATATGCAATCGCGCTCAAAGATCCTGGCGTATACTGTTGCGAAGCTAGTGGCTCTTTCAGATTTGAGGGCTCAGAGTATGGCTGGCTTATACAATCAATCGACAACAAGCCGACTCCAAACTTGACTTCTTTCATCGACGTGATGAAAGGCGTCGCAGACCGAAGCAGAGTTGTCGTTACATACAAACATCTCCGCGACATGCATACCTTGAATACCAGTATTATGCTCGTCGATCGTCACTGGAACAAGAGCATGCGCTTAGCTGTACGCAACGACACCACGGGATTTTGGGACTTCTCGGATCTAGCAGATCCTGTGCCGCCAAAGGAGCCGGTACCTCGAAAGGCGAACTTCATCAAGATGGAGGGTGCGCAGCATCCAGCGGCAATGGAGGTCATAAGGTCGTTCGTCAGAGTATCAACAATGCTCCCGCTCAAGATCGATGGATTCCCAAAGGCACGCAAGATCGGCTTTGGCCTAGTCATTGATGCGGACAAGGGTTTGGTAGTCGTGTCGCGGGCGATCGTGCCATATGACATGTGTGATATCTCCATCACTATCGCAGACTCAATCATTGTGGATGGCAAGGTTGTGTTTCTTCACCCGCTGCAGAACTATGCCATCATCCAGTACGACCCAAAACTGGTTCAAGCGCCCGTGAGGACCGCTAAGCTTGCAGAGAAGCCTATCAAGCAGGGTGAAGACACCATCTTCTTTGGCTTCAACCAGAACCTTCGACCAGTAGTTGCGAAGACTGCTGTCACGGATATTACTACCGTTGCTATCCCTGCCAGTGCCTCAACTCCACGATACCGAGCCGTGAACCTCGACGCTATCACCGTCGACACTTCACTCAGTGGTCAATGTGGCAGCGGTGTATTGGTGGCCGAAGACGGCACGGTGCAAGCCCTCTGGCTCACCTACCTGGGCGAGCGTTCCGGTCACAGCGGCAAGGACGTTGAGTATCATCTTGGCTTTGCCACGCCTGCACTCTTACCAGTGATCGACGAAATCAAGAGTGGTCGAAAGCCCAATCTTCGCATCCTGAATCTCGAGACGCAGACAGTGCAGATGTCACAATGCCGCATCATGGGTGTCCGCGAGGATTGGATCGAGCGTGTCGAGCGCGATGACCCAGAACGTCACCAGCTGTTCATGGTTAGGAAAATCGATGCTGGCAACGTTAATGGCTTACAAGAAGGCGACATCATCCTCACACTCAATGAGCGCTTGATCACCAGAGTCAGCGATCTCGACGTAATGTACAATAACGAAAAGCTCCGCGCAGTCATTGTGCGCAAGCAAGAAGAGCTCGAGCTCGATGTTCCTACCGTGCCGACAGAGGAGCTGGAAACAGATCAGATTGTTGTCTTCTGCGGCGCCATCCTACACCGACCTCATCACGCCGTCCGCCAGCAGATCTCGAAAGTGCATAGCGACATTTACGTCTCCGCTCGATTCCGTGGCTCGCCGTCGTATCAGTATGGTGTTGCGCCGACGAACTTCATTATGGCAGTCAACGATGTGCCCACACCCGACATCAATACTCTACTGCGCGAAGTTAACAAGATCCCGGATAACACTTACTTCCGACTCAAAGTCATGACTTTCGACAATGTCCCGTGGGTGGCCACGATGAAGAAGAATGAGCATTACTTTCCCACTGTGGAGTTTGTCAAGGACTCTACTGCCCGTGAGGGTTGGAGGAGAATTATGTATGAGGGTGGGCAGAAGAGAGTTGGTGAGGGCGAGATGATGCCGGAAGTCATTGATGAGGGTGGCATGGCCGCTGAGGTGGAGGCGGATGCTGATGCACAGAAGACATAGATCGCAGTGGTCGTGGTGGAGCATTAGGTCGCACATATTGCATAATGCTTGCCAGGCGCGAGCCAGAGCAGACAGAGCAGACGAAACAGAAAGAGAGCAAAGATGCTCGAACAATACGTTGTACACACCACAACAGATACTTGGCCATCGGTCGCTTGCGCTGTAGGCCTCGCACCTGCAGACTCTCATGTGGACAATAACGACTTCGTCGAGACTATCACGTCACCAGTGCTCGAGCTGACTTGCTCCTGCAGCGATGAGACGAAAGCCAACACGGGTGCGCAGTAAAGGTGTGGGCCACATACAGCTTGGTGAAGTCAGGAGACCGATCTATCGTGTTGATATAGTTATTATGGACAGCGAGCATTTACCAGACCAACTCCAGCTACAGTGGTATCATAACAATTTTAAGGAATATCATTTTCATCGAAAAGAACGGAAACATCGTCCATGTCTCTATTCCTCTTCTTCAGCCTCGCAACAGGCCCGTCTTCCAACGCCTTTGCCTCGGTCTGCAGAATCTGCTTGCTCGAATACAGACTCGCCTTTAACCTCCACCGATTGCCTGAAGTGATACCAAGACAAGTGTACGCATCACATTTGTAATGGATCGGTTTGCCATCTTGTGAGACTAGACCGAGATGGACGAGCTCGTTGAGGACGCGTCGAACATCATCGGTGTCGTTGAAGTTGTAAGTATAAACGCAAATGAGAGTGCTAGATTCGGATGCGTCGTAAGTCCCTACCTTGGATGTCGGTCCGAGTTTGCCCTTTGAGGTGGCGGTTGCGACGACGCGCCAGTAGTATGGTAGGTCGTGTCGTGATGGGAAGAACATCCATTTGCCGGAAGTGATGCTACTTTTCAAGGCCAGGTTGAGGAGGTCCATTTCGAGCTGGTCGCGGTATGGTGCCATCTTACGTGTGGTGGTGCTAGCTTCTTTGCCTGTGTTCTGGGTTTCAATGGTGGCTCGCTGCGTGTCGCAAGCTGCTAGTAGTTCCCAGGCTTCGCCGCCAGCCTCGAATGCAGCCATGTTCTTTGGCTTCTTTGCAGCTTGGGCTTGCTGGTATGGCAGTGATGGCGCGTGGACCCATAGCCATGGACCGACTATTGCAGTCTCTGGATGCTCTACCGGCGCACGGCGAAGGAAGTCGTCGATGGTCTCGCTCTCGCAACATGCGTCTCGTCGTTCTGACGGGCGTGGAACGTTGATATGGTCAGGTCTAGGTTTGCAACACACTAAGTGCTCAACGTCTAGCTTACTTGCCTGAAAGTCCGTCTTGTGTGCCTTTGCGAGAGCATCAAGCTGAGGATGAGACTTCAAGAAGTCAAAAAGATCGTCGTTGCCTGGCGGCTGACATGTTGGCTTGACGTCCAATGGCTGCTTCACCGGGTCATCAATCTTGACTTTCTTATAAGCCTCCCGCGGGATGGGAGGCTGGTAACCACGCTTCAGAGGACGGTCGGCCTGCCGCTCGCATCGCCTCAGTACAGTCTCGTCGCCTGAGTGTTTTAGCTTGTGCACGGATTCATCAGTAGTGCCATACCATAAAAATCACTCTCGTCAGATATTGTGGCAAAGTCTTCGACAATTTCCTCCATCGTTGTCACCGCTGCAGTCTGCCCATGGGCAGCAACACGTCGATACGGTCAACCGTTAGGCATAACGTGACTTGTCATGGTTCATGTCATGTAGCATGTGACGTGAAGTCGATGTCGACTTGCTGGGAGCGTTCGATGATAAGATTTGCGCTAAGCGGGGGTCGCGTCAAGACGCGTCGTTCTTGCCTCGCGTAGTTTGGCGTCCACATTGACATTGACGCACTGCTCAATGCTTGCCATACTCTCTACATGCGTAACGTCTGCATAGCAAGTAAGTATCCGAAGTATGCCTCACGCGATCTCACCGGAACGAGAGTCTGCCATCACGCCAGAAGATGTCACCCTCTCAGACGCACCAGCCCATAGCGGAGAGAACGACAACCACGAAGACCAAGACATCAAGATGGATACGGCGGAAGCGCCCACGCAAGCCAATGGAAAGGCTCTAGAAGACATGTTCGACGATGACGATGATTACGAAGACGAATTCTCCTCTAGCGCAGCGACACGACCTGAAGACAGTTCACAACCACCACCTCACGCACCGCCCAAACCCAAAGCCGTCGAAGAAGAGGCTCTGAAGCAATTCTACTCCAGATTGTGCCCATTTAGACATCTTTTCCAATGGTTAAATCACTCTGCGACACCACAGCAGGACTTTCAGAACCGCGAATTCTCCTTCTGGCTTCCTGGGAATCGCGTTATCCGATACCTTTCTTTCCCTTCCGCAGACCTCTTACGCAAGCAAGTGGTAGCAATGGTGCCTGAACGTTTCGAAATAGGCCCACAATACAACATAAACCCGAAAGATCGTAAGACATTGAAGAAATCAAGCGCGTTCAGACCAGTCATGAAAGAGTTCGTGGTCGATATCGATATGACAGATTATGATAGCATACGGACATGTTGCAGTGGAGCAAAGATCTGCAACAAGTGTTGGCAGTTCATTGTCATGGCGATCAAGGTCGTGGACACTGCTTTGAGGGAAGACTTTGGGTTCCAGCATATCATGTGGGTGTACTCTGGACGAAGAGGTGCACACGCTTGGGTTAGTGATAAGAGAGCACGAGAGATGGACGACCAGAAGCGCAAGGCAGTCGCAAACTACCTCGAAGTGCTTCGAGGCAACGAAAATGGCAAGAAGATGGGTCTGCGACGACCTTTGCATCCTCATGTCGATCGTAGTCTGAAGCTTTTGACGCCGTACTTTCAAAACGACGTGCTCATTGAGCAGGATCCGTGGCAGAGTGCCGAACAGGCCGAGAAGCTCATTGCTTTGATTCCGGACACGAAGCTCGCGGATGCTCTGAAGAAGAAATGGGATGTCTCCTCGGATCGCACTTCAACACAAAAATGGTCCGACATTGATGCCCTTGCCGAGGCAGGATCCCTCTCAACCTTGGATCCTAGGAAACTCGTTGAAGTCAAGCAAGACATTCGCCTCGAGTACACATATCCTCGACTTGATGCCGAAGTATCCAAAAAGTTGAACCATCTGCTCAAGTCGCCCTTCGTCGTACACCCCGGCACTGGGAGAGTCTGTGTGCCGATCGACATGAGAAGCGTAGAAGAGTTCGACCCATTTGATGTGCCGACCGTGAACTCGTTGCTGCAGGAGATCGATCAGTGGGAGAACAAGCAGGGTGCAGGTATGAGTGCTGCTGAGAAGGAGAAGGTGCAGGACTGGCAGAAGACGAGCTTGAAGCCTTATGTTGAGTATTTCCGAGGGCATGTCGCTGCTTTGTTAAAGGAGGAGGGACGGGGAAAGAGGGAGAGGGAGGACGATGGGATGGAGTTTTGATCGACCATGCACCCTTTTGGTCATAACCTGCAGACGGTATATGAGAGCATGAGAATATCATGTTTTGTGCAAATACTGCCAAATCCAGGTCTATTCAACAGCCGCGGCAGTGGCATATTGCAATAGTGTCATCGAATATGGCGAGCCACTGCTGCTCCCACGGTCTATGCATCGCTCTATTTGATCTGAAACGATGGGCATGCACGAAATGCTAGAAGGATGCAGCACGATTGCGATCTCGGCGAAGGGCCGCGAATCGTCATCGAGGGACAGCCAGAGTCTATTAGAAATACCTCATCATCTCAGCACTGCGGAAACCCACGATGAGCCCGTGCCGATTCGATTTTGCTGTGTACGGCCGAGCTCGCTCTTATGTGCTCCATGCGTCCAACCGTGCATAAGGTTGATGTGCGTACGCTCTGGTCTTGACAACAGCCATAAATGGATCAGCTTGCCCATACATCCACGCAACACCGTCGTTGACCTCCAATCACGTTCCGATGTAGCATGTCTAAGTGATTTGAGAACGTCATCATGATCAAGACGCTATCGAAATGCAGCAGTTGGAGTGCCTTATGGGCCTTCCGCCGAGAAGCCGAATCATTTACTCCATTGACTCGAGGACAGGCAGTCTGTTGTGGCGGTCACATGCTAGTCTGATTCCGAAGCCTGTGCACTAGAGCTTGGAAGCCACGCTTGCTTCAGCCACGATTCTTCAGGTTGACCTATACCTCGACGACCACGGCAGCAGCAACGGCTAAGGAACATGCCTTCCATCGGTGACAACACCGCCGCTGCACTGAATACTTTCGAACTCGAGGTAGCAAAAGTACTCGAGGATGCTTTCGTGACTCTGCACCAGACTTCCCGCATCTGAGCACCGATGTGGTCCAGTAGATGCTGAGAGAGACATCATACCGGTGGGATGACAAGCTTTGCGCACAGTATGATATCACACAATTGCCGTTTGATGGTGCTAGACGCTACTGATGGCTTGTGCAGAAAGCAGGCTGTAGCATCAAGCAAGACCCAGCAATATCTCCTCGATCTACCTGCCGAGCTCCGAGTCAGAAACCTGTTAACACGCTCTGAGGCCGGATCCAATAACAGAGCACGCTTTACTTGGAAGAGCTGAAAACAGCCAGCTTTTTCTACCGACGATGATGCCAAATTCTACGAAGGCGATTTGCGCCTCTGTACGCTTCACGTGGTGACACCGGATTCATGCTACAAGCTGATCAGTATCGCTGTTTGGTACATGGCGCCATGCCTTTGCATACCGAGTGCCTGGGAGCTCTAAGATAAGGTGCATATAGTCGAGTACGTCGTGCTCCTGATGTCCTTGCCAAACGATCGTTCCTGAGTCTAAGCACTGAATCATCTCATGGAGAAAGATCCTGGTTGATAATGAAAGCGAAATATAAAGCGCGTCGCCGCTTCCATTGCTGAAGACCTGTCTCCTGCGGATTTGGGTCCTGCTTCTGTAGCAGAGACGCCAGAGCCACTTTGTGAGGTGCGCGGGCGCGTGGCCACCCGCCTGCAACACGTTACAAGGCGGTGAATGTGATTCGAAGTCGTAGTGCTCTTACTGCTTTGTTAATCTCGAGAACGCATAATCACGAAAAGCGTTCCGCTTTTCCCGTTATTCAGGAGGAAACGGCTAACAGCTGCAACGCGATCACAATTTGGCTTTCAGCTTGGAGCCC
The DNA here is from genome assembly GCA_013248845.1 of Passalora sequoiae. NCBI lineage: Eukaryota > Fungi > Ascomycota > Dothideomycetes > Mycosphaerellales > Mycosphaerellaceae > Passalora > Passalora sequoiae. The sequence goes on along the minus strand of WSQC01000044.1, from coordinate 83,868 downwards.
TCACCCTTTGTGAAATACTCCTTAGCAGCCTCTTTCGCCTTATGTACAACACTAGGATCTTCAATCGTCGCAGGGTATACAACATCCTTGTCGTAGTCTCCCTCGACAGCATGTTCCAAAATCTCCTTCAAGCATCTTCTGAGCGTCTTGCCACTCCTGGTCTTCGGAATAACTCCAGGTGCAGCGATGAAGCCGGCCAAACTAGCGATTGGTCCAATGTGATGTCTGAGTCGCCCATTGAGGTCCTTGAGAAGATCTGGCGGCGGATTCTGTATCCCTATCCATGCGAAAGGTGCGTGTCCCTTCATCGGGTCAGGGATACTGACGACGGCTGCCTCTGTGATCTCCGGGTGTGAAGAGATTGCTTGTTCTATTGCGCCGGTAGAGAGACGGTGTGCGGCTACATTGATCACATCGTCGGCACGGGACATGACGTGCACATAACCATCGGCGTCTATCATGCCTGCATCGCCGGTGTCAATCCATTTCCCATCGAAACGTTTGAGGTAGCCGCGGTAGAAGCGATCTTCGTCTTGCCACAAGGTAGTGAGACCTGTGGGTGACAGAGGTATGCCCAGGACAATATTGCCCATATTGCCGTTCTCGATGGGTTTGCCGTCGTCATCGACGATCCGAACATCAAAGCCGGGTACGGGTTTGCCTGCTGAGCCGGGCTTGATGGGAAGAGGTCTGTAGTATTGACGGTCGTCGAAGTCGATACCTGTGCCTGGAAGGAGAGCTAGAGATGTCATCGGCGAGCCAGACTCCGAGGACCACCAGTTGTCGATGACGGTTGCGTTAGGGGCGCAGTATGAGCGAACCAGTTCGTCGTACATTGTCACGATGGCAGGTTCGCTGCGTTCGCCGGCGAGGAATAGGGCTCGGAGACTCTTCAGAGCGCCCTTTTCGCCACGCGCTTTGAAGAATTTGTTGTCTGGATCGTCCTTGCGTATTGCGCGAAGGGCGGTAGGTGCTGTGAACATAGTGTTGACTTTGTGCTCGTCCAATATGCGCCAGAATGTGTCTGCATTGGGTGTGCCAACTGGCTTGCCTTCGAAAAGTACGGTTGTTGCCCCAGCCAGAAGTGGTCCATAGACAATGTAGCAGTGGCCAACTACCCATCCAATGTCGCTAGCTGTAAACAATGTGTCGCCCGGGCCTCGAATGCCGAATACATATCGTACGGTGAAGTTTAACCCAACAGCATGACCGCCAACTTCGCGAACCACGCCCTTGGGCAGACCTGTCTTGTTGTCAGTATAGTGCTTCCCGGCAAGGTGATTTGCAGGCGCTCGATGGCCAGATACGTGAAGGCATGTCTGCAGCACCAAGACTCACCTGTTGTTCCTGATGTGTATATGATATATAGCGGATCGTTACTCTTCACTGGCACATTCTCCGCGCGCACACCCCTGTCTTTGGCACTCTTAACCACTCTCTGCCACGTCCGCTCGCCGTTGAGTCTCTCTGTATTGTCCCATCTGCTTTCGTTTCTTTGCCAGATCAGCACTCTCGTTGGCTTGTGCTTCGCTTGCTGAATAGCGCCAGTGACCATAGGTTTGTACGGCAATGGTCCTTTCGCACCCTCAATGCCACAACTCGCCGTCAGTATAGCTTTGGGTCTTGATGAATCAATGCGCTGTGCCAGAGATGAAGCTGAAAAGCCGCCAAAGACCACGGCATGTACGGCTCCAAGCCTGGCCACTGCCAGCATTCCGATCAGGGCTGCGGGTATCATCGGCATGTATACGATGACCACGTCGCCCTGCTTGACACCTTCTTCTCGCAGCGCTCCTGCCAGGATCGCTACTTCCTCGTCTAGCTGCTTGTATGTGATGTTCTGCTTTTGACCTGAGACCGGGCTGTCCCATTTGATCGCGATCTTGTCGCCATGGCCGGCTTCGACGTGTCGTGTAACGCAATTGTATGAGGTGCTTAACTCGCCATCTGGGAACCATTGCCATGTATCGTGGGTCGTACCATCGGAGGTCTTCTTAGAAAATTTTCTATAAGTGGTCTGTGGCTTCTTGTGCCATGCGACTTGATCTGCTTGATGCTTCCAAAAGGCATCGGGGTCACGCTGGTGAGCGTCCCAAGCTTCGTCTTGCTTGTGTTGCGGCATCGCGGTGGTGATGATGATTTGGAACGAAATTAATACAACAATAATCAGTATGCAACGACTTACTGTACAAGGTCAAGAGAATGGAAGCAACCCATCTAAGGGATAGATAGTAGTTAGCGCTTCGTGAAGCATCATCATTGCATTATACCACACGCGGCTATTGTGGTTGGCAGCTCGGTCAACCGGCAACATAAACGACATGGCAATGGCCTGAGAACCCGATCGAGACAAGTCTTGGCGGATCGACCCCACAAAGTCAGTCTCGAAGCAGTATGGCTTTATGCGGAGAAATGGTCCGTGCAGACAACGCGACGCTGTTGTCCATCATGGCATGTGACATATCGTGCTTCAAGTCTGCCTCTGCCGTTGCGAGTCGTCACGGTGGTGTCGCTGGTACCTTGGGTATAAGTTGGCGACATCAAAGCTGAGAGTTGTGGGCATCAAGATCAACAAGAATAATTCAGTGGCAGAATGTCTTATTGAAGTGCTTGGGAAAGATGTCTCTACGTGATGACACTATTTCACCCGAATGCGTAGCTCTTTCAGCGACAATGACTTGACCAGTCCGTGTATCCAGTCTGATGACGCCCCGAATACACCTAGCATTCGCACGAACACTTCAACTTCGCCATGGAGGGACGCCTTAACAGAGGCCGTCACGAGAGGATGTACATTCGCACGCTGTGTCCTCCGACTGCTCTGTTACGCTCTATTGTCGTGCCGCCGAGGATCTTCGCCAGCAATTATGGAGCGCACTTCTTCCACTGTCATTTGTGGTCCTGGACCGAGCAGAACTTCGACGCCTTCCTTGACAGTGGCCTATGAGTGTTAGGAAACTGCGTACCTTGGGAAGCTGCAACGTGTAGTTGGCGACTCACCAGCATCTTTGCTGTCACGTCGCTGTTGCGCATAAGCTTGCACTTCCGAGGGCCGCCCTGAACAGGAATCAGCCGTCACACGAATCATTGTGAACGAATGATCCATACGAATATTGCCAGCACCGCCAATGCCGTACGATCGACGTCTTTCGCTCACTGCGAGGCCTTGACGGCTCGACATTGTGCTCCTGAATTGGATAAAGTGAGGTCGTAGATGGGTGCTTCCGATCAGAGTAGCGCTAGAACGTCGGTCAGCACCGTTATCGTGCAGCCAGAAGGCATTCGCTAATGATTCACCCTCGCCTTTGGGAATATCTGAAGCTGGGCATAGTGTCAGCGTACTGAGAACCTTCCCGGTAAGTGCCATTATAACCCACACAGCACATTAACGTAAGGCCTGGCTGTTATCAAATACTTGTAACGCGCTTTCGCCGTCGTACACACTAAAGTAGTGCCGATAATCAGAGAGCAAAGCCTATGGCAATGAGCTTGTTCGCCAGCTGTGTTGGCGCAGCACCTCCTGGCACACCGTTCGACACGAGATCACAGTGTCGTATCTACTATTGTAGAGTACTACCATAGTATGCTCCTTGGGACCCTGGTCAATGTGGACTGTTCCACGAATATGCTGTTGGGACCAGCGACGTAGCGGGTCGTAAACGCAACGGATGGCTCCGTGAAGAAGAGTGACGCCGCAAACGAGACAAACCCATGCACGTGCACCCGCGTCTTCGCTTCGACTTCACAAAACAAACAGACGACAAACGAACGGACGAACTCCCTACTCCCCCAACACAGCAGCACACCTCGATACCACATCCTAATATGGCCCCACTCGCAGGCCTCGCATACGAGAGGTGTCTGGTCAGAGAGCTCAAAGTGTTTGTCAAACACCGTACTGGGAAGGAGCCACCCAAGAGCAGCAAGAAGACGCGGCTTATCGCGACATTGCAGCTATGCGACTCGGAACCCGATGTATTTCGATTCCTGGACCTACCTCCCGAACTGAGAAACCACGTATATCGCGAGCTACTGACCTTACGATTCCCAACGCCGCCGGCCGGAACATGGTGCTGCTCTCCCACTGTCCTGCGCGTCTCGAAGCAGGTAAGTGTTCTCGCCACTCTCGAAGGCGGCATGAAGCAGTGCCGCTCTGCCCGCATGACTGACGGCAAGCAGATAAGCGAAGAAGCATTGGGGATCCTCTACGGGGATAATGTGTACCGCATTAGCATCGAGGCCAGGTTTGATGATGCAGAACCACGAGTCTACTACAACACGCCCGACAGAAAACATTCCAGAATGACCTTTGATCCTATCGGGTTGGCCAACACGCGTCTCAAGCTCCCAGCTCACGCACTCCGCTTCCAGCATATTGATCTATCTGTGATTATTCAAACGGTGGGTCATTCAGCCGAAACCGGCGAGCCGATATGCTGTGCTTACTTGCATTCATGAATCTCGCTGCCTTGCTATGCCACTTGAACCGGAGCTAACATCTCCATCACAGGTAGCACAGACACAGATCCATAGAACTACAGTTTATGGTCTTCACGTCAGCATCAACCACGAGCTGTGTAAAATGGCGTCTTCTTTGGCCTCGAGCAAAGCGCTGAAGCACCTTGATGTTCGGGTGTCAGGCTCCTTGGACACAACGCAGGATATCCGCGAGCCCTACAACATCTTGAAACCCATTCTAGACCTCGTGGCGGTCGATGCGAAAGATCTATCCAGCCTTGTCACGAACGCAGACATCAAGCACACCATGCTAAACAAGGCGATAATGAAGGCCCCGCAACCCCTAGACTTTGTGGAGAAATGCGTGAAGCTGCACTGGAGAGCGCGCGACATCCGGGTACTGGCAGACATGGTGCACTGGCCACGAGAACGTGCAAAAGATCGGCTTATCGTGCACATGATCGCCATGGATGATGCACTGAACATCAGAGAGTTCGTTACCGAGAAGCATATGGCGGAAATTGAGAGCTGTAGACAGAACCTTGCATTGTTCTTGGCCGGTACGGATGTGGCAGATCTGATACGCAGCTCTAGGTTGCGTCGCAGCACCCTGCGAAGATTGGAGAAGTCAGGCGCTGGAGAGACGAGCTGATAAGCACCTTCAACCTAAACACTACGGTCGCAGCGCAACCATAAATGAATCCTCTGTGTAGCACGAGCCCTGGGTTTCCAGGTTCGAGAAGCACATGCTGCACATTTGCCACACACTCCCCCGACGACCGTGCATCAGACTACGGGCCATGGAGCACGGTGCAGCAACTCAAGAAGCAGTACGTCGCGGGACATGCAATCAACGCTGCGCGTCACACAATGCTCATCTACAACCACTTCTCGTAAAACACACTACTTTCCTCATCATAAGCCCCAAATACGCCTCTCCTCACGTAGCCGCACTTCTCGTAAAACCTCATCGCCCGCTTCAGTGGAGGTATTGTCTCAATGACAATACACCCCACTCCCATGTCCTCCCTCGCCTCTCTCTCCACAGCATCCATCAGCACCTTCGCGACGCCGGAACCTTGATACTCCGGTAGTACTATCATCCGTTTCAGTTCGCCGTACTTCGCGTCGTCGCGTAGATGCTGGTGGCGAGGATCGTCTTTGTGCAGTGGGATCAGTGTTAGGCAGCCCGTCCAGATGGGGCTTTCGGAGGGGTCTAATGGGTCGTCGGTCTCTGCTACGAGGATGATTGTGCCCTCTGGATCCGGGAATTTGGGACGCGGTTTGGAGGGTTTATAGTCTGGGACCGCGGTTTGATGGAGTAAGTTGCGGAAGGAGGTGGCGATTATGCCGTCGGGAGAGTCGTGCCGGATCTGGGTTACTAGGTCGGGTTTGCGTCGTGGTGGCATCTTGTGTACACTTGTGTTGCGATGAGGGTTTTGTCTTGGCTTATGGCTAATGATGTTCACTGATCGCAGGATTCGCTTGAGGCAGACATGATGTTCTTGGCCGACATCGGCCTTGTGTTGTGAGGGGAGGTGTGAAATGCTAGATCAGCGTATCATGCTACGTGATGTAGAGTTTGCACGATACGACGTAACCACGAGCATCTTTGTACGATGCAGAGGCTACGGGCTCGTTTTGCTTCTGTACCTGCCCTGCTCGCTCGATACCTTAGGCTGGGTGTTCAGAACATCTGCGCTGAGCAGGCGGCCAGCCTCTAATGTTACCCACAGCGTCGTCTTTGAGTGCTCCCATTATGCAGGAGGGCGAGGTTCACTGTGCTGATCATTTTGTTGGTAGCGATCCTCACAAAACGTATTCGCGGTCCTTCCGAGGTCGGCAGTAACTCGAAGCGCGTCATGCCATGCACTGGCCATGACGGCTCTTGCCGCTTCTTCCACCCGGTCGTTGTCAGCATCTACACATACCGCGTGCCTCGTTACAAGCAATATCGTTTGCGGCAAGCATGACAGAGGACGGAGGCGATATGATAGATGAAGACCAAATTTTGCTTCACAAAGAGCGAGGCTAGCATCTCACGCCTACCGCTCAGTGTCACCTCTGCATCGAACACGAAATAATTCCTCAATCACGCCGATATGTCTATCTGATGCCCTCTATTCATGAGCCATCCGACTGAGCAAAGCGAAGGTCGTAAGAAACCCATAGCACCTCTGTACTCGTTGCCGAGCAGGACACCACGATCAAAGTCCGACGCCTGGCGCTTGACTTTGCACACTGGCCTTCCAAACGACTGGCCCACCGTCGCGGCAGCGGCACTTGCAGCCTTCAGCTCATTCACAATCGCGGTTGATGATCGCTCATTCTGATGTCCACCATTGCTCACGTGATGCTCCTCGAACCTGATAGTGCCGGGCCTTAATTGGCTGCAAGAAGCCTGGGACGTGACGATCCGGAATAGTCTCAGAGTATCCTAAGCCTACACGTGCGGCTAGGAAGATCCTGTGTGGCGGACGCCATTTCGACACTATTGAACATCCTTCATGGTACCTTGATGTACGGAAGCTCATCCTACTGAGTCTCCTCGTCCTCCTTCATCCCGTTGCTAGACTGTCGGTCATCACCATGCTGCTATTCCCACTCACCACAGCTTTGGTACCTCTGGCACCCTACGCCATCAACGTCGTGCAAAGTAACGATGACGGCTGGTCCGAGATCAACATCAGAGAATTGTACTACAGCCTCACCGATGCCGGGTACAGCTCTGTTGTCTCAGCGCCCGCCGAGAACCAAAGCGGAACTGGCTCCTCAGACGAAGAGCCGGACCAGGTTGGCAGCAGTGGATGCGAATTCGGCTCATGCCCTGCTGGATCGCCTCCATGTGGCAAAAATGCCTCCATGCCACGCTTCAACTATGTAAACTCGTGCCCAGTCACATCAATGTGGTACGGCATTCAGAATCTGTCAACGAGCTTCTACGGCGGACCGCCAGACATCGCAGTAGCTGGACCTAATGTTGGCACGAATCTTGGCATTGTCACACAGATTTCTGGTACTGTGGGCGCTGCAATTGAAGCTGTGAAGCTCGGTGTCGCTGCCATTGCTCTTAGTGGCAGTACTGGTAATCAGACAGCATGGAACGCGCCTGTTGAGCCGTATATGACTATTTATGCCGACTTGTCAACCACGCTTACTCAAGCTCTGACGAGAGGTGGCAAGCCGTATCTGCCGGAAGATACATTCTTGAACGTCAACTACCCATCTATTATACGAAATGCACGTCGGCCTCTGACTTGAAGTTTGTGCTGTCGAGGGTGTATCCCGCTGTGCCACTACTTACACCGGATGATTACGAGACATGTGGCAGTCCCAGACTGCCGACAGAGAGAAGTGTGGTGGGAACTGATGGCTGCTATGCATCGATCAGTGTGGTCAATGCTAGCAAGTTAGATGCGGAGGCTGCAAAGCAGGCTTTTGTGGCGAAGAAGCTGCAAAGTATTCTGTCGTGCTTGCCAAACGAGGAATGAGTAAGCTAGTTCTGGTAATCGCTATAGCATGGTCCTAATCGGTACTCTGTGTCCGTTATGTTTCGCTCAGCTCCCGCATGTCCTACGGTGATGTGGAATACTTTTGCCGACTCTCTCTCTCTCTCTCTCTCTGCTTACGATGCTATACCCCGTTGCGCCGATCCTCTCGCCATGCCTCGCATATCTTCTTCTCCTTCGAGTATCCGCGAGCGTACGACATCTATGGTGGAGGTATCGAAACAGTGGCATCGGTCGCCCGCAGAACATCGCACTCAATATTGAATATCATTTCTGGATAAACTGGCATTGGTGTGTCCTAAAGTGAAAACTTGACCATACCGACCGGTATTGGAGCAACATAGAGAATTTGTCCCGCTGGCAGACCTGTACAGTTCACGTCTTTGAGCTCAGGGGTCAAGGCATACAGTGCTTTCGATGGAGATGCTCCTCTTGGCTAGGATGATGTCACTGGTAGCGTCGTCCTTCACCTCGTCCTGCACCTCACATGTGTCTTAATCACTCTGAGGTTCGTAGTGATAGAAAGCGTGGGTGTAGATGTCGATGTTGGTGTTATTCGGCGGCGAGACGCAGAGCACAGCGCGATTGAAAAGCTCAAGAACATCGCAAATCCCATAAAAGGACGGATTCCAGCGTCGGAGCTGTGTGGAAGTCACAGGACGATACGAGTCCTGGACAAAATCTCTACAGTCCTGCTGAGTGATGACGAGCTTGACATCGCAAGTCTCGGGAAGACACAATTTGGTGCCAGGGGTTGGAAGTGTGTTGCAGAAGAGGTCGATTCTGTTCGATGCACCAAGCTCGCAGTCGAGGTATTATGGGCTTGTGCGATGGAATTGTCAGTGTCGTTGCTCTTGATTGTACACATCCTTGGACAAGCTGTCGGCGATACGACTGCGCGATGTGCTCTAGGTGTAGCGATGCTGCTTGAGGGCCGGGGCTTACCACGGCTCATAGCCCGTAACATTGCACTTGGGTAACACGGCGTGTAATAGTGGGCATAGGAACGAATGTCGCGATTGTCCAAGAAGGTTGACGTGTCGAATAATTTGTGAAGGGCCGCTGATAAAGTGCAGTGAGTGCGGTGTTGTTGCAGCTGCCTAATTCAGCGATGGTCTTCACGTGAAAAACGGCCAAGTGAACAACGTAAGTGCGCAACCATCAGCTCGACATGCACAATCGATCGAACATAATGCTCGTTTCCAATGCGACCCCGCAAAGCGGTCGACAAATCTTTCCGCTGCCGCTTCATTTCGTAAACGTAACGTGATGACCATAGGGCAACGCTTCACATGAAGTGAGATAGACTGTAGCTAAAGTACTTGAGGTCAAAACTTTGTCAAGTCGCTTGAATGGGCTCGACGGCTCAAAAACAACCCGCTTCATCACACTCATTAGCAATTCCGTCATCTCATCACGAGCTCATCAGCAGCTGATACCTCCAATACCACCATTGATCTGCATATCAAAATCATTCAAGAACCCACCGAAATTCGGATCAGTTTTCTCGCCAAAGTATGACCATTCCGCGTACGTCTGTGGTCCGGGCCCATAAGAGTAGTCCTGCCACGTCTCACTCGGCTCATTCTTGTCGCGATCCTCGTCTGGGACTCCATTGAGGACGATGTCGTGGACAGACTCGGGGCACGTCAGGATTGATGGATCGAAGCCAGCCATTTCCCAAGCTCTGGTTCCAAGGTCAACATCATCCCATCAAACAAGATTCGGGCCACCACATACCTGTCTCGAGCTCTCCTCAAGAACCGCCACGCTTGTGCGCCACCACTGTGCAGCGGCCTCGGATCTAGAGCACCGTCTTCCGAGGATGTGATACCGCAATCGTCAGATCCGATGCATTTGTAGATTGCGAGGTCGACCAGCTTCCTAGTCTCCGCGGCCTCAGGGTCATGAGGATGGTCTTCCAGGTCCGAGATAAGAGCCATGATGCTGTGCAGAGGCTGATGCTGTCCCGGCCAGCACCAATGCCAGGGCTGGAAATCTCTTCGCTCTGCTAAACGCAGGAAGAGGTGGACATACTCTCTGCAGTACACGATTATGCTGTATCATTCCATCAGTGTGAGGCACCGAGCGATGGGGAGCAAATAGGAAGTACTTTGGTTCTTTCTTACGAAGTGCAAGGAGGAGGTCGTGTCTTCGCATTGGGCCGTACATCACGGAGTAGGGTTTCGCTGCCCATAGGGCGAAGAGCATTTTGGCAAATTGTGCTAGTGCCGCGTTGGATTCCGTGTGTCTGATCGCATCAATATCGCTACCGTCATAAGTCCGAGGCTTTGCGCTATGAAGCTCTTCCATGGAGGTGATCTGCTCTCGGCGATGGTCCATGTCCGCTTTCACTTCTCGAGTGATTTCGAGGATTCGATCAAGGTCCCTTTCTGAAAGGAGGCTGCTGTGCAGCAAGTGCAGGATCTCGTTCCCCTTCTTGTAGAAGGAGAACCGTCCTCCAATGAAGATGCCAAGTATCGACTTGTTCGCATTGCCATGCGCCTCGAAATCGTCGCGAATGCAGGCAGCGCTGAGCTCACTAACAGGCTGCACGTTGTATAGTCGGCAATCTAGGATAGGCGGGAGTCCAGAAGCAAAAGCGATCTGCGCATCAATGGCCACAATCGACCACCAGACTTGCCTTCGAATGTGTACATCGACAGGCGAGAAGTGTCCAAACGTGGTGGGCTCTTTGTGCAGGCCCAGCATCTGCGCTACTCGAGCCGCCACGCTAATGAATGAGCAACAAGTCAGTGGTTGTTCCTCTCTCAGCCAAGTCGAGTCCACGATGATGAACGCCGATAACGACTGCAACGAAGGAGACTGCGGGAACTCCGACAGTCGAATTGCTCTCACCGCCCGCCTATATAGCCTCGACACCAACGTCTCTCGGCTCACATCCCCAAACACAGTCGAGAGCCTGTACCTCGGACACACCACAGATCCTGCAAACAGCACAGCCAGCAAAACAGCCAGGAAATGTACACTAAGCACATAATTCGGATCCCTGGTATCGAGCCTAAACCAGAGCCGCGATTCAGCAACCTCATCTTACCAGACAACTCATCTGTGAATAATGACTAAGGACTCACCAATGCTGAAACTTCCTCACCTGCACCAAAAAACTAGGCCCATGAAACAAACTCCTCTTCGCATGAAAGCCTCCCATATAACTCCAAATCAGCACCTCGCTCTGCTCTTTCGTTGGCAGGCCCGCCAAGATCTCCTGTATACTCGGCATCTGGCTGGCAAGAAGGGTAACATTATCATGCGGCGTCCAAGCTGGGATGTTGGGGAACAAGTCTCCATACAGCTCAAGCTCGCGTCCAGGGGTGTCGCAGTCGCTGGAGTCGTAAGTGCCGGAGGTATGTGTGGATGAGGATCCTCCTAGTGAGGGATTGATATGGTTAGGCGAGTTGAGTGGAGGAGAAACGGGAAACGTCTGGCCGATAAGGCCTCTAAGACTTTCGGGGGTGTAGCATCGTTGTTCGCGGAGAAGGTCGTTGATTGCGGCGACCTGCCGGCAATGTTAGAACATCTGTTTCCGGATGATGATAACGATGATGATGTTGTGCTGCTGATAGATAGTGCGAAACCAGTGTGAATGTGGGCTTTTGGGTCAATGAAGAAGGAACTTCACTTGCCTCTTGACTTATGAGGGCGAAATGAGCGCTCGAGATGTAATGTCCCTTGGTATGCGGTCCGACATAAAGATGTCCCGTGTCTCGGTTCGGGGTTGAGTCGTCTCTACGGGGCTTTGTCTCAATCGCCGACACTGGTGTGTGCTTGCTGCTGCCACTCTCTGAGAGCTCATCTGAGGCATTATGTTGTCAACGAGGTCCCTTCCTTACGTTGAGTAGTACGCACACGTACTATAGGTAGTAGGTGTGGAAGAAGATGGATATGACTCGGCCGCTTGGCGGGTCAGATCATATAATCGACTTGCCCTGATCGCCAGGGATGGTGTCTCATCTGGAGTCGGTGGCGATCAGCTCTGAGCACATGCAACACATGTGTGTGATCAGCAACATGCCTATCAGGGTAATGGAGCTAGACGGTGTGCGCACCGCGGCGTAGGAGCACTCAATGGCAGCCCTTGCGCATCTACCACAAATTGGACGCGCCTGTGGTCGACCACTCGTTAGTCCTGCATTTGCCACTCTGCAGCGTGAGCAGGCTAGTCGGTTCGGTACTTACCTTATCGCAGCCCACTTTTCTACGACCGCTACAAGGTCGTATATGTCAGTCATCATGCCATGAGAAGTACGGGAAGAGGCCTTCGTAAGATTCCGCGTGTGCCTGCAGGGCTATAGCTATGTTCCTCATCGAGCATTAGCTATTGTTGGCTTCATGGCCACGTAGGAGTCTCAGCAAGGCTTCGAAACATGGAAGAGATACCATGGGATGCATGATCTCGGCGCACGAGGGCGAGAGGGCTTGGAGACCTTCGGCGCCGACATCAAAATTTAGCGTGACACAGTATGCGATGCAACAATGTGCTAAGAGAGGCATGATAGATGCGCCAGTCTTCGCGTCTTCTAGAAGACTGCCTCGACTGTCCTTAGCAGGTACGGGACGGGAGTGCATGCCTCCGCGTTCGCACAAAGAGGTGAGACAATTTCTGCTTAGAATTCGCGATGCGTGCATGCTAGCTCCCGTAGGGTGTCGTCAAGGGTATATCCATGTCATCATCGGGCAACAGACGCTCATGTGGGCACGATTTCCCCACGTCGCTCGATTGACCCCAGGTCCATATCCATACTCATGCCTGAATGATGTGGAGCCGCAGAATATCCAACATCAAGTCCTTCCCCATGCCAGCTCCAGTGTTGCATAGTTTCATCAATAACATTGTTGTGATCTGCCCTGAGCACTTGCATGGGCGGTTGTTGTTGACTAGCGTTGCTGCTGAGACTCAGCGAAGACGCGCCAGGGCTCAACGGCTGCCATCCTCTGGTGTCAACCAAACTTGGATAAGTGCCCAATGGCGAAGTCGCATGCGGTGGAGGTACAATCGGTCGACCACACTCGAACGAGTCGTACGACATGCTCCCAAAGCTCCCTGGTATCTGCGTCAGGATCTCTGCGCCAGTGATAGGGTCATGTCCTGTCACAGAATGGTTATCGTGGTAGTATTGTGGAAAAGGTGGAGCGACGTTCAGCGGATTAGGGCCAGGGTCGACGTGATGCTGCGATCGAGTTTGTTGTCGGACATCAACCCCAGATGACATGAATGTGAGATCAGACATGGAACGACTATGCGGGTGCTCGTTCGTTATCGGTTGCTGAACTTGTGCCATCTGTTGCTGCTGCTGCTGCTGCTGCCGGTGATCGAGTTGCAGACCACGCAGAGCAATGACTAGATCTTGTGCCTGGGGCTTCTCAGGCAATGGTGGCACGGTCTTGATATTAGACTCCTTGACAAGGCGATACATTGTCAGCAATCCGGACGACAACTGTTGCTGCTGCTCCTCGAGGTACTCGACATATTCTCGAGGGTAGGGAACAGTATAATGCCAGTCACTGCCTAGAGGTCAGCTCGCCATCCAGATCGCCTTTACCGTCTGACATTCATTACCTGAAGTAGCAAGCACTGTGACTGTCCTTGCACCGCTGGCACGGGGTCCCGCCGTCGCAGGTGCGCTTCTTCGCTCGACACCTGACGCACGCCTTTTCCGCTCGCCCTTTCAACGTCATACGCACTTTATCGAGCTGCCCATCTTGGTCGTAATTTCGTTTCATGCTACTGCTCGTTCAACACAGTATGTGGAATGTGGTGTACTGAATCGCTTTCGTGAACCCGGGTCGGTGAGCAAAGCTCCTACGGGCAGATTAGGGTAGTCGGAGCCTGAACTGCAACTCGATACAACGTCAACACGACTGAGCGGCCGCACACGATCTATTTGTGAGGGCGTCCTCGACGTAATGCCGCGGCTCTTGTGCGCAATGAGCGTTCCTTGTAGCATGTCCGACATCCTGGATACCTTAGTCCTAACCCTTCGGGACAGCCCTGACAAGTCCCCTGCAAGAGAACTTTCACAGAACAATGGAAGCCTCTTTGTTGCAGCAGAGATGCAACCGTCCATGCGCTCCCCTGTGTCACATCGTTATCGCTCGTCTAAAATTACCGGTAGTAATATCCATTTATGGACAAGCAAGCTCTTCCTCTTGCTGCCAATCGACCTTCTAGAAGCACCCAGCCTGCAGAGACCCGGAAAGCAATTCGTCCGTCTCCACGATTGGGACCCCAATCCGACTTTTGAAGTGGATCGCGAATTGCGCACTGGCTACTCGGGAAAGACCAGTCAATCTCGCCAGTAGTGCTGCCAAAAGCAGAAATTCGCCCCCGATTGATGAAACACATCCCACGCGAAGTCCGGCAACCGAGGCTAGTGTATCAGCTCGGCGCTGCTTCCGACGTGGAACCTGAGCCTTAGCCATATGAAAGCAAGCTAAGAGAGTCCACCGTACTCTGCTTCGTTGCAGCGTTTTCGCATGCCCGGATGCCAGCGCTCATGCCGCTCCACGGTAACGCATAGCCAGCACTGCTTCGTTTCGTGATCTCATGAGGAATCTGGAGCTGGGCACGCATGAGAATATTTTCCGGATGCTCTATTGCAAGTTGAAATGGGATACAGCTCCCAGTTGAGAAGATCGTGGACAGAAGAAGGGCCAGACCGTGGTCGCGTTCGGTCATGTGCGCCGGCTACGGCGAATCTTTGGGCGCTGCCGTCGCGAAGTCCTGGTCAAATCATATCTGCCGTGCCATCACTGGAGATGGCCGGTGATGTCTGTCTGGATTCGGAGCATCTCCCACCTGCAGCATTTGGAAGCCTTCCGGTTGGTAGTATCATGGACATGGGACAGAGACTTACTCGGAACGGAATGCCGCTGATGGCCTTCATCGATTGTAGCCATTACATCGCCAGCAATCAAGAAGTACACTGCGGAGAACCCGTGCCTCGACCTTGACGAGCTCAAGCAATACAGCGCCTACACCTGAAACACGGGCTCGTCCGCCTGACCAAAATAAGGTGTGCAAGGTCAACGAACGAATACGGGTTGATGTGCTTGTTGAGAACGTGCCGTACAAATCCCATATTCTTGCCGTCAAGGACCGCCACCGCGTCCGGCAACCGCGCCGGAATTCATTGTGCTGCATCGTAGCACATGCATCCAGTCCTTGATGATGTGCCGCAGTCATATCTTTGCCGGGAAAATCGACTTCCGCTATCCAAAATTCGGTCGCGGTCGCGCGGCACTGTGCTCCAAGTTATGTCGCTTCGCTTAGCGACTCCTGACATTCTGCTCCAACCTGCGTTTGACGGTCTCATGGTCAATGAATGGTTCTCTTTTCCCCCACCGTGCGGCAAAGGCGCACTCTAGATACCAAGGCGCACTCTAGCTACCAAGGCGAGTTCATGATTTGAGAGTTTGTATGTGGTCGAGAAACGCCGCACATCCAGGATGGTCGAGGGTTTTCCACGCATTGTTTCAGCGTTATTTGAGAAACGTGATCGACCGGGCGATCTTCGTAGCCACTGTTTCTGTCGTGTAGCATCCTTATCCTTTGCACCAATCCTTTTGGACGTCAGCGCCACAATTGGCATGTGTGCGCTGTCGAGCGCATGCTTGAGTATTTGGCACTCGTGAAGCTGCGAACCAAAGTCGTAATGTGGCTCTTGATACAAGCACTTCCCAATGATGCACTGGAGAAGGCGTAGCTGCACTGCATCATTCGAGTGGGCGAGCAATTTCTGATTCGGTGTATGTCCATCGCATTTCGTGAAAACATCCGGTATAGTGTGGTCGACAGTGCGGTCATCAGATTGGCGGGCGCGCTTCGTCTTCGGACTGGTCACGTCCTGAACCAACAGTCTGCTCCTAATTAAAAGGTCACATGTGTTGATGCTGGAAAACATAAGCGGACAATAGCGTTTCTGCGCGTATGAAGGGGTGAGTGGGTGAGTGGGACTCGTACTAAGGTACGCGCCTAAGACTGTTACTGATGTCCGGTGCCTGCCCCCGTCATTCTCCAGGTCTTCACGCGCTCTTATGGGCCACGCATTCGTTTCGTGGTTCCCATCTTTTGCTGTTGGGCCAGCTCTACGTCGAAGCAACTAGGTTTCGCCTCAGAGATGCAGCAGTTTCGTGGAGATGCTCGCCACAGACTGCACTTGGCCAACGAGGGCTCGCGTTGGAGGATAGATGATGGTAACGTTACCGTGGAGGATTTTTTGGCTCCTGGCCGAAAGAATGGTGTGGCTTCCCAAGGCCGGGGCCTGTTATGACCAGTGACCATCACGAAGTCATTGCCGGGCGCGAAGAACTTGTCGCACATATCGAGGGACATCGAATACGCTCCCGACGCGGCTGCTAAGGCGCTTAAAAGCATCTTGAGGGGCACATGAGGCTCGCATACAATGCGGTCGCCACATCCAACAAGGTTCGTTCGTGAGCTTTTCTAGAGTTCAAGTACCCAGGGCTGCTCCGGGACCTTTCGGACCGATAGGATCCGGGCCCGAGCCGAACAGTTTCGGGTCGATCGGATTGAGACCTACCCTCCCCTACAAGGCAGAATGCAAGACTACAACAATCATAAGCATTGCTGTTCCCTTGGATGCTGGCAGCAGATCAAGCCAGCACACGAGCACTAGAGCCAGCCTACTAGTCTATCTGTACTCCACCGCGGACTCGACACGGAGCTGTTCTTGCCGACGTGATTCGCGAGGTTCTGGCCATTGCGTTTGACATGATACATGTCGACCCTGTAGCGTACGTCGATCCTCGGATAGAATGGCATGTTTCAACATCAGCACGGCGGAGATGTAGGCGGCTATATCGAGACTTTACTTGGGCAGTCCCCATAGTATCAGCAGCATCTCGGCCACCGTCACCAATACATGCGTGGAGCACTGTCTCGGGTAGTCATCAGTAGCGTCTGCGTGATGCCGCCTTGCGTCGATGTGTGCTGGATACAAGTCACGGCGATGACCGAACAAGCTGCCAGGTCGCCTAGCCAGCCATAGTTTGAACACATGCGTTGGTGTAGACACTTGGATGCACATGATGCAGAGCACCAAGATGATTGTGAGTCGCCTTGTGGCTGAACTCGGACGTGGCTGCGGGCCCCGCCGTCTGTGCCTCTCGCTTAAAGTTGGCGGGGATCTCCAGTTTGACTCAATGCCTGGAGTATGATTCGGATTATGAAACAAAAGACAACCACATTTCCAAAAATCTCTTCACCTTGCCAACAACTCGAGAAGGCACGAGTCATAGCGCAGTATCAGCGACGACCGTCAGCA
This sequence comes from Passalora sequoiae, assembly GCA_013248845.1. Classification (NCBI taxonomy): domain Eukaryota; kingdom Fungi; phylum Ascomycota; class Dothideomycetes; order Mycosphaerellales; family Mycosphaerellaceae; genus Passalora; species Passalora sequoiae. The sequence goes on along the minus strand of WSQC01000044.1, from coordinate 66,593 downwards.
TGGCTGAAGCAACGAGATTGATCCACATCGACGAAGATGTGGGACAAGATACACCAGAAGCAGATGGCTCACAGTCCAAGCCATACGCTTCGCTGCAATTCGCCTACGTGCAGACGGATGGAACTGCTGAGTACCAAGTGAAGAAGAAGGAGGGCGACGAAGAGCCACAGTACAAAGCTGCAGCGAAAGCTGGACTCAAGAAAGCCGCCAATTATCTCCAAGCGCAAAAGAAGAAGGCTGGCAGGGAGCAGGAATTAGCACAGAGGCAGAAGCAGGAAGAAGAGGAGCGGCAAAAGGTGTTTGAAAAGGCCAAGCAACTCAAGATCACCGAGGACAAGACTTTGCCCAAAGCTGTCAAGATACATCTGGGTGACACAAGACCAGAGGTGGTCAAGCTCGGTAGCGCAGAGCGAAAAGAAGAGGTCGACTACAGCAGTCCTGACAAGGGCACCAGAGTACGAGTTATGGGCAGAGTACATCGTGAGCGGAAGCAGGCTCAAGTCCTGTTCGTCACCCTGCGAGACGGTCATGGCTACCTGCAATGCGTGCTTGCTGGTGACCTGGCCAAGACGTACGACGCTCTGACTCTGACACGAGAGACGAGCATGATGATCACAGGCGAAATGCGACACGTTCTCGAGGGCCATACCGCGCCCGACCAGCGTGAACTGCATGCCGACTACTACGAGATCATCGGCAAGGCGCCCGGTGGTGAAGACGCCATCACCAACGTTGTGCAGGAAAAGGGTGATCCTCAGACGCTCCTCGACAGGCGCCACCTTGTCCTCCGTGGCGAGAAGTCTGCAGCTGTCATGTTCGTGCGCGATGCCGTCGAGCACGCATTCAATGTCAAGTACCACGAACTTGGCTACGTCAAAGTGTCGCCTCCAGCCCTGGTCCAAACCCAGGTCGAGGGCGGCAGCACTCTCTTCGGTTTCAACTACTACAACGAACCCGCCTACCTCACTCAATCTTCTCAGCTCTACCTCGAAACCGCCATCCCATTTGCTGGCAACGTCTACTGCATCGAGAAATCCTTCCGTGCCGAGAAGTCGCTCACCCGCCGTCATCTGTCAGAATACACCCACGTCGAAGCTGAACTCGACTTCATCACCTTCGACGACCTCCTCGACCATCTCGAAGATATCATCTGCGGCGTGCTCGAAATCGTCCTCGGCAATCCCCGCATCGCCGCCATGATTCAGGAGCTCAACCCCGACTTCCAAATGCCTGAACGTCCCTTCAAGCGCATGAAGTACTCCGACGCAATCACCTGGCTCGTCGAACACGAGATCCCAAATGAAGAAGGATCCCCTCACGCATTCGGCGATGATATCGCCGAAGCCGCAGAACGCCGAATGACAGACATCATCAACCGTCCCATATTCCTGACCCACTTCCCCAAAGAGATCAAAGCATTCTACATGCAAAAGGACCCTGCCGACCGTCGTGTCACAGAGTCTGTGGACTGCCTTATGCCGGGCGTGGGAGAGATTGTGGGAGGCTCAATGAGGATGTACGACTACAAGGAGCTGATGGAGGCGTACAAGCACGAGGGCATGAGTCCGGATCCGTACTACTGGTACACTGATCAGCGCCGCTATGGCACAAGCCCTCATGGCGGTTATGGCCTTGGTCTGGAGCGTTTCCTGGCTTGGCTGTGCAAGCAGCATACCGTGAGAGATACTTGCTTGTATCCGCGGTACATGGGTCGTTGCAAGCCTTGAGCCTGGTACTGCTTCAGAGGCAAGGAATTGCTTGCTATTCTGCTAAGATCCACCTAGAGCGTGACGCGCACGAAACACGGTCAATGGTTCTCGTGGCGATGTCCGAGTTGGTAGAGTCAACTATGGATTAAGCGTCGGCATTGCTGAAGAGACCATGATGTGCAGGTATCAAGATGAAGCACGAAAGCGTGCCTCATCATAAGATACAACGTCTCTATAGAACATTTCAACTACAGACAAACCGCGCAATGCTACCCAGGTCGCTGCTTGCCAGCCTCCTGACCACTTTCCCATAACGCTCAAAGCAGGAATCATACACAAGTCTCCTCAATACTCGGGAAATTGCTGTGCCCCTAATAATGAATGGCCTTTCCATACGTAGCCATCGCAGCCTCCTTGAACGCCTCAGCGAGCGTCGGATGCGCGTGACTCGTCCTGCCCACATCTTCCGTTGAAGCACCGTACTCGAGCGCAAGAGTCCCCTCCGCAATCATCTCTCCTGCATTGGGTCCCACAATGTGAATGCCAAGGATACGATCCGTCTCTGCATCCGCCAAAAACTTGACCATACCATCGGTATCGAGATTGGTCTTCGCTCTTGAGTTTGCGCTGAATGGGAATGTGCCGACCTTGTACTTGACACCCGCCTCCTTGAGCTCTGCCTCGTTTTGTCCTACCCACGCTACCTCGGGGTGCGTGTACATTACCGATGGGATAGCGTTGTAGTTAACGTGACCGTAACCTTTGGTGATGAATTCGATGGCTGCGACGGATTCTTCTTCGGCTTTGTGTGCGAGCATGGGCCCGAATGTGCAATCGCCGATAACGCGGATGTGTGGAATTTTGGTGCGGTATTCGCTGTCGATCACTAGACGGCCACGGTTGTCTGTCTCCAGACCAACATTCTCGAGACCGAGTCCTTGGGTGTAGGGGCGGCGTCCGATAGCTACGAGGACGACGTCGGCATCGAGCTGTAGGCATTGTTAGCAGTGTTGGGACCAGATCAACATATGGTCACACGTACAGTCTCTTGCTTGCCACCCTTTGCGGCTTCAACCTCGAGTTTCACTGTCTCGCCGCTGTCGTCGCCGGACGTGACCTTGGTGTTGAGCTTAAACTTCATGCCCTGCTTGCCAAGTGTCTTCTGAATGTTCTTGCTGATCTCTGCATCCATTCCTGGACCGCCGATCTGCCCAAGAAACTCAACAACCGTGACTTCGCTTCCCAGCCTGCTCCAGACACTGCCCATCTCAAGCCCGATGATACCACCACCAATGACGACCATCTTTTTCGGCACTTCCTTGAGTGCGATTGCGCCTGTCGATGTGATAACCTTCTTCTCGTCAATCGTAAGCCCTGGGAAAGGCGTGCTCTCTGATCCAGTTGCAATGATGATGTTCTTGCCGCGTACGCTAGTCTCGCCACCGTCTACGAGGTTGACTGCCACAGTGTGCTCGTCTGCGAACGCGCCGGTGCCCTTGATGTATTCCACGTTGTTCTTTTTGAAGAGGTATTCGATTCCCTTTGTCAGACCTGATACTGATGTCTCCTTTGCTTTCATCATCTGCTCGAGGTTGAGCTTGACATCGCCGACTTCAATTCCGCGGTTCTTGGTATCGTGAAGGATCTGGTGATAAAGATGCGAGTTGTTGAGGAGTGATTTCGAGGGTATGCAGCCGACGTTCAGACATGTTCCGCCGAGCGAGCCACGCTTCTCTATGCATGCGACCTATTGTAACGCACTTATCAGCTGGTGTTGAGTAATGTTGAGCTTTGGTGACATGCACACCTTGAGACCTTCTTGACCGGCCTTGATGGCCGCCACATAACCCGCAACGCCACCACCGATGATTACAAGGTCCTTTTCCTCTAATGTATGTCAGTCCACGTTCCGATCTATTGTATTATGGCAATGGTTCACCAGCTGGTGTGGCGTATCCTCTCCGTTGCGATAATCTGTCTTGCAGCAATGATGCGCATGGTCTGGCCGTGCAGGTGCCCTGGGCTGACGCTGTCCGTAGCGCAGCAGTGCGCGATGGAACTCGCGGTATCACTGACTTGAACATAGCCGCAGATTATGGCCAGAAATTGTAAGCGAGGGTGTTGGTGAAGGTAGTAGTACGGAAGTGCTTTGTTTGTAGACGAAGAGCGCGGAGCTACCACGCCTCATCATCGAACTTTGAGCTGGAACGGAACGCCGCTCGGAGAAGGACCGATTGCGGCTCCTTCTGACCTCCTGTGTGACGCCAAAAAGCGGAACGTAGATACTTGGCGATACTGCAGGTGAGGTCTCAACCACGATTTTGAGTCCTGCGCTTCTACCTTGGACGCAGGCCTCACTGTGCAAATGAGAGGAGCACGCATCTTTTCTTCTGTCACCGAGGAGCTGACAAAGCCACTGCTATGCGAGATTTCGACATCAACATAGACATCGACATACAATCATCGGAAATTTCACAGCCAAAAGCCGTACCAAGTGACGGCGAGAATACATTTTAGATACCTGTTGAGCCACGGATTACAAGGTAGGCCGACGTTGTGTCTATACCGACGATCATGGCACAAGACTGGCGAAAAGCCATCACTTTCACGGACAGGCTTGAGCATACTTCGAAAATGCAAGTGAGTGCTGATCTGCTGGACGGCGGTGGAGAAAACTCGAGCTGACCAAGCAAAGCGTTTCCGCGTATCGACAAGCTCAGCCGGGCTGCGATGCGATTGAGGCGAAGAAGTATGCGAAAGCGTCCGAAGAAACAGCTCGCAGAGACGCCTTGAGTGTGGTAGGTCATGCTGTGTCCTCGGTCTCCAAATCAAGCTCACACATGAAAGCAAGAGTACCATGAGCTCTGTGCGAAAAGCGTACAGCTGCTGCTTGCACAAGCAGAATCACGAAATTCCATTGATCAGGACCATGATGCAAACGAGCACATCTTTCCGAATTTGCCTGCCCATGGCGCAACAATTGGGAAGTACACTAATGCCGAGCACTTCAACGATGGCTTGTTCTCAGAAGTCTTCCGTGCCGCAGATCCAGATGCGAATACCATCAGTGGCAAGCCTAAAGTTGTAGCGTTGAAGGTCACAACGCCATCAATGGAGCACCCACCTCATAACTCAAGACGAGAAGCGAGAGTATTAGGCGCAGCTAAAGGTCAACACATTATATCACTGATCGAGAGCTTCCCGCAAAGTGGCGACCGCTTTGTGCTCGTGTTTCCATACATGCCCTTTGATCTAAACCAGTTCCTGCGCCAAAACAGACTCACCGCGCAATCGAGATGTACAGTGTTGCGAGACCTGTTCTCTGGTTTGGCGCATATCCATGGATTGGGCATAATACATCGCGACATCAAGCCTTCCAATATCCTGCTCGCGTCGCCTACGGGTCCAGCCTACATAGCAGACTTTGGCATCGTGTGGTCACCAACAGATGCTGAATCGGAGCAGTCAGACCAGAAGATCCTCGATGTTGGCACTACATGCTATCGACCACCAGAGCTACTGTTTGGCCACAGCTCTTACAGCACAAAAGTGGACATATGGGCAGCAGGATGTGTGGCCGCGCAAGTGGTGTGTCTGAACGTAGATACCTTGTTCGATGCAGGTGATCTTGGCAGTGAGCTTGCCTTGATCAAGAGCATCTTTTCGACCTTGGGTACGCCAGATCTTGAAGTCTGGCCAGGGGCGGCGCACATGCCGGATTGGGGCAAGATGAATTTTGTGGAGTATCGTAGGAAGAGCTGGGAAGCTATCTTGCCCGGTGCTGAAGAGCAAACAAGGGACCTGGTGGCAAAGCTGGTGCGATATGAGAGTGCTTGGAGGCTTAGTGCTGAGGAGGTGAGGTAGAGCCCGATCTTATAGTTATTCACAACACTGACCAGATTGTAGGCACTCCAGCACAGCTACTTTTCATGACGAAATCATCGCCCCTACGTTGGTAGCTGTGCTACGGGAGATTCAGCATCGGTGGTCTTCGAGTGCGAAAGGCGACGCGTGAGCCATCTGCTGGAGCGCGGCTCTGACTTGGGATGTTCGAACGCTTCGCAGTATACACGGCAGCGTGAGAAGGATGGAAGACGGAAGATGAGACTGGCACGACTGGGTGCCTGAAAATGCCAAGATTTAGCGTGCCAATGGCGCGACAAAACGCGTCGTGGAGAGCGCGATGACGAATGACATCACCGCTCCCAATGGCGATGCGACACTTTGTGTAGATGTAAGGCTCATCACCTGCACCTTTGTATCTGCATTTCTTTGATTTTCATCCAGCCGAGTCATCGAAAGGTGCTTCGTCGTCTTCGTATCTTTGACATTATTTTACTTTGCTAGACAGCAGTAATCCTTCGAGTAGAATGGCAGGCACTCGTTCCTCTGCAAGGCAAGCAGAGACGTCCAGTCCACAGGCGACGCCCGAGAAAGGAACGAAGCGCAAGCAGCCTCCTACGCCATCAAGCTCGAAGAAGGCAAAGGAGCAGAGGACTATTGAACAGACGATCGATCCTTCTCAGGACAAAGACGCTGCAAACGAGGATCTTGTCGATGACGATGTCAAAGACGAAGACATTAAGGAGGCCGAAGCCAGCACTACTGCCACTCACGGGGACCGAGACTCGATTCCATCAGGTGCAAGGGATGATGCGAAAGAGAAGGAGAACGCATTTGACCAGGTCAAAGCTGATCAAGACGAGGAGGGCAAGACGAGCAAGGTAGCGGAGCAAGAGAGTGATGACAATGGCACGACTGAGGGCACAGCTGTTGAGGAAGACAAGCAACGTGAGAAGGCGCAACCCTCCAATATCATGGAGAAGGGCATCATTTACTTCTTCACGCGAGGACGTGTAGGCGTGGAAGATCCAAACAACGTATCAGTAAGTGAGGGACCGAAGGACACGAGGCTCGGAAGCCGTTACTGACTTCTTGCAACAGGACCTCCAGCGCAGCTTCTTCGTGCTACGGCCACTCCCAGCAGGCGCCAAGCTTTGCGACGGAGCCATTCAAGATGTCGGCAACAACCGTCTGATCGCGGTGCCGAAGAAGGTGTGGCCCAAGAGCGGCCGCGATCAATTCATGGCGTTCGTCGAGAAGGCCAAGACCGATATGACTGAGCTCAAAGAGACCTTCTTCCAAGGCTCAGATTACAGCACGAAAACAGCAGGCACAAGGCATACTCCGGAAGTCACACCATTAGGCGAAGGTGTGTATGCAATCATCTCGACAGGCGAGGGCCGTACCACAACACATCTTGCCTATCAACTCACCATCCCGCAAGAAGTCGGAGCGGTGCAGAGGGACGTTGGCCTGAATGACAAGGGTGCCTTCATACTCAGCATCAAAAATCCAGAAAGTGCCGCGCCATCGTACGCACTGCCGAACTCTGCCGAGTTCTCCAAAGACATCATAGATGAGTTCGCAGGCAGAGCGTGGCTACCAGCACGACCGGAACACCTCAATTACGATGGTTGCTCATTCTTACTCATCGGTGAGAGTTTCGATGATGCCAAAGACAAAGCACTTGAGCCCAAGGCCGAAGACGAGAAGAAAGACGAGAAAGAGGTACCCAAGGAAGAGCTGGAGAAGCTAGAAGCCGAGGACTGGCATAGGATAGGAAGATTCAGAGGCGATGACACCATCTTCGAGGATCTTGGCATTTCGAGTAAGGATTATCCAAAGGTGCCGACCACTTGGTGAAACAACAGCGCAGACGCGCTCGCAACGTGGGAGAGATATAATGTAATTATGTAGTTGAAACGACAGAACAAACAAAATCCGTCCAGAGATGTAACATACTTAAGCATTAGTCGCGTCCGTGCCTGGCTTCTTCTTATCCTCTATGTGAGTTTATCGCTCAGTAGCGTCGAAGCAATGCTATCGTTTTGTCGCTCCTTCCACTGTCGAGCAAGTGGCGTAGGCAAAAATGTCCTACTCTATACAAGTCGGGTATGCATAATACGCATATACCTTCGACAAGGTTTCTTCACCACTCCGAGACCGATAAAGAGCTCTTCCGAGGAAGAGGACAAGCAGCAGCCGGAGGTCTATACACCAGACATGACACGAGAAAGCGAGATAAAACTGGTCGAGGACCTTTCGGAATTCATTATATTGTACCTCGTCTCCCGTGCTCGGCGACCCAAATTTCGTCCACGCAGCACCAAATCAGGCTTACTCCACAATCTCTGGTGGGTCGCGCGACATGCTTCTATCGTCCAGAAAGCCTTCCTTCTACACTCCTAGCCTCTCCGCCGTGGCCATCAGACTGCCAATAAACGTCAAAATAAGGCGCGTCCTCAGACTCGTGATATCCTCCGGCACAAGCCATATCGTCGCGCCCATCTTTCTCGCGATAGAGATTGCAAGTTTGGCATTTGCATAGGCCTCCTCGTCCGAGCGACCTGACGCAACGAGATCGTAGTCGACGTACGAGCTCTTGATGCCGTTCAGAACGTCCAAGAGAAAGACACCAGATGCGATTTGCTGGTCTTTGAAGCTTCGCACTTGCGAGGAGCGCCCACCCTTCTTGACTTGATTGTTCGCCCAGTTCACCATGTCGGCATCGCTGAGCTCGCGCTTGCCGAGACGCTGTGCCAAGGCCGAAAGAGTGTTGGAGATATCCTTGCGCATCAACTGCCAGACCATGCCGAGTGTGAGTGTCCGCTGGCCGTCCGTGATGTCTGCGCCTTGGATGCCGACAAGAGAGAATCTATTTTGCTTGCCGATCTCGACAGCGTAGTTTGTGTTTTCGACGGCCTTGAATCGAGACATTCCGGACTTGATGGTCAGATACGCTTCGTCCGGATCCTACAAAAGCGAAGAGTGTTAGCCACGGTCCACGCATCCCGCCAGTGCCTCCGGATTGTTGATCGATGATGAGTCGAGCCACTGGCCACGCGCTCACTTCACATGACAAGCTCTATGCGCTGCAGGACTTACCTGACTTGCTGGAGCTACGGCATTGGCCGGAGGCTTGTTGACGTGTCGCCAGTTGACGCTGCCCTTTATGACCTTGTCGTAAGCTTGCAGCAAAATGATGCCATCCTTGAGATCGTCGAAGAACGATACGACAGTCGGCTGCACGTCCATCGAATTGAGCCATAGGGTAAACACACGGGCTTCGCGCTCTCCTTCTGCGTCAAAGTCATCGATTTCTGCTTTCTCTTCCTCCGTAATCGGGTCGAGACCTGGATGGTTGTTGAACAAATTTGCGACGAATGCCAAGTTGAGCTTCGGATTGCCAGCGGTTAGTGACTTTGGTGTCAAGAACTTGCGACAGGGTGGATTGAGACGATCGGAGTTCTGGAGGACCTGCTCGGCGCGTTGCTGAAGATCAGATGTCTGAAGTGGTATTCGCGAGCAGACGTTTGGTGCGAGCTGGTTGAGGAGGATGGTGTAGTTCTCGGCATCTTTGACATCGCTGGAGAAATTCTGTACTCTGCACACAATTAGCATCGCATTCTTCCGCAAATGATGTTCCAACAAACCTCCTGTGCCAGCCAGCATTCTTTAGGTGGTAATTGAACCATCTCAGCAGGATCTGCTCAGGTGGAAGTCGCAAGAACTGCTCGAGCGTCTCGCCATCCTCTAGCAAACGATACAGCTCGGGATGGAGCTTGATGTCAATTTTGCCTAATAGACCTCTTCGAATGACCTGCCAGATTAAACCCAGCACTAGATGCTCTCGCACTTCGATGATGTCTCCCGAACCAATGTTGACAACTGAGCATCCAATACCCTTGGCAGACTCGATCACGATGTTGTTGTTCTCGGTCATGTGGAAAGCGTTCAGCTTCTTGATCTTCTTGCCCTCCCTGTTCAGCACACGCTCGTCGATTGTGTCCGGCACGCTGTCGTTGATGAGCTTCGCAAGTACGAGACCATCCCTGCAGGAGTCGAACATCTCGAAGGTGTCAAGTGGGAAGGGCAGGAGGTGACCAATGTCGGCATCGCCAGCAAGAACGGCATTGATGTGCGAGGTGAAGGCAGTCCGCTCATCCTCGTTGATAGTGTGCTGTGAACTGCCCGTGGCCCCTCCGACCGTGATTCTGCCTGCTTTTGGTTGCGCACCACCGCCCGTGCCTTGACTCGATATGGGTGCAGCTCCTCCATCCGGCTTCGGAGCGTTGCTGAACCCTCGCGATCGCTGCTGGGCAGGACTGCTCTGTCGTAGTCGCGCAATCAGGTCGACGTAGTCATCGAGCTCCACCCGTCTTGAGCTATCCAATTCGACCTCTTTCAGCGCCTGTCTGACCACGTCGTATGGCTGTCGCTCGGTATTGGTCGCTGACTTGATCGCTGTCGCCTCGTCGACATAGCCCTTATCGTCCACGTCAAGCTTGCGAAATGCATCGCTTAGGCCGTAGATCTCCGACTGCGGGAATTGAGGATATTTCTAAGACATGGTGTTAGCTGAATCTTCTTCCACATGCTTCTAGCACCAGCGCCAGATATGGACGTGCTGAAGACACACCTTCTGTAGCTTCAATACGTTCATGCTGGATGATTAAAGGCAGTTCGGTATGGACTGTAAGGAGAAGCTGTAACAGAAGTCGACAGGAAGATGGCAAAGTGTTGCCTGGTGCTGTGTATCTGACAGCCTGCGACTTGCGCGTACACCTGCGTCTTCACAGATCCGCTGTTTCCCAGAATGATGCAACTTTGCCAGGAACACTGCCCCTCCGCCAATTGTGCCGAAGTCGGGTCGACCCGTCATTTCTCCGAGCCACTTTCGCGTTTGTCGTATTCGCCTCTGGGTCTACATCATACATCATGCTGTCTATAGATTCGAAATCGGCACATGTATGCTACTCCATACTGCACAGTGTGTATAATGTCAGACCGTGCCCGCGCTCGTTCTGAACATCTCCAAAAGGTGAAGAGTGTTCCCTCTTGCCAATATCAGCTTGATTGCCAACGTGAGACTACTACAATAAATATTATGCGAGCAGTAACAGCGACGGATATAAATGGGTTCGATAGGGAAAGTCAAATTGTGATCAGGGGAAACGATTTTTCGATTCATCATTACAGCAAACTGTACCAAGTTACGGCCGCATCGCGTCGTCCCTACCGCAGCATCCTACAGGCTAAGCAGTCGGCTTTTCTACTCCTCCCATCAGTCCCACACCCTTTATGTCAAAAAGCCGCAAGCGGGTAGCGCTCGATAGCGGGTGGCTGTTCCTGTTGGACCGGACATGTGACCTGAGTATTGGTCGAACAGAGTCTGGTCGTACTTGTTGACGATTGGACAATCAAAGCCGGACGGGATAATAGCATTGATATGGTGGTTGACCAAGTCAATGATCGACTGAGCATGCCAAGCGGCAAGTCGACAGCTTTCGGAACGGCAGACTAAGCCAGAGATGCAAAGAGGCAAGCAGCGTTGCCGGCATTTGGAGCGCCGTTCTTGAAGCTGAGGAGGTCGCTCAAGCTCAGGGCGCCGCCAGTGAAGTCGCTAAGGTAGTCACCAGCGTACGTACTGAAATATTGCATTCAGCAAGGCTGAAGCAAGACGCCATGTCGCATTCAGAGTTACTGCTGTGGCATACAAGAAATATGCAGACGTCCTCCAGCGAAACCGTACGCTTTGTACCAAAGATTAGCACCTCGGCCGATCTCATCCACGACTCGCGAGCAGAAGCACTGACCGCTATTTTGAGTCTTTGCCAGTGGTGCCAATCTGAAGCTTTTATACAGTAGCTGCGTGGTAGAATGTACAGTCGTGGTGTTCCTTCACACGGACGCGTCCGGGTCTTCAGTGCGAACAAAACTGAGATGTTTCCGGATACCTGTCGCTGGCCTCGAGGAGATCATGCTCGAGCAGCTAGAGTCCTGCCGCGCAGGTGATAGAGCGTCTTTCGACAGCCGAAGGCTGATCCCTCTTACTGGTAAACAGATGTCATGCAACGAATCTTCTTTTCCAGTCACCGCATGCCGGCGTCTGGCCAGAGTTCTCAGAATAGCTACAGCCAGCTCGATTCGTCTGCGAGGTCACAACGCCATGAACCCTCCGCCCGGGTGAGGACGGCGGAGATCGTAGCGGGTCAATTTATACAGATAATGCGATGAGTAATGACTTGAGCTTCGACCTCGAATGTCACGGCTGCGTCACTTCTTGGAACTCAGCACTATAGAGCAGGCGTAAACCCGAGTTTCATCTTGATCTTTATTGATCGGGAATGTCAGCTAGCTGTATGTCGCATCTTGTCAGGTCTGCCTCTAGACCAAGCTTTCTTACCTCGGTACAAACACCTGCAATCCAGCGATAGCCGCTTGGAGATTACCATCTTCTGGTCATCTCGCATCGATCCTGGATGGAGAACCGACTAGTTAATCTCCCTTCCCGATCCAACAGGCATTTTAGCGCCCAATGCTGGTCGCCATCTCGCTGAGTATGAGACTCGTCAATTCGACTATGGCGACTGCGCACCAGTACAACGTCTTGTCCATGGGAACGGGCTTGTACGTGAGAATTTCTGATTGTATGTAAGCAGGAAGTGAGGTATAAGGTATGTGCGGTCCTACCTGGCAGTTTTCGGAAGATGACATCTGGTCTCCGAAGGAAAGTTTCGCCGGCGTGACATCTCAGAAAGCTTGGCACGAAGCGCATTGTCTATTCTACAGCCGGTCCATCTATCTTTTTCTCCTCCTTCACAACAGCATCCGCGCCTGCGTCATCCCTCTCGGTCCTCAGCCTGGCGATCAATTTAATTTTAGGTGTTGATCGAAGCCAACGCATGGCTGCATGTGTGGCTGGACCTTCCTGCGAACGAACACCACATGCCGCCTATAGCAGACCTCCACGAGACCACTGAATTTCGGGTTCGTATACAGCTGCAGAAACGGCTTACCGATCGACAAGATTGATCTTCCCGATACATGCGCCGTTTGCATCCGATTTGTGGACTTGTTCGACCCGTCACAACCATGTCCGCGCAGTAGGTCAGGCCGAGCGACAGCCTCCAATATTCTCGACGCTTTGGATGGTCCAGGGTAAGCTGCAGGCCATTGTGCTCTAGAGAACCAGCCATCCTGCAAGATACGAATATCCACCGCCTCTTCGAGCAGACACCTTCATTTGCATGTTGTGCTTGTTGTCGCAGGCGTTCATTCTTCAGAAGGGGCACGGTCCCATTGGCACAGCTACTGTTGAGACCTTCGAGGGGTATTGCAATCAGTGTGTCGTCTATTTACGCTCTTTTGCCCTCGCGGTCTTCCTTTGAGGACGGGCTTCAGACGCCGGCCATCTGACATCGTCACATGTTTACAAGTCTACTTGACGTGTGGTCTTGGCGTCGCTGCTTGCGATACACCATTGACATAGCATTACCGACAGCTTTCTGGGTCGCTCACCGTCGAGGAACGTCGCCAAGCATATTGGATCAAATTCGGAAATTTGTCGGTGAGTACTGCAGCAGCAGGCTAGTGCAGATCTTGCATCTTCTAGCGCTGATAGGGTTTGCTCCGTCGATTCCTGCAGCAACAGGACTACAGTACTGAACTCAAAGCCAATTCCATCTTCTGTCATGCAGCATGGCTACATGCAGGGTACTTAGGTAGGGCTGTTCCACCCTGCGGCAAGCTCTAATCCGGTTCATGCCCGTCCAGCTTTCGTCGAGCTTCCAGCTTACCATGACTTGGAGCCACATTTCAAATGCTTGGCGATACATTACAACAATCTGAGAACTACATGCTCGACCAACAAGCTTGTTCAGCACCAGCCTGTTGCATATATGAGCCTCACGGCCACTATGTGTAAGCATCTTGAAGCTGACGAGTTGCTAAACGCCCTCCGAAAGTGCCAAGTAACATGGATGCATCCTCACCGAGTCATGACGTACGAGCACTTGAGGCGGCAGTGTTTCCTAACGAGCACGAGATTTATTGGCCTGTGTGGCCAGAGCTCTATGAGGATGATGCTACTAAAGCACTCAATGCACCACTCATCACGATGAACAGCCAAAGAACGATAACACCATTTCAACGATATACACTAAGCATTCCTCCTCAGTCGGACAGAAGTCCAGACGAATCAAGAGCACTATCTTCTCCGACCTTCTCGGCGCTGGCGCGTAGTTCGGAACCCGAGATTCCGAATGGCCGGACACTGAAGAGAAAGGCACAGAATAGAGCAGCGTAAGCAGGTACTCCAATGTTGACGTACTGGAGCTGATGAGTGTTATAGACAACGAGCTCACCGAGAACGCCAGCGAATGCGTGTCAGCGATCTCCACGACAAGATAGGCAAGCTTCAGGAGCGATGCAAGCGATTGGAAGCCCGGAACCAGATGTTCGAGGCACTCTTCCAAAGATTTTTCCGAGACGGAGTCACGCTCCTTGGGACTACGCAGTCCCGCGACGCTGTTGGAATAGATCCTGGTGAAAGCTCTTCTGATGACGAAATGGGACCGGATGCTTGAAGATTGAGCCGACTTGCAGTAAATCAAGGCGCCTGCCGAGATTATCATCCTTGGGGAGGATATCAGCCTTGGGAATCACTGCGACGCGAAAATATGAGTGGGTCGAGCGCTTTGGCGAGCCCTAGTCCCAAGGTTGTCGAGATCGTGCCAAGTCCGTAGAATCAGCGAGTTTCTACATCCCTAGAACCGACCATGTCTTATATTGAAATTGATGTCTTTGATAAAGACGAGTCCATACTCACGCCGGCTTGTTATCAGGGGAAGTTGTTATATGGCTGCGCTGTAGATATGTTCAAACGATAGAAAAGCCGCCATCTACAGCCAGAGAATGACCCGTAATCCACGCCCTGTCAAGCAAGGTCAGCATCTAGCCCAGACGGAGTTCTCGTCACCAGACAATGTACTTACGCCTCATCGCTACACAGAAACAGTGCTGCATCTGCAACATCTGCAGGATTTCCAAGCGATTTCCATGGGTGAAGGCTTTCGAGATATTGGTTGAGAGTGGCATTGGTAGTGACGTCTGCTATCATTGGTGTGTTCACGTAAGCTGGGCACAGGGCATTGACGTGGATACGCTCCGTGGCGTACTGAGCAGCCATTTGCTTGAGAATGTATCAGTAACACAGCTGCGACGTCGTCAGGGAGCATTGTCTACCTTTGTCATGCCCACCACTGCGTGCTTCGAAGGGCAATAAAATGGCAGACCGACGCCCCCAACGAGGCCATATACCGAAGCCACGTTCACGATCCATCCCTTGGTCCTCTCATTTCTCGAGTTTGGCGGATGTGGTTCCTGCTTCAGCATTTCGATGATGGCATACTTGTTCGCCAACCAGCCGCCTCGAACGTTGATGGCCCAGGTTCTGTCAAAGTCCTCCACGTCGGCCTCGTGCAGTGCAGGTAGCCGAGCATTCTTGCCCTCGGGGGCTATGCCGGCGAAGTTGAGCAATATATCGATCCGGCCACCAAATTCTACGACTTTTTCGATCAACGCCTGGATTTCTGATTCTTGGGTTACGTCGACCTTGACGAAGATGGCGCTCTCTTTGCCATGTTGGGATGTGATTTCGTCTTCGACGCCAGATGATGACAAGTCAGCGACGACTACCCGGGCGCCGGAGCTTGCGAATTTGAGGGCAGTTGCTTTGCCTAATCCAGACGAGGCCCCCGTGATTACGGCGATGCGGCCGTGGAGACGTGTGTCGGTCATGGCGGTGCAAGGTACTTATTTGGTGTCTGATCAGGTTTCAGGTGTAGACTTCGTTTACGTGAGCTCTATATACAGAGCCTGACCCTTGCTGTTGATCCTCCTAAAGACATAAGCCCTATCTCTAGTATTATCTCGTTTGATGAGACAGTGGGCGGAGTACGATGCAGTGACATCAAGCCGTGCTCGTCCATTGCTCGCTGGCTCGAATCAGGCCATGCCTTACAAGATACCAACATCATGATGTTGTCTAATGGTGACGGCTCATCCAATGACGTTTCATGGTCCCATGTGCTTCGCGAGTCCTTGACCGATGCCTGCCGTCGCTAAGCTGCGGAGCACATCATCTCCGATATCGAGCCGACTCAGTTGAGACAGCCAGAGCAAGTAGAAGGACGTTCGTGAAGGACGCATAGGTTGAGAGTGGGTTTAGTGGAGGTAACTTCTACATGTCTGATTGTTTACCTAGGTAGTCCAGAATTTGAACTTGATGGCTTCTGTGGGCCCCTTCGGCAAGAAGTCCGAGTATCCGAAGTTGACCGAACTACGCGCGTACAGAATAGGGCGTCCTGCTCCGTAATCTACCTTACCAATCGCTGCGCATCGGAGACGATCACCTGCAACCACGAACGAAGATGAGCAGAATGCAAGAGCTAGCTGTAGCCACGAGCGGCCAAAATGAGGCCGGTGACTGAAATGCTGACGCGATCGATGCCGACCTGACGCGACCGACATGATTGACTTGACGCGACTATACGCCGACGTACTCGATGTGAAATGCTCGTCTGAACATAGCAATTCGTCCGCTGTGAGCATGATCTGAACAGATATCGTTTGCGAAGTTTCGTGGCTTGACCACGCTCGCGCGACTACGGTTGCACTACAAGGTCGACAGCTTCTGCGAAGAGCAGCCGATTATAGGCAGCGATATGAGCCAGCCACGAAGAAGATCTTGATCACACATGATGATGGAAGCGACACGCGAAGTCCGTCTTCGGATGCTATGCAGGCTCCATGGCCGCCGCCCTCTCTGCTTTGCATAAGGACAGGTCATGCGGCTCTCAAATCGAGCCACAGATCATGTCAGATGCGAACTCTACATGCTTAGAGGGTTATGCAATGTTTCCAGGACGGCAGAACCACGATAGACGGCTCATGACGAGAAGTTGAATTCGTCGGCCGTTACGACCGCCTTCGCAATGCCGACGCCGCTCCGTCCTGCCAGCCTCAAAAGCTTTATTCTTGATCACTGAACAGGTCATTCGTTCCAAGCCGCAACCACCATGATCAACGCCGAAGTTGGAGCCTGGTTGGGGCGCTAGCAACAGGCTGGGAAACGGTTGCAACGCTGTGGAGTACCATGCGGCCTGGTGAAAGCCGTTGCGTCTCCTCACAGCGTACGGATATTGGCAGCGCACGCGACAAACCGCAAAAGTTTCTGCGCAGCCCTTTGTGGATACGATCTTGACAAAGATGCGAGAAATGCTGATCTAGGATTGCTGCAGAGCACGACGGGGGCGCGATCTGACAGCTGCGTACTCCCTGCGCACGCGACTACGTTACAGGCAATTAGTCCGCGACATTTGAAGGACTGGTCTCTTTATTCACTCTTCACGAAGACTTATTTTGCGACATCAGGCTTTGTCCTTACCCCAGATCCATGACATCAAAGGCTGGCTGGGGCACGGTGTTTGGTCACGTTTCATCCGGTGACAGAAGTCAAGTGTCTGGGCAGAGCTGTTGGAGCTATCGGTCGTTGCCACTTGCCGAACCGTGATGCACAGTCCAGCCCTGTAGGTCAAGTTCAACAGACGTTTGCGGCGATCATCTGTACACGCTGCCTTGCACCGGCGAAGCCGACCGAGGAAGACGGAGCTCCTCGGCCTGGATCGCATAATACATGCTGGGTCGACGGCTAGATCCCTGTCATGTGGCCAGCACTCCCTATGGTCCAAGCAATTGATTGCCCGGTAACTGGAATGATATCGCCGCTGGCCACTTGATACACTCTAGGTCATTCAAGAAGAGATGAGACATGCATGATCTTCGAGCATTGGTTACCTGGCCTGCAACTCAGCCTATTTTTGCACTTTTCGTCCACCATTGGCCTTTGTCTGGCACGCTTCTGCCTCGAGGTCAGTATTGCACAAGCCTGCATTGGAAATCTTCTAACCCCAGTGGACGTGGCTGGTCCTCAGTAATGACACCTTGCATCATTCGGGATCAAACTACATCGCCCGTGTCCTGGTGTCATTGGTGAATCCATTGGTAGCTATATGCGCGCATGCGTCAAAGGACGAAGATGTCTGCAGCTATGCAGTGTTGGGATACATTCGACCTGTGGTGCGTTCTGGGTGACGCCGGAGCAGGTCAGTGGACCGACTTTTGTCTACTGTTGGCTTTGAACACATTCGCGGTAGTGTGAGGCGCCCAGCTTTGTGCCCTTCCGGACAACCATAGATCCGCCCTTAGACTGCTTCGGTCTCATGCGCGGGAACCTGCAGCCGTTAGCGCATTGATCCGTAGGACTCGCTAGGTGCATTGTATGGTATCTCCACACTCCGCCACAAAAGACATGGATCGGAAGCCACAGCATCAGCAATGTTTCGGATTCTTTGGTACGTGTATGCAAACGTCGTGTTTCAACAAGACACCTCATCGAGTTCGATGATCCACTGGCTCTGCACATGCTGGACGGTACGTCGTCGCCCACGTGAGTAGGGACGATGTTACGCCGAGGTGACAGGTCGAGAGTGCATATATATATGGAGCCGTGTGGCCTTCTTTTGACACTGGCCACAACCATATCATCTTTCCGTATCACATAGTTCAGCATGCATTTCTCGAGTCTTGCCCTGGCTGCCTTTGCCGTTCTGGCCTATGCTCGTCCTGCAGCAGATGTCACGAATGCTCTAGCAGGCCCCCCTGTGCACCAGAATGCACCCCGAGACGCGTCGCCGCGCTACCAGCCTCTGCCACTGCGCTTCCAAATACCAACAGAGCCATCCACCGACAGTAGCTCACGATTCGCTGTGGTTGCTCTTGCGCATCACAACAAACATCGTAGCAACCACACTTTGCCTGGCTCTAATGGTACGCGACCAACTAAGCCAATGGCCTGGAACGAAACCACAGCAGCGACAGCGAAGAAGATTGCTGATACTTGCAACTTCTCCCACCAAATGTAAATAGCATTGTCTCGATGGAGCTTGATACTCGTGCTAATGTTTTGCAAGGTCTGTCGACGGTGGCGGCTACGGTCAAAACCTAGCAGCCGGCTACACAGTCACCAACATTACCGGCACCATCACCGACCTCTGGCACAATGGCGAAGTCAACAACTATAAGGACCTATACGGTCAGGCCCAACCTTCCTACGACAATTTCGGGGGCTGGGGACATTTCTCGCAGCTTGTCTGGGACAGTTCGACCTCACTTGGTTGCTGGACTACAGATTGTACTGCCAAGGGATTGCAGAATGTTGGAGGCGGAGTGCCACCATACTTGACAGTATGCAACTACTATCCAGCAGGCAACTACGGAGGTGAATATGCGAAAAATATTGGAAACCCGAAGGGCGATCCAACACTCAAGTGGGATTGGCAGTAGACAAGTTGTACAGCGGTCCGATGTACAGAACGAGGACAGAACGAGTACTGTTTTCATATCGATAGTTTTACGAACGATGAAGTTTATGCGTTGCCTTCGATCCACGCAGATACCTTCTCTTCGATTCTGGCCTCGTAAAGCCAGGTCAAATTATCTCCTTGGTTCTCCGTAACTTTACCTTCTGCCAAGATCTTCTTCCTGTCGGCCTCGGGAAGTCGGGAAAGGTTTGCGGAGTTTTCGGTCCAGTCGAAGACGGCATCTATCCTTACTTGGCGCTCTTTCTGCCAGTATGAGAGTGCTTCGAGTAAAGCGGAATGACCAACGCTATTTTCGTGTGTATGGAGCCCGTTTTGAGCTGTCTTCTTTGGCAGGCAATTCAAGATTAGAGTCAAGAAGTATATGTCTTCGAGAGCCTGATTCACGCCTTGACCGGATGATGGAGGTAGGGCGTGAGCACCGTCTCCCACGAGGATTATGCGACCGGTCTCGCTGTACCATCTATCGAGCCTGGGCATTTTCATGAATGGCCAGATGAAGAGACTTTCTTTCCTTTTGCCGATCGCATCGATGATCTTCTTCGCAGTGGTACCATATTCTTCATAGTTCTCGACATAGAAGGCGTATAGCGCATCTTGATCTGCTTGTAGCTTTGTCAACTCTACTTGAGAAAGTACTGGCGTCTTCTTTTGCATGCCGATCATGATATGTTCGCCCTTGGCGTCCTCTGCGATCCAGAAGATTGCGCCGGGCTTGCTCTGAATTGTGGCATTCCTCTCGTAGTCGGGATATGGCCAGTCTACATCTTTCCAATGTATATGTGCGAGCACTGCTGTCGTTCCGGTATACTCTGGTTCAATGCCGGGTGCGATATATTTACGTATCGAACTGTTGATACCATCCGATGCGATGAGCATCGATCCAGTGTGGGGTTCCCCATTAATCAAGAATGTGACGGAGTCTGCGGCCTCTGATTCCACGCCGGTAAATTTGGAGTTGTACTTGATCCTGATATTGCGCTGCTTGAGCATGGCTTTCATTTCGTCCAGTAGCGTACTCCGCCATATTCGGTGAGACTGGTAGCCATGCTTCTCCAGACTCGCTGTTGCAACCTTCTTGGTGGTTTCATCGTCGTCGTTCTTGAATACTCGATGAGATGGTATGTAGCATCTGTCTCGAACTCGATCAAGAATGCCTAGCCGGTCTAGGACTCGTAGACCGTTGGGTGGCAATATAACACCTGATGGGATTACACGGTGTACTTCGGGTCGTGACTCGTACAGTGTGATAGGCACATTCTGATCTGATAGAGCTATCGCAAGAGCGCAGCCACCTAGTCCTGCGCCAATAATGGCAACATCCGTGAGGTAGTCAGTCATACTGATTCAGGCTTTGCTAACGAAACTGTTAAAGCTGCGTTATGGAAGGTTATGCAATATGTATTATCAAGAAATAGCTGGTGCAGATCTTGGCGGATCTCGCCTCCGGGAATGATCAAGGACGGACTCTTGTTCGCGGTCTGTAAAGTACAGTAAGCGCAGCACAAGACTTACAGAGGAGGTGAAAGGAAACTAGTACGCAAGGTTCAGCATAACCCGATTTAGCTTTATGCTTGGGAGCATAAGTCCATATCTCCGTGGTTCATGACCTTGCCAATGCTGTACTGAATCTCGAAGCATGGCATTGGCTGCTAAAGCGAGTTTCGCAGCGTGATTGATCACATCATGCGGCCTCGACATACCCTTGGAGCCCTTGACCTCTGCTGTACGACGAACTTGGATAGCTGTCGCCGACAGATGTTGTGAATCGAGTCAGTGCGCAGACATACAGAAGACACGGGAACTGTTTCGCAGCCTTGTATGTCAGCATCTGAAGCAATGTCCTAGTTCACGTTGTCGAAGTGAGGATAGAGAAATAAGATCATTGTTGTTACATCGATCACGTGGTTGGAAGCATTGGCAGAACGGCCCACGGACCTTCCTTGGCATTCGATCCTATCTCCAAGTTTCCGTTCTGCCGCCAACCTCTTCCTGGCGTCAACGTACTGATCATGAGATAATGCTCATATTCTCTACCTATCTCCCCTCACATCGAGAGTTGTCGATCGCTGTCAGTCACCAAGCTGTAGGAGCTCCCTCATGCGTCGCACATTTGTGCGTGAGACCAGTACCAAACAATCGTCTTACGCGCTATCGCCTCCCCACATACACCGCGAAGCATCTCGATCAACCACAACACCAGCTGCGGCATGTGGAAACCGTAAGATAATCAGGTAGTAGCCTGCACCTTTAGCGGAGGAAATGCGACGTGCCTATGACGGCAAGAACGCGTATGGTCAGCGGATACAGACTGCTTGACTTGATCTGCAAAGCAGCCTTCTCTAAGATCTTCAGATCGTCTAACACCTTGTCGCTGTTCTTGGGTGCCTTTCCCCTTTTCTTTGCCTCCCGGATCGCAGTTCGAATTGATGCAATCAATCCTATCGGTCACCCATTTCGAGGCCTTGATCGAGATATCCTCGGCGAATTCACTGTACGCTATCAGCAAGTACCAAGCTCCTGAGACACAATATACTTACCGGAAGAACTCATCCCATGCTGCGTGGAGGTCAGTTGGGTCGAATTTGGGAGCGTCGATCTGCTACTCGATGATCTTGAGCTTCTCTCTGACCTTGTTGTAGGAAGCACAAAGCCTATAATTGACGTCGGGTCGCCGTCAATATAGCTAAATCCGGCTATGGTGGCCTTGATCCACTTCAAGAACTGGTCACGAGGAGCACCGTCGCGAATCAACGCATGTGCATCTGTATCGAATTTTTCAACGCCTCGATGATTCTTGACCTGCCATACTGTTGCTTTGATGCTGTTAAACTCCTTACCGCCATGACGAAGTTCTCATAGCCAGTATTGGACATCAATGCTTCAAAGACTCGCATGATTGGGACCCTGGGCACCTCTGTACTGGCAGGCCATACAGGGTTTAAAGCTTCTTCCAGGCTTTGCCTCTTCCAACGTTTTATGAACAACGCCACTGAAAATAATCGGGACGCTCGTTAGCCAGAAGGAAGCAGGCCGCTCTCCGCAGAACGGATGAACCTGCTGATGGCCTGCAGCTACATGATGTGCTCGGTGATGAAGTCCTTATAGTTAACCGTCTTCCTGTGGAACTCTGCGACTTCACTATCGGAGCATGTACTCTCTGAGTCATAGGTGAATGCACCGTGGCGAACCTGTGCACCATGTGGGCCGTCGAAGAGTTCGCCGATACTAGAAGCGCGTGGGACCTCTATTCCCAATTTCCGAGCCATCACGAAACTGCACCCAGTACCTGCGTTCATCAGCCCTTCTCGATGACTGCCCAGGTGAATCCTTTTTCTTTCCGTTATCGTCGTTAGTGGCATCATTGTCGCTGCAGTAATTAGGATCGTTGCCGCAGATTGACCATTGACAGTCAAGGCTCTGGTCCTGGTCCATTTGTTCGAGTCGATACTGCAAGGTAGTGATATTGCGAGGGCCTTCGGCCGATAATCCTGAAGCTGTACGACGATGGAGCCCGTGCAGTCTAACAGCAGGAGAGGGTCGGTCATATCGATTGAGACTGTCGGGAAACTTGATCCGGCTTTGAAACCCAATGGACGTCTGTGTCGTCGCCAATGTGAGCAGGATAAGGCTGATGGCAATGACCAACAGGCCGTCTAATAGGAAGCGTTTGATCCGCCGCCTAGAGCTGTCGGTCATAGCTGAGAACCGGGAGCTAGTACTCTCTGTTCTAGCAGTGCTTCCTGGCAAAGTGGTCTTGGATCTATGGAGTGTACGATTTGGAAGGCGTTCTGTGGGTCATAACACCCCAGCTGCCACTATGCACGCATGGGTTGTATGGTCCTCGCAGGATGAGTTTGCCTGCGAGTCAGGGCCAGAGGATTGCCAGGACGGGTGTGCATGATCTGTGACCCTGAGGCTGTGACACTCGGCGCATTAGGACATGATGATAACATCGTGGAAATAATGAATCGAAGTCTCAGCAGGCTAGTTCGCTGCTCGATCGTTAGGTCATGCTGATCGATCAGGCATCGTGTTGAGCTGGGCATACTCAGCAATGGCATACGACTACAGAATCTGGAAACCTCGCCGGCTAACTTATTATCTGGCTTCCGATGAGTGTAGGCCATTGATGGCTTGTGAAAGGTTGTCTGATACAGTCGAATGCTCTCCATCACGGTAGTGATATTATCACAACAGAGACTAAGTCTGCCACATACAACCATAAGGTCAAGAAAATACTGCATCCCGTTCGTTCTGCTGAAGTCAAGCTTGATACTGCCCGGTCAGTACTGTAGTGGGTGACCGTACGGGAATCCTGGGTGTTGTATGTTTTGCATCTCGTGCTACAGGATTTGTCCTGGCTTATGCACGGTCTTGGCGTGGGTGGGTAAGTGAATGACCGTAATGACGCCGCAAAGATGCCGCGGGCTGTTGTGCCTTTCTGCCGACCGATCACCACTTGTTATCAAAGACTTTACCACGGACAATGTTGAACATTTCCTTCACAGGTTGTATCCTCTCCCCACGGCCGCCAAAATTCATGCCTCTGCGCATGACCGCCCGGTAGTCCTTTCCGGGATTGACTTTATCGAGGACGTATTCTTGCCTGGTCTCAACACGGTCGGGAACAGAAATTGACCTTCCTACTATAGGTTCCATCGCCTGCCACGCAAAAGTGATTGCCTCCTTTGCGCCACCCGGTACTCCTGCCTCGTCAAGCATATATATATTGGTCCGAGGGGAAGCCTTCTCAACGTGATGTGTAATATTGGGCTCGTGCGCGCCACCTCCACACATGAACAGCTCGTCAATTCTTTGACTGGGCGCGTATGTCTTGTAGTCATCGACGATTGCCTCTGCGCTAATCCGCGTGACTGTTGCAACGACATCGCCCCGGGACATGCGAAGATGCTCAGCTTTGCGAATGAGTCCAAATGCTAGCGTATCTCGAAGAATCTCACGATAGGTGTTCTTTGGCGGGTCGAGATGGAAGTATTCACGTCTGAGAGACTCGTTCACGAGATCTTGGTTCACGGTGCCTCGCTTGCCCATTTCGCCGTCCTTGTTGTATTTTTTCTCGCCATGAGTATAATGGCGAACGACGGCATCGATGAAAATATTGCCAGAACCTGTATCGAAGTCAAAGCATTCGTCGACGCCGCCTTGACTGTCCGGCGGGATGAAGTAAACATTGGCGATACCTCCGATATTCTGACAGGCTCGCACTTTGGTCGGGTGGTGCAGGATAAGGCGGTGGAAGGAAGCAATCAATGAAGCTCCTTGTCGGCCAGCAGCCTAGTCACTAACGCGAAAGTCTGCGACGGTAGTGGTGCCGGTCCGAGAAGCGACAAAGGTGCCTTCGGCCATAGTCAAGGCACTTTTGATCGCTTCGGGCTTGGGCATGCTCAGCAACCAGATGGTTTGACCATGCGATCCGATAACGTCCGATATCAGCTGTGGTAAGGCTGCTGTCTATGTAGAAGTCTCGTACGGCATCGGCAAAAGTCTTACCAAGGATAACGTTGACCTCAGACAATTCTTGTAGCGTAGTAGTATTGTGTAAGATCACGTTCATGACTCTCTTCTTGACGCTTTGCTCGAGAGGCATCTCGCGATACTACAATCACTTCGTGATCAGCCACGATGCGCGGGGGTTTTGCATGATGAATGTTGCTCTACTTGGAGTAGCTCAAAGTGCATGGGCGAATCACGTGTGGCCTGGCAGAAGCGGCACAGCGCACATTTAATACAGTCCATACTCGTGCCGCTGTTGAGGCCGAGGACGGTCAGGTCGAGCCCGCAGCCAATATCTTTCGGCTGGCTATGACCATTCGTAAGCGTGGGAGCCGGCATCTCGAATGTGAAGCAGGAAGCTGAATAGTGTGGCAGATAGGAAGAAATGCTTTGTGAGCCGGCACTATCCCTCGCATTTGTGATATGGTGGCCACGTGAAGCCATGCGACAGTGGGCAGTCCAACATGCATCCTACACGCACGAGAGGAAGTGCCACTAGACTGAGCCAGTTGGAAAATGGACGACTAGTGGAAGACGGCATCTGGGCGACACAGAACAAACGCTCATCATCGGTGGGAGACTGAGATCGGGGCATATGGTAGAGGCAGTGGCTATTCGGGTATTCGCGTAAATGCCACGGGAGAACGGAAAATCGCTCGAATTGAGTCTTTGCGACACCAATAACAGCTCCACAGCTCCAGGACTCCAGGCCGTTAGTAAGAAGAGCACGTGGAAGGCGAATAGCTGGTCTAGGATGCATGCATACTATATAGCTAGTCGCATTCCTGAGATCTAGGCAGACATACACGACGTCGATCATCGCCATGGGCTTTACCACTGTCTGGCAGAGGCTCTCGCCTCGCCAACTGAACCTCATGATCCAAGCATTCTGCCTCATCGCAATCTTCTTCGAAGGATACGACCAGGTATGATTCCTTCTACTCTACTTATACCTACACGTCGTTTGATACTGATCACATGCACAGGGCGTCATGGGTGGTGTCAATGCCAGTCCCAGATACGTCACAGAGGTCGACATAGGCACCGCAGATGGCACCGTGACCAATCAGACCAAGCAAGGCGGTATCATTAGCATTGTAGGCATTCGTACCTTTGGCTCTTGCGCTTGCACGTAATCGAATGCTCACCATGTCTACCAGTACTATCTCGGCGCCATTGTTGGATGTTTCGTGGGAGGATGGGCTGCAGATCGCATTGGTCGAGTCAACGGTCTGTTCTACGGCTCGCTCTTTGCTCTTGTTGGCGGCGCTCTGCAGGCCGCTACCCAGAGTGCAACTTTCATCCTAGTGGCCCGAGTTGTCACTGGTCTCGGCACTGGAGGTACGTCACGTTTACCGCGCACAAGCGCACTATCGTAATGTTGTGCAAGGGCTGACACATGCCCGCATAGCTTTGACCGGCATCGCGCCCACCCTGGTCTCCGAAGTATCGAGCGCTAACCACCGAGGTGGATATCTGGGATACGTCTTCATTGCGAACTACCTTGGGATCTCGATCGCCTACTGGATATCATTCGGGCTCGCATTTGTCGACAACGGCTATTCTGAGGTTCGATGGAGGTTCCTGCTCGCCTTCCAGTGTTTTCCCGCCCTCCTCCTCGCAATAGGCATCAAGATGCTTCCAGAGTCCCCACGTTTCCTCGCTTCCGTACGTCGCACCGTTGAAGCCAAAGAAGTTCTTGAGAAGATTCGAGGAGGTTCGTCAAAAGAGGTCGAACACGAATTTGCAGAGATCTGCACAATGGCTCAAGAAAGCAAACCCAGCTCTCCCATCGAATTTGCCAAGATTCTTCTCGGGCTGGACAAGGGACTCGCACCGCATTTGACCCGTCGCGCCTGGCTGTGTCTTTGGCTGCAGATTATGGCATCATGGACAGGAATCACAGCCGTAACAGCATACAGTCCCGTTCTGCTCAGTCAGGCGGGCTATACGACTGTCAAACAAAATGGTCTCGCCGGCGGTCTCAACACCATCGGTATCGTTGGTACAACCATCTCGGCGCAAATCGTGGATCGTGTTGGCCGGCGAAGGTGTCTTATGGGCGGCGCAACAGGCCTTGCGATAGTCAATATCGTCGTACGTTGCTCCTGCGCATGTAACCGGAAGCCGTCACTACTGTTGCCAACGTATCGAGAAGCTGATGAATCGCTAGGCAGCTTCGTTGTATGAGGGCGCCATCGACAATCCATCGATCACGACCAGCGTGGCTCCTGCTGTCGTCACCATGCTTTTCCTATTCAACCTCGTTTATGCCGCCACGTGGGGTACCGTAGCGTTCCTAGTACCGACCGAGATCTTCCCAAGTGACCTGCGGGCTCAGGGTAACGGGTTCGGCGTCACTGGCTGGGCTATTGGCGTTGGATGGACCACTTTGGTGAATCCCATCATGTTCAATACGTTGAAGGTAAGCATCTCTCAAGGTACTCCTTCGTCCTGCCTGTCGACACGTGGTAACGTTCGTCTTAGAGCCGAACATACTTTTTGTTCGGCGGGCTTAATTTGCTCTGGATACCGATTGTGTACATGTTCTACCCGGAGACGGCCAAGCGATCACTCGAGTCCATCGAAGTTATGTTCGCGACCAAATCGCCCTTTTTCAAGAGCATGGAGAGAGCGTATGAAGCGGACAAGGACATAATAACAACGAGAAACATGGAAACTACAGAGGACATGAGCTTTGGGAATTCAGAAAAGGAAGCACAGCTTGCTTTGCACAAAGAAGGTGCCGATCGGGCTTGATGGCCTTGTAACGTTCTCCTTGTCCTGTTATGTAGCACCCGAGAGTAGTCGAAAGGTCTTGTGATCAAGCAAAGTTGGTGAAAGCATAAGTTGGATACTTCGGCAGCGAACCAGTCCTCGATTAGCTCTGGCGGAAAGTGGAAGAAAGGACTCAGATCGGCTGAGCTATCCAATGTTGCCATTTCCACACCCTCAACGGTTCGTGCGTCGTGACGGCGTTCGCTGGACATGAAATCGTCAATTCGCGGGACTTGACATCGAAGTTTGTTGCCTGTAACCCCGGTGAAGCACAGTCCGGACTCCAACGTCTCGAGCAACCGGACAAGCTCCAGCACAACATACCTCACCGTACGATACGATGAGTGTGTCATGCCGTCCTTGAACGCTACACCAAGTATGGCTCCAGTTTCGCCTAGATGGTGCTGAAGCGGCGTACTGATGGCGCAGAGGAAGGCAACAGGGACCTTTCGGAAGCCGGCGATGACTTCGCTCGCGATGCGACATTTCTCTCCGAGCGTAGCGTTGTCATTCATCAGATACACCATTCGTACAAGCTGAACGGTAGTTTGGATGTTTGCTGCCTGAAAGCCGAACAGATCTTTGGAGAGTTCGCCAGAAATAGGCTGTATGAGTTTGGGTTCATCGGGGAGCCCTAAGTACATTTCAAATGTACAACGTGTGCGACAACGTGCGCCCGAGATGATGTGCCACTGCTGCTATCGTCGAGCGCGCCGAAAACTGCCGGTGTCCGGCTCAAAGGGTTGCGCAGACGGTGCAAGTCGCCGACGGCGTGCTCGAGAATGGCGATATCAGTCAGTGACAAAATTCCAGCCCAGAAGCCAATGGGAACTCGAATTTGCTGCAAGACGTGGGTCCATAATTGTTTGCTCGTTCGGCATCTCGTCCTCGAGCGATTCTGGGTATGCCACATTGGACGAGCACTCCCGACTTCTGACAGTTCCGTCCCAAACGATGGAGATAAAGACGTCAAGGGTGTATGCGGAACAGAAAACACGGCGGCGCTCCTGGAGCTCGATGCGAGACACGTCTTGAGGCCAGTTGTCTTCGTCCTCTAGACCGCTGAAACCGACATAAGTATGGTCAATGCCGAGGAAGAAGTCCATCGATCGAGCGTTACCGTGTTGAGTTGCTGTAACGGAGAGCATAAGGGCAGCGCGCAGATAGTCCAGACAAGCGGGTTTCGAGGGTTCCAGCTCGAGAGCAGAACGAGAGGCATCGAAAAGAGCCCCAGAGGGCGGACAAGCCAAAGACTGTCTGTTTGCGTGACGCAAAAAGAGAGCGTCATCTCGACACCTGGCAGAGCTCAAGGCACACATGGCTATAACCGAGGCATAGAAGGAGCGATGCAGCATGTGCTCGCCGCGCAAGGCCCGTCGTCGAAGAGCAGATTGATGAAAGAGTGGGAAGATTGGATAGACGACCTCAAACTAGACTTCGACAAGGTCGAAAGCAAGAGCCCTATCAATGACCAAGGGCGGCGACCACGCCGTGTCCTTGAGATGATGCGCGCTCGTGGCACTATCGCTGGCCTGGCCCGACAGTGAGCAGTCCACAGTGGGAGCATGGTTGTGATCAGTTAGTGGCGCAGGTCCGGAGCGTGCAGAGTCTTCAAGTGGACTAATACGAGTGGGGATATTGGTAGAGGAGTGCTATAGTCGGCGTATCTTCGCGCCTCTGTTCCGCTGTGGTCGATCGTACGTAGATTCCTCGCCATAGTCGACACATTGTTGACATGGCTGCGTTTGATCAAGACTCGTGCGGCATCGAACGCACCTCCTGCTACACTGATCGCAGGCTTGGCTTGGCTTATATGTCGGTTTTCGGTATTCGTCCCGACGAATCTCAGGGGACCATCCGACCGGAGATTATGGAGGTCACGGCGGGGTCGTCTCATGCAGACAACTGTGGGCGAAAAATGTTCGTGTCCAGCAGCCCTGAAGAGCCCATCGCCGGAAGATTGGGCGCACCACTCTCCTCAATAGCTTCGCAGCAAAAGTGGGCCCGAACCTTCTCCACATGTCCCCAGCCTTGTCCTTGATCTCGCCGTCCTTGTCTTGTATCTCAGTGCCCTCACGTTTCGAATCTCACCGCTGCACTACCTGATCTTGCGATCCTCTAGTCTCTCCAGCTCATCAATAAATCGTTGAAGTGGTCACCGACGATGACCTGTTCGCGCATCGTTCGCTACCGACGGTAGTCATCATGCGTTCGAATCTTGCGTTGGATCGTGTGGAGGCCGTAGTACTCGCGTGCGCCGGAGGCTCAGATCCGCCAGACTTCAGATCATGGTATATAAGTGTCGAATCGTTTGCTGACCAACGTCATTGCTGGGTAGCTGCATCTACCAATACAGCAACATCTCTACAGTGTTAGCAAGCATGGAACATCCACAGAAGGTATTGCGCCGTGCAAATCAACTCGAGCAGAGACTTCGTTCGTTCGTCAGGAGCTAAGTATGTACAACCAGCTGTTCCGCCCTCACCCTCGGCTATGCCTCAGTCAAAGTCAGTCTAGCACGCACGACTCGTTTAGAGCAATCTCACATTATTCCATCATTTCATTCTTCGCACCTATTGCTTCTTGTTGAGATTCTCGAGTTCCTGAATCGTTATCAGCATTCAGACATGTGGGATGCATGGCACTTCGTGGGATAGCAGCAGATAGATTGAAAGTAGCGTGTCCCACGTCGCTCTCTTCGATGGAGTTGGAGCTGTTCCGGGGCTATAAGTTCGCTCTCACCTCGCGATCCTTGGCGGTCTGGGCTTCCTGGTCGGCAATCTTCTTCTTCAATGCCTCAAGCTTCTTCTTTTCCTCTTCGCGTACGTAGAGATCCTCGCTGGCCTTTTCTCTCTTGTTGAAGGCGTTCTGTTGACCTGCAACACCACGGGTCTCGCCTTCTGCCATTCTGCGCGCGGCAACGCTGAAGCTTCGAGTCGAGCTGCGGACGAGCTGGGTGATTGGGCGGATGGCAGACATTGCTGGGGGATCGGTAAGCGTTGGAGATGACGCGACGGATTGACGAATCTCACTGTGTGTATGTGTGTGTGTGTATTTGTGTGTTTGTGTGATGAAAGAGACGTCGGTAGAGGAGAGAGAGTGTATATGTGTGTGGTGATGCAGTAGAGGTAACGTGATGGCGAGAGCTCACGTTGCAAGCTCCCGTCGTGGTTGCTGTGTATGTCGTAGCTCGCTTACACCGAAGACTAGTCTCGTCCCGGAACTAGTGCCTCAGGCTTCCACAGTGCTGGGTCCACCATGACTTCATAGGCAAGAGCTTCCATGTCTTCTTTGACGTTCAAGAAGGAAGGCCGGGAGAGCCGCGGACGACTACATATGTAGGCTACTAAGTACTAGTGGCAGCTATTCTCTTCCTCCTTGACCTGGCAAAGACGCACATGAAAGCGAAGTCGCAATAAGGTAAGCAGCTGTCGTTCTCGCACTCCTTCCAACGTACATGTATCGATTGACCGCGACTGCCACTGTTACGCTGTCGCGACTGCCCGTTGAGGCGGGGCAGAAAGTGGGGCACGAGAAGTCGGGAAGGAAAAGTTATGAAGATGAACACGAGAAACACTCAGGCAGGTGGTTGGGATCAGTTCACCACCAGACTCCCCTGATCGAGCCGTATTCTGCACCATCACCGACATTCGCGACACATTCTCTACACAGTCGCTCCCGTCAAGCATTTGCCTTACGCTTGAAGCTGCTTCGTCAGGACCCGACCGAGAAAGCTGTAACTGGCGCTCTTTCCGAACACTAACCAAACCCATTTAAACAGTCAAAACGACCTAGTCACGAGCACCTTTCCTATCCGTTCAACCAGGACCGCCTTGCTATACATCCATCCATCCATCCATCCGTCCATCCAATTTCCAACGGCGCATTAGCCTTCGCGAAGATGGTCAACCTAGGCCCGCGGCGGCAACCCAGCCGCAGAGGCTCCATGGCGGACATGCCAAAGGACCTCTTGCAGGAGATCAAGCGACTCGAAGAGCAATTCACTGTCGATACTGCAAAGCTCAAGGCAATTACTGACCACTTCATCTCGGAGTTGGCCAAGGGTTTGTCGAAGGAGGGCGGCAGCATACCAATGAACCCAACCTGGGTCATGGGCTTCCCCAATGGTTATGAGCAGGGAACTTTTTTGGCTTTGGACATGGGTGGTACCAATCTGCGTGTCTGCGAGATCAGCTTGCCAGAAGAGAAGGGCGAATTCGACATCATTCAGTCAAAATACCGTATGCCAGAAGAGCTGAAGACTGGCAACGCCGATGAGCTTTGGGGATACATCGCGGACTGTCTGCAGCAGTTCATCGAGTATCATCACGAGGGTGAAAAGCTAGACAAGCTTCCTCTGGGCTTCACTTTCTCCTACCCAGCGACGCAAGACTACATCGACCACGGTGTGCTTCAGCGCTGGACCAAAGGTTTCGACATTGATGGAGTCGAGGGCAAGGACGTTGTCCCACCATTCGAGGCCGCTCTGGAAGAGCGCGGCGTGCCAATTAAGCTGACTGCACTCATCAACGACACCACTGGAACCCTGATAGCTAGTGCCTACACGGATTCCGAGATGAAGATTGGATGCATTTTCGGCACGGGATGCAACGCTGCGTACATGGAGCATGCTGGCGACATACCTAAGCTTGAACACATGAAACTCGACCCCAATCAAGAGATCGCCATCAACTGTGAGTGGGGTGCCTTTGATAACGAGCACAAGATCCTGCCACGAACACAGTACGATGTCATCATCGATAAAGATTCGCCACGACCAGGGCAGCAGGCCTTCGAGAAAATGATCGCCGGCCTCTACCTTGGCGAGCTGTTCCGCCTGGTCCTTGTCGACCTCCATGAGAAGCCCAGTGTCAAGGTTTTCGAGGGCCAAGACATTTCCGCCCTCAAGAAGCCATACTCTCTAGACGCTTCTTTCCTCTCAGATATCGAGAATGACCCATTCGAGAATCTGCAAGAGACGTACGACCTCTTCTATGACAAGCTGAAGATCAACTGCCAGAAGCCCGAGCTGGAGCTGATTAGGAGACTTGCCGAGCTGATTGGTACGCGATCCGCCAGGCTTAGTGCGTGTGGCGTCTCGGCCATCTGCAAAAAGAAGGGTTACAAGACTGCTCATGTCGGTGCTGATGGTTCGGTGTTTAACAAATACCCACACTTCAAGGTAAACAAGTCTCTTGCCGCACCTAATGTGCGGTGAAACCAAATACTGATAATGTGAATAGGCACGTGGCGCACAAGCACTCAAGGAAATCCTCGACTGGACCGAGGGCCGTGATGGTAAGCCGCTCGGTAGGGGCCACGATCCAGTCGAGATCATGGCTGCCGAAGACGGCTCCGGCGTTGGTGCTGCTTTGATTGCCGCATTGACTCTGAAGCGTGTCCAGGAAGGCAACCATGCCGGTATCCGTGATGCAAAGGCAATGCTTGCAGGAACCAAAGCTGCGGATGAGAACAGTAAAGAGGTATAAAGCGTCGTTGGTGAACGATCCTTTACGGTTTCTTTCTTGTACAAAGGAGGATCTTCAATACCCTGAGCTATACCTACTGAGAAACAGCGAGGCGCTGGGCGCAGATCGGCTGGAAGTGATGATACATGCCACGAATCGAGAAATATCCCTCTCTCAAGGGGTTGCTTCATGCACTACTTCTTTGATATATGGCTGACCAGCAGGATTTAATCAAAGAAGATCTTTGACTCGTTGAAACACCGACGCACGGCTTTGCCGCTGATGTGGCGCTTTGTACTCCCCTTCGCCATATGCTCCGCCTTCACTGTACATGCTCCAGGCCATTGATTGCGATCCTGGCCCGTGTCCATGAGCTTGCAGATATTGACTAGATCGTGAGGACTCGATTGTGCTTCGACTACGTCTTGAACTCAAACGGATCGGGCCTCCATTTGAGATCGGCGACGCCCGGCCCTTTCGAGGGTCATACGTCGCATCAGTCGCATGTGGTTTTACAGCATACCGACTTCCATCGTATTCGTAATGTTGAGACATGTCATCAAGGATCTGCCTACGAAGCAAATCGATGTCATGGTTCTGTTGGTGCGCTTCCTGTTGACGCGCTGCTGTTGCTGAGCCTACGGGTACAGACGTGGCGGCTTTCGTTGTTTGACAATCTCTGATATGGCGACTGAGCGCATCATCATGGTAATGTGTCACCAGCCATCGTTCAGCTTGGCTCGCATCATGGCTGGTACCCACGTTCACGCTTTTCATGTTCATCCTGCTAGCGAATGATGCAGTCGACAAGCGCAGCTGCCGCCGCCAATCCGCTATGCGCTCTTGTGCTGACATCTGCGATACTGCTTCGGAATCGAGCTGCCGGTCGAGTGCACGAACGATTGATTCTCTCGGACGTCGCGCTCTGCCATGAGACAAGGATGGTAGATGTGGGGACAGAGGCCTAGAGATTTCAGTAGGAGCAGCTTGCCTGTTTTGCAAGAAGCGGCCAGGCCCTAGAGGTTGTTCTCCTCGTCTCAGCCTCTTCAGAAGCGTGGTCAGAGGACCACTTTCTGTGCTGGAAACACTGTAAAAGCTCGATCTAGAACGACCAGGACGCTGCAGCCCCGTTCCTCGTGCATCGTGGGGTGATGAGGTCGAATGATCACCTTCGACAGACTCTCGGTCAACCATGTTTGCAGTGGCATTACCTGTGGTTGACTGCGGCATATATTCTGTCAACGTCTCAGAGTAGCGATCGTCAAGAATGGCATCGACGCTGTCATTGCTGTCGTTACCAGCTTCACTGTTGTGGCTGCCAACTGTTGAGGAATCTGGTCTAATGGTATTGCTCCTCCTGGATCCCGGGCGCGATCCGTAAGATGTGTATATCAGGTCGATAGTATCTGTTCCGCTGCTTGATGCCATACGCTTATTAAGTTCTGTTACTTCCTGCCGAAACGTCCTGATCGCTGTACTGGGACCATTCGATGAGTGTGATGTGAAAGCGTTCGGGACAAGCACGTCTACCCAGGCCGGTGGTCCAGAAGAGGTAGCCGATCGCTGTAGCTTTTTTATAATGGTAACGTCGGGGGCGAGGCTCGATAATGATGTCAAAGTCTTGCGTTGCTCATTGACACAGCCGAACCACAACTCATTCAGTCTATGCCAATAGATTGGTTGTTGGGCTTCCATACCTGATTCTTTATGCAGTAACATTGGACTTGGTCCGTTGCCACCAGTCCACATAAACTTCAAGCAAATCAAAGTGCTAGAGAAGCTTCGCAGGTAGGAGTGGAGGCTTTTCAAAAACATGAGATATTGTCTGTCGGTCACTTGAGGTTCGATGCCAATATTTTTGACCTGTAGCTTGAGGGTACTGAGGCTACGCCATGCTTGACTGCCTTTGCTGGAGACTTGTCGCCAAGTGCCGAAAGAGTCCCAGCGAAGGTGTATGATGCCCATCGCGTGAACCGGCAGGATCTCAACTGTACGAAGAAGTGGCAGATGCGCCCTCTCAATGGCCAGTCGTATTAGCACCAGAGTTTCTTCTAGTCTCGTACATCCTGTCCAAGCTGGACTGCCAGCGATCCGAAGAGTGATTGTTGCGAGACTCGGAAAGTGCATAAAGGCATGATCCCAAATCGTGCGATCCATCTTCAAGCCCTGGACACCTTGTGGCGCAGACCAATCATAGTTCTGCTTATGCGGTCTGACCTTTTGGATGTAGAAATCCCCGGTCTGATGCCAAGGAGAATCGGAAATGGCAGGATGACTTTTGCTTTGCCCAGGTAGAGCGATCTTGATAACCAGGTGCTGACAACGTGGACCAATTATGTCGACTCCGTGCATGGCGCCATGTACGCCTAATGGAGCGAACAAGTGAAGAATGGCAAAAGCTCGTGGAGCGTGCTCGTCAACGATCCTTTTCAGCTCACGACTGCAAAGCCGTAGCTGTCGTAAAGCAACGACATCCAGGGAATCCAGAAGTGTCTTGCCAGAGGCATGATTTGGTGGCCAGAGCGTGCGTTCCAACGACGAAGACATTTTGCTATTGACAATATAGCTTCAAGAGTGTCGCCAACCAGGCTCGAAGATAGATGAAGTGGCACGCAACATTGCATATTGCGTCTGCAATACGCCACACAATCAGCGAGAAGTCGGTTTGCGGTATTCACAAAACAGCCACATCGCTCGCAAATGTGCGCTCGTAAGCGGTATCGCTTGTATAATCTTTCTGCGGACCTTTGACCTTGTAGCGTACTCCAAAGACATCCATTTCACGGCCCTGTTCAGCCACTTTAGGTAGCCTGAACTCGTAGTATGCCCAATACATGTCAAGCTGGCAAAGATGCTCGCCTCGACCCGCCCAAGCATGACCAGAGTTTGCAGAGTCCAATTCGAGGTCGTGAAAGAGATAGTCGACCTCTTCGTTGCCATCCGCCTGCTTTGTGTCCTCCTTGACGAACCACGCGCTGATTTTATCCTCATCAGCATCATATCGATACACATACTTTCGGTTGGCCTTCAAGGTAAAGCCATTGTCAGTCTTCAATTCCCCTTGTTCACTGTAGACGAGCTCGCCAGCGGCTGCTCCAGAAGTGGGCTCCCTTGGGCGGAATGTCGCGACACCTTCGAAAATGCCTGAAGGGAATCCCGGAAGAACACTGTTCAGTGATCTGCGAAGGCGCCAGGAACCCTTCAGGTTCTCAAAGATGGCAGCGACAGGCGTCTTCGCGGCCATGGCTATATCCAACACCAAAGCCGGTTGTCGATATTGTGTCAAAGAGAATGAGGTGGAACAGAAGTTGAAGCAGTCAGGTCAATACACACGACGGGGTTACGAATACGACGCATCCGGGGACTTTCTCTGCTCCGCCGCTGTAGGTAGGGAGAGACATCCATGGATATACCCGTGGACATCTACGGACAAAACTCGAATCTCAGAAACTGTAAATTAGGTCTAATCGTAGGTAGGTTAGGCTGCTCGTGTATATATTTGTATAATAGACCGAGTTATATATAATATAGATATATATATTAATAGATATAAGTATTAGTAAGGTATATAAGTATTAGTAGGGTATATAAGTATTAGTAGGGTATATAAGTATTAGTAGGGTATATAAGTATTAGTAGGGTATATAAGTATTAGTAGGGTATATAAAAGTCTTATAGTAAATACCTAGGAATAAGCTATAGATAATTAAATAATAATATTCTTAGTACTTAGCTTTCTATAATTTTCTTCTAATATTTCTATAATACGCTAGTTATATATAATATAAATCTATAGATAGATAGTAGATAAGTATAAGTAGAGTATTATAATTTATAAACTAGACACCCGTTACTAGTAGATTAGTAGTAAAGACTAGTATAGTAAGTATAGCTTATATATAGCTAGGGTTATTTAAGTCTTATTAAATAAGTATAACTAAAAAGTATAATAGTAGTTAAATCTATATAGGAATTAATAATTTATTTAAGCTATTTAAAAGTAATAATTATATGGCCGCTAGATATACTAAGCCTCTACTAGTAAGACTACCTAAATAAGGCCTTAAGATACTACTTAATACTAGTAATATAATAAAGTATAAGGCTATATCCTAATTATTATAAATATATTATACTATATAGCGTATAGTTAAGACTTCTAATAGGGTTAAATATATAGTTCTCTTTTACTAGTAAGTATTCTTAGTATGTTTATATAACTATTCACTAATATTCTAGTAGGTATTTATATCTTCTACTATTAGGTAACCTATATAGATTTATTAGTATATAAGGTACTAAAGGTATATAACCGGTAGAACCCCCGGGGTTACCCGGCGGATCCTAGGTAATTATATAATTATTAGTAATTATATAATCCTAGGGTTAGGTAGTATATCTAAGGGAAGGGAGGCGGCGAGCCCCTAGCGGGTACGTAGCTTATATCTAGGGTAATATAGGTAGTATAAGAAAAGGGGAGGTCCTTGTCCTTTAGGGGCGAGGTAGGATTATCTTATTATACTAGCTAAAGGTTATACTACTTAGAAACATTTATATATTAGAGAATATATCATTGTCTATAAATATAACCTTATATATTAGTACTAATAAAGTATATACCTTCTACTATATAAAGAGTAAGTCTACTTTTACTATCTTAAAGACTTACTACTACTACTACTACTACTACTACTACTACTACTACTACTACTACTACTACTACTACTACTACTACTACTACTACTACTACTACTACTACTACTACTACTACTACTACTACTACTACTACTACTACTACCTATCTCTAATAAGTACTAAGTTACTACCCTTAAGTAGTAGAATAAGGCGCTAAAAGCGTAGGTAAAATACTAATAGTAAGATTAGTAGCGTTAGAGGCTAAGGTTAGTAAGTCTATTAGTAGTATAAGTAAGATATATAATACTTATAAGGTATTAAAGGATAAGGTAAAGAGATTTACAGGTAATAAATAGACTTAACAAGCTATTTAAGACTATCTATATACTATCTATAGGTTATTTATGTACTACTAATGCTATTATCTGAGGGAATTAAGATACTAAAGTTAAGAAAGCAGTTTTGCCCGATACATACCTGAAATGGAGCTCCGTCCCCAACGATCCCGCCAAGCTCGTTGCGTCCCCACTCGGATGTACCACGCAGCCACAAGATCTTCTGCTTGTTCAACAGCCAATAGTGACCGGGCACACGATGGATCGATCTACATGTATGGAGGGAGACACACCAGCTCTTCTCTTCCGCCCCTGTTCGTGCCGAAAGCATGACGACCTTCCCCCATCGCAGGTATACATTCGTGTTGACTCCATTTCTCGTTTCACAACCAACGTCTTAGTGCGCCTTTCCTTCCTTATACGTATACCGTGTTACACGTACGCGGGACCAGCATGGCCGCTCCAGGTGGCAGGTTTTTCATACAAGACGCGATCAAGACTCCTGCAGTACATCATGAATCGTTCGAGCGTTTGTGGAAGACAAAGTGGCAACAACCATGCAAACTGGGGTTATATCCCTTCATGTTCAATGCTTACCAGGACTTCGAGCCTATCGTAGAAAGACTGGTCAAGGAAGACCAAAAAGAGCCGTATGACTGGGACAAATACGCACAAGCGTTCTTCCCCAAAGCCGAGGAGTTATTGGCGGAGGCAGAGAAGGCCGACCGAGAGGGGGATTGTGAGAAAGCTTCCGAATTTTACATGCGTGCCTCAGCAGTATATCGAATCTCCCGTTTTCCTGCGCCACGTTCGGAGAAGCAGCGTTATGCTTGGCAGGAAGGGAAGAAAGCGGCTAAAAGAGGTCTCGCATTGCGAGAGCGCCCAACACACGAAGTCACGATCCTCCACAAGCATGGAAATAATAAGGACGGCAAGGATCTACCATTTTACTATCATCTGCCACCTGGTACATCGAAGGATAAGCCTGTGCCACTCGTCATAGTGTTGACTGGACTGGATGGCTACCGGACGGAGCTCGCGGTGTGGATCGAGGGGTGGTCACTAAAGGGTATTGCGACGGTTATTCTGGAAATTCCAGGCACGGGTGATTCTCCAGCGGATCCAACAGACCCTACATCTCCCGAACGTGTTTGGTCAACCTTGTTTGACTGGATTGAGGAGCAAGCCGAGATTGACCAGACGCGCAAAGCGATGTGGGCATTCAGCACTGGCGGTTACTACGCTATTCGCGTGGCGCACACACACCCAAAGAGACTGCAGGGCGTGGTGGCATTGGGCGGTGGTTGCCACTATATGTTCAATGAGGAATGGCTGTCGCACGTCAATCATCTCGAGTATCCCTTTGACCTGGCGACCACACTGGCGTTCAAGTGGGGTTATGGCAGCGACCTCGACAAGTTTAAGAAGGAAGCGATGAAGTTCTCCTTGCTCGAAGACGGCACACTGGACAAGCCGGATTGCGCAAAACTACTCTTGGTCAATGGTGTCAACGACGAGATCTTCCCAATCGATGACTACTACCTGTGCTTGATGCACGGAGCGCCGAAAGAAGTGCGGTTTGTTGATCACAGAAAGCATATGGGAGAGCCGGAGTCGTTCTTCATCATCATCGCCTGGATCTACAAGCTCTTTGACATCGAGGGCAATCCGGGCGATCAGATGAGAACAATTCCCTCGAGGCCGAAATATGTTGACGTTCCTGACCAGCTATAGAAACACGGACGACAGAGCAGCCTACAGTAACTGCAAAGACAGAGAACTCTCGAGGTCGCCTTCGACTCCCCCGCGTCGCCCTACAACCCGCATGCGCAGCATCCATCAAAACTTTCAGGTTGTGTTCAATAGAAATTCGTGTAGCTATGTGCATACTGCTCACGTGTAGCCGATATGTTGAACCTTAAGCGCAATAAAAGCAGCTCCGTAGGTCCTTCCAACCACGACTTTGAGAACCGGGTACGCAATGCTTCCCTCTAACCAGAACCCTGCAGCTGACCACTTCACCCAATTTCAACAATAGTCACCAGATCTATTTCTTTCACATCGCTCCTGCTTTCAGTGCCACTCTCGTCGGACCAACCGCCTGCACGTTGAGCGTGTCTACAGAGTTCCGCCAGCAACGGCCATGCAGCCGGACATGGTTCCGAGACGCCAAAATCTCACTTCGATCGCATCCATTCCCGAGCACCGTAACGCCGGCCTCAGCTCCGTAAAGGCCAGTAGTGGCTTTACACTAAGCCTTCAGAATGATGAACGGTGAGTATCATGCGATATGGCCAATGTCCAATCGTGACGGGTGCAGTGTACGGCGCGAAAGGATGGCTGCACAACGTCCAGAGCTTGTCAACGATGCCTGGCTTTCACAGGCCGGTCCGCCGTTCAGCTGACATTCTGCTCAATTCCTGGTTCCGAGGTCGGGTGTGTGTGGTGGTCTGGTCTACAGGTCTGATGTCGAATCCTTTCATCGACAAAGCAATGACTTCTGGCTTCGATGAGTCGGCATCGTGCGTGCCCATGCTGAGCGACATCAACATCAGTCCGAGCTCATCTGCCGAGCGGAAGGTGCAGAAGCCCGAGTGCACCGGCAGTCTTATCACGGACGACTTCCTCAGAGTTCGATTAGGCAGTGCGTGCGCACACGAGCATGATCAGAAGCTTGCGGCGATCCTGAGGCAAATTTATGCTCTCGGCGTTCACGCCGTAATCGACGGAACCCGCTACCCTGCGACTGCTCAGGTCGCATCCCAACACACGTGGTTTCTCGTTCGTGAGTGCGCGGCTGCAGAGCACGGCGCATTTCGGGCACTGACGGTCGCGTAGGAAAGCCAACAAGGCATCATGGCATATATTGGAGCGCATTGTGTCATCGTACAGTTGAACGAAAGAAGCTTGTCTGACCGTGCCGCCTGGCTCATATGGCTTGGGGCATCTGGCCAAGTCAATATGGTCTTATCAATTGGTATGTCGCACAGGCCTCGATACAAGATGAACATACAGACGTTCGATACTTCTAATGGGAAGACGCACATGTCTTCGGGACATCATTTGAAGATGAGGGCTGCGACGAGGCGCCATGCCGCGATGCGATGGTGCCACGATAAGACAATCCTGAAACCGCAAGTCGGGCGCTGCAGCAGTATCGACCGAAAGGATTCGCGCACCGTGCGAGCATCGCCGTTTGTAGAGGACATCCCGTTGCCCAGGATTCGGATCGGCAGCGGAATGTCGAGGTTTCTATATCCCAGTCATCGTTTACAAACTTCCGCCGAAGCTCAGGATCGCATCCAAGAAGGAGGCCAACCAAGTCGGAAGCACCGCTATAGGGAAAAGTCTCTACTGCTGACAGACATGACACCACAATGTCTAAGCCGCAGGACTGGAGAGTGCTATAAGTAAGCTACATCAGCAGTGAGTAGACACAATACTCGAACATTCTCAACTATATTTGCTGCAGCACCTCTGCCTGGCAACTATGAAGTCCGTTGTGATCCTCATCGCGATCCTTGCGTCAGCAATCGGCACGATGGCAGATGTTCGTATCCTACATCTGGAGAGTTGTTGATCAGCTGGCTAACAGTAGCATAGCATTGTAACATCTATAGCAACCATTGTTGGAATTCCAACGGTGAAGGACTCCCATGTTCTAGTGTAAGCATACATTTTCACAATGGAGTTAGCATGTGTAAATACTGATCGGCATACCTAGTACTTTCCGTGCCAGGAAAATGACCACCCGTGCGTTGCATACGCGATTTCGCACTCGCTATAGAGGGCAAGTATGCTAAACTCGAGTAGATGTGAATGGATCGACGAGGACTATGATGGCCATAATGACCACGCAGATTGCTCGTAGAGCTGAGACCGCAATGGTGACCGTCTGACGCACAGAGTGAGTACCCAATAACGGATCATTCATCACATGTTCCAAACTGACGACAAGCAGTCCAAGCACCCACTTCAACTGTAGCGGGGTTGTGAGCCAGATCAGGTATATGTCGACAGTTTGTTGACGACTTCAACAATGCCATTGATTCGACCATATCTCGTGCTCCCAAATACTGCCCATCGATACCTGTTCATATCAAGTTCTCGTCTCCATCGTTGACAACGTACAGTCAACGGTCATCCATCAATAGAATCGCAATAATCGGTGTAGCCATAGTCTGAGTACTGGCTTCTCGTGCTTAAGATTTCTCGCAGAATTCGGGAACACGTTCGTCTTATGCCTGATACGTTTTCAGACGTTACAAATCAGATGCGTTAGGACGCATCGTATCGTACGAAGCGGAGTTCGAGCTTGTTTCGCTCGGTGGTCTCATGACGACAATAGATTCTCTGCGCGGGAGAAGCACGCCCCAGAAGGTGGTGAGCCGGACAAGATCTGAACGTGAAGCGCCCAATTTCTGCAAGACGATCGGTCTGTGCAACATCCGAGGATTTGCCATGAAGCGCGAACTTCTCCAAGTTAAAGCCAGTCCCTGCATCTCGTTCATCTAGGACAATAATACCTGGGCAATTCCACAGTTGGTGAAAAGAGGGACGCCCGCAGAGTTTTC
Organism: Passalora sequoiae; assembly: GCA_013248845.1. Classification (NCBI taxonomy): domain Eukaryota; kingdom Fungi; phylum Ascomycota; class Dothideomycetes; order Mycosphaerellales; family Mycosphaerellaceae; genus Passalora; species Passalora sequoiae. The sequence continues at coordinate 24,292 of WSQC01000044.1, read as the reverse complement.
CCGAACGAAAGGAAACCGTCCTCAACATCGGCTTGAAGCATAGGATATACTCTTGGGCAGGGGATTCGGCACCGCAAGAAAGTGTTGAGACTTCTTGGTTGCGAAGCCACAACGTGTAGACGTCCAGTGACAGCAGCAATGCAATACAGTATCCTGGCGACAGGTAGCGGCCCTCATGACATCTTAATCTCACGAACCTCGAATTGCATGGGCTCGCGTTACTGGGAACAACGATATACCAGAAACGAGGCGACATACTTTGCTTGGAAGACGGAAATTCGTCCGCTTTCTGACTCGGCCCGATGACATGCTGTGTGTGATGTCTAGAGCCCGACCATTTGGACATGCCAGAATGGTCTCCTCGCGCCGCCACGCGCCAAGGCTGCGACGATCATTTCTCTGACTCAGTACTGCGACTCCGCTCCACAAAGGATTCTTCATGGCCGCGGTCATTGTTTACCTCCCCAAGTATTCTTGTTGTTGTTGTTGAGGTGATCAATATGCAGGCGGTGCTCGGACATAACCACCCCTTAAAGCGCCATGTCTGGACACGCAAGCACCTTTCACAGGAAATTCTAATAGGAGACGGCTCGAGCGAGTAAGCGTAGACATAGTTTACAGTCCAGGGTGTGATAGAAGAGGTTGATGAGGAAACGCAATTGCTTGGCCACCAGTTTCTGTATTTAGCCGGCATGGCCAGCGTGTAGCATGCGCTGCAGCCAGGAAGACGACGAATCTGGCGTGCGCAGGGGCCGGGGTACAGCAGGCAGGATGCAGTGTATTGCGTGGCTGCAAATGGCCGAAGAAATGAAGCTGAAGTGGGATAGTGCCGTAAGGCTGACTGGTGGTGTGTGCTACTGACACGATTCTCAGGGCCTTTGGTAGAGAGGTTTCGCATTTCTAATGCTGAAACATGAGGTAGCAGACGCCGCATTTCCTCCGTTACGAAATGGAAGCTCGCAGAAGCGCGCACAGTCAGCAGACGGCACGCTCGTGAGCGTTGCACGTTGCTGGAGATGTGTTTCAATGAAGACACCGCGCTTCCGACCGTTCGAGGATCATCAAAGCTGGCGATGGCGGCATAGATGACGCTCCAGAGTCTCGTGGGAGATAGATATCTGGAGATAGATATGTGAAGATAGATATCTGGAGAAATTTGGTTGTTGCCCTCGTTGGAGATGAGGTGAGCTGCGAAGAGGAAGGTACGGCGCCGTCGTCGGAATGGAAGGTGCGCGTACAACGCTTCCCCCTAAGATTAGGTAGGTATGTGCTATGCAGAAAAGCTTATCTTTGGCCTGCGTTACGCCATGCGCGCCTATCTGACTCTCTTCTGCAGCGGTGTAGCCTGGCTGTTAGAAGTGACATGCCAGAATAGAGTTTCAGATAGATGACATTGGAATGTTACATACAGTAGACGGAGAGAGAGAGAGAGAGCGAGAGAGAGAGAGAGAGAGAGAGAGCGAGAGCGCGTCTCAATTATTGCAGGCGCGCAGTGGTGTTGCATTTCAGGCTGGGCAGTGTTCGTATCGCCCCAGTGTGACAATGACGATCCGCTGGAGAAGGCGGCTACAGCGTCTCCATCGCCAGGATCCAAGTGCCGGACGATAGATATTATTGATGAAAGACGCTCCAAGTGCGTGTGTGCGCAGGCGTCAGGTGCTAATCAAGCATTGACGAGAATTCAGATGATTGAATCAATCGATTAATCGTTCAATCGATCAGTCAATCAATCGATCAGACAATCAGCTAATCATCTATTCACTAATTCATTCATTCATTCATTCATTCAATCATTCAATCAAGCGTTGCTGTGTTGTTGGACTGACTGCGGCCGGCATGGCATGGACAGTGGAGGTGACGATGATTTCGCCTACCCCTGACTCTGAGCAATGGAATGGCCAAACGTGCGCAAGTGCCATTCGCTGCATTGGTCGTCCTGCAGTACTAGTGCGTCCCCTCGGTCGAGATGTGCCTTAACTCTATCATCAATCGGGTGTGCAGGTGGTCAGGTGCTGCGAACTGAGAACTCCTCCAGCTCCCGTCACACACACACACACACACACACGCACACACATATACCTACACACACACTTACACACACACACACACACATTTCGCCCCCTCTCCCCATCACGACAGTACATGTGCCTTTCCCAGCACGTCAAAGCTGAGTTGCGAGACGTATCCAAGCGCAGCACAGCGCGGTCGGCAGGCCTGAAACATCGCACTAGCGAAACAACCGCATCGCGACCACCATCATTGTGAGGAGGTCCCGTCACACACGCCAGACTTGGGAGCCTTTCGACCCCCCGATCACCGTGCAGCCTACCACAGTAGTGCACTAGGTACAACTCACGACCTCTGGCACCGCACATCCCACGAAGCCCCGCGCAAACATTCGACCTCCGACGAGCACTGCTCCAGTGGGACATCGCGTAACCAGACTGTCTCAGGACTGCGTGACCAGCACTTGAAACACCCGATAACATATTGCGACTACACTACCTTCGACCACGCAGAGCACGGCACAACGAACAATACGCCAGCACGTCGTCTCTCCTTCGTACTGCACCAAGTAAGGGAGCGCAGTCAGGCACCTTGTACCCCCACAAGCGCTGCACCGAGCGGCCACTTTTCGCGCATTCCAAGCACGACCCACGCCTTTGTCTCCGCCAAAAGACTACGACCACTTGTGAGATTGCTGCCATTTCCCGCATTTTGGCGCCCGTCACCGCCACCGCGACAGCAGTAAAAGAGACGTCGCTGCTGGCTTGCGCGCCATGGCCGTCTCACTGCTGCAAACTCCAAGTCGCGCGTCCTCGTCTTCGGCCTCCTCCTATGTGCCCGTGACCAGGCAAAACACCATGAACTCCCAAGAAGGATCGCGCTCAATGCGCGCCTCAAAGCGATATTCGGTCACCGCCCTCTACCTGTCCATGAATGCGAACCAAAGAGATCTGGAAATTGAGGATGACTTGGCAAGAGGTGAGCACGGATAAGAAGACACGACATCATACAGACTTGAGCTGACGTGGAACAGCCCAGAAAGCACTACGGGAACTCAAGGCAAAGATATCATCTCAGTCAAAGAAAAACTTCGTGCTCGAAAAGGACGTCCGATACCTAGATTCCAGAATCGCGTTGCTCGTGCAGAACCGCATGGCTCTCGAAGAGGTATGTCTGATGTTGCAATTTTTGCGGGCAAGGTTCCAGGAGCTGACAGTGCTGAAGAAAGAAGAAGTGGCGAGCCACCTCGATGACTCGGTAGATCTCACTGAAGGCTCGTTTCCGAATGATGAAAAGACTCAAAAGTATGGCAATCTGCTGTTCTTGTTGCAAAGCGAACCACGACATATTGCGCACCTGTGCCGTCTAGTCACAATGGCCGAGATCGACCAGCTTCTACAAACTGTTATGTTCACCATCTACGGTAACCAATACGAGAGTCGAGAAGAACACTTGCTCTTGACTATGTTCCAAGTAAGCGTAACTCGCACAATGTGGTCGTCGCCCATGCTAATTCGATTCACCAGTCCGTTCTTACCTTCCAGTTCGACAACACCCCGGATTATTCTTCCCTCCTGCGAGCGAATACACCAGTCTCACGCATGATGACCACTTATACGCGAAGAGGACCTGGTCAAAGCTACCTCAAGACAGTCCTTGCCGAACGCATCAACTCATTGATCGAAATCAAGGATTTGGATTTGGAAATTAACCCGCTCAAAGTGTACGAAAGTATGATCGCTAAGATCGAAGCAGATGGTGGCCAATTACCTGCCAACTTGCCCAAAGGCATCACTGCCGAACAAGCAGCAGCCAACGAGAACGTGCAGCGAATTATCGCTCCGCGGATAGACATGCTGATTGAGATCGCCACTTCGTTCCTGGACACCATCATCGAGGGTCTCGAGGAGACGCCTTATGGCATCAGATGGATATGCAAGCAGATTCGCAGTTTGACACGAAGAAAGTACCCTGATGCACAAGAGCAAACGATATGTACCTTGATCGGAGGCTTCTTCTTCCTCCGCTTCATCAATCCGGCCATCGTTACCCCACGATCATACATGCTCATTGAGCAAACTCCAGCTGAAAATCCGAAGCGAACATTGACTTACGTTGCGAAAATGCTGCAGAACCTGGCCAACAAGCCCAGCTATGCCAAAGAGCCCTATATGCAGAAGCTACAGCCGTTCATCCAGAACAACAAGGAGCGCATCAACAAGTTCATGATGGATCTCTGTGAGGTGCAGGACTTTTACGAAACGCTCGAAATGGACAACTATGTCGCGCTGTCGAAGAAGGATCTTGAGCTCTCGATCACACTGAACGAGGTGTATGCAATGCATGCTCTTTTGGAACGGCACGCCAAGGAGCTTGCAAAGGACGAAAGTTCACACCTCAATCAACTCTTGGGTGAGCTCGGAGGTGCACCTGTACAATTACCTCGGAAGGACAACAGAGCGATCAATTTGCCATTGTACAGCAAATGGGAAACATCGCTGGACGACTTCACTGCAGCCCTGGACATCACACAGGAGGAAGTCTACTTCATGGAAGCCAAGTCGACCTTTGTGATGATCATGCGCTCACTGCCTGCAAATTCGATGGTGATGCGCAGACCTCTCAAGCTAGACAGGATTGCAGAGGCTGCAGCCACGACAAAGAACGATTCAGTGATGGTCCGAAAGGGCATTCGCGCGATGGAACTACTGAACCAGCTGCAGGAACTTGGCGTGATCGACAAAGACGACAGTTATGCTATGCTTAGAGATGAGGTCGAGCAGGAGCTGGTTCACCTTGGCTCGCTCAAGGAGAAAGTCATCGCAGAAACCCAGAAGCTTGGCGAGGTCTTTCGCACGATCCGCGACCACAACACCTACCTTGTCGGCCAACTAGAGACATACAAGAGCTATCTGCACAACGTTCGTGGCCAGTCAGAAGGCACGTCGAAACGTGGGCAGACGACCAAGGTCCTGGGACCATACAAATTTACCCACCAGGAATTGGAGAAACAGGGAGTAATACAGAAGAGCAACGTGCCAGAGAACCGACGAGCTAACATCTACTTCAACATTACCAGTCCCAGCCCTGGTACGTTCGTTATCAGCTTGCACTACAAAGGACGTAATCGTGGGCTTTTGGAGCTGGACTTGAAGCTCGATGACCTTCTCGAGATGCAAAAGGAGCAACAGGAAGATCTCGATCTCGAATATGTCCAATTCAACGTTTCCAAGGTCCTACAATTACTCAATCGACGTTTCGCTCGGAAGCGCACGTAGACATCACATTAGAGCAACAACACTTTCGATTGGGGAGGGAATTGGGAGATGGACTGACATGTAATTGTATGATTTCCGAATCACTGCAACGCCACGGCGGAGCGTTTTTGGTAGTAGGATTGTGGAGGAGCAGTTTGATGTCGATTTCGTGATACCCGGAAGAGCTGTACGATTATCCGCACAGATGGCGGACGAAGAAGAGATGATTACTACACCAGAGAGAACGTGGTAGATGGTCACGGACACAGCGGCGTTTGATACCAGCGTGTGCGCAGGTCGCGTTTACGACGATGGGAGGGTTTCTATGGAAACATGTAATGAGAGTGGTAATCAGTCAGATGGGAGTGGCAGTGTACGAATAGACGTATGGTTACCAACGATATATTGCTATTGGAACCACCACCAAGCGCTTGAAGTGATTCGACTGCGACCAATACTCGCTCAGCCATGATCGGGGCGGCAGCTAGCGATAATGCGGGAGGATCACATGCTGCCTTGCAGGCATTAAGCAAGCTTCTTCCATCGAGTCATGCACCTGATGATATGCCCGTCGTGCATGACCACTAGTAGTACATTGATGTCTCCTCCTGCATACACACATCTTGCAGACCTTTGATAATCTCGCCCTCGTACGTGTTTTGAATCCTACCGTGCCTTGCTCGAGGAATATCAGGAGGATCTGAGACGCGAGCATACATCGAGTTTCCAGCATGTCATCTTCGATCGCGATCCCCCGACGAAAGCAAGCCGCCGCTGTGGCTGGAAGCTCCAGCTCGTCGCCCAGCTCATACTATGGAAGCTCAATGAGCTCGCACACGACCCCTACACTATCCTCCTCCAAGGGCAAGCAGAGAGCGTCTGACTGCACACCGTCGGGCGTGAGGGACCATGTGTCACCTCGATGGCCGTCGTTACTCGGTAGGCCACAGACATGACCAGCTGATGACTTCACCGGCGACACTCTAACGGATACTGACTTATAGTATCTCAGGCTCGTCACTTTCGAAAACCGAGTACACCGTAATCAACCTCGCACATTCGGAAGCACCGCCTCGATTGGTCACATGCGTCAAATCATCGCAAGGTTTCGACTGGAACCAGGAGCTGTTCCTGCCTTCCTACGCCGACTACGAGCACGATAGCGATCTCGAACACCGACCGGATCCCGTCGAGGAGATAATCCTTACGGACGAAGAGGCGGCAGCGATATTGCCACAGTAAGAACTATGTATACCAAACAGCACTGTGACACAGCAAATTGGGCATGGAGCTTTGAGATCAATGTTTAGACGATGGGAGTGTTGTGTAGGGCATCATGGTTCTGGGTTCGGAAATATGGACACCTGCGACGGCGCGAGATACAGCGATCATTTGACAGCGATGTTAGAACGAGGGTACGCATATGGAGGGCGTCTGGTGGGAATGGTATTGCTTTTGGGTATGGCTGTACTGTTGCTAGTGCTTTTGCGCTTCTTCTACACCATTTACTCGACACTCGCCCAAACGCTCTCATCAGCCTCACCGTTCCGCCTTGTTGTCTTTTTGCTCAGCCTCGATTCAATACGTGCGACAGCGTCTCGTATTGACTCGACGCTGGAACAGCCTCGGATTTAATGACGCTGCAGCTGTCCGCTTCGGGGGCTCGCACCTTCCGATAAGACTCCAACCTAGTCCAGGACAGGCATCTTGTGCCCCGCATTTATTGGCGAAGCTAGCGCGTCCCCCACGCGTCGACCGATGCCGCATCTTCGAACCATAGTCCACAGCATCAACCAATATCACAGACTCACATCATGGCACAACTAGTCGACTTCGACAAACAGTGGGAGGGCGAAGGAGAACGCGTAACAGCCTCCACCCACCGCAAAATCGAACTACAATCCCCCGCAGACCTAACTTACCTCATCTCCAACCTTACCACGCTCGCGCGCGAAAAACTCGACAAAGAGATCCCGCCTCCCAAGCCATCATCATCGCCCAACGCCTCCTCCGATGCAAACACCGAGCACAAGACGGAAGAGCTCCGCACGCGCATCACCCGCATCCTCGACGAGTACATCCACACGACCTTCACGCACGCCAAACCCTCCATCACCATCAACGGCCTCGACGCAACCTCAACGTCCGGCCTGGAAGCAGAAGAGGAGCTCGAACCCTTCGACTCGAAACTGGCGCAACGCGTCCAGAACCTCAGCGCCCAGATCGAGGCGCGGACGCTGGAGCTGGCGAATTTGAGGAGGAAAGCGCCGAAGGAGACGGCGGAGGAGTTTGTGAGGGCGTTTGCGGGTCAGGATCGTGAGCTGGAGGCGAGGGTTGAGCGAATGAGGGAGGTGAGGATGCGGGAGGCGTTGGCGGCGAGGGTGGAACTGGGGGAGGTAGAGAGAGGGGATGAAATTGAGGCTTCCTTGCAGAGGGGGCGGCAGAGCTTGAGGGTATTGAGGGAGGGGATGCCAGCGGCGATAGAGAAGTTGGAGAAGGCGCAGAAGGCGGTTGAGGTGGTTGAGGAGAAATGAGAGGCGGAGGATGTGTTGTGATGTTTATGATACCCAGGGATTGATATGGAGTACTGGACAGGTTTTGTGTTGTCATGGAAGAGATGGAAGAACTCGAGAGTAGAGATCAATATGCAGTGCGTTGTGCTCATGATGCGTGAGTATACATTTGTCGTTCCCGTTCTTCGTGTGTCTTTGATTGCATCCCATACTCGTCAACACATTGCAAACACCGAACTTGCCGAACTCTCAACCCATACCATCGAAGCTTATGCATTACCTGTGCGTCACGGACAATCATCAAGTCATTCTCCCAACATTCCACTAATTATACTGGAACGCGCCCGGTCCAGAAGCATTGCTCGCCAACAAGTCCGCTCCCAGACACTGTTTGCTCGGGAGGGTGACGTTGGGCAGGCTCGCGTACTATAATCACGTTCGTAAGACATGGCTCTAGGAGTGTGCACTCATCAGTGGACTTACCATCTGCCACGGTCCCTTGGGCCCCTTGGTCACCGGGTCCGTCTCGTTATTGACCGGGCAGAAGAAGGTTCCGTTCTGAAAGGCAAGGAAGGCCAAACCGCCTTGTGGAGCGGAGAGAAACCAGCCACCGAGGATGGAGCCTTGGGGAGAGAAAGCGCTGTGGGGACGGGTGTATTGGACTTTGCCGCATGTCGGTTCGATGTAGCTATTGGAGAGTGTCAAGGGGTGCAATTCGAACTATCCTATCACACGGCAGGGAGGTGGTGGGAGGAATGAAAAGAAGGGTGAATTACATCTGCTGTCCGCCCGGGACAATGACGTCGAGGTAGAGAGAGCCATAGGAGTCGAGGCGGGTGCGTGCATCAGAGATGGCGTATACGGTCGAGGTATCGTTTGGGCAGGTGCCGTTGAGCTCGGGAAGATTCGGACAGTCGGTGGATGGCGGCTTGCCGATGAAGAGACCTCCGCCGTTGGCGTTGATTTGGCCGAAGTGGATGGGGGAAGCGGAGCGGAGGGCGAGGAGGTAGAAGTCCGAGGCGGCGCCAGTGAGCGATGCGAGGCTGACGGCGGCGAGGAATGTGGTCTTCATGGTGGGTGTTGGATGTTGGGATGTGTGCCCTTTTGAAGGAGAAGAAGAAAAAAGAAGAAGCGGAAGAAGAAGAAGAAGTAGGGAGGGAGGGAGGGACGAGTGTCTTCAGTGGCGAAGGCGCGATTGCCATGTTGACGACGGCAAGTGTGGTTGAAGTAGGAAGGAAGGAAGGAAGGAAGGAAGGAAGGACTGCGTGGTCGCTTCCCCAGTCAGTAGTAGTGAGTGTACATACAGGGCAAGGACGATCGGGGGATGAAACACAAGTGCACGTACCATGTAATGTCGCTCAAGCGCTCGACATGTACGTACAATGTACACTTTCAAGCGACATGATCATCATCATCATCATGTAGCATAAATACAGCAAGTACTATACTGAAAGTGTTGAAGGTAACCAAGGCCCTCCATGTCGCACAGCATGATCGGATCGGGGTACCTGCGCACTGCACAACTTCCTGTACATCAGAGGCCGCGTCGTGTGGCTATGTGCACAAATGAATGCATGTATCGATCAGTAGTACAACTACAGTTTACAGTCTACCTCTCTATACATGTCCCCTATAGCTCATCGTGCTGTCCTCCCTTCTCCTTGTCCCGCTCACGTTCCGCATCTTCTCGCTGCAGTAGCTCCTGGATACTCTCCTTCTTCTCCTCCTCCTTTCGCATCCCCTCGCGCACATCTGGTAGTCCCGCGCCGGACTCCATCCGAGTTGCGCCCATCTGCTGCTCCTTGTGTCGCTTGGCCACAGCGGCAATCTCATCATCGTATTCCGTCCATTCCGGTACCTGCCTTCGTGCTCGGTCAAGTTTCGGTTCCTTCGTCTGAGGATTGTTGCAAAGGTCAATAGTCTTCGCCTTCTGCAGACTTTCGTCGGAACACCACGTCTCGCACCACAACCATTCCTGTGGGAGACTGTGGATTGGTAGTAGTGACTGCATGTGATTCGGCAGATCCTGGTCGAGGTTACTCAAGCTGTTAGGGTCGGCCGATAGCTGATGGTAGTTCTGCCTCAGTCGGTCACCAGCGGCCAGTTGTCGGAACCTCTTCAGATCGACGACGTAGAGTGCCGATATATGATACGGAAGTCCCTTCAAGAAGTTCTTCCAGTAGCCCTGTTTCCAGAATCTGAACCCTTCCATCTCACTTCTCGAGTCACACATGGGCGTGAAAGCGTAGGGTGCACCGTGGAGGTCATGCTGCACAAGCTCGTACATGTCTGTCCGCACGATCTGGTCGGCGTCCACGAAAATGACTTTGTCCAAGTCCAGCGGGAACAGCACGTCTAGGAACAGTATTTTGTAGCCCCAGATCTCGCGCTGCTTTTCCTTCTGCGACCGCAACCAGTGCGGCCATTTGTACGTGACCATCTCATATTGGAAGCCGTACTCCTCAGCCATGGCCGGCAAGAAGTCCTTGAAGGACGGCGACAAGAACTGCTCGATGAACCAGAACTTGACGCTGTGCTTGGTGTGCTTCATCACTGAAACCATCATGATGTTGAGCATACGCTCGTACAGGTGCCCGGACGCGACAGAAAAGATATTGATGTCAGCGTGACCATCTGCTAACATGTCAGTCTTGCCGGCGCCCAGAAACAGGCCGGAGCCAAGTTTGGCGGCCTTGGAGAGGTACTTGCTGGCTTGCGACGACTTCAGACCCACTTGCGCCAATAGCTTATCCGCTCCACGTGCGACAGTCTCAAGAGAAGTCTCAAGAGCAGACTTTGCCGGCTCAAGCACGTCTTCGTCCTCCATCCCAGGCTTCCGGGATATTCGAGGATATATCGTGGCCCCTCTGAAGCTCATCAACGCAATCTCGGTGGTGTTGTCTCCAGGTGCTGCTGCATGCCCTTTCGTGCCTGCGCTGTCAATCTTGAAAATCTCTTCGCTTCGTCCGTTCTGGAGCGCCAGATTATACAACCCTGGGCTCGCTTTGAACTGGAAGTACCCCAGGTTGGCCATGATGATTGTGTCTGCAAAATGGGAGTCGTGCTCGGTGCCCAGAACAAGTTGTGCTCCACGTGGTGGCATACCTCCTGCAGCAAGGTCACGCGAATGACCTTCGATGAGAATGTTGCGCAGCTCGTAAGTGGCATCGATGTTCCCTCTCTTGACCAAGCTTAACTTGATATTGTCCGGATCATAGATGGTCTCCTTCGGCGCCACAAGCCATGCAGGAGGCAGATCCATGCCGAGGTTGAGCAACGCTTCAGCAGGTAGTCCACTGAATTGCGCAGAGTTGCCCTGCAATGAACCGTCGCTGTTGAAAAGTGGTTTGGAGCTCAGCACCTGCCTATAGAAGCGCTTGATGGGAATTTCGTCCAGGCGATCTCGTGGATTCAGGAAAACTTTGGTGTGCACGCCTTGCAGCTCCGACATAACCTTTATGATCGGGATCCATCTCTGAGCAGCTTCTGAGGCAGGGTCCACAGCCGTGACTATATGTATCGTCGCAGTCTTCTCATCGCCAACGTGAATGGCTGTATGACTAGAATTCCACTTCCTGAAGATATCGGTACGAACGGTAGGTGCTGCCTCGAAGATACCTTCTGGCACGTCCGACACCAGTGACAATGCGATCAAATTCGAGATTCGGGCAAACGCCAACGGCGTTGCTGCTTTCTCGCTGAGACTCAGACCCTCAATAGCTTTAGCTGCCGGGAGGAGTCGCCTCTTCCGCTCGTATGCGTAGAGTGCTTCCAAGTCTGAAGTGTCAAGCTCAAGAGTATCTGACATGGGCCCAGCTACTCTGCCATTGATGACCAAGGCCTTTTGTCCGGGCGTTATGCCCAGGGCATGAATAGTGTTTCGAAAGGGTGCCCAAATGGCGCGGACCTGCTCCTCCATTTCGGGGATACTTTCCATGGCCGCAGTCTTGTACAGCTCCGCGTACAATTTCTGTCTCGTGGAGAACTCGCTCGAACCTTCTGGCTGATACTGATCTTCAGCAGCCAAGGTGTCGTATTGCTCCAGCAAACTGCGTAAAAACTCCTCGCCTGAAGACTTGTCGTAATCGGACCCTAGGCGCAAGCTGCTAGAGCCACCCCTGGGGATGTGAAGAAGCGCGAGCTCGATGTTATCGTGCTTTCTGTGAAGCAGCAGCGCCTCCATGAGCTGCGTGAAACCTTCCTGGCAATCAAGATCAGCAGCTAGGGTGATATGAAAAAGCTCACGCTCGATAGTGTCTTTGCTGGCGGGCAGACCAGGCAAGTCGGCGAGCTCCGGGAGCTCTCCAAGATTCACATGACGGACGCTGCTGTCATCTTCTGGTATCACTAGTGGGTTGCGCTTGAGACTGGCGTTTTCCAGGAAGAGATGAGGCAAATAGTCGTCATCGGTCACTTTCTGTTCGAATATTGCTTGCTGCACCACCCGTACGTCCATCGATACTCGCTGGCTCATCGTCTGAAGCCAGTCTTCTGTGCGCGCTACAGGTGCGCCATTGATGAGGATTGGCGGTGTCGGGTCAATGCTTCCGATCCTCGAAATGTAGGCTTGGGCGCCTGAGACCTGTTTGTGAAGATTCGGATCGTCCAAGATTTCGTCCATGGACAATGCGACCTTGTTTGGGCGTAACGTCCGATCCTCGACTGAGGCCGAAAATTGCCTCTCGTCTGGCTTGCCAAAGTTCTTGCCGGCACTATTGATCGAATTCTCAAGGTATGCAAGAGCTGCAGTCAAGCCGTATCTATCAATGAGATAGTACACAATCTTGGTCTGTTCCGCCGTAGACGAAGACCTGATATATGGCACGAGACCAAATCTGATGGGTACTTTGCGTGAAACAAAGCTTCGAAGCTGTTCAGTGACTAAGACTGCATCTGTGTACTCAGCTAGGTCAACCGGAATGACCAGGTTGTGCAGGTCCTTCCGAACAGAAGGAAGCTGGCCAGGAAATGTCCGCTGCAGGAGTGCTTGAACCATTTTCGGCCATTCCTCATATCTCTTGTCCTTCTCGATGTCGTTCATCCAAATGATCACGTTGCCGCCCTCGTGATCATCTCGCCAGTCGTACCGCTGCACTTCCTGCTCAACTTGCGATTCCGTGATTGCTTCGTGGGACAGCAAATTCACAGCCTCAAGTCCGCTCAACCCAATTTCGCGCACGCCGTTGATCATCTTACGCTCCCTACGTAGATGCTCAAGCAAAGAGTATGCATCGATGTCTCTCGGCATAATTTGCACCCCATTGATCCACATCACGTTGTATCCAGATGGCAGTATTACATCTCGGTTTTCGCCGTGTTCTTGCACAAATTCCTCGGAAATGTTGGCCGATGCTATCGAGCTGGAATGCTTCGGAAAATCCTGAGACAGGCGCAAAAGCGTGTCGAACGGTTTTTCACTGCCCATAATGAAGCTTGCCGCCTTCACACCAAGTCGCTTTAGCTCGGATTTTGAAAGTGGCCGGAGGTCTGGTACTTCCTCCTCGTTCAGGGTAGCGTCTGTGGCACTGACTTTCGCCGCATTTTCAGCCTGTCGATCATCGATGACGATGTAGTCTGTTCGCTTCAATGCAAGCTCGACGCCGTAGCCACTGACTGCAAGCGGCTTTCTGTCTACGTTCCCCGGAGCCCTATACCTTACTCTATAGGAAGTTTTACCTTCCTTGGCCGTCTTGCGGAGGGTCTTGTGGAATTTGCGAAATGCCTCTGACATGAGATCTGCGTACAGCACAGAAGGTCGCTGACTGAGGGAATCACCCAGTACTCTATCGAATGGCAGCTCATTCAGCCTGCTTCCCGCACCACCCAATGCCCATGCTGCCGATTCTTCCAGCTCAGGCGTGCAATAACTCTTACCACTAAACGGCACATGTACCCAGCTATGGCAATCATTTCCTGTATGTTCTGCTGCTGAGGGATGTATCGATGTGTTGTAGAATTGGTAATGCGCTTCGATTCGAGGCGCTGCAGAATGAATCGAAAGTGCGTAATCGAATGAAGACAGCTCTTCGTCATGGAGGTGTCCTGCCAAGCGCATCGTGTCAGTCAGTCTCATACAGTGTGGAACATTGTCTGAGGAAGTGCTGTAGAGGACGATAGCACCGCGGTACTAATGTGGACCGTGAGTCGACTTTATACTATCGTCCGCACAGTTTCCATAACATATCTCTGCTATGATCCTACCTTGCTCTTTCAACAATACCGTAAAGCTGTTATACAGGTCTTCGTCCGTCTTGGCAGCATCGAAATAGCCGTCTGCAATGTGGTCGAGCAGTGGGAAATATGAGGTCGCATTCTCTTCGGCGGCGGTCTCCAGGAGTTCTATGAGATATGGCGGTGCTCCAAAGGACGTCCTGAGATCTACATTTACTGATGGTGCCGCTCTAGACCCGAGTGTGCCGAGTAAGCCAGCGAACAGTGCGGCTCGCGATTTGGTATTTCTCGAGGCGAACGCCATGGTGAAGATTTCAAGTTATTCTCTGCCGTCACCTCATTGCAATACCATAAGTTATGTAAGGTAGGTGTTGTACTAGAGGACGAAGATTCGTACCAAGAGGAGAATTGATGGCTGATCAAGATGCAACGTGTCGTTCGCGAGTTGTGCGCATGTTGTGTAGAAAGTGGTCAACGCCCTCCGAGTCAGTCATAGACTCCGGCGACAGCTTCGCAGTGGTCTATCGTGCCATGCAGAAGCGGTAAAACAGTTTCGCTGACCTCGAAAGAATAAAGGCATTGGCAATGATATTATTCGGGAGTGCTGTGACAGTCTCCGCGTTTGTGCTATCGGTCGGCGGAGGATTCATCAAATTTTGATTCAAAGCCTGGAAATACTCCACAAATTTCGTAGATCATCTTCCACCGTGGTGTCGCGATGCAGCTGTCTGTCGCATTTAGTTACACAATGGTAGCTGCCGCTTACTCTCGAAGAAGCGCTCCAAGTCGGTCAACACACTTGACAATGACCCAGAAACCTCCGCATTGCAGCTCGTCTTGATCCAGCCAGGTAGTTTTGCCTGCACTCGTCCTTCAGCATACCTGGCATCGAACAACAGGATACTTGCCCAATCATTCCTATGTCTTATCGCTCGTCCGATAGCCTGGTTGACACTCCTCATACATACATTCTCGGCATGTTCCCTGCTCGCCTTACCCATGGGCACACCATGAGCAGCTGCCTTCTCATCGAGATACTGCGCTTTTGCTTTCCATTCCGGCGTCTCCAAGTTCGGAAACGGCAAGCCAACGACGACTACGCAGCGGCCTAGGTTGTCCGAAAAGTTAATGCCTTCGGATAGCTTACCACCAATAACAGATAGTAAAATTGCACCGCGGATATCGGTATGGACTGCTTCGCTGTATGCTCTAAAGCTCTCCTCAGCAGACACGTTCCGACTATCGTGGAAGACAGCCTTCTCCTGTTCGAGACGAGGCATGATCTGCTTATCCCCCCAGACCCGCAATACAGTCTCGAGATAGCCATAGCTTGGGAAGAAGACGACCATGCCGCCTTGGACCTTCTGCATGATCTGCTCGAGCGACCTACCCAGGCGTGCAGCGCTCTCGTCGTCTCTTGCTTTGAAGCTGAAGTCCATGTGGCCGACGTCGTCTCTAGCGATTGCTCGCACAAGGAGGCTACTTGGCGGAATAAGATGCCCGCACGAGAAAGTGTGGATTGAGTCGAGGTAAGGAAGAAGTTGCTGTCGGTAGTCGAGTATTGGCGACATTGTGCCGCCAGCCAATATCACAGCCCGTGCGTCTTCCACCACATCTCGGAAGTGCTCAGACGGATCTAGGAGCAAATACGAGAGAGCAATACCGTTGTCGTTCTTGCTCCAGAAGAATCGACCTTCGCGAGATGGATTCATCAGTGTCACCAGGAAGACCTGTACGTGCGTGAGAGTCGGCAGATCGACAGAAGCGCTGTCTTCGAGAATAGCTTGCTTTTGTTTCTTCTCGGCTTGTGCCACGAATGTAATATAGCCCTCCACTTTGCGGGCCAGCTTGCTCTCGTTCATGTATTTGACGAGCTTCGAAAGGTTGATCTGATCAGCGCCCTTGCCTGCAAGAAGGGTGACTGGCGTCACGGTACCGCCACTTGCGATTTGCGCTGTCAAGCTGCTCGCATAAAGCAGCAAGGAGTCGATCACACGGATGACTTGCGCGACATAGCTGCGGTTACTGCCTTTCAGCCGATTACGGAACTTCTGCAGATAAGTGATTAGTCCGTCCTTTGCCCTCTTCAACTGCGAATCCGTTATTTGAGCAGAGTATGTGCTCTCGACAGCATTGATCAGGTTATGTGCTTCGTCGATGATTACAACATGACCTTTTAACGAGATTCCCAAAGCCTCTCTTGCTGACCTTTGCAGCAAAAGGGGATATGGAAGAGTCACCATCTCTGCTGGACCGATGCCAGGCCTCGATGCATAGTAGGGACATATCTCATGCTTCGCCCCAAGTTGTGCTAAATCTTCTATATCGCGAATGCTCGCTAAAGCATGATCGCGAAAGTCTAGTACTTCTGTCTGGCTATCTTTGCCTGGCATGTAAGGGCACTTCTTGTCGCTTGACTTGGCCTGCTGCAACTCGATGCATCTCTCGTTGATGGCGACCTGACTTGACAGTCTGTTGACTCTCGGATTGATGCACAAGTTCTTGCGAGACCCGAGCGTCAAGTGTTTCACTTCTTCAATCAGCGTCTGTCCGCTCAGCTCGTCTGGCTCAGGTGGAAGACCAGGCGGCAGCTTCACCCTTTGAAGCTCTCCTATGAATTGAGATAGCTGAGAATGCGTTCTGGAACTGAAGAGGATCTTCAGATCTGTGGCTTCCTCTTCGATTCTGCGCTGTACGTCGGGTCGTGGTAGCATACCCATGCTCTGCATAAGCTTCATCGTCTCAGCAGAGTATTGTGGAGTGTTTCTGGCTTTGCCTTGGCTGTCACTATCGTAATCATCAAGTACGAATTGGTCCTCATCTGCTGCTCTGTCATGGGTGTCGGTTCTTCGCTTCGGCTTCTTGGATGCAGGGCCATCACTCTTCTGTTGCTCCATGATCCTGGCCTCCTGCTCACGAATCTTGGTCAAGCGTGCCTCAAAGTCGTCCCTCATTCGCCGAATCTCTCGTGCGCGCGCTTCTTTGGCGTATTGAACCATCCATTCTGGTTCGTCGTCATCGACCTCGATTGTGGCAAGTGCTTCGTCGAACGCCTTTCGTTTGTGGTCCCGGAGCCACGTCAAGGAGCCACATATGAGACTCAAAGATTTTCCGGTGCCTGTGGGCGATTCGAAGATTCCAACTTTACTTTGCTCGATACACTGATACACAGCTTCCATGAACTGCTGCTGTATGTCATATGGCTGGAACGGGTGGTGGAAGTTTCTGCGCGCCATCTGTGATCTATCTGTGTCCAATGTAAACTGCCTAGCGCTTCAGCATCATCTTTGTCTTGTCTCTTCTTGTCTCGACTTGTATTGTCTTGTCTCGCCGTTCGTGTCCCGCAGGCACGTGTTGCGTTCGCGTCATTGTGATCATCGAAGTTGCGAAGTAGCCATTTGTAGCGCGTCGCCCCCGCAGCTTTCGCGCTAGAGACGCGTCGCGGCGTGACGGCGGGTCGACATGGTACTGGGTCGACTTAGTACTGGGCCCGGTGAATAATCTATCGATGTCTGCCCTTCCGGAAACGTGTCGTATCGCCAGCGATAGCCTGCTGTGAAGTCGACTTGCCGTCGATGACCCATGTGTCAGTGATTTCTTTCTTTTCAGGCACCTTCTTCTCCATGGTCTTGGCATCCTTGATTCGCCTGATATAGCCCAAGTAGATTGCGACCTCGGCCATAGCAACGACAGTACTGCCAGAGAATGAAAGCCCGAGCCGTTGAGGAACACTCCACCGACGTGCTGCCATCCACACTGCAACACTAGTACAGACGATAGAGATCAAGACGTTGATGATTAGCACCATTTGCCGATTGACATCAGCGTAGGTGACATCGTCAACGTCGTCGGCCGCATTGTGACCTATGTTGATACCAGATCCAAAAGAAAATGCTGCTTTGGGGAAGCGTTGATTGAACAAGTCGGCTGGTGGCAGTGGATCGATCTTGCGTTCGTACTGTCTTTGTTCTTCCTCCGCGCGAAGTCTTTGCATCAACTTCTTGTATTCGAGAGTCTGTATGTCTATGTGCTCAGCAGACTGTATTAGTTTACGATGGAGTCTTCACTTACGTGCTCAGGCTTTGGGGCGGGTCGTGGTTCATATACGGCCGTTCCTTTGAGCAAAGTCTCAAGTCGCCACTGCCTCGCAGTAGCATCTAATGCAGCGCTGTTCCGCACAAGGTAGCGTGATACTTCTATGAGCAGTTGGTGGTCGATTGTGTCGTTAATATTAGCCTTCGCTATTTGTTCAGAAGTGACTCCGCCGTCGTCTCTTGCTGATATGGCATCGCTGCCCATCAGCTTACGATATTCCCGGATGGCAGCCTTGGCAGCAGGCGTGATCGTTAGCAGCATCATGCCATACACGGCGTGATCGTGTTGATAGATCCTGAAAGTGTCGGGTGGCCTAGTAACAGACTTGCATGTGCTGAATGTTTCGACAGCTGGACCCTTAGGTAGAGTAGACTACATGTACACCTGCATGTACTGTACCCAACCCTGAGGCTGGCTATGACGCTAGCAGAAAGCTTGCCAGTGCATGGGCGTTCGCGAGCTTCCAAAAAGTGTTTGCGTCCTCTACTGCTCCGACTTCCACGGTATTTTCGCCAGAATTCCACATAATCGATCGACGCTCGTTACCACCTCGGGCCTTCGCTGTACTGCGCTCGGCACGGATATATGCCTCGTTCCACGATAGCACCCTCGCGTGCTCCGATCCGAATCGTTGAATCGATATCCCAACTTCCGCCACGACCGCGGATATTATCCTCGCGATGCCCAGAATGTTGTAGATCCATACCATATCGCACTTTCCATCACTCGAGACGGAAAGGCTATAATGCATCGCAAAGCAGAAGTCAGTCTGCGGTCGCAGCAGCGATATCGCAAGCAAAGCAGATCTTCAGTGCTACACCGCCTGCGGGACCTATGGGCTTCAAAGACCCGTTGACCAGTGTGGCCAAAGAGATGAAATTCATGACGGGCAACATACGGCAGTTACTTGGCTCAGGTCATCCGATGTTGGACACAGTCTCAAAATACTACACGCAATCGGAAGGGAAATATATCAGACCAATGCTTGTTCTGCTGATGTCGCAAGCCACGGCTCTGCTACCGCAGCGACCACGATCGCCCGCGAGTGTACAGGAAGCGATAGATACCCCGATAGCCTCGCCTTCGGTATTGAACGACACGAACCCGGAATCTCCTCCAAGTGCGCCAGCGGTCGAGAATGGCGAGTATGAAAATGATACCTCTATATTACCCTCACAACGACGACTGGCGGAGATCACCGAGCTTATCCACACTGCTTCTTTGCTGCACGATGATGTGATTGACCATTCCGTGTCGAGAAGGAACAGCCCTTCCGCAAACATCGAGTTTGGCAACAAGATGGCGGTCCTGGCCGGCGACTTTCTATTAGGACGAGCTTCAGTGGCACTCGCACGATTACGCGACCCTGAAGTGACCGAGCTTCTTGCAACAGTTATTGCCAACCTAGTTGAGGGCGAATTCATGCAGTTGAAAAACACTGCTTTGGATGAGAAGCACCCAGTGTGGAGCGAGGACACAATCAGTTACTACTTACAAAAGACATACCTGAAGTCAGCAAGCTTGATCAGCAAGTCTTGCAGAGCGGCTGCATTGTTGGGGGAGCATCCAACCGAAGTGGTGGAAGCTGCATATCAGTATGGCAAGAATCTGGGACTGGCTTTTCAGCTCGTAGACGACATGCTTGACTACACCGTCAGTGGGCAAGAGCTCGGTAAGCCTGCTGGAGCAGATCTTGAGCTCGGCCTAGCTACGGCGCCGCTATTGTTTGCGTGGAGGGACAACAAAGAGCTCGGTACGCTGGTCGGGCGAAAGTTCTCGGAAGATGGCGATGTGCAAAAGGTGAGTGCGCTCTGATCATATGTATATGATTGTGAGCTAATGCAAGACACAGGCACGGGATCTCGTGATCCAGAGCAATGGCATCGAGCAAACTCGCGCGCTGGCGCAAGACTACGTCGACAAAGCAGCTCGAGCGATATCAAGCTTCCCAGACAGTGAGGCCAAAATTGGTCTGATAGATATGTGTTCCAAGGTCATGAGCCGACGCAAGTAAGCCACCTGTTGGAATATGCTGTATTTTACGCATCCAGCACCGTTACTCAGAAGACGAAGCTGGCAAGCGAGGCGTTCGGGCATTATGTTGACGCCATAGTCAAGTCACCTTGTATTGTATGTCAGCGTGTATATACATACCTCCACATGCTTCACGACTCATTATGCATCGGGTCACTGTCAAGTAGCAAATGTATCTGTAAATCTAATCCTCGTGCTGATCCACGTGGCATAGCTTGCCCGCTACCTTTCCATGATACCTTACATCACGCTTCAAGCCCCACCTCACAAACGTACATCCCTTGTTGCGACCACGCGCCACGATGTGCTTGCTGTGATCTCCCTCACATTTCTGGGCAGACCTCAGGTCACATGCCATTGCCGACCCTCATGAAGCCATGAACGAGAAATGTACGCTTCTGCAGTACCAATTTTGATCTTGTTTGTTCAATGCTCACGACATGAAGGATAAACCCATCGACCCGCTTGAGGCGGGCAATTCTCCTCGACGACGTGCTGCTGGTCAAGCGTATTATTCGGAACCACCTCGAGCTCCTTCACAATCCCGAATTCGAGGACAAAAGCAACACGAGCCTCCATCTTGCTGCCGCCAACGGCTTTACGGACATAGTCAACCTGCTCGTTGACGCCGGCCACGACTATAATGAAATCAGCCGCAATGCTGACCACAATACACCACTGATGCTCGCAGCGCAACATGGTCACTTCGAAGTTGGTACAGTGCTGGTCAACCGCTTCCCGCGATGCATCACCTACGTGAACAAGCTAGGAATGGATGCATTGGCGATAGCGGCACAGCATCCTAGCTCCACGGCTCTGATACCGATCTTGCTCCAAGATCCTGTATTTCCAGCTAGTCCGCACGCCAAAGATCTAGACGGCAATACACCTTTACATCATGCGAGTGCCTCCGGCTCGCTGAAAGCGTTGCGAATCCTGCTCGCGGCGGGCGCAAACCCTCTCGCGAAGAACAACTACGACTGGACGCCATTGGCATACTCGCAGACTGTGGCCGCCGAGGTCTACTTCAAAAACCTGGTTGCCGAATTTGAACGACGAAAAGTAGAAGGCGCGAAGCAGAGTGAAGAAATACAACGCCAGCGAGCCGCAGGGCTGAGATTGGTTGGCGAGGGCGACAGCACAATTATGCCGGGAGACGAAGAAGACCAAATAATCGGCGATGCGCTGAAGAGGCATTGGTCGCCAGTCGAGAGGAAGAGACCCATGACACCTGGCGGAGTCAGGCACGAATGGGGCAGCCCACCTCGCATTACACATATACGGACGAGGTCAAGTAGTGGCGATTGAGAATATCGTCAACATGGCGCGTAGGAGGAATCTTCCCTGTATATGGTAGCACATGAGAATGGGATCACCGCAGGACGCTGCCGAACGATCTGCCGAGGCGTACACAAGAATTCTGCGCGGTCAGCAAGATTGTAGAGCTGCAGCCATACAAGGAGATACTGCGTACTCCAGGGCACCAGCATCTTGTCTGTAGTATCCTCCGCACCGGAATATTTCCGAGCAAACGAATGGCCTTCAAATCAGCGACCTCGATTCTTGTACGAACCCGACCCAGGTCTCGTTGACTGCGGAATGTTATGTACTTTCACAGTTGGCCTAGCGTGAATCTGGTCGTAATCCTCGTGCCCAGTGCACAGCTGCACGAAACATGATGATCGCTTTGGTCATTGGCAGAGCTATAATCCGTGGTGAGCAAGTTGAGAGAACTTTGCAAGCTACTCAGCCATGTCATGGTAATCAGATGTGTGTGCCATGGGGCTGGCTGCACCGTGATTCAGCCACAGCGTACCCAGGCAAGTATTGAACCAAAACTTGCTTGCTATAGCTGCCGCACGGAATTTACAACAGCTGGCCTCTTCCTTTCAGCTGTTGGGTCACAAGGAGGTCGCGAACCGTGTACCGACACAGGTGCTTGCTGCACCAGAGTGCGCGACGTAGCTGATCTTGAAAGGGACAGATGGACAGAATGGGTAGGTCCAATCTTGACGACCATGTTCGCCCGCTCCCTCCACACCAGAACACCAAAACCGCAGTCCATACATCTCTCTGCACGGTACCCTTGATAAGTCCCGAAGCGCTCTGAGAGCCTCGACAGCGCAAACATTCGTCGACAACGGAAGCGCAATGTCGAACGACCCTCAAGAGCTCAGTGAGGCCGGCATCGCGGAGCCTGCGGGCGCTAACGACGTGCCTGCCGATGACATCAAGGCAAAGGAGCCCGACCTGGCCCAGGACGCGTCTGATGCGTCTGATGTGAATATGAAGCAGTCTGATCCAACCGAGCAGCAGAAAGTCGGCGCCCCAGCAGTTGATAGCGCAAGGCCTAGTTTTGATAAGCAGGACGACGCAAACACTAATTGCGGCATGCAACCCTCTGATCTCCAGGGAAAATACGATATCACAGCAGTCGATAGTGCAAGGCCTAGCTTTGATGAGCAAGAAGACGACGAAAATGCTAGCAATCGCAACCGAACCTCTGACATGCAGGACAAAGTCGATGTTCCAGCAGTCGATAGCGCAAGAGCCAGCCCTGACGGGCAGGATAATAGCGCAGACGCCCGCAGCGGCATGGTCTCCTATCGCCTCCTTGACGCTAAGCAGGAGCGCGAGGTACAAAACGTTGCTCAAGCTCAATTCGTAAGCAATGGCACAAACGGATCGAAGCTCTCGGCCACGCCGGCGTTCACACAGTCAAACAAGCCGTTACCCGCAGAGGCGCGCCCAACATTGTCGGCGGACGTTTCTGGACATCCCTCCTGTGCAAATAGATACTGCGCGTGTCATGTTAGAGCCAAGGGAGATGTCGACAATGTCGCATCTACTGGCGGCGAGTACCCCTCGATCGAGAATGCTGACCTCGAGCAGAGGATGATTGCGTGTATAGCGCGTATGAAAGGACTCAGCTGCACGGCGGTGGACTACCCACACATGGACACGGAAGGTCTCAGAGCTGTCTGGAACTGTCTGCAGAATATGCTCGATGTGTACGAACGCTTCGTTGCGAGCCAGCTTCAGGCGGCATGGTCGAGGACCCATTGCGAAATATTGCAGTTGGAGGAAGATTGGGCAGCATATGCCGACAACGAGGAGGAGCACGAGAGCGCAAGACGAGTGGCTGTTCTAGCCCTGAAGAAAATGCGAAGTCAATCCGTGCCTACCGCATGTGGCGTCACAAAGCCGGGTAAGCATTTTCATCGTCAAGACCTCTTCTTAAGGGGACATGGACAAGCATGGCTCGAGATGCCGTGATGTCTTCGAACCGTGTTGGCTGGCTAACATGAATCGATGCAGACGTGGTGATGAAGAAAACCCAGGAGGAGGCAGTGGACGGTGCTGTTGCCGCTACCGGTCAGAAACGCTCAGCACGCGACTTCACGCCACTGCCAGTGAGAGGCAAGAAGCAGTTTGAGATGTCCACGGCGACAGTGCACGTTACATCGGCTCAGAACGGAAAGAGGAAGAAACCTTTCTTTGCTCCTTACCCGGTGCCACCTACCGTGATCCCGAAGAAAACGGTGTGGCCTCTTTCTTCAGCGCCGATATGGACTAATGGCGATGGTAGCGTATCGACGGGGAAGTTTCAGAATTCCGAAGACATTGTTGTAGGGGCAGGGATTTTGGAGCATGCCGGGAAGACGTACTCGAATTATGGAGTGGAAGGCGACGGCAGCGATATCACGATCACACGCTTGTGAGCAAGCACTACATTCATACGCCTGTGAGCACTTACCTGGGGTTATGATTGTGGGGGTTTTGGGGAGGGTAGGGGGGGCACGTGGAGTGTGTGTGCTACATAGCAGTCAGTTCGTACACCTTGCAGTGCTACGTTATGTTGTAATACGAGCAACGCGATTGCTACAGTGTAATGCGCGAGCTCTACAACGCTGTCAAAGCCGAGAGATAGACCGAGTCATTCAGTAAAGCATATCCCGAACCATAGCATGACAGTCATGGTATATATCGCGGACAATCACAAATCTATATGGCAAAAGCATTGGAGTTCCACGGTGTGCGACCAGTCCCATCATACTGGGCTAACCAAGCTGCATTGCGAACGATGCACTTCACTTCGACGAATGCAATGTGGATCTTCGTCCATGTGACTGCCGTTGTGCGCACCCGTGACTTCTAGTACTGCTCTATGTTGTATGTTATATAACCTGGCTAACTAGATAGCTAGCTTAGACT